>BSYR01000008.1:53177500-54377500 GCA_030270665.1 Hibiscus trionum
TAGAGTGATTCAACCTTCTAAACAAGGTTTACGTCCACTAACTTAGCTATCCACACTAAAGATTTTCACAAACTCACTAACTTGTCTTTCCTTTTAGGCTAAAGGAGATAACCTCACAAACACCTAGACTTATACCCCAAAGTCTAGTGATCCATTTTTCTAAAGGTGGATACAAAGAAGAAAACTATGACATCCTCTAAAAGGATGAATGTTTTGCACAATTCAAAGCTCACAAAATCCCAAACATGATGAAAAATGAAATACAATGAAAATCACTCAAATGGGTTACATGAATTTTCCAATTTAAGCACTAAGAGGTTGGATATGTGCTTGAATGCTTTTGCATAGTTGTCTTGTTGTTGAAGAAGCTTTGGAGACTTGTTTTTATATCCCCTTATTGATTTCTAGCAGTTTGGGTAGTTGGGATATTGAATATAGTCGTTAGGCTGCATTTTTCCCATACTAAATGTTGTCTGCAACATTAGGTATCGATACACGTGAACTCGTATCGGTACCTTCCAAAAGAAGAAAGAGTCGTTGCAACAAAGGGGTACCAGTACACGAGCAGGCATATCGGTACGAAGTGAAGAATTAACAAAGGGTATCAGTACAAGTCGTACCGTACCGGTACTCGTTTTGCTCACTAGAATCCTTGGAACAATTGGTTAAAATATCGTATCGATACGAGTCTAGCTGTACCTGTACGCTTATAAGAAAATTTAAGGTTTTGGTTCCCAAGTCTGACAAGCTTAACGGTCAAAAAATATTTAAAAAATATTTTAAAAATCTTGATCACCGTATCGGTACGTCATAGGCCGTACCGGTACTCATAGCACAAATTGGATTATAGTTTCAAAAATTTGTACTGGTACTCATAAGCCAATAAACATAAGTTTGGTTTCCAGTAACGAAAACTCGTACCGGTACGCCATTAGCTGTATTGGTACTCAGTTACCAATTTTGCTGTAAGAGTAGCAAAAAACTGAGAAAAAGTTTGGGGATTCAAATATTGATTTAGAAAATAGTTTAAGTTTAAATGCCTGTCAATTTGGTGAGAAAATTAAGTACCTTAAAATTTTATTTGTTTTAAAATTAATTCCTTGTTATATCAAAACCAAATATAGGTTTTACAATCTCCCCTTTTTGATATAACAAAACCAAAATAAATTTTTAGATACTCCCTCTTACTTTAAGACTAAAAGGCTATTTATTTTTGAAAAACTTTTAAAAAAATTTATATCCCACTTCTTCCCTTTTTGTTAAATCAAAATAGTAAATTAAAGCAACCATAAAGAAAAATAACTCCAAATATAATATAAAAACCATAAAATTATAAATCCTAAGCATAAATATTCAAGACATAAAATATCCAATGAAATTAAAAACATAAACCAAAGAAAATAGTCATAGGAAATATCAAATAAAACATAGCTACATAAAATCAAATCCTAATAAATATGATATGGGATGAGATAAGATGCAAAGTCAAATCCTAAGAGTTCTCATCATCGTCTTCGTCTTCCTCTTCAATATCATTCTCTCCATGAACATTAGTACACCACTCTTGATGAAAGGCGACGAGAGAGATGTCCATAGAAGACACGCGATTCTCAACGGTAGTCAATCTAGCATCCATGGAAGTCAAGCGAGCGTCGATGGTGTCGAACCTAGTGTCCATGGTGGAAAAATTCCCATAAAAGTAGGCCACGAGAGCATCAAGGGAAGGCGGAGCAATTGGAGTCGCGGGAACATCTTCAACCGGTTCAACTTCTATAGGGACCTCACCGAGAAGGTTAGCATTGTGAACCCATCCTCCATTTAAAAAGGTGAACTAACCTTTCCGAAGGGATCTCGTATCAATAGGCTCGGTGAGTGGAACCACAAGGTCAAGAGAGCAATCAATGTGAAGCTTATGGAAGATGTGGCTAAGGATGGTGCCATAGGTGAAGGATTTGACGAGGGTGGTATGACGGTTGTTGACAATGTGGACCATCTCAGCAAAAATAATTTGGGCGAGGTTAGGGCATTTTCTCTCATGAAAACAATGAAGCCAAAAGTCATCCACCATGCGAATAGTGGACCACTTGCCATCGAATGGTCGAAACCACCAAGGGATGAGAAGGTGAAGGAAATGCTCATGGGCTTTGAGAACGGTCGATGAGCCATTATAAGTTGTAGCAAAAGAGTTTTCATCATCTATACAAATATTTTCCATCCCCAAAAGATCGACTATTTTTTTAGAATCAAGAGTAATTGTTTTTCCCATAACATAAGACTCAAGAGCAATAGTTTCAGTTTTCTCTTGGTTTAAAACACACCGGGCATTGAAGTGAAAAATACGAACAAGGTTTTTATAAACAATGTTAGGAACATTTAAAAAATCCATAAACTTCAATTCCCTCATTAAATCAAGGTATTTAAAACCAAACTCATCGGAGCACATATAAGTATAATCAATAATTCACTCACGACGGATTTTAAAGTTTTGAAATTGTTTGAAATATTTCATGGCTTCGGGATAATCCAATTCATTAAAACAATGGATATAAAGTTGGGCAATGTTAGATTTGGTACCATTGTTACCAGGATTGGAAGAAATAGCAACAAACTCTTTTCTAGGGCGCTTTCTAGGAGGCATGGTAAAGGGTTTTGATAAAACCTACAAAAATTTAAACCAAAAAAACATATATATATATATAATGTTGAGTTTTTAGGGGCTCGATTCGATCAACCAATTTAGCTCACCAAGTGGTGGAGAGATGGATTTTTTTGGTGGAAGGGTTGTGGAAGCTAAAATAAATATTGACACAAAGATATATAGTGGTTCAACCTTCTAACCAAGGTCTACATCCACTACCTTAGCTCCCCACTAAGTATTTCTCAATCAATCCACTATTGATTCGTCCCCTTTTCTAGGCTTAGGAGGTAACTCTTATACACAATCAAGCTTTCTACACAAAGCCTTGATTGAAGCCCTCTCTTACAAAGAGAAACAAGAAGCAAACTTAAAACCCTCTAATAGGTGTTTGTTTGCACAATTAAGCACTCACCCAAAACCTAAAACACTTGAGCAAATTTGACAATTTTGGCTCACTAGTGTTTGTCTATACAATAAATGACAATTTAAGCTCTAAGACAATTCTTGATCATTTGATGTTTGACAATATGAGCATTAGTCTTCTCTTGATGCTTGGAGGTCCCTTTTATACTCCCAAATGAGTTTGTAGCCGTTACTAGCCGTTGGGATTAAATTGGAGCCGTCGAGGACTTTAATTCCCACCATAAATGCAGTTCTGTAGCTCCCCGTTTCGAAACGCTCGAAGCCGTTTCGAAACGCTCTTTAAGTAGAAAGAGCCGTTGTAGTCAGTCAGGGCATCCGTATCGAAACACCCCCTTGCCGTTTCGAAACCCGTATCGAAACGCTATAGGCCCGTATCGAAACACCTGCATTTAAAAGTTAGTTGGGAAAATAGTCGTTGGGGTTTATGACCATTGTGGTCAATGCCACGTAGGCGTATCGAAACGGCATAGCCCGTTTCGAAACGCTGGGCAAAAAATCAGTCAATGGAAGGCCCGTTTCGATACAAGTATCGAAACGATTTTGCTACTGAAACCCCCTGTTTCGAAACGCCCTAAGGTGTTTCGAAACACCTGGACATGTTTGTGAGGTTTGGCTTTGAAAAACATGAAAAAACCCTTTTAAAAACTTCCCTAAACATAATTTCAAGTTGTTTGGACTTTGGAAATGTTTTAAATACTTTTTAAATCAGTCCAAAACATTTTTCAATTATTATATCAAAACATTAGTTCTACAATCTCCCCCTTTTTGATATAATAAAACTCACTTGAAAAATTGTTTGGGATTCTCCCCCTTTAACTTAAAAAAAGTGAATAAGAGATTAAAAATATAAATCAAATAAAGCTCTCCCTTATTCATTTGAAAATTCAATTTTTCAAACCATTTCTCCCCCTTTTTGTTATATCAAAAAGAATTTAAAACATTAAGTTCAAAAATAACAATAGAGGTAAAAATTTGACAAAGGTAAAAGTTTGGTTTTAGAATGGCTCCCCCTTACTCAAAGCATCATTAAAAATGTTAGTCCAACATTTATGATCATCTAGTTGAATAAACTAAAATTAAACAAATAAATGCTAAAACAAATAGATTTTTACCAACACTTGAACTCAAGGTAGTATGTGAAGCCTTCCTTCTTCAAGTGCTCTTCCTTGTGTGTATGGAGCTCCCCCTCAATGTTTGACTTGTTGAACATCTCCATCACACCTAGCAATAGACAATCAAGTAATTTTTGGTATCCAAATTGCTTTGGATCCATGCACATTAGTAGCACAAATTTTAGTCCCCCTAGGAATCCATTTTTCAATGTCATCCTTTTTAATTGAAGTGGTTAGTCCTTTTGGGACCCAAACACTTCTAAAACATTTACCTTTTATAAATCTAGGGGCACTAGATTGTCTAACATAAAAATTTGATTTTCCAAAATTGTTTTTCTTTTCAAGCTCTTTGGAAATCAAATTTTTTTCTTCTTGAACTTTTTGAAGCAATTTTTGTAAATCAAAACATTTTAATTCAAAATCTTCAAGTTTTGCTTCAAGTTCAAGTTTGGTTTTAGAAATCAAATCATTTTGAATTTTTAACTTTGAAATCAATTTATTGTTTTTCAAAATGTGATTTTTAAACTCTAAAACCAAATCATCATAGGCATCTTGTAATTCATCAAAAGAATAAGAACATGAAGTAGATGAATTAGAAGTTACCCTTGAATCTTCTTCGATGGCCATAAGGCAAAGGTTGGCTTGTTCATCGTCGGTGGAGTCCTCATCACTCCAAGTAGCCACATGTGCCTTCTTCATATGGCTTGAAGTGCTTGCCCTCTCCTTTCTTTTAGGTTCTCGTTCAAGCTCTCTCAAGGCTTTCTTCATGAACGGGGCACACTTCTTGAAGAGATGAACTATCTCTTCATCTTCATCCTCCTCTTCACTAGAATAGACATGATGGCAAGTGGAGGACTTGAGAGCCATGGCACTTGCATTGATGCCAAGCCCTTTGATTTTCTTCTCTCCCATAGCTCTAATTTCTTCCCTCATCTTCTCATCCTCTTTGTTCTTCTTCATGATTTGATGAGTAAGGAGTGACCCCATGAGTTCATCAAGCTTCAAAGTCTTCAAATTTTTTGCTTCGATGATGGCGGTCCTCTTTGAGTCTCATGACTCGGGAAGTGAGTAGATGAGCTTTCGGACAAGCTTCTCTTCCGGGATGGCTTCTCCATAACCTTTAAGACCATTGGTGATGGTGGAGAACCTATCAAACATCTTCTCGATGTTCTCTTCCGGATCCATCTTGAATTTCTCATACTCTATGGTTAGGAGCCCAATCTTGGTCTCCTTGACTTCATCGGTTCCCTCGTATGTGACTTCAAGCTTGTCTCATACCTCCTTAGCACTCTCACAAGAAGACATATTCTCATAGATGGTTGGGCCAAAAGCACAAAACAAAATGTGCAAGGCTTTGCAATTAAGCTCCATCTTCTTGCGATCATCGGCACTCCACTCCGCTTTGCTTCTTTGAGGCACGAACGGACCATCTTCAACTATATCCCATAGCTTGTAATCTCTTGATTTGATGAAGAACTTCATCTTTTTCTTCCAATGGGCATAGTGGGTTCCGTCAAAGAAAGGCGGTTTGTCAATTGATTGTGCCATTTGAGCCGGTTGATGAAAAAGTGATCGAGCTTGCCGAATCTTCTCAATAGGATGTGAATTCTCCTCAATTGAGCCAAGCTCTGATACCAATTGTTGAGTTTTTAGGGGCTCGATTCGATCAACCAATTTAGCTCACCAAGTGGTGGAGAGATGGATTTTTTTGGTGGAAGGGTTGTGGAAGCTAAAATAAAGATTGACACAAAGATTTATAGTGGTTCAACCTTCTAACCAAGGTCTACATCCACTACCTTAGCTCCCCACTAAGTATTTCTGAATCAATCCACTATTGATTCATCCCCTTTTCTAGACTTAGGAGGTAACCCTTATACACAATCAAGCTTTCTACACAAAGCCTTGATTGAAGCCCTCTCTTACAAAGAGAAACAAGAAGCAAACTTAAAACCCTCTAATAGGTGTTTGTTTGCACAATTAAGCACTCACCCAAAACCTAAAACACTTGAGCAAATTTGACAATTTTGGCTCACTAGTGTTTGTCTATACAATAAATGACAATTTAAGCTCTAAGACAATTCTTGATCATTTGATGTTTGACAATATGAGCATTAGTCTTCTCTTGATGCTTGGAGGTCCTTTTTATACTCCCAAATGAGTTTGTAGCCGTTACTAGCCGTTGGGATCAAATTGGAGCCGTTGAGGACTTTAATTCCCACCATAAATGCAGTTCTGCAGCTCCCCGTTTCGAAACGCTCGAAGCCGTTGTAGTCAGTCAGGGCATCCGTATCGAAACACCCCCTTGCCGTTTCGAAACCCGTATCAAAACGCTATAGGCCTGTATCGAAACACATGCATTTAAAAGTTAGTTGGGAAAATAGCCGTTGGGGTTTATGACCGTTGTGGTCAATGCCACGTAGGCGTATCGAAACGGCATAGCCCGTTTCGAAACGCTGGGCAAAAAATCAGTCCATGGAAGGCCCGTTTCGATACAAGTATCGAAACGATTTTGCTAATGGAACCCCCTGTTTCGAAACGCCCTAAGGTGTTTCGAAACACCTGGACAGGTTTATGAGGTTTGGCTTTGAAAAACATGAAAAACCCTTTTAAAAACTTCCCTAAACATAATTTCAAGTTGTTTGGACTTTGGAAATGTTTTAAATACTTTTTAAATCAGTCCAAAACATTTTTCAATTATTATATCAAAACATTAGTTCTACATATATATATATATATGTGTGTGTGTGTGTGTGTGTGTGTGTGTGTGTGTGTGTAAATACATCAAATTCAATCCAATAATTCAACCAATAATAAAGGTAGAGTAAAAATCTATAAATTAAACATCTAGAATATAAAGAAAATTTTTGATAAGATTACAACATGAAAACTGTAAAATAAAATATACGAGTATAAGTATATTTTCGAATAAAAAATCTATTTTGTAAAAGTTTTTATAAAAACTTTGAAATGATGGATATATGCATCCTAGATATGCAAAATTTAAACCTAAAAACTGTACAAGTATAAAGTAATTCGAAATAGTATAAAAAAATAGGTTTCTACCTTGAGATATGGATGAATGGATGGATGAGGAGATGATCCGCACAAAGCTTGATGATAATAGTTTGGGTTTGATGTTGTAAGCAAAAGCCCCCAAAAGATTTGATGAAAAAATTGAGAGATTTGAGAGGATTTTATAGTGTTTTCGGCTAGGTGTTTGGTTAAAAGTTGTGTTTGATTTAAATAAGGAAAACCCCTATTTATGGTTCTAGCGCGCACGCGTACCAGTTATAGCTAAAAAGCATACCAGAACAACGCGTACTGATATGGATTTACCCCATACCAATCCTCGATTCATACCAGTACAGACAAGTTTGTACTGAAATGTTACCCCTGATAACCCGTATCGGTACAACTACCCCTATATCGATACCCTCTGACCAAAATTGGCAATTTTGGTTGCAAAAGACCCAAAAATTCGATTTTACTCGAAACGAAATGCATGATTATGATACGAGAGCAACAAATATGGGCAAAAACAGATACATACTCCCCCTAACAACAATAATAGATGCATATAAGAAAGGCTAGTAAGCCCTAACTCTCTCCTAAGAGTCCAAAAGTGCTCTTTATCTAACAGTTTGGTGAAGATATCCGCTACTTGATGCAAGGTATCTGCATACTTTAGAACTGCAACATTTTTTAAGAAATGATCTCTAATGAGATGATGTCTTATTTCTATATGCTTTGTTCTAGAATTTTGGATGGAAATTTTAGTGAGACAAATAGCACTAATATTGTCACACTTTATAGAAATGGTACCTAAATCAATTCCATAATCTAAGAGTTGTTGTTTCATCCATAGGACTTGAGCACAACAACTACCGATCGAAATATATTTCGCCTCGGTGGTAGATAACGCAACACTATTTTGCTTCTTAGAAAACCATGAGATAAGTATGTTAACTAGGAATTGAAAAGTACCAGATGTACTATTTCTATCTATTTTACAACCTCCACAAATTGCATCTGTATAAGCATGCGAACTAAAGGATGAGTCTCTAGGATACAAAAGACTTAAACAAGGGGTGTCTCTAAGGTATCTAAAGATTCTCTTAACGGCTTCTAAATGTGATTCTAGGACTGGCATAAAATTTAGCACACAAGCAAACACTAAAAATAATATATGGTCTACTTGCGGTAATTTAAAGCAAAGATCCTATCATAGATTTATAAAGCTTAAGATCAACACATTTAGCTCCTTCATCTTTGTCAGGCTTTGTAGAAGAGCTCATTGGAGTGGCTTGAGGCTTTACATTCTCTAAGCCAAACTTCTTGAGCATATCCTTGATGTACTTCTCTTAATTGATGAAGATGTCATCCTTCCTTTGTTAAATTTGGAGTCCTAAAAAGAATGAGAGCTCCCCCATCATGCTCATTTCAAATTCACCTTGTATTAACTTAGCAAAATCTTGGCAAAGAGATTCATTAGTAGAACCAAAAATAATATCATCAATATAAACTTGAACTACTAAAATATCCTTGCGCTTTCTTGTTATAAAAAACTGTAGTATCAACCCCCATTTGTCAAAACCTTTTTCTATTAGAAAATTTGACAATCTTTCGTACCAAGCTCTGGGAGCTTGTTTTTAAGTGTTCAAAAGTACTATTTTTATTACTCTTTTTACTCATATTATTGTGACTTAGGCACATATTAATTGCATTTATAGTCATTCATGCATATTTACATTGTTTCCTTTGTGGTTACGCTTGATTTCATGTTTTGGTTAGTTTTGGTGGAAAAGGGTACTGCTGGAGGCTGTTTTGTGTACAGGATTCGTTGCCCTGGAAAGCTGGAAGTTGCAGAGGCAACTAAGGATAAGATGAAGTGGTAGCTGATTTGATGACTGGATAAATCTAACATGTTTGAGATAGATGACGTGGAGCAAAGGAGTTAGAATTCCTGTAGAGATTAAAAGGAGATTAAATTCCAAGAGTTTTATGAGGAGATTTTGGAGGAATTAAAATATAATAAAAGAGATTTATTTCTTTTAAGATATTTAATTCAAACTTAACTTCCTCCTCAAGAAAGGCTTTGACCTAGTTATCTCTTATATAAAGAAGGCCAAGCCGCCTACTTCAACATGTTCGATTGAGAGAGAAAAATAGAGGGTTGTCGACATCTTTTCTTCCTCATTGTTTCTTGTCGATTCATGTTGGGATTTTTAGATCTTGCGTTTCTTTTGGACCCAACCATGAACTAAATATAATTTTCTTGGGTTATTGTGTTTTGTGGTTGTGAGAACGATTGGGTTTGTTTCAGGTATTTGAGTTTGCAATTTTAATTCAAGGTTTGTTCATTCTTGGTTCTTAATTTTGTTTATGAGTGACTTGGGAGAGGATCTCGTGAATTCATCCATTTATCTAATATCAGGAGAGATAGATTCAAGAAATGAATGAGCATGGTCTTTATTCAATCAAACGATGGTGAAGACTAATTCGACTTAGGGATAAGTTACGAATTTCAATGGCTAAAAGGAGCGCAAGATCGATTGTTGTCAACCCTTGGTCCAACATGATGCTATGCATTATTATTAGGACGAGCCTCTTTTGTTTAAACAATGTGCAGATCAGGTAATACGACGATGTGCTCCCGAAGATGAACAACAAAATGTGCTCGGAAAATGCCATTCTTCACCCTATAGAGGACGTTTTGGAGGTACTCAAACTGCGGCTAAAGTGTTGCAATCTGGCCTATATTGGCCAACACTTTACAAACACGGCCAAGAATTTTAAAAGCAGTGTGATCATTGTCAACAAACGGTAAATATTTCTAGGTGACACGAGATGCCATTGCAGAACATCCTCGAAGTGGAGTTGTTCGACGTGTAGGGGATCGATTTCATGGGGCCTTTCCCATCCTCATTCTACAATTTATACATCCTACTTGCCGTCGACTATGTGTCTAAATGGGTTGAGGCGGTTGCAGTTTTGGAGGTACTCAAACTGCGGCTAAAGTGTTGCAATCCGGCCTATATTGGCCAACACTTTACAAACACGGCCAAGAATTTTAAAAGCAGTGTGATCATTGTCAACAAACGGTAAATATTTCTAGGTGACACGAGATGCCATTGCAGAACATCCTCGAAGTGGAGTTGTTCGACGTGTAGGGGATCGATTTCATGGGGCCTTTCCCATCCTCATTCTACAATTTATACATCCTACTTGCCGTCGACTATGTGTCTAAATGGGTTGAGGCGGTTGCAGTTCCCAGGAACGATTCCAAAATCGTGCAGAGATTCTTGCAGAAAATATATTTACATGGTTTGAAATGCCAAATGCAATCATCAGTGATGAAGGTAGGCAATTCGACAACAAACTTATTGCCAAGATCTTTCAACGCTTCGGAGTGTCACACAAAATTACCACGAAATATCACCCACAGATGAACGGGCAAGCTGGAATCTCCAACCGGGAATTAAAGGGTATCCTTCAGAAGGTTGTCAATCCCTCTCGAAAGGATTGCTCATTCAGGTTAGACGAGGCACTTTGGGCCTACCGAACTGCATTCAAGACACCCCTAAGTATGTCTCTTTTCCGACTTGTCTATAGCAAAACTTGCCACTTACCGGTAGAGATCAAGAACAAAGCATATTGGGATATCAAAACCATGAACATGGATTGGGAGAGTGCTAGACAAAAGCGTTTTTTGGACCTTAACAAGATAGAAGAATTGTGTGCCTTACCTACGACAATGCAAGAATCTACAAGGAGAAAACGAAGCATTGGCATGACTAGAAGCTATTCCCGTGGCAATTCTTGCACGGGCAATTAGTACTCCTCTTCAATTCTCGGCTGAAACTCTTCCCAGGAAAATTGAGATCGAGATGGTTTGGACCATTCGAGGTAGTAAAGATATTCTCCCATGGTGCTGTGATAATCAAGTCCACCACTGACGTACATGAATTCAAGGTTAATGGACAAAGATTAAAGCACTATACCAGCACCCATGTGGAGCGCAACAAAGAAGTGGTCACTTTAGGAGATGCATGATCATGCTCTCCTCCCATATTTTTATTTTTGTTTTGGTTTTAATTTTGAACTTAATTTGGGTTTATTTCGTATTTTTATTTCTGGTTATTTTAAGACAATTCTATTTATTGTTGGTTGTTTTCTTTTTTGGCTCTAGTAGTTTTAATTTCTTTTCACATCAAGACTCACAACTACCATGCCAAGGAAATCCCCTGCCCCAACCACTGCCAAGACAACTACGGATGCCCAGGCAAGTGAACCTGTCTCGGCAAACATCAAATCGAGGAAATGTTCTGCCCTTGACACACTGATTCTATTCACACGGTACCAGCCACATGTATCCAACCACCATGAACCAGACAAAGAATCAAGCAAACGGCCCGAAAGAAACTCATCATACAAGGTGACAAACTTTTCCAACTAACTCGTTTGCATTTGATTTCATTTTTAGTACTTGCATGCATTGAGGACCACGCTTCTCTCAAGTTTGGGGTGCTTTTTTTAGTTAATTTCATGTTTAGTTGCATTCATCTTTAGTAATCGCACATAGGATGCATATGTTACTTGTCATGCCTTTTGATGAGTGTTTAAAAGTTCTATTATTTACACCCTTTTTAACCTATATTTCTGCTGCATTCAAGCATTATTCATTGCATTTAGGTCAGTTTACAGCAAAACATCACAAATATATTAAAAGGCACAGATTCTACTAAAAATGGCTGTTTTTGTAGGTATCTGCCATAGAAGACGGAGAAGGCAGGCCCAGGGCAGATAAGCAGAAGAGCTGAACTGGACAAGCAGCCGAAGAAGAACGAACCTGTCATGGACCTGTCGTGACAGCAAGGTGACAACAGACTTATGAAGAGGAAAAGTAAAGTGGATCTCGATAGATAGAGAAAAATCTGCTCGTCTGTCGTGTGGAAGCCAAATATTTTTCCAAGCCTCGGATCAAAAGATATGTCAAGCCAAAGCTCAAGGAGAAGAAATTCCTAGAAACAAGGATGCGGCTGGAAAGTAGGAGACTTTAGAGATTTAGTCTTTATTAGAATCTTACTTTTAATTAAAGTTGTAATCCTTGTTACCTTAGATAACTTGAGCCCAAAGCTTATATAAGGGCATAGATTAAACCTAGGGCATAACCGATTACCCCATAACCGAAACCAAACCCCTGCCGTCCACCCGTCACCGACATGTTCTAAATTCCCCCAAGGGCTACGGGTTGTTTTGTAAAGTAGTTGCAAGGGTTGCTTTGTTTTAGGATTTTTCAAGTTCAATAAAATAAACTTCAAGTTCTTTTATCTTGGTTTTAATATCTTGCAAGAGCATCGGGAGAGCATTGTGAGGTTATCCATTTACTTAGCATCGGGAGAGTTAAGTATACGAAAGAGATAAGAGCGCGTTCTCTAGTTTATAGTTGAACCATCTCGTGCCTAGGGATAGGGCGAGGTTAAGTGGCTAAGGAAGAATTCATACACATCGGTGTTCATCCTTCGATTCACGCCGGGAGGTATCATCAAAGACGTGATCATCGACAGACTTGTGCCTAGGGATAGGGCAAGGCAGATCTGGGATTCTTGCCAAGCTTGAAGTACGGAGTTAGTGTTCGCTGCCGCGACAGCTAACGGACAGCCGCCGCGACAGGTGCTGTCGGCGACGGGCGCGACGACAGAACTGGAGATCCTAAGCAATTCAATACCTGCACTACTGAGCAACTCAATACCAGCCCATTCTTTCTATCTTGATTTCTCTACTCTTTTATTTAAGTATTCTTTATTATTTTCGTGACAACCATCTTAAATATTTTCTTTCCCCTTGTGCAGATAGCGAAGGAAAGGGCTAGCCCAGTCCCTGTGGAGACGATATCCGATACTTCGTATCACTTTACTACTTGCGTCGTGTACACTTGCACTACAATTGCGATAGACACTTTTACACGCAACAAGTTTTTGGCGCCGTTGCCGGGGACTGGCAACACACTCTTACCATAGCTTCTGCACTTTTCTTTTATTTTTTATTTTTTTTTATTTTTTTTATTTTTTTTATTTTTTTTAACAAAAAAAAACTCAGGTGAAAATACAGGTTCAAGGGCATCAACATGCCAGGAAAAACCATTCGAGAGTTGATGTGGGAAAGTTCTTGCAATTACCGTAAAGACATGCTGCCAAGGCAGCAGCCGTGGCAGCAACAGGGGCAGCAAATGCCGATGCCGCAGCAGCAAAATTTTTTATGGTACGATCAAAACCCACAAAATTTTTTATACCATAACAGTTTTGCTGCAGAACCCGACCTGCCCTGGCAATGTCATCATCCTCAAGAGCAGTCAAAATCCTTAGAAGACACACTGCAAGCCTTCTTGGCAATCTCTCAAAAAGTGTCAGCCTCTACGAAAGCAAGTATCGCCAAGATGGATGAACTCTTGAGCAGACCAGTCCTCATTCATGCCACAGATGAACCTGAAATCCTGAGGCAAGACGACGAGGATGCCCATGTGAAGGAATACCCAACATATGATGAGTCTGAGCAACAACATGCCATGGCAATGACCGAGGAGCCGGAATGGAGCAACACCGCGACAATGCTTAGTGAAATTCAAGAGAATGTCACGGCAGCAACAACTTTTGAGGCAGAAACTCCAGTCAAAGCGGAAATAGCCGCCTCGACAGAAACTACCGCCTCGACAGCAACTGCCGCCTCGACAGCAACTGCCGCCTCGACAGAAACTGCCGCCTCGACAGAAACTGCCGCCTCGACAGAAACTGCCGCCTCGACAGAAACTGCCGCCTTGGCAGCAACTGCCGCCTCGACAGCAACTGATGCTGAAGCAGCAACCACATCAGAGGTATTAGAGGAACCAAAGCCGGTGGACATAGAATCATCAAAGTCTCTACTGATGGAGATTTACGAGTGGTCAACAGAATTTAGTATAGAGAGCGATGGCAATTACCAATGTCCCATTGACCTGCAAAGTAACCTGATAACAGGCTGTCAAAATAACTGCCTGTCACAACAGCAGACACGACAGCAAGGGCTATATTCAACCACAACAACATTCAACGAAAACAAGGTAAGTTTGTGGCCGAATGTCAATTTGATTATTTCTAATCATATATTCATGCCCTCAGAAACATTACCAAGAAGGGAGGACTTCATGGACTACAAAGGGAAGAGAAAGAAAGGAGCCCCCACCATAAGAAAAATCACCAGATGGAGGGTACAGATGGACTTCAAGAAGTACCGGAAACGACGCTTCAAGCATTATCAGGGGACTGAAGCCCCAGGAAGTCAGGAAGTGGTTACTTTAGGAGATGCCCCACAAGGCATTCCTAATTTAACCTAATTTTTTATTTATTTTATTATTATTATTATTTATTAGGAATTAGGTTTATTTTATTCAAATAATGTTTTTCTATTTTTATGTTTTTAGGAAATAAAGGAGTCAAGAAGAAAAGGAGAAGTGACCCAAGCCCACCGCCGATCCATCAGCCCATTGAAGCCCATTTATGGAAACCTGTCGTTTCGGCTGCCGCCGCGGACGGATATGACAGGCTGTCAACAGACTGACACGGCAGACGCAGAAGCATGCGGCAGACGCGTAACAGATGAATAAATGCGTGTCAGACGCGTCAGACACGCTAAATCCAATCTGCCGCTCCGTTATTCACGCCTGCCGTTACAGCATTAACGGGCAGCACCTCGACCACTATAAAACCCCATTTCATTTTCATTTTCACTCACTTCTGTCTTTCTTACTTGTTCTCCCTTTTTAGTTTTCATTTGCTTTCATTTACTTTTCACAACCCTTGCACTAATATGTCTTATAGGAAAACCCGACGCAATGCTGCTTCCACTTTCTCAGAGGCAGCAGCTCCGACATCCAGGTCGTGGAGAAACCTGCCCCTGAACCTGCCCAGCCTCCTCCACAGCCCAGACGCCCCCATCAGATCCGTGTCAGCAGCAGCAGCGAGGCAGCGACTAAAATTTATGTTTTTACCTCTTATTGCTGCCTGCCTTTATATTTTGTGATGTACTTTTTCTTTATTCTTCATATCATTTTGCATTGAGGGCAATGCAACCCTTGAGTTTGGGGGTGGCAACCCTCCATCATTAATGGAGTCTTAAGTCTTTTTATTAATTATTGTGTCTTTTATTTATTTAAGTTCTCTAAAAAAAAATCAGAAAATATAAAACTGTTGGCTTAAAACTGTGAAGTTAACTTACCTGTCATGACGGCTCTGTCGTGGCAGCATCTTTAGGACAGGTTAAGGAGAAGTTTAGAGCCTTTCTATTGTTCTGAAAACTTAAACACTTTTGTGACTGTTATACTGCTTAGATGTCTTTTAGCCAAACTAGAACAGGATGCTTAGTACTTGAATAGCCCCTAGAGGTGCCTAACACTGGCTCTAGGAAAGAAGTTTAGCAAAAGAAAATCAATAGCCCTAGAGGTGCCCGAAACCGGCTCTAGGAAGTTAGCTAGAGGTGCCCGAAACCGGCTCTAGTGAAACTTTAGCTTAAAAAAAAAATTTGAAATCGAGTCAAAACAGAAAATCAAAGGAGCATAAGAAGTGCCTTCAAAAGATAAACTTGGCATAAAAATTCGAGTTAAGAGCTAAAATTTTCTAGTGAAACTAAGAGAGTCTTGGCATATAACTGTTCACAAGCATGCACACACTGCACGAGGACTATAGGGAGATCCCGGACAGATCCTAATCTTTCCGACAGGTTGCTGCCGCCATAGAGAATGAGCGACGGGTAAGGGACAGTTCACTGTTTGAAGGCCAACTCAAAAATTTTCATTTTTCTTTTTAAGTCTTAATTGCTTGAGGACAAGCAAAAACTTGAGTTTGGGGGTGTGATGAGTGTTTAAAAGTTCTATTATTTACACCCTTTTTAACCTATATTTCTGCTGCATTCAAGCATTATTCATTGCATTTAGGTCAGTTTACAGCAAAACATCACAAATATATTAAAAGGCACAGATTCTACTAAAAATGGCTGTTTTTGTAGGTATCTGCCATAGAAGACGGAGAAGGCAGGCCCAGGGCAGATAAGCAGAAGAGCTGAACTGGACAAGCAGCCGAAGAAGAACGAACCTGTCATGGACCTGTCGTGACAGCAAGGTGACAACAGACTTATGAAGAGGAAAAGTAAAGTGGATCTCGATAGATAGAGAAAAATCTGCTCGTCTGTCGTGTGGAAGCCAAATATTTTTCCAAGCCCCGGATCAAAAGATATGTCAAGCCAAAGCTCAAGGAGAAGAAATTCCTAGAAACAAGGATGCGGCTGGAAAGTAGGAGACTTTAGAGATTTAGTCTTTATTAGAATCTTACTTTTAATTAAAGTTGTAATCCTTGTTACCTTAGATAACTTGAGCCCAAAGCTTATATAAGGGCATAGATTAAACCTAGGGCATAACCGATTACCCCATAACCGAAACCAAACCCCTGCCGTCCACCCGTCACCGACATGTTCTAAATTCCCCCAAGGGCTACGGGTTGTTTTGTAAAGTAGTTGCAAGGGTTGCTTTGTTTTAGGATTTTTCAAGTTCAATAAAATAAACTTCAAGTTCTTTTATCTTGGTTTTAATATCTTGCAAGAGCATCGGGAGAGCATTGTGAGGTTATCCATTTACTTAGCATCGGGAGAGTTAAGTATACGAAAGAGATAAGAGCGCGTTCTCTAGTTTATAGTTGAACCATCTCGTGCCTAGGGATAGGGCGAGGTTAAGTGGCTAAGGAAGAATTCATACACATCGGTGTTCATCCTTCGATTCACGCCGGGAGGTATCATCAAAGACGTGATCATCGACAGACTTGTGCCTAGGGATAGGGCAAGGCAGATCTGGGATTCTTGCCAAGCTTGAAGTACGGAGTTAGTGTTCGCTGCCGCGACAGCTAACGGACAGCCGCCGCGACAGGTGCTGTCGGCGACGGGCGCGACGACAGAACTGGAGATCCTAAGCAATTCAATACCTGCACTACTGATCAACTCAATACCAGCCCATTCTTTCTATCTTGATTTCTCTACTCTTTTATTTAAGTATTCTTTATTATTTTCGTGACAACCATCTTAAATATTTTCTTTCCCCTTGTGCAGATAGCGAAGGAAAGGGCTAGCCCAGTCCCTGTGGAGACGATATCCGATACTTCGTATCACTTTACTACTTGCGTCGTGTACACTTGCACTACAATTGCGATAGACACTTTTACACGCAACACCTTTTATTGGATTTAATTGCTTAAGACTTGTTGAATATTCAATGATGAATTTTTGCCACTACATTTAATTGAAAGAACCTTTAAATTTTATGATTGCATGAAAAGAACTTAGAATTTTACTATGATACTGAAATTTTTATTACACGGTTCTGACTTGTTGATTGATAGAAACTTAGTGAACTTAGGTTGATTAAAAATTGTATAAATTAAACGAGCAATTAAAAGTTAATTTCTTGCTAGAGGTGCCCGAAATCGGCTCTAGTAGTTAATGCACATTAAAGAATCGCTAGAGGTGCCCGAAATTGGCTCTAGACGACTAAATTAAAATAAGAAATAGTTGAATCGCTAGAGGTGCCCGAAATCGGCTCTAGTAGTTAATGCACATTAAAGAATCGCTAGAGGTGCCCGAAATTAGCTCTAGACGACTAAATTAAAATAAGAAATTGTTGAATCGCTAGAGGTGCCCAAAATTTGCTCTAGTTGACTAAATTAAAATAAGAAATTTTTGAATCACTAGAGGTGTCCGAAATTGGCTCTAGTGAAAACAAAATAAATACACAGGTAATTAAATTGTTAAAAACCTATTGTTCACATAGAATCTTGAAAGTCAACTTGTACACAACTACGCACACACATTGTCACGAGCATTATAGTTTGATTCCAAGAAATTTTTGTACTATCCGAAAAATTCAAAAGGTGATCATACTTTGTGCCACAGTTCTGAGGTTTGAATTCAAGTTTGAAGCATGTCTTTGATGATTAAAGTTTTGGCAGATAATTGTTAGTTTGCATTGCTTGAGGACAAGCAATAGTTCAAGTTTGGGGGTGTGTTAAGTGTTTAAAAGTACTGTTTTTAGTATCCTTTTTACTCATATTATTGTTAGACTTAGGTGCATATTAGATGCATTTATAGTCATTCATGCATATTTACATTGTTTTCTTTGTGGTTACGCTTGATTTCATGTTTTGGTTAGTTTTGGTGGAAAAAGGGTACTGTTGGAGGCTGTTTTGTGTGCAAGATTTGTTGCCTCGGCAAGCTGGAAGTTGTCGAGGCAATTAAGGATAAGATGAAGTGGCATCCGATTTGATGACTGGATAAATCTAACATGTTCGAATAGATGACGTGGAGCAAAAGAGTTGGAGTTCCATGCAGAGATCAAAAGGATATTAAATTCCTAGAGTTTTATGAGGAGATTTTGGAGGAATTAAAATATAATAAAAGAGATTTATTTCTTTTAAGATATTTAATTCCAACTTAACTTCCTCCCCAAGAAAGACTTTGACCTAGCTATCTCCTATATAAAGAAGGCCAAGCCGATTACTTCAACATGTTCGATTCAGGGAGAAAAATGGAGGCATGTCAACATCTTTTCTTCCTCATTGTTTCTTGTCGATTCATGTTAGGAGTTTTAGATCTTGTGTTTCTTTTGCACCCAACCATGAACTAAATTTAATTGACTTAGGTTATTGTGTTTTTGTGGTTGTGAGAACGATTGGGCTTGTTTTAGGTATTTAAGTTTGCAATTTTAATTCAAGGTTTTTTCATTCTTGGTTCTTAATTTTGTTTATGATTGAATTGGGAGAGGATCTCGTGAATTCATCCATTGATCTAGTATCGGGAGAGTTAGATTCAAGAAAAGAGTGAGCATGGTCTTTATTCAATCAAACGATTGTGAAGACTAATTCGACTTAGGGATAAGTTACAAATTTCAACGGCTAAAAGGAGCGCAAGATCGGTTGTTGTCCACCCTTGGTTCACACGGGGATGTATTATCAAGGCATGCACAATTAACTAGTGTTTCGAATTAGGGATAAGGAGAAACCATTGAAGAACGCTTCACCGAACCTTGAAGGTTGTCGCCCAGTTGCCCAGGCATTCGCTCCATTCCCACATTGCCCAGGCAATTGCTTCACCAGTTGCCCAGGCAATACGATTGTTGCCAATTTCCAAGGCAATTGAGTCGCTTTTGCACTCAATTACCAAGACGATCCATTCAATTATCACTCCTCAAACTCATGATAACCCGACATAGTCTCTCTTATTTGATTACATCTCTCTTTTATTTAATTTCTCTTTATTTTACTTGTTATTTAGAACTCCTACAATCACCATTTTGTGTTTTTACTTTTAGTGTGAGAAATTAGATTCCCGAAGCAACACCAATCCCTGTGGAGACGATATCTTTCTATACTATAACTTGCAACGTGTACACTTGCACCAATTGTGAAGCACTTATTACGCACAAAACTTGTTTCAAACTATATAAAGCTTTTGAAAGTTTGAAAACCTAGTTTGGATATTTTGGATCTTCAAAACTGGGTGGTTGTTCTACATACATTTCTTCATTTATAAAACCATTTAGAAAAAGCACTTTTAACATCCATTTGAAGAAGCTTCAATTCATGATAACATGAAAATCCAAGAAACATACTAATAGCTTCCATTCTAGTTATGGGTGCATAGGTTTCATCACAATCAATTCCTTTGTAACCCCCTCGACCCGACTTAGATGCCCGACTGAACCGAGTGAGCTACGTTGGGTTTGCCGAAACAAACCCGAACGATTACACAAGTTTGGGTCCATTTTTTTCTTTTTATCGTTTCTAGATGCAACATATTAACCAAAGGTGTGCATACTGGCAACAGATGAAATATCAAAAGAAACGGACACCGAAAAGACACCCGATTATGAAAACTCGTACTTTAGGGACTAAAACGTAAATCTAGAAAATTATATAGACTTAGTTAAAATTTAAGATACCAAACCTCAATTAGTCAGTTTACATGCTTACTCGTTAAATTATAGTCCCAAACAATTATCCAAACTCACACAATTGCATTCACAATTATTAAGGACCAAAATGAAAGAATAAAAAACTCAAGAATCACTTTAACTAAAAGTAACTGCAGTTGGTATCGGTACTCGGGCACCCGTACCGATACCGAGCTTCATATAACAAAGGTCGTACCGGTACATGTTGTCACGTATCGGTACACAGGCTCATTTTGCAAAAACACGAATTCCAGTAGCTAAAGATTGTACCAATACAGTTGCACGCGTATCAGTACCCTTTGAAAATCACTTATACACGTACCGATACGGTCCACCGTTTACTGATCACCTAGGCCAAATACACTTACTCGTATCGATACAAGGCCTCGTGTATCGTTACCCCTAGACATGTAATGTCAAATTTTGCTGTTTTTTCACACACTCATGGTTTCAAACATACGGTAAACATGAACACCACTAAGCTAAAGATCAAACCATACCAGAACATCATAGCATCATGATCAAATCATAGCATCATACTTCGATCACAAGTCTAGAGGCATGCTCCCTAAAAATCAATTCATCCAACATACAGAACGTAAATCCACGTTGTAGGCAAACATATAAAACCTCTCACAACTTCACAACAACATTACTAACTTGCACATATCGGGAGTTTAGCAAATAACCCTCCCAACAACAATGAACCCCATTGCCTTTATTACTACTAGTCTAGTTCAAAAACCATACTTTCAGTTGTTCAAGTCCTTGGATTTCCCCTCGCTTGCTTGCTGCCTCCAACCTTTAATTCTTTACATTGATGGACAAAGAGAGCGTAAGCACACTAGGCTTAGTGAGGAGCGCTAAAAAACAAACATCATCAATGCATTTAAAATCGGTTATCAAAATCATTGAAAATCTCATTTAAAACATCATTCCTTATAAACCATGCACTTAACATTTTCAAAATTAAGTCTACTAAACCATATGCAACATATATCATGGATCAACTGCGAAATCCCATTTGCAATCCCTAAATTTAAGCTTTCCCATGCATAACAACCCATATGCAAGGCTTAAAGAGTAAACATGTACAAACCAACATTATACAACATAATCCATTAACATGATACATCATTAATTATTTTGGCTTTCAAGTGATAATAAACCAAGTTCCACTTCACAAAATATTACATCGGATACACGAATTCAACAAGTGTCTTCTCAACACTTCATAAAATCTCAACTGGAATTAAGGTATGATCACAACCGGGTACCATCACAACCCAATCATCGATTAGATGTATAATCCATTAACGAGAGTTTTCGGTACCATATAACCCCTCGACCGTTAGGATACTCGTGGTGGAGTATTCGGTACACACAAACCCCTCAACACCCGAGGTGACTTATTTATAGTGCACTATCAATCCTATGGCCGACCAATTGTATCCGGTAACATTTTAAACCACATCACTTGCCAATATAATTCATTACTAACCATGTACCTCACTGTTTTTATAAGCAACATTCAAAACCATTTTCAATGCATTAACAAGTATTTCTGATACTTATATGAACCATTTTACAAATGCATTCATCATCAAAATATGATCAAAATCAATATAAACCATACTCAAAACATGCTTAAACAGTGGGTACCATATAATTCAAAAACAAGTGCATAAAACGAATTTTGCCAATACTAGACCGAGGGAGAAATCTCATCATACTTACTTTCGAGTTTAAATTAGCGTTTCAAGCTTAATTTAAACTCCCAAAATAATTTTTAAACCATTTCAAAGCTGGAAACCATTTTTAAACGGTGCCACAAGCTTAAGGATACACCTTCCCTGTTTTAACCACACAAAAATAGAGGATTCAATGTATCTAAATACATTCAAAGACACAACAACATTAATCCAAAACAACTCTAACCAAAAACCCCTCCACAACAATCGAAATCAACATCAAATACCTTCCAAACTTAACCCAGCCAAAACCTAAAGGTCTAACCCACCAATTACCTTCAATTAACATCCAAAAACAATCTAATAACATCCTTATAGCTCCAGCATTCATAAAACAACCACAACTCCCTAGAAACTCATAACTAACAACCTAGAAAATTAGAGATTCACCTAGTTTCGGGATTC
The DNA here is from genome assembly GCA_030270665.1 of Hibiscus trionum. Classification (NCBI taxonomy): domain Eukaryota; kingdom Viridiplantae; phylum Streptophyta; class Magnoliopsida; order Malvales; family Malvaceae; genus Hibiscus; species Hibiscus trionum. The sequence continues at coordinate 53,199,851 of BSYR01000008.1, forward strand.
TATTGTTAAAACCAACTTAGAAAATTAGAAAATTAGAGATTCCATTGTTAACATTATAAAACATCAAAATCATGATTAGAATCAATCAAGAACTCAACAAAACATATCCAAAATGAAAATCAACCAATCTCATAAATTGAACCTTGGTTTAATCAATTTTCCATAATTAAATCATTTGAACTCATTAGAAAACACATATAAAGGATCAATAACTTGAGAATTTCAGTAAAGAACTGTATCACCCTGAAAATCGATCTAGTCGGAATTGGATTATGATGATCGGAGTATTGATATTAAAATATTGAAATATCGAATCCTTGCTATAGATTATATTGTTATAGGACCTTAATTGAACCAAGTCTTTAGTTAAGGTTGCCTTTTAAATGCTTTAAGATGATGTTTTGAGCTAGGCGTTTCGATACGATCACACCCGTACCGAAACGACCTAGGTAAGGCGTTTCAAAATTGGTATAGGGTGTTCCAAAACGGTATAACTGTAATAACTAATTTTTGAACTTTTGCTCAACCGTTTCAATACGGTTTCACTCGTTTCGAAACGAGTTCCCTGTTTCGAATATGTTTAAAGGATAAAATTGAAAGGAAGTGAAGAGGTGATGACTCACCTGCTTATTGATGACCCTCCCCACGTGGAAGTAGTTTAAGAGGATGATTTGTAGTCATCTTTTAGTATTAATAAGATATAAAATAGATAAGTATTATTTTAAGCTTTCCCTTTTACTAAGGGAAACCTTTTTATTGGTTGCAAGGGAAGTGAGGATATGATTGAAGTTAAAATAAATAAAGGGGAGGGAAAAGGATCTCTTCTTTTTTTGAGTTTCACCGAGACAAAAACCTATCTTTTGTTCAAAGATAATAAGCAAGCACCACCATTGTCATCGTCAACCTTGAGCTCAAGCACACACCTCTCCATTTGTGAACCTTAAGCTTAGGATTTCCTTGATTTAAGAACATCAATTCATAGCTATCGATCATGTAAGTGGAAGCCCTAAGTCAATCATCGATTCTCTTGATTATTAGATGATCAATTTCAAGCTTTAAGATTAGCTTTGTCTATAGCTAATGGCTATTCAAGCATCGATAATGTCATATTGATCCTAATGACTCCTTATTGCTTTTCCTACCTCAAAAAGTGGAAAAGACTAATCCATCGTCTCCATCGAAAGCTAGGAATAAGGGTAACGCCATCCGAGAGCCTTAGAAGCTTCGAATTGTCAAGGTGAGTGTAGTCAGAGTCTTGAGAGTGGCTAGGTGCCATCTCGAATCATTGTTCATTGATTTACTAACCATTTATTTTAAGGGATTTGCATGAAGCATTATTGTATGCCATGTTGGTAAGTTTTGGTAAGTATTGCATCGATTCATTGTCCATAGCATTGCTATCATTGTCATGGAAATCATTGAAGCATTGACATGTAGAATCATTGACATGAGTTTATTTCTATGACAAAATGATTATTGAAATATTGCCAATGAATCATGGATATTGAATTATTGATTATTGGACCTTGGATTCGAAGTATTGGATACAATTGGCATGCCATAGAATTCATGAGCTCATTGGTACGGGAGGACTACGGTCCTAGGGCTACGGTCTATATTGATTTGGCGAGGCGGAGGGATGTATTGTGTATTAGTCTTATTGGCGATGTCGGCGGGATGACCATTTATTGATTTGGCAAGGAGGTGGAATTCATGTATCCATATACCATGAATCGATCCAAGGGAACTATTGATTATTGATATTGTTTGCTATGAAATCGTGATATTTCCATTGATGACATGATACTATGCTCTTATTATGAATAAGGAGCATGCTATGTTTATTGCATAATTAATATTATGATTATCATTGAAGCATGTTATATGGCATACCATGTTCATCCATTGTATTGTGACTACCTCACTAGGCAAAGTATGCCTAATGCATTCCATTGCATCCATTTTAAGTTAGTCAAGTTTTGGGATCGAGATCGGAGGAGTTGAAGCGTTGCACAAGTCACAATCAAGCTCTAAGTAATGTATATTGACCCTTTGAAACTCCTAGTTGGTGGCAAGGTCTATGTATAAGTCTATCAAGTCTCTTTTGATGTGCTCATGTTATAGCTAAGTGTTATAAGTGTGATATGTTTAAGATGTGTCTCCTATATAGTGAGAAATGGTCTTAAATGCATGTTTTGGTACTAAAAGGTAAAAACCAAGTAAATGGATTCATATGGCTCTAAAATTTGACATGCTAGTAGAATTTATGGTTATAATGTTGTGTGTGAAGTTTCACTGCATTTGGATACTGTTTGATAAGGTAAAATGAATAAAAACCAGCAAGAATTTGTCATTATAGGTCAGGCCGTATCGAAACGAGTGATGGCATTTCGATACAGGTAAGCATAATTGAACCTAGGGAACAGGGTGTACCGAAACGGGTTAGGGACGTTTCGAAACATTTTGCCACTAGAATTCCTTGTTTCGATACGGGTTCATAGTGTATCGAAACTAGTCAAAGTCAAAGGAAGTCAACCTGTATCGATACAGGGCTTACCCGTATCGATGCAGTCAAAAAGGAAAAGTCAACGTGGGTTGACCATCGTCCACCCGTATCGAAACGACCTTGAGCATTTCCATACACGGTTAGTTAAAGTGGTTAAAAGGTCTTAATTTGAAGGTCTGCATTGTTTACAGTTTAGTCATTATACTTTGGATGATCAAATAGAATGAGTAAATGATTATCATTATGCATGAAATTTTGCAGTCTAATCAATGTTATACTGAATTTCATTGTGGTATTGTTTGTTGCATCGACGAACCTTTATTCTGTTAGAATTACAGATTAATCCCTAAAACATGTAAAAGTTGTGAATTGATCCTAAATGGTTAATTGTGGCTTTCTTATGACTGAATTGGACTAAGATGTATATTAATAATGTTTTGTTTGTGTAATATTGATTAAAAATGTTTAAGATTCATGTCTCTAATCTCCGTTTTGTTTTTCGGTAACACACTCCGACTCGGTTCTCTACCAGGATGGTAGGAGGTGTTACAATTAGTGGTATCAGAGCTAGAGTTTAGTCGATTCTAGACTAAACCGAGGCTTATTGCATTGTTATAGTGTTACTTTGCCACCTAGGAGTTATTTTTTTGAGTACCACTAATTGTAACACCCCTCCCCGCCCTGGTAGAGAACCAGGTCGAACAATGTTACCGAAAAACAAAATGGAGATCAAAGACATAAATCTTAAACTTTTAATCAATATTTTAGTGCCAAATATGTCATTACAACCGATATACACATATCAAAATAACTAAAGTAGATTTAACTACTTTTCCACCATACTAGAAGTTAATAAGGACAAAATACATTACTCTTTACTTGTAGTAACTTGTCGATCTTCCAACTAATCTCGATCTCGATCCGTTACTTTCCTTAACCTGAAATGTATGGACAATGAATGCATTAGACTTATATAGTCTAAGTGAGATAGCCATAAACAATGTATGAACATATCATGGAATGCAACATGTCTCAATATCATCAATAATACTATGTCATGAACATAAATATTATTCCTATGCTCTATAACAACAAAAACTATCATGGCATCAATAATCAATAGCAATAATCAATAATTTCATAACAAAAGCAATATCAATAACCGATAAATTTTTTGGATCGATTCACGGTAATTGGATACACGAATTGCACCTCCTCGCCAAATCAATGAATGGTCAACCTGCCGACATCGCCAATAAGACCAATACACAATACATCCCGCCGAAATCGCCAAATCAATATAAGCCGTAGCCCTAAGACCATAGTCCACCCATACACCGAGCTCATGAATTCTATGACATGCCAATTGTATCCAATACTCTCGAATCTAAAGTTCAATAATCAATAGTTCGATATCAATGGTTCAATGACAACATCTCAATAATCATATAATCATAACAATAGGCAATAGCAATAAATACATGTCAATGATTCTACATGCCAATGCTTCAATGGTTTCCGTGACAACACTAACAATACCTCGAACAATAATTCGATGCAATACTTACCAAGACTTACCAATATAGCTTTCAACAACACTTTATGCAATCTCTTTAGTTCGATGGTTAGTAAATCAAACGAAATCAGTAACGATGAATTCAGAAAGGTTCCTCGCCTTATTTCGAGACTCCGACTATACTCACCTCGATATTAGGTTTCCCGTATAAAGACGTCTTTTTCCTTGGTTGACGGTTGTCCTTTATCGACTTCTTGAACTAGGTTAAATAGGAATTAGTTAGGACCAACAAGACAATATCGAATGAATATGAAAATATTAATCAGACTCGATACCGAAACTTAGACCAACCAAAAATTTGATCTTATCCCGACGTCGACAGAAAATTAATATTATTATATCAAAAATATCAGACCACTAATTTAATACCGAACCTACCTAATTATTAGATGTATCTCATTAAAATTTTCTTTCTCACTCGGTCTATCTTACTAATAATATTTTTTTTTGAATTCTTTCTCACCTTGCCGTGAGTGACCAGTACCCCCTTGCCCCTTTTATACTTGAATTGCCGTCCCCCTAATCCACCCTTCATGCTCCACGCATGGAAATTTGGTGGCAAAAATTTGGGGCATGATTTAGCCACTTAAGACCACCTCAAATGGCCAATTTAAGCCACGTTTGTGGCATTTTGCCACCTTTAATTTCCTTTGGCCGAATGGCCTTTGTGGTGGCCAATTTGGCTGCCACATCCCTTTCCCTTTTATTAATAATAATAATAATAATAATAAACTATTATAAATTAACACGTATAACCTTTATTGTTCAATTAATATCGAATAAATTATACAATTGATATAAAATACTCGGTCACTGGAACCTAGTTCCGACTAGACCGGTTTTTGGGTGTTACAAGAAACTTTCATTAGAGGAGAAGAATGAACCTTACCTCTAATGAGTGAATTTCCTCTTAATTGGATGTTTTACTCTTGATAAACAAAGGGAAACAATAAGATTTTAGAAAATAAGATTGAAGAACCCATTATAACTCAAACGTTTAAGAAATCAAGAACATTACCTGAAATCTTTGATGAAAAAGAGAGTGTTTGGTTGAAGGAATTTTTAGAGAAAAGTTTTAGGGAGAAAAGTTACGTCAAAAGTGTTTTAAGAAATAACTACTTCTATTTTATTAAGTCTCATTTAATTCACTAATTAAAACTCATTTAAAATAATCCAAATTGAGATGAAAATCATATTAAAACATTTGGTAAATTAGCTCCTCAAAGATTCTAAGTTTTGACTCTTTTACAAAACATTCACTAACAACAGTTTTACATTCTTTACATTTTGGTCACTAGCCCATAATGTCCAATTCCGGAATTTTATTTTTAAAAATTGACTTCATCAAAAATATCCATACATTAAATAATTATTTTAAGATATTTTTCCATATTTTTATCTCTCTCAAAAATACTGTTTTCAATTTTAATTCCCGAATCCGACTCAAATCTCTAATCCCGATCCACCAGGCCGTCTAATCAACCTAGAAATTCCTAGGCCCAAAAACGGGGCGTTACATCATTCTTCTTGAGTGTAACCTTAAGCAACAAGTCTAGCCTTGTTTCTCACTAGGTTACCACTCTCATCTAGTTTGTTTCTAAAAACCCATTTAGTACCTATAGTAGATTTATTACTAGGCCTATCAACTAATGTCCAAACTTGACTCCTCTCAAATTGATTTAACTCTTCTTGCATAGCCAATATCCAATAATCATCATTAATGCCTCTTTGATATTTTTAGACTTTGTACATGAGATAAATGCAACATAATTACACGTATTTCTAAGAGAGGATCTAGTGGTTTCCCCTTTGGATGGATCACCCAAAATCTTACCACCTTTAACATAGTTGAACTCCCTTGGGTATGTAACCTCCCTTTTCTCTAGAGACATGTCGTTCAAGGCTTCTAGAGGTGGATCTTGTGGTTATTCTTTTGATGGAACTTCATCTACCTTTGATGATTGTCCTCCACCATCATTGGCTTCCAAAATTCCAACATCACCATCATCATCACAAGTATCATTCCCCAGAAGGAGGTTATCATCGAAAACAACATGTATAGACTCTTCAACTACTAAAGTTCTTTTGTTAAATACATGATAGGCTTTAGAGTTTAAATAGTAACCTAGAAAAATAACTTCATCACTTTTTGCATCAAACTTGCCTAAATTGTATTTTCCATTGTTTAAAACAAAACATTTACATCCAATAAGATGAAAATAGCTAATGTTAGGCTTTTTACTTTTGAAAAGCTCATAAGGTGTTTTCTTTAAAATAGGCCTAATCATTACACGCTTGACAATTTAACAAGCGATATTAGTGGTTTCCGCCCAAAAATACTTAGGCAAATTATTTTCACAAATCATAGTTCTAGTCATTTCTTCTAAAGTTCTATTTTTCCTCTCTACAACCCCATTTTGTTGATGTGTTCGAGGAGCCAGAAAATTATGGCTAATTCCATTTGAGTTACAAAACTCTTTAAAACCAAGATTTGAAATTTGGTTCCATGGTCACTCCTAACATGAGAAATTGAGTAACCAACATCATTTTGGTTTGCTTTTGAAAATGTGATGAATTTTTCTAAAGCCTCATTTTTTTGTACTTAAAAAGAGAACTCAAGTAAATTTAGAGTAATCGTCAACAAGAACAAATGCATATTGTTTTCCACCCAAGCTCATAGTTCTAATAGGGCCAAAAAGAGCTATATGAATCAATTGTAAATTCTACTTATTGATTCATCATTAATGAATTTAAAAGAAACTCTTTTATGTTTGCCTTTAGCACATGCATCATAATTTTTTTCAAGAGAAAACTTGATTTTAGGCAAACCTCTTACAAGATCATTTGAAATCAATTTTTCCAAAACACTCATGCTAGCATGTCCTAGTTTTCTATGCCACAACCAAGAATCATGCTAATCTTTTGCAATAAAACAAGCATTTGAAATATGAATGCCATCTGGATGCACCATGTATATATTTCTGATTCTATGACCAATAAGCATAATTTTATTAGATGCAATGATTTTGCAACCATTTAAATCAAACGTGACATTGAAACCTTTATCACACAATTGGCTTGTGCTTAACAAATTTTAGACCATCGACATACAAAACATTATCAATAAGTATGGAAGAGTGATTACCAATGGAACCAATTCCTTCAATTTGACATTTGGATTTGTAACCGAAAGTCTCTACTCCACTCTTTGGTCTTAGCTCCAAGAATCGACTCTTGTCACCGGTCATGTGTCTCGAGCATCCACTATCAAGGTACCATGAGTTTGCACTTGAAGATTGGGCCTTGTAGCAATGCCCCCTACAAGCATAGATTTAAGTTCTGATTTTTGGTACCCATATTCTTTTGGGTCCATGAGTATTAGCTCCCAAAATCTTGGTTACCTTAGGAATCCAAGAAGAAATAGCATCAATGTTGTTAGAAGTTACAAATTCCTTAGGAACCCAAACACTTCTAACTCTCTTACCATTAGAGGGCCTTTGGAAGCCTCTATGTTTGTACTCATTAAAGTTTCTTTTAACATAGTTAAGTTTTGAATTACTTCATTTTTCAAAACGCGGTGCCCCAACTTTGCTTAAAGAAGCTTTAGGATCACCCACTTCTTTTTGGTGATCATCATGGACGCTTGAAAGTAAGTTATGCAAGTCTTGATTCTTCTTTTCAAAATCTTTTTGTTTTGCTTGCATATCCTCAACTTTCCTTTCAAGTTCCAAATTAGTTTTGGCTAAAGAATCATTTTGGTTTTTCAAATCCGAAATAATTTTCATGTTTTTCAAAATTGATTTTTTATACTTCAAAACTAATTCATCATAAACCTCTTGCAATTCATCATAAGCTTATTGAAGCTCATCAATAGTAAAATCAAATGTAGATAAATATGAGATTACATTAGGATCCTCCTTGAATGCCATGAGACATAAGCTAGCTACCTCTTGCTCCTTCTCATTGGATGAGTCTTCATCGCTCCAAGTAGCTACATGTTCCTTGAGCTTTTTCTTCTTCCCAAAGCTCTTCTTTGGAACTTCCTTCCACGTTTGGATTTCATGAACCTTGTGAATCTCTTGGCTAGCATTGCCATCTCTTCATCTTCTTCTTTACTAGAATCGCTCTTTTCATGTGATGCTTTGAGAGCAATTCCAACCTTCTTCCGCTCCACTTCTTTCTTCTCTTCCTTCATCTTTCCTTCTTTGCTTCATGAGCTCCTGAGTGAGAAATGACCCCATGAGAGCATCAAGCTTCAAGGTATTGAAATCCTTGGCTTCAATGATGGCGGTCTTCTCTGAATCCTATGACTCGGGAAGAGAATAGATAAGCTTTCGAACAAGTTTGTCTTAAGAGATGACTTCTCCATAACCCTTAAGTCAATTGACTATAACCGAGAATCGATCGAACATCTTGGTGATGTCTTCATCCGGTTCCATTTTGATTTTCTCATAGCTAATATTGAGGATTCCAACATTGGTCTACTTCACTTCATTAGTACCCTCATGAGTAACTTCTAACTTCTCCCATATCTCTTTGGCACTTGAGCAAGAAGACATCTTGGCGTACTCATTTGGTCCAAGGGCACAAAATAGGATGTGCATGGCTTTATCGTTGAGTTGCAATGATAGCTCTTTAAAGAGCATGTATTTCATCTAGGTTTATAGATTTAATTGTCCTCACATCAGTGTTTATTGCATCCATCTCTGCATTTTCATGTCTATTTTCTACATTTGGTCTAACTTAGTCTTAGTTGCTCTTATTTCACATATTTCTGCATATTTTCCCTCGTTGTCGTTGTATTTCTAATGTTCTTGTAGAGGAGGTTTCACCACTGCAGACAGCTCGACACTGTAGCGACCAGCTGTCCAGTCTACTAAAAGATAAGGTCGATCCTGCCAGCTGTATTATTTGTTATAACAGATTTGATACGGCTTTGGGTTATGCAAAAAATTTGAAAGTCATGTGTACTTTCTTTGGTAGCTTATAAAAGGAAAAATCTAGGAAGAGAGAGAGAGAGTCACGCGAATTCCATTTTCTTATCATCTTCAACCTCAAGCTTTTTCTCTCATTCCATGGCGGCTTAAGCTTCATTTCTGGAGATCCAAGGTGAAGCAAGGCAGAAATATCTGAGGAGAAGAGGATTCAAGTGCTAGATCAAGGAGAATATTTTGCTATCTTCTTAAATTTTCTTTTAATTAGATGTTTGTTGGAGATTTCTATTATATTTTGTGCTTTAATGACTATGGTTAAACTCTTTTAAGCTCTGTATGAAGTCAATGAAATCTTATCTTTCAGTTCAATATATTTTTATTATCTTTTTCTCACAGTTTGATTGTTGGATCTGATTATTGTTTGCATGAGAATGTGAAACCTAGCTACTGACATCGACGGATGTAGTGATAAATCAAGTTAAAAAAGTCATTACAACGAAAGTTGATCTGCTTGTTCAAAGGATTGTAGATTCAATTAGCCATAACTCTCGTTATAAGTTGAATCTATGTCTTGCATCAACAATTGAAGATTGAATGGAAGTTAATAAGCAAGCTTACTTTTTACTTGCAAATTGATCCATCATACTTCCATGAGTGTATTTAATTTTCTACCAAGCTAAACCGAGGAGATCCAGGCTCTATCTCTATATTTCTCTACTCTTTTATATTTGATGTTTTTTCTACCACAATTGATCTTTTACTCATCATTTTATTTCTTTATTGCAACTACCATTACACTCACAATATTTCCATTTACAGGATTGCTTGTGGCCACATAATATTTAAGCTAAATACTCATCCTCTTGGGATTGATATTCAAACAAGATCCTTTTGTTTCTATTCTGGCATCGACAATGTTTGCTTGCACATATAGTGTGGCATTTTTACACCGATCAAGTTTTGGCGTTGTTGTCGTGGATAACGTTATTTGGTTTATATGTTTTTGCTTGCAAATCCTTTTTCTTTATTTAGTTTGTAGTTGTTTCTAATAGTTTTTGTTATTTCCTTTCCCTTTTACATAGCTTGTAGGTGTTGTATGACCAGAAGTGTTGCCACACCACTCTTCGTACCAGATCCAAAAGTTGAGAGAACTCTTAGACGTAGACTTCGTGAACGAAACGAGATGGCAAGACAACCCAATAACAACGAGCGTATCCCTCACAATCTAGAAAACCCAACATTGCACCCACCAGCCCAGAATATAACAATTTGCGAGGTTGTGGTTCCCCAGTTGGATGATTTGCAACCAGGAGTTGTTCAACCGCCTATCCAAGCCGAAAAGTTCAAGTTGAAGCCGGTTATGTTTCAAATGCTAAACTCAAATAGGCAATATGCGAGGTTACCACAGAAGTCGCTAGAGAGCATCTTCAATCCTTCCTTTTAATTTGTGTTTCGTTTAGCTAGCAAGGTGTTCCTGATGATGTCTTACGGATGCAATTGTTTCCATATTCCTTGCAGGGTAGAGCTCGCACATGTTTCTGTGGAATCCCTTCCAGATCTATTACATCACAGAATGATCTTGCAACATAGTTTGTGTAACACCCCCTTCCCGGCCTGGTAGAGAACCAGGTCAGAGCGTGCTACCGATGAATAATGCGGTGATCGGTGCAATAAAATTTCATTTCTTAATCGACAATTGAACAATATTACAGAAACAAAGCATTACTGGATATATATCTTAGTCTAATTCACTCATTATAAAATAGTAATTAACCAACTAGGACCAATACTTAACTATTACAAGTTTTAGGGATTATTCTGTAAATCTGACAAATTAGAGGTCCTTCGATTCAATTGACCATACCACAATAAAATTCAGTGCAAATCGGTAACTTTTTATGCAACTTTTTATGCAAATCGGTGTTCATTTACTCATTCAATTTAATCATCCTAAATACAGTATCCAAACTGTAAAGCAATGCAAACCTTCAGATTATGCCTTTTAACCAACTTAACTAACCCTGTATCAAAACACCTTAAGGCTGTTTCGATACGGGTGTACGATGGTCAACCTTTTTTGACTTACCCTTCAAACCGTATTGATACGGGCAAGCCCTGTATCGGTACGGACTGACTCTCTTTGACCTTGAATTTGACCTGTTTCGATACACAATAGACTTGTATCGAAACTGTGAATTCTAGAAGCAAAATGTTTCGGTACGGCTCTAGACCGTTTCGGTACGCCTTGGTCCTTAGGTTCAATTATGTTTAACTGTATCGATACGCCATTACCCGTATCGATACGGTCTGACCTGTAATGACAAATTTTTGCTGGTTTTTACTCGAATTGATTTATCAAGCGATGTCCAAATGCAATGAAACTTTACATACACTATTCCAATACAATAAACTACTAGCATGCCAATTTTCATGATCGTAAGAATATTTTTACTATGTTTTTACCTTTTTAGGCCGAACATGCATATTAAGCCATTTTTAGTCTAATTCAACAAGTCATTTAAGGCCTTTAGCTTAGTTACAACCCACAAACAACTTATACATCACGAAAAGGCTAAAATCAACTTATCAAACTACTTTTCCACCATTCTATGAGTTCAAAAGGTTAATACACATTACTCTTAACTCAGACGTGACTTGCCAAAATACCAACTAGCTCCGATCTTGAAACGATAATCCTTAACCTAAAATGTATAGTCAATGAATGCATTAGACTTACATAGTCTAAGTGAGGTAGTCAATAACAATGGATTAACATGGTATGCCATTTATCATGCTTCAATGACAATCATCATATCAATTATATGAATAAACATGGCATGCTTCTCATTCATATTAAAAGCATAGTATCACTCATCAATGACAATATCATAATTTCATAGCAAAGCAATATCAATAGCCAACAAATTCCTTGGATCGATTCACGGTAAAGGATACATGAATTCCACCTCCTCGCCAAATCAATGAATGGTCAACCCGCCGACACCACCAATCAGACCAATGCACAATACATCCCCCGCCTCGTCAAATCAATATAAGTCGTAGCTCTAGGACCGTAGTTCACCCGTACACTAAGCTCATGAATTCTATGGCATGCCAATTGTATCTAATACTTCGATCCCAAGGTTTTAATAACAATAATTCGATATCAATGATTCAATGACAATATCTCAATAATCATATGGTTATAGCCATAAGCAATAACAATAAACACATGTCAATGATTCTATATGTCAATGATTCAATGATTCCCATGGCAACAATAACAATGCCTCGGACAATAATTCGATGCAATACTTACCAAGACTTACCGATATAGCTTTCAATAATGTTTTATGCAAAACCCTTCAATTCAATGGTTAGTGAATCAATAATCAATAATTCGAGATGGCACCTAGCCACTCTCGAGACTCCGGCTACACTTACCTCGATAATCTGAAGCTCCTACGGCTCCCAGATGACTATCCCTTTGTTCATAGCTTTTGATGGAGACGATGCATTAGTCTTTTCCAATTCTTGGACTAGGAAGAACAATGAGGAATTATTAGAATCAATATGAGAATATCGATACTTGAATAGCTATAAGCTATTAGACAAAGCTTATCTTAAAGCTTGAAATTGGGCATTCAATGATCAAGAGAATCGATGATTGACTTAAGGCTTCCAGTTACCCGATCAGTAGCTATGAATTGATGTTCTTAAATCAAGGAAAGCTTAAGCTTAAGGATCACAAATTGAGAGGTGTATGCTTAGGAGCTCAAGGTTGAAGACAATGGAGTTGTGTGCTTTTTATTTCAAAACAAGAAGATGAAATTGGTCTCGGTGAAGCAAAACAAAAATGAGAGCTTTCTTTTATTCATTTTCCAAGCTTAATCATTTCCCACCTCCCTTATGGCCAATGAAAAGGATTCCCTCATCCAAGGGTAATCTTAATATATATATATATATATTATCTATATTTTATATATCTTTTCAATAAAGATGGCTATAAGTCATCTCTGTAAATTATTTCCACATCGGAAGGACAACAAACAAGCTAGTGAGTCATCACCAAGCTCAGAGCTTGCAATTGATTACTAAAAAAATCAATTCTATAGGGACCCGTTTCGAAACACGTAAAGTTGTATCGAAATGACTAATCAAAAGTCCAAAAGTTAGTTAATACCGTTGGAACTGTATCGGAACGCCCTGTATTCATTTCGAAATGCCTTACCTAGGCCGTTTCGGTACGGATCTTACTGTATCGAAACGCCTAGCTCAAAAACATCATTTTAGGCATTTCCAATGAGGTCTTAACTAAGGATAAGTCCAATTAAGGTATTTTAACAATATAATCTATAATTTAGGCAATAAAGATACGATATTTGAACATTTTAATATCAATACTCCGGTCTTCGGAATCAAATTCTGACTAGCCCCATTTTTGGGGTGTTACAGTTTATTTTGCGCTTTAATCCACCGATAATGAACTCGCGTCTGAGGAATGATATTACAACCTACTATCAGTTGGATGATGAGACTCTCCACACTAAATGGGAAAGATATAAGTCCTTGTTGCGACGATGTCCCAACCATGGCATTCAACAAGAAACTCAAATTGAAATCTTCTACAATGGGTTGAATGAAGCCACAAGACATCTTGTCGATGGGTCATCTAATGGACCATTACTTGATTGCACTTACACCACTGTTGTTGGTGTGTTAGAGCAATTTGCTCAGAATGATTCTCAATATTCTATTTCAAGAGCTGCTTCAGGCAAAGCTACACCATGAGTGTTCGAGCTTCATGACCTTTCTTCTCTAAAGGCTCAGACTTCTTCTTTGGATAACAAGATCAAGATTATGGAGGGTACGAGTGATGTTGCTCCCATTCAGCAAGCTCAACATATTTCTACTCATGTGTTATCTTGTGATATTTTTGCTGAGAACCATAGCTATAAAGATTGCCCACAACATGTACACAATGCTAGTTATGTCAGTAACATGAGAGGCAGTAACATTGGTACATCTTACAGCACAACTAATAGAAAATCTTGGGGTAACTCTAATTCTACGCATAATTCAAAAGTATACTGCTATGAGAATAATTCCTTTCAAGGGAATTCCAGTGTGCGCTAAGGGAACTTCTGTAACCCCCTCGGCTCGGCCTAGATGCCCGACCAAACCGAACGAGCTACATTGAGTTTACCGAAGAAAACCCGTTAAAAGGTTACTCGAATTACGTCTATTTTTTCTTTTATCTTATCTATATGCAATTAATTAACCTATGGTGTACATGCTGGCAACGGTTCAAATCCCATTCAAATCGGACATCGATAAGGCATTCAATTGCAAACACAAACATTAAGGGACCAAATTGCAAAACTAAAAAATTAATAGGACTTAACCCAATTATAAGTTACCAATCCTCAATTAATAAAATTTAATGATTCTATATCAGATTTTAGCTCAATATGACCATCCAAACTTATACAATTGCATTCACAATAATTAGGGACCAAAATGTAAGAATTAGAAACTTCAAATATCACTTTAACCATAAAACAACTACATGTATCGATACTCGAGCAAGTGTATTAGTACACTTTCACATTTCTCAAATTATGTATTCCAATAGATCAAAATCGTACCGATACAGTCCCTCGTGTATCGATACGCCCAGCCGAATACACTACGACCGTATCAAAACACTAACCCGCGTACCGAAACACTAGACCAAATTCAGCTTACTTGTATCGGTAAAGAGGCATGTGTACTGATACGCTTGGACCTGAAATGTCCCAATTTTCTGGTTTTTCATGCTACAAGGATCCAAATACATTCCAACATGCCTCAAACGTATATACAACTATTCTTAATATCTAGACACATCAAAACATCACAGAAATAGGATCATAACATAATATCACACTTCATTCATGTTTCTATAAGCATGCTTCCTAAAACCATTCCATAAAAAGACTAGAATGCAAATTATTCCAAAAACCAATCAAGAAAGGTTATTAACAAGTCCATAACAGCAACATAAACTTGCACAAACAGGGAGTTCATCAAATAACCCTCCCAATTAGAACTTGGTCACATTGCCCTTTATAGCTATAGAGCATTTAAAACCATACTTGAGCAAAACTTAGTACTTGGCTCTCTTCCTTGCTTGCTAGTTGCCTCGATCACTTATTTCTCTGCATTGATGAGAAAAATGAGTGTAAGCATAAATGCTTAGTGAGGGATTCTCAAAGAAAACATTCATCAATGCATTAAAACCCTTTATGTCAAAACAAGTGTTTAAACATCATGCCAAAACATCTCATGCTTCTCAAACCAATTCAAAAATGTACACAAAACCATTGTTAAACATGTATCATGATTCTCTATCATACACATATGCTAACCTCAATTTAATTCTTAACATGTTTATCCAACCAAAGCAAGCTTAAAGAGAAAACATGTATAAAATCTCATTAAACAAAACACAACCATTTTCCATGATACATCATCTCATATATTGGCATTAAAGTAACCCAAAACCAGATTCTTCTGTTACAAATACACATACATCGGATACATGAATTTCTCAAGTGGTTACTCTTCCCACTTAACATACATCCTCAACTGGAGCATGGATTACTCTTCGCCCCTCAACGGTTAACTGAAGCATGGCTTACTCTTCGCCCTTCAACGGTTGATGTATACATCCACATGACAGGAGCATGGCTTACTCTTCGCCCCTCAACCGTCGGGGTACTAATGTTGGAGAATGGTTTACTCTTCACCCCTCAACAAACATGAGGCGACTTATTATAGTGCACTTTAAACCCTATGGCTAGCCAACTATATCCGATAGCATTTAAGCATTCGCCACTTGCCAATATATACTAAAAACCAAGTTACCTCACTTTTTTTCATATTCATTCAATCAAACCAAATCTCAATACATTAAACATGTATTTTAGCTTTCTCAAAAACCTTTCACAAGTCAATATCCATACTCATGTATCATATAAAAAAGCATATTTGCAAACACTTTCAAAGCTAATTGTGTATATAACAGTAGGTAAATAATATCAAAACATTTGCATGAGATTTATGTTTATAAAACCGAAAATGAGAGCGAGAGAACCCTTTACTTACTTCCGAGCTTAGTTAAGTGTTTCGAGCTTAAATTAAACCTCCATAAACACTTTCAAACCTTTGTAAAGCTTTGAAACGTTTCCACTCACCGACTACGTAAAGCGTCCACGCCGATGCGAAAATCAAGCATCCGATGCTTTCACAACTTCATCTCATGCTACCGGATTGTTCTCCCCTATTTTATCCACATAAAACCAGAGGATTAATGTCTCAATGTGCATTCAAAAATCCCAGAAAAAACAATCTTCAACTTCGCTTCACTAAGCCTCATCAAACCCCTCTCGGAACAACCGAAAATACCAACAAACTCCACTGTAATCAAACCCAGCCATAACCAAACGATCCCAACAACACATCAACATCAATTAATACTTAGAAACACCCTAATATCATCCTTATACCTCCAACATTCATTAATCCCACAACTAACATTATAAAACATCAATATCATGTTCTAACCTGATCAAAAACCTAGAAAAATATATCCAAAATGAATCTCAATCATTTTCACTAATTAAATATCAATTAAACCAAATTTCCACAAGTAAATCACCAAAAAACCCATTAGAAAACATATATAAATGATAAAGAACTTGGAAGTTTCAGTAAAGAACCATTCATTAAAGGAGAAGAATGAACCTCACCTCTAATAATTGAAATCCCTCTCAATTTAGATGATTTACTCTTGAAAAACAAAAGAAATCAATGAGTTTTTGTAAAAAAAAAACAAGTTAGGAAATCCATTAGAAATCATTAGTTTAGGAAAAAAGATCATTACCTCAAATCTTTGCTGGAAAAGTGAGTGTTTGGCTAAAGAGATTTTGAGAGAAAACTTTAGGAGAGAAAAGTTACGTCAAATATTTTTTAAAATAAATAACTACCTTCTTTTTAATAAATCCATTTTATTCCTTTAATTAAAACATTTTAAAACTAATCCAATTAAGAGAAAAATTTATTAAAACATTTAGGTATATTAGCTCCTCAAAGATTGTAAGTTTTGAACCTTTTACAAAACAATCACTAAAAATAGTTTTCACTTTTTACATTTTGGTCACTAATCCCAAAATACCAAATCTCCAAAACTCATTTTCCAAAATTGATTTCATCAAAATCATTAATATATTAAATGAGGATTTTAGAATATTTTTCTATATTTTTATCATTCTCAAAAATATTTATTACAATTTAAATCTTGAAACTAACTCGAATCACTAACCCGGTTCTCCAGAATCGTCTAATCTTCTCGGTTAACATCTAGGCCCAAAATCAGGGCTTTACAACTCTCCCTCACTTAATAAATTTCATCCTCAAAATTTACCTGAAGAAAACAAATATGGAAATTGTTTCAACATGTCCGTCTTGCTCTCCCACATGGTCTTCTCAACACCAGGGTATCGCCACAACACCTTCACAAGATCATTCGTCTTGCCACGAAGAACTTTACTACTAGAATCAATAATCTCTACAGGTTCCTCGTCATAATACAAATCTAGTCGCAAGTCAACATCTTCCACCGGCATAACATGCGATGGATCCGACCAATACTTCTACAACATCGACACATGAAACACATCATGAACCTTTTCCAACTCGGGAGGCAACCTCAACTGATAAACCTCAAGACCTACACGCTCCAACACCTCATATGGTCTAATAAACCTTGGACTAAGCTTTCCTTTATGTCCGAATCGCATCACCTTCTTCCAAGGCGACACTTTCAAAAACACACGGTCACCAACAACATATTCAATCTCTCTACGCTTCAAATTCGTGTAGGATTTCTAACGATCTGAGGTTGTCTTCAAGTGATCACAAAAAAGCTTCACCTACTCATTTGTGTCTTTCAACACATCCGGTAAAGAAACATGCTTTTCCCCAACTTTAGCCTCACACAAAGGCGTTTGACACTTTCTACCATACAAGGTCTCATACGGTGCCATTTGTATACTAGCTTGATATTTGTTATTATAAGAAAACTCCACCAAAGGAAACTATTTTTTCCACGTTCCTTGGAACTCAATGATGCAAAATATCAACATATCCTCCAAAATCTGGATCACCCGCTCAGATTGACCATCCGTTTGAGGATGATACGAAGTACTGAAATTAAGCCTTGTTCCTAAAGCTCGATGCAAACACTCCCAAAACCTTGTGGTAAACTGCGGATCTCTATCTGAAACTATAGACTTAGGCACTCTGTGCCATATACAAATCTACGAAATTATCCAAAGTATACATCGTATACACTGGCACAAAACGTGCACACTTCGTAAACCAATCAACAATCACCCAAATGGAATCTTTTTTAGTTAGTGTCAATGGCAGCTCGAAAACAAAATCAATGTTGATCCTCTCCCGCTTCCATTCTAGTATTCTCAACGGTTGCAACAACCCGGAAGAAAGGTGATGCTCAGCCTTAACACGTTGATATACCATGCACTTAGCAACGAACTCCGCCACATCTTTCTTCAAACCAACCCAATAGTACTCTTCCTTCAAACCTCGATACATCTTAGTACTACTGGGATGCATAGCAAAAGGACTACTATACGCTTCTGTAACCCCCTTAACCCGGCCTAGACGCCCGACCCGAACTAAGAAGATTACATAGGGAAAACCAAAGTCAACCCGAAAGTCAACCTTGATTAACGACCCTTTTTTTATTTTTAACTTCTCTAGATACACATTATTAGCCTATGCGAATAGCAAAACACATTAGCAGAAATGACACAGCGAACGGAACTCGTTAAGGGCTTCAATTGCATACAAATGTCTTTTAGGGACTAAATTGTAAACTTCCATAATTTTGAGGACTAAACAAGTTTTAGAGTTACCAAACCAAAATTAACTATATATTAAGCCAGCATGTCAAATTTCAACTTAAACGGATCATCCAAACTCATTTGATTAAGCACTCAAAACCTAGGGACCAAAATGTAAGAAACAGAAACCTGAAACAATTCAAATTCAACTCCAACGGTCGGGTGCTTCGAAACACAAGGCCCTGTACCGAAACGGTCGTTTTGAAACCAGGTAGATCGTTTCGATACTCAGGTGCGTTTCGAGACCCGTATCGAAACACCCCTTTCCAGTAGAAAAAACGTTCCGGAACGTTCCTACCCGTTCCGAAACCTTATGGCCATTTCAGGCCTCTATTCCGAAACAGGTAAGGGTGTTCTGATACGCCTTGCCCTGGAACAGCAGATTTTGCTGGTTTTTCACTTATAAACACCACCAAAAACATTCCAATTCATACCACAACATACATACAACATGTTTAGGCATTAAAGATCAACATTGCAAGGTACGAGCTAAGACATAGCATCATTCAAGCAAGCATTAGATCTATAGGCATGCTTCCTAGTCTTTAAAACCATTCAAAGGGTAAAAGCCACAACCATGCATCAATCAAACTCCAAAGGCCATTTACAACTCAAAAATATCATACCAAATATGAACAAAGCAATAATCAACATCCTCAATCATCCAAGAGTAGAAATCCCACCCATTGCCTCTTATTACACCAAAGAAAAACCACATACTTTGCTAGACCAAAGTGCTTGGATTCTCCTTGCTTACTCGCTGCCTCGAATGCCTAATTCTATGTGTTGATGAAACAAATGAGCGTAAGCACAAAGCTTAGTGAGGATCGCTAAACAACATTCATCAATGCTTTTCACACAAATGGCAAAAAACTATTATCATCACACCCCTTTACATAAAGCATGCCCTTTCAAGACATCATTGCACTTTCTAAAACACATGCTCTTATGCATCCTTTTTAAAACAACAAATAAACCTTTGCTCATGCTTTACCAAGAATCACATGCATTCTAGCATAATCACAAGCATCTCATGCTTAACCATTAGTCATCATCATTATATTGGCTTAAAAGTGATCATTTCTCAAACCAAACCATCTCAAAGACATAATCGGATACGCGGATTACAAGCGTTGTCCCACACGCTTCATACATACTACCGGACTACACAAGGTGGAGATACATGGCACAACCACAACCCTTCAACACCCGTGATGGAGATTAATGGCACAATCACAACCCCTCAACATCACTCATCGGTAGTTGTATACTTCAACTAACGAGAGTAAGGGACACGACCACAAGATTTACACACGGGACTAAACCATCCACCGTTGTGATCTTAGCCTCAATCGTTAGGGTACTTGGATGGAGATTACGGCACAATCATAACCCCTCGACATCCAAGGCGACTTTATTCACGGTGCACCCAATCCTATAGCCGGCTAACTATATCTGATTATAAGAACCAAAAACCACTTTCATCACTTGCCAATATAATCATTTAACATCAATAATCCATTGTTTTACAAGCATAAACACAATGTCATTACCTCAAGCATAACCATGCTTAACATCATATGCATTAATCACATAAAACCAAGGATCACTTACCTAGTGCATCCTTAACACAATGGCATTAAAATCAAGCATTAGCCATGCTTAAAACATGCTTTAAAACAGTAACCAAATCCACAAAAAACTCAAGTGCATTTTCATCAAACATAGCACATTTCCAAGAGAGACTTTCGAATCATTTACTCTTGAGCTTAGCTAAGTGTTTCAAACTTACACAAAGCTCCCAAGACCACGCTCAAAGCGTTACAAAGCTGGAAAATCCATTTCCACTCACCGATACGCGAAGCCTTGCTCACCGACACGAAAATTACTCTTCTGAAGCCTTCAACAATGCCTCGTTTGCTCCCAGATCAAGATCCCCTATTTTCACAACATCAAAACAGAGATCTACATGCATTAAAATGCATTTCAACACCAGCAACAATTCACAAACTCGTTGCTCACCCAAACTACACCAATTTACCAAACCAAAACAACTGAAAACTTAATCGATTACTTTCTAAACCAAGCCCAGCCAACATACATCACTTCCAAACCACTATAAACATCAAAACACATTTAATCAACAACCTAACCCATCCTTATACCTCCAGCAAGCAAGATTCCCCCATTTCACCTCAAAAACTCACTTAAAACTAACAAGAAACTCAGGGATCTCAAGGATTTCGGGATCTATGTTATCAAAACTTCATTTCAACATATTAACCAACTTAAAACTCAGTTAAAATCAATCCAAAATAGAGCTTAACACAACAAGTCCGAAAATTAAGATTTCAACCATATTTTTACAAGATTTTGATCTCCAATCAAAACTATAATGAAAACTCAACCAAAAACATTAATTAGAAGCCAAAGATCTTAGGAATTTCAATAAAGAACTTTGATTAGAGGTTGAGAATGAGATTTACCTCCAATCCTTGCTTTCCTCGATGAATGACAAGTTTTCTTTAGCAAAATCTTGAAGAACTTGAAAGGATTTCTTGAAAATTGTTTAAGAGATTTTAAGAGAGTGTTTGGGAGAAAAGAATTCTAGAGAGAAATGATTGAAATTAGTGTTTGGCTAAAAATGATGAGAAGATGGTAGTTACGTGATTGGAATTTTCACAATAACCACCTTATTAATTAATTAAAATAAACTAATTAAAGTTATTTAATTAAAAGCCATTTAAACACATGTCATATTAAGGAAAGGTTAAATTGCCATAAAGCCCCCTAAAGATTCTACGAATTTGGCTTCTTCTTTAAAAATCACATTTTCCACAGTTTTGAAACTTTACAATTCGGTCACTACTCGAAATGTCCCATTTCCAAAACTCTTTTTGTAAAATTGATTTGACCAACCTCTTAAACATATTTTTTTAGAGGATTTTAGCAATTTTACCACATTTTTATCCTATCCCGATCCTTAATTACCTTAAACCACCTTACGCGATTCGAACCGTTTTTCGACCAGTCTGGTCCGATGTCTAAAACATCTAGGCCGAAAACCAGGGCGTTACAGCTTCAGTCAGAATAGTACGCCTCAACTCAACATCATTTGGCAACACTATCTGACCCTTGAAACACAACAATCTATCATCACTAAAGTGAAAATCTATCGGATTTCCATCCATGATATCCTTATCATGCGGAAATAACTCCTCATCATAGGGTTGCTTGGCCTTTATCAATTGTGACAAAGATGGATTTACTTGCAACTCGGCTAACAAGCCTCCATCTCACGTCACACTTAGCCGTGCAAACATCACCCTTAAATCCACTACGACTTTCCTACTCAAGGCGTCCGCCACCACATTAGCCTTACCCAGAAGATACTCAATCGTTAAATCATAATCCTTAAGCAACTCCAACAACCTATGTTACCTAAGATTCAAATCCTTTTGCGTCTCAAATATTTCAAACTCTTATGATCCGTGAAACAACACGCTTCTTGCCATAAAGATAATGTCTCCAAATCTTCAACGCAAACACCACCGCAGCAAGCTCAAGATCGTGGGTAGGATAATTGCACTCGTGCACCTTCAACTGTCTAGATGCATAAGCCACAACTTTTCCACCTTGCATCAACATACAACCCAAGCCCACGTAAGATGCATCACTATACACAACAAACTCCTTACCTGATTCAGGTTGAATCGAGATCGGAGCTTGCGTCAAAGCCTCTTTCAATCTTTCAAAAGCTCGTTGCCTATCCTTCATCCACTTAGAATGGACGTTCTTTTGTAACAACTTGGTCAAAGGGGCCACAATCCTCGAGAAATCATCCACAAACCGATGGTAGTAACCAGCAAACCCAAGAAAACTATGTACCTCCGACACAGTCTTAGGTGACTTCCAACCTACCACCGCTTCAATCTTGTGCAGATCAACCCAAATTCATTCAGCCAACACAACATGCCCAAGAAAAACGGCCTCCTTAATCCAAAACTCGCACTTGCTTAACTTGGCATACAACTGATTATCCAACATCGCCTGAAGCACAATCCACAAATGTCTATCATGATCTTTCTCGGTACGAGAGTAGACAAGGATGTCATCAATAAACACAGCAACAAACTGATCCAAAAACTCATGGAATACTTGATTCATCATATCCATGAACACAGTTGGTGCATTGGTTAAACCAAACGACATTACCAAGAACTCGTAATGTCTCTACCTAGTACGAAAAGTTGTCTTAGGCACATCCACATCCTTCACTTTCAACTAGTAGTAACCAGACCATAGATCAATTTTAGAGAATGCTAAGGCACCTCTAAACTGATCAAACAAATCATCAATCCTCGGCAAAGAATATTTGTTCTAACTGCCGGTAATCAGTGTACATTTGCATCATGTCATCCTCCTTTTTCACAAACAACACCGGTGCACCCCAAAAAGAAACATTAGGCTTAATAAACCCTCGATCAAGCAACTCCTAAAGTTGCATCTTTAACTACTTCAACTCCTTTAATGTCATACAATATAGAGCAATGGATACTAGAACGACACCCACATATAACTCAATACCAAACTCGACTTCCATATTCGGCGACAAACCCGACAACTCCTCTGAAAAAAAAACCCAGAAATTCACACATTGTATGGATATCCTGAACTCGAATCCATCATACGACTCGCTCCTAGAGCCAAAACAACATTTGACAAGAACTTCACATTCTCCCCCAAAACTACCACCTTATAATCATCCGCAAGTTTCAAGGAAACTCGCTTGGTTCCTAAATCAATCACAGCTCTATGCTCAGTCAACCAATCCATAGCACATATTACATCAAAACCAAAGAACGACACCTCCATCAAATCAATAGCAAACACATGATCTTGAACTGCCAACGGGCACCTCCTATACATCCTTTTGACCACAATTATCTCACCAAAAGAACTAGTTACACATATACCCACATCTAACACTTCTACAGGTATATCAAGCAAATGTACATGCTCGTGCAAAATGTATGAATGCGTAGAACTGGAATCAACCAAAGATAAAAAACGGCAAGGGTTGCAATGTAAATGTACCTGCAATCACGTCAGTGTCATTACATCCCTCGCGATGTGCGTACACCCTCGAAGGACCACCACCCTCTGGCTGAACAAAAATGGTTTGAGAAATAATCGATGGAAGAATAGAAACAAGGTAAACTTGTTTGAATATCAATCCCACAAGAATGGTATATTACGTTGAATCTTACGTGACTACAATACAAGGCTGTGGAAAAAGTAGATGTGGGTGCAATGGTGGTTGCAGCAATAGAATAAAGATGTGAATAAAAGAATAGATTTGGAATAAAAGTAGAGTGTAAGAAAAAGGAAGGGTAATATTAGGGATAAGCATGGATCTCCTTGGTTCAGCTCGGCAGAAATATCAAATGCACATAGAGGCGAAAGGATGGATTAATCAACGAATATATGGTCGGCTTGAGTATTAGCTCCCATTTAATCTTCAACCATTGACTCAGGGATGTAGATCGGCTTCAACTTTTGTCGTAAGTCGGGACTAAAGCCCCTTCAATGAGTTGATCAACTTTTGTTGCATCCGTATAACTTTCATTGTAGAAACTCGTTAATTTGACTCGTCACTGCATCCGTCGATATCATTAATAGGTTTTAACATTCTCATGCAAAACATAAATCAAATCAAACAATTAAAGCTTAAGAAAAAGCTTACATTGAAATATATTAAACTAAGAAAATAGTTTAAATAAGTTCAACAAGCTCCAGAAAATTAAACCATAGTCAATACGAGCACAAATACAAGTGAATCTCCAAAAACCATCAAAATAAAGAAAAGTTTAAGAAGATAATAAGATATTTCCTCGATTCAACACTCTAATCCTCATTTCCTCGGATAAATCTGCCTCACTTTGCCTTAGATCTCTAGAAAATAAGCTTAAGCCACCATGAGAGGAGGATGAAAGCTCAGAGGTTGAAGATGATATGAAAAAATGGGAATAGTGTGACTTTCTCTTTCCTCCAAAATAGTCCTTATATAGGCCACCCGAGGAAGGACACCTGTCCTGCATGTTATTTGTGTGCTCAGCATCGTACAAAATTTGTTGTAACAAACTGGACAGTTGGCAGATGCAGTGTCGAACTGGTTGCAATGGTGAAAACTTCTTCTGTAGGGACATTAGTATTGCAGCGACAACAAGGCAAAATAGACAGAAATATAAAAATTATGAGCCATTGAAACTAAATTAGAAAACATGCAGAAATAAAACATGAAAATACAAAAATGGATGCAATGGATGACAATAATACCTTAAAATCGAGGGAAAATACATGCTATTTAAAGAGCTTTCACTATTATAAACGAATAATTTATGATATCTCATATCAACTTATTCGAGCATGGTCGTGTGTTTCTAGTCTCACTCAATCAAGTGGCCTTAGAAATTGCTCCTATTATGTAAGAGGGACAAATCCTATCTCAATCAACCATGTCTCACTATATAGATTGTGACATATCCAATATCAATCTTTGTAGTGTTGTCAGTTACGACATACGTTTGACTATATCAAAATATGTGACTCGCGATGTTGAAATAATGATGATCTCAAGTATGAGGATCGTACATGTAGTTATCACTATGAGTAATGTTGTGATTGTCGCGCAATAATCCAATAAATATGCTCATATCGGGTCAGTCCAGTATGTCATTCTCTAACACATACTTATGTATTGAATGTGACATCTACATGTCAATGATAACACTTTGTCATCAGTCAACTACATATTAGTCTCAATGCATTATTTGTGTCCAAACCCACAATAATACTTGACTAAGGACTTTTTAAGAATAAACATATTTATTCTTAGGACTTTATTATAAAAAAATTTATTTATTGCACAGTAAATTAACTGAAGTAATAATGGAATGCCTTATATTAATAAACGAGGTAAAATGAGTATGTAATTACAATCATGTCATGATTGGTCTTTGTGCATACTCCAACACTAGACACTTCATCAATGGCGAAGCCATAGGGGGGCTGGCAGAGGCTGGGCCCCTGTGGCCCACCACTAAACTCATATTTTTTATAAGTAGGCAATTTTATAATATAATATATTTATTTCTTTTAATTCTTTTCATTATTGGTTATGTATTCTATTCTCCATCTAAATTCCTTTTATTCCTTTATAATTTTTTTAAAATTTCTTCTCCTTTTTGTTGTACACATATAATTGTACTAGAATTAAACTTTTCCTTACTTGCTTACCATAGCCATAGATTTTATATTGCGTACATTTCGACCTTTTTCTTCATATCTTTCATATTTTCACTTTAATTTATCATTTTAAGATGTAGCTGCAAACCCTCCCAATTTTATCCCAAGACGAACTCAAAGATTTAAATCTTTTTAAAGGTATCTCTTCTCCTTTGAATTCAACGCTCAAATTCTAAATATGTAGTTGTTGTTTCTTTGTATGTATTTTTTTATTAAATATATTAAGAAAATTGTTTATTATGTGAAATTGAACCAATGGAACAAAAAACATTAACTATTTGATTGCATGATAATTATTAATTGTTGATAGTTTGATAAATTAATTGTTAATCTATTTTTTTTGTTTTTCGTGTGATATTAAGGAAAAATAATGAAGATAAAAACTTTGGATTTCTTTTATTAAAAAGTTAATAGTCATAATTTTGAATTGATGATTCGATTTAGACTCTTTAATTGATGATTTTGCTAGTATGAAAGTACATAAGGTTCAATTTAAATAGATTATCGTATATGTTTGATTGACAATAAGATTGAAACTTGATTTGATAGTATAATTTTTATGTGAATTTTGATTATTCGTAATTTTATTTTAAAATATTTTCGACCCATTTAACTTTGAAATTTTGGCTTCACCCATGCACTTCATCTTGTTATGAAAGGGAATTAATAAGAGGTATCATAGCTTGTAGTAATTTGCAAGCTTCAGTGTACTTTTTGTAATATTGATAATTGATGCTATAATTTGTACATGAAATCATTTTAAATTACAAGCCACCAATGTATTTTTGGTAATATTTATATTAGGGTGCCATATCTTATAATTTAATGAAAACACTTTAAATTGCAAACACGGATATATTTTCTATAATACTTATATAAGTATTTTTCTTTTGAAATTTATTTTAAATATATAAGATAATATATTTGATTTGGTAATGATATGTTTGCATGTTGTTTTAACTTTGAAAAAATAATTTATATATTCGAAACTTGATAAATAAATTATATTAATTTCTTATCATGTCTTTAAAATTTATGCTTTTTAATATTTCATATATAAAAATATTGAAAATAGTTTACATAAACTATTTTTTATATTTATATTATAATTTTAGTTGTTAATTCACATATCATTTTCACTAATATAATTCAAATTAAAATATTTTCAAAAACACATTTTAATAACAATTCTAAACAATTACGTAAATCTTAATAAATCAAACTTTTTATTGTTTGAAGGCTTAAGTGTCAAATAAGTGCCTGAAATATAATCTTTTTTTCCATATATGTGCCCAAAGTATTTTTCGGGCCAACTAGGTGCCTAACGTTTCCAACGTTACCCGTTTAGGTGCCTACCGTCAACGTCCGTTAATATTTTTACCGTCATTCATTAACATACGGACATGTGTCATCTTTTTTTTTAATTTTCGGCCTTTAAATTTTTTAAGTAAATATTTTTTTTCAAAATTAAAATAAATTAATTACCCCAAATTAAATTCCCTTAGTAAAAATCAGATTAAACCTATTTCTCTCTTCCCTTTCCTCCCCGCGTTGCAGTGACAAATATTAAACCTATTCCCTATTATCTCTTCCCTTTCCTCCCCACGAAACTCTTTCCCTTCTTTTGACCGGTCTGAATTTTAGGGTTCGTTCGAAGATAACAATTTAATCTTGAATGATGCCGAGTGAAAGTTCAAAGCCCAACATCGGTTCCAGGGTCGTGTATTGCTATTGCGATTTGAGAGCTCTCATTTGTTGTTCGACAACGACTCGAAACAAAGGAAAGAAATTTTATGGGTGTTCTAAACCAGAAGAGGTAACTTCGATTAGTTTGAAATTTGTTATAATTTGTTGTTTTAATCAATTGATTTTATGCATTGATTATTCTAGACTCAAGTAAAGCAGATTTTATACAGGAACGATTTGTTGATTAGTAACGAACAAATTATTTTATTATTAATGTTGTTGTTTTAATTTTTTTCAAAATCGATGTGATTTTTTTAGTGGCTTGATGAAGAGAGTGGATCTGTTGAAGATTTAAAAAGGCAACTAGAAATAGTTATGACTGTAAATAAAAATATCAAAATTGAGAACATTGAATTGAAGGAACTTGTGAAGATGGATGAAATCCAAAGGCTAAGAATTCTAGTAAAAGATCAAAAACAATAAATTAGATTGTACAAAATCAATTTGGCAAAGAGGAAGAATGATGCATTATTTTATAAGATATCCTTTTTTTACTTCATGGATGGTATACTTATTGGCAAAATTTGGTCTCTAGCGATTAGTGATACTTGTGATGAAAGTCTGTACTGAAGTGATGAAAGTTAGTATGAAAATGTTCTGTTAGTATGAAAATATTGTGTTTGTTACTCATTAACTATTGATTGTAATGAGACTTATTTGATATCAATGAAAGTTTAGTGCTTTAACATTCAACTTTTTTCTACTTGGCTTAGAAATATTGTGTTTGTTACTCATCAATTGTTCTATTAGTATGAAAATATTGTGTTTGTTACTCATAATTGTTAGTATGACTTACACCGGTGTAAGTTAGCTATAATTAGTTAGTTGTAGTTTAGTATAACTTACACCAGTGTAAGTTAGCCAAGTTAGTTAGATGTAGTTTAATAAAACTTACACCGGTATAAGTTCGCAAAAGATTGAAGTTTGCAAAACTAATCTTACAAAAGATTGAACTTCACAGAATATGGAAGAATTTGTAACACCTCAAAATCCAGTCTAATCGGAATAGGGTTCCAGTGATCGGAAATTTCGCACTGATAAAGTCTAAATATAGAATTGATTAGCTAATCATTGATGTTGGACTCTAATTGAGTTAAATCATTGTTATTGGACCCTATTGAATAGTATCGAAAACATTATAGTGGCTAAATTGTGGGAAATTGGGAGTTTGGAGTCAAAGCTATATAGCATTGAGGATTGAGGGACTAATCTTGCGATTAGCTCCTTTTTCATTAAAATTCTCATACGTGGGAATGTCAGGAGAGTTTCCTACATTGGAAGGAAACCTATACAAATTAAAAGCTAAGTGAATAGCTCAATCAAGTTTCACCGATAGATAGATCTAAACAAGCACCTCTCCAAAACTATTCATCTTCTTCATCTCCTACCTAAGCAAGCACCTCCATTGGAGCTAGCTTTAAGTTTCGTTTTTCCTTCTTTCTATTGCTATAAAATCGTTGCTATCATTTGGGTAAGCTTTTCCCCTCAATCCAATGTTTGAAATCCATTGTATTTTGAGATTAATCTCAAGCTAGGTTTTGGTCATCTATAGAAATTCTTGACTAATAATTATGTTGAGCTTGGAAATCTATTTTGATGTTGTTGTATTGAAATTGATATCGTATTATCGACCCTAACAACTTCCTAATTGATTTTCTAGCTCAAGAAGTGGAGAGAGAGGTTTCGCCATCTCCATAGAAAGCTAGAAGCAAGGGTGTTGTCTTCCAAGAGCCATAAGAGCATCGAATTTTATGGTGAGTGTAGTTGGAGTCACGGGATTAGGCAAAGAGCCTTCTCGAATCTTTTATCATTGTTTTCGACCATATCGCTAACAATATCATTGAAAAAGTTGCATTGGATTGTTAATCAGATTCATTGGTAAGTGTCTATAAGTTGTTATTGAATATCGGACATAGTTATTGGCATCGCTATCATGCATTGTCATCAATATGATTAGTGTTATTGAAATATTGCAAAGAAATCATCGGATATTGATATTAACATTCACATTGAAATATAGCATATTGATAATGAAACATGATTTGCTATTGATAATATTGAAGTCATTGGTCATCGAAATTTTCATTGAACATTCACTATGGATACGGACATTGAAACCTTTGATTTGAATGGACAATGGATACAATTGGCATGCTATAAAATTCATGAGCTCAGTGTACATATGGACTACAGTTTTTTGGTTACGGCCTATATTGATTTGGCAAGGCGGAGGGATGTGTTTTGATATTGGTCATATTGGTGAGGCGGAGGGATTAAACCATTCATTGATTTGGTGAGGCGTAGGAATTCGCGTATCCACTATCTTGATTCAATCCAAGGGTTAATGATGAAATTAATATGTTAAACATTGTATATTGATGCATAGTATTTCCATTGATGAACATGAGAACATATATATAAATACTTGCTACATTGTTGTTCATATTGTTTATGACTACCTCACTAGGCGATGTATGCCTAACGTGTCTCATCTTATGCATTTCAGGTTGAAAGGCCATTGCGTTTGAAGATCGGATAGTCAAGGAGAGACAAGTCACTACAAGCCTAAAGTAATGTATTTTGACCTTACGAACTCCTAGGAAGGTGGAAAACTAGATTAACTAGTCTTTTGTGCCCATTTTGTTATGTTTGTAATGTGCATATATTGTAAGTTGGTTAAAGGCCCTAAAATGTCTTTTGGTTTGGCTAAAAATGGTTAAAAATAGCATATTTGGCTCACATAGGTCAAAACCTAGTAAACATATTCGAATGATGATGAATTTTGGCAAGCCAATAGTTTATAGCATTGAAATGTTGTGTGTAAAGTTTCATTACATTTAAACATCGTTTGGTAGGTCAATTCGATTAAAAACCAACAAAAATCTGTCATTAAAGGTCAGACCGTATCGATCTGGTTAAGCAAAACTGGACTCTAAGAACAAGGCGTATCGATAAGGTTTGAGGTCGTATCTGAACATTTTGCTATTGGAATTTATTGTTTTGATAAAGGCCTATAGCGTATCGAAACGAGTCAAAGTCAAGGTCAAAGGAAGTCACTCGTACCGATACAAGGCTTATCCGTATCAATACGGTCTAAAGAATAAAGTCAACTTAGGTTGACCATCATACACCTACTTCGAAACAGTCTTAAGGTGTTTCGATACAGGGTCAATTAAATTAGTTAAAAGGGCTGAAACAGAAGGTTCGTAATGTTCACAATTTGGTCACTGAATATTGAATGAGTAAATGAACTCCAAATTGTATGAAATTTTGCAGGCCCGTTAATATAGTATTGAATTTCATTGTGGTATAACTAATTGCATTGATAGACCTAAAATTTATTGAATTTACAGTTTGGTCCCTAAAACTTGTAATAGTTAAGAATTAGTCCTATATGATTAATTATTGCTTCATAAGGATTAATTGGACTAAGATGTATTGTGGTAACATGTTATTGTATATTATTGTTTTAAATGTTGAGTATAAAAATGAAATTTCATTGTACCATTCACCGTATTGTTCATCGATATCACCTTTTCGACCTGGTTCTCGATCAGACCAAGAAGGGAGTGTTACATTTGTGGTATCAGAGCTAGAGTTTAGTCGATTCTAGGACTAAACCGAAGCTTGTTGCATTGTTATTGTAACTTGTCGACTAATCCGATCTTTCATATAGATATGTCTGAAACTAATGAAGCTCACATCGACGAACTTGCCACCGGCTCCTCGACGTATGGCGAGGAGATTAGAGGAGGAAATCCTCCGAATCCACCGCACCCGCAGGATCCTATTGCTTAGGGTACCGAGCCTGTAGCACCTATCGCTCAGGCTGAATGTTACAAGAACATGGCTGACATGTTCAAGCAGTTTATGACTGCTATGAGGGTTGAACAATTCATGTAACCTATCGCTCCTGTTGTCCAACACACTCGAACATCCATTGATAAGCTCTCACAGTATCGAGCTTACACCTTTACTGGAAAAGATGACGACAACCTTGAAGTTGTCGAATACTGGTTAGACAACACTTTGTGGATTTTGGATAAGCAACTTCAGTGCTCAGACGAGCACAAACTCGAGTGTGCCATCGCGTTACTGGCTGATGAGGCACTTCACTTGTGGGAAATTACCATATTGACGGTCTCTAAAGACATTGTGACTTGGGAGTTCTTCCTTAAAGAATTCTACAAGAAATATATCAGTGAGTTCTACCTTGCTGAGAGGCGAAGTATCTTCCTCCACCTCAAACAAGGTGGACGACCGATCGAACAATACATCCATGATTTCTGCAAGTATTGTAGATATGGTGCTGAGTATATAAAGAAAGAGGAAGAGAAGTGCCGGATGTTCATTGCAGGGCTCAATGATGAACTACGCCCTATGTTTACTGCACTAAGCATTTCTGATTTTCAAGACCTCGTGAATAGAGTTAAGGCCACCAAAGTTGTACAGAAAGCTCAACGAGCTGGTGGGTCTGGAAAGTCTAAGAAGAGGTTCAGGGATGATTTTCGACCTCTGAGATGGAACAAGAAAGGGAGATATCAAGGCCCAAAATAGAATGTCTATCCACAGCCTCTCGTTCTGGAAACATTGAGAGGCCTTAGTCTGTAACACAATCCTTTGCAAAGGCAGCGCCCATTGATAGCACCGGAGGTTCAAATCAAGGCAACCAATATCCAGTTTGCAATTATTTTCAAAATAAGCACCCAGCGGATCAATTTCATAAGCAGACTGGAGCTTGTTACTATTGTGGTGAACATGGTCACTTTATCCGTGACTGCCCTTTGAATGCAACCAAATCTGTTGTTACACTGACTACTACTGCCTCTCCTGCTCAATCCTTTGAGGTAAAGGAT
The DNA here is from genome assembly GCA_030270665.1 of Hibiscus trionum. Lineage (NCBI taxonomy): Eukaryota > Viridiplantae > Streptophyta > Magnoliopsida > Malvales > Malvaceae > Hibiscus > Hibiscus trionum. The sequence goes on from BSYR01000008.1 coordinate 53,232,748, forward strand.
CGAAACAAGGATCATCGGGAACTTATGGACGATCGAGTTGTCCGGGGAAACCATTCAATAAGCAAGATTCTAAAGTCCCTGCCCAAATGTATCATGTGAGGAGTAGAGAAGAAGAGGATGAACCTGACGTCATCGCATGTGCCATTGAGCTATATTCATATCTTTTGCATGCATTGATTGAACCTGGTTCTACTCACTCTTTTATAAGCACCATTGTAGTTAAGACGTATAATATGTCTTCCGAACCAATAGCATCGAGAATTTCTGTAACCAATCTCTTAAGAGATTGCGTCACTGTAAGGGTAGTGTGCAAGAACTGCCCCTTAATGATCCATGGAATTCCTTTCCCGACCAATTTGTTGGCTTTACCGATTCATGAGTTCGATAGCATCCTAGGTTTAGATTGGTTTAGTGAGCATCAAGCCTGGGTAGACTATTGTAAAAGGAAGTTGTACCTTCGAGGTCTCGGCAAAGAAAGTGTTGTTTTGATGAACGCGAGAAATCCTTCATTTTGTGCATTGACGTTAGAAGCAAAAGCTGAATCACAATTGCGAGACATTGACACTGTATGTGAATTTCCTAATGTCTTCCCTGATGAACTTCCGGGATTGCCCCCAACCCGTGAAGTGGAGTTTGGCATCGAGGTGCAACCTGGGACTGCTTCAGTTTCCATTGCACCATATTGCATGGCATCTGTGGAATTAAAAGAATTAAAGGCTCAGATTCAAGAATTGTTAAGAAAGGGTTTTATTCAACCGAGCTCTTCGCCTTGGGGAGCTCTGGTTCTCTTCGTAAATAAGAAAGATGGGTCTATGCAATTGTGTATTGACTACAGACAGTTGAATAAAGTAACCATTAAGAACAAATATCCATTGCCTAGAATAGACGACATGTTCGATCAACTAAAGGATGTCTCTGTGTTTCCCAAGATCGATTTAAGGTCAGGCTATTATCAAATAAGAGTTAAGGAGTGTGACGTACCGAAGACCGCTTTCCATATAAGATATGGACACTACGAATTCTTGGTGATGCCCTTTGGATTAACCAATGCACCAACAACCTTTATGGATTTGATGAATCGGGATTTTAGACATCTTGATAAAATCGTAGTGGTGTTTATAGATTACATATTGATTTACTCTAAGAATGAAGCGGAACACCGAGATCATCTTCCTATCGTGCTTCAGACCTTAAGAGAGAAGTAGTTGCACGCGAAGTTCTCTAAGTTTGAGTTTTGGCTCACCGAAGTTGCCTTTCTGGGACATATTGTGTCAGCTTCGGGTATTCAAGTTAACCCGAAGAAAATCCAAGCTATTGTAGATTGGCACCCATCGAATAACATTGGTGAAGTAAGAAACTTCCTAGGGCTTGCTGGCTATTACCGAAGATTTGTGAAAGGGTTTTCTATGATAGCCACTCCTTTAACCAAGTTATTGAGGAAAGAAGCTCCTTTTGTTTGGACCGAGGTTCAATAATGGAGTTCGATCAGTTGAAGCAAGTATTGACCCATGAATCAGCCCTAACCCAACCCGAGTCCAGAAATGACTACACAGTTTACAGTGATGCATGGCACCTCAGGTTAGGATGTGTATTGATGCAAGAAGGCAAAGTCATCACTTATGCTTCGAGACAGCTTAAGCCGCACCAAATGAATTATCCAACACATTACCTTGAATTGGCTGCAGTTGTCTTTACATTGAAAATCTGGAGACATTACCTCTACGGAGAAAAATGTTATCTCTTCACCGATCATAAAAGCCTTAAGTACCTATTGACTCAAAAGGAGTTGAACCTACGGCAACAGAGGTGGATGGTGTTGCGTGAAAAAATGATGCGCAATTAGTGTGCAAGTGTACACAGTGCAAAGTTATAGTATTTAAGATATCATCTCCACAAGGATTGTGACAGCTTTTTAGAGTTCACTTTTCAGCACAAGTAAAGTAAAAACACAGATATTATGAGTTGGTTTGATTGAAGCTAAAACTAAAACAAGTGAAATAAATTGAGATATCAGAGTGAGAGAATGGGCCGGTATTGGATGTTTCATAGTGTGGAGAATTGATGTACTGTCTCGGCACAGTTTTGCTGATCAACTTAACAACTTCAGCCACCGCCCACAAGTATGCCTCAGCAGAGATGTGTGAGGTCGCCTGGGCAGTTAAGCAATGATTCAAGGTTCGGCAAGGCTCCCTTCTATGACTCCCTCTTCTTCCGAAGCTTGAAGTACTATTGGCGAACACGTCTACCTCCCGGTGTGAATCTAAGGGCGAACACCAACCAATTGTAGATCCTCTTTTAGCCGCTGAACTTCTTAACTTATCACTAAGCCGAAGTAGCTTTACCCTATGGTTGGATAAAACCGTGTTTACTCGTTTCGTGTGTTCAACTCACTCGATATTGAACAAATGGATTGTCGTCCTCTTCTCTCCCGATGAAGAATTCGACACTAAAGAACCAAGAGTAAACAAACCTTAAATTTTATTGCAAAACTAAAATCCAAAACGAATACAGCAAGACTCTCACAACTACTACGCAACCAACCCTTAGCCATAGGGAAGGTTTAGAACATGGTAGGGTTGGACGACACTAGGGTTTCAACAAGAAGAAGTTTCTCTCAAATCTTAATTGTGTTCTCTCTTTCAAGTCGATTACATATATATAGGGATGGAGCCTAGGTCTAAGTTGGTTTAGGGTAGGAATACTAGTTAGAGTATGATTACAACTCATTAAAAGATCATTAAATAATCATAGATTCTCGTTTAACTTTTCTTCAACTTGACTTTGACCTGGCTTTTCTTTGTCTGTTGGGCTCCAATGCACGTGCAAATGGTCTCTAAAAATCGGGCTTGATGAGCTCTTTCTATCGCATACCACTTTGCATTTTTCCATTCTTCCCTGAAGTGATGTCTCCTCAGCAAGTAGTTGACTACCTCGGCGGGGATATGGACTAGTGTGCAGAGGTTGGCACAGCTCTGCATTCTGGTTCTTTCCTCCTCGGTCAGCTCTCCTGAGCTCCAACAGCTTCATCTTTCAGCTCCCAGCTTTCTCTTCATCTGCCTTCTTTGCTGCCTCAGCGGCATCTACCTGGGCGGGTACCTACGCACAGGGAGAAAACACACTTGAGCAGTATCATATGTATAAAATCAACTAAATTCATCAAATAAGGCAGATTGTCTAATCTATGCTATTTTGTGTATGTTACCTACTAAATGCAACCTAAACTATACTTAAGAACAACGATAATTGAGCTAAACTAGGGTATAAATATACGACTTTTGCACACTTAACACACCCTCAAACTCGAACTATTGCTTGTCCTCAAGTAATACAATCTAATAATAACATGCCAATACTTAAAATCACATGCAAACTAAGTCGAGAAAGCATCTTGAGCAACCTTTACATACCGTGTAGATTTATGCCTAATTTGCAGCCCTTTGAATGACAAAAGATTTACCCGTAACCGAACTATGTATCTCGTGAGTATGTGTGTTCCTTGTGATAAGCATGATTCTTTGGCTTCTAAGTAAACCTTCGATAAACACCTTAATTCCCTTGAGTTTCCCTCTAGTTTCTTTTCCAATTTAACCACTAGTCGCCGGTAATAGGCTTTTCTAATGATTGCATTTTTTCAAACTTCAAGTTCTACCCAAGTTTACTAGGTGAAATACCTAAGTTTCCTAGAAGTCCTAAAATCAAACTAGTCACAAAGAGTGTTTTCTTTTAAGTTTGGACCATAGTAGGATTCTAAGTTAACCTAACGTCATGCTAAGGTTGCCGCCTATGTGAGCCATCTGCTGTAGCGGGTAAAGGATACTCAAGAATTTTTCTCAAACTAAGAGTTCATTAGGCTTTAAATAAAGGCGTGTTACAATTAAAACCTAATTAAAAAATAAAAACATAAAAATAAAAAAAAACTAGAAAATACAAGAAAAGAACAAAGGAAAGAAAAGACAAAATTAGAGGACTAATTCCCCCCCCCCAAACTCGAGAGGAGCATTGTCCTCAATGCATGCCTACATACACAAAATTAATACATAGATTAGATAAGAATAACAAAAGAGAAGAAAGGGAGAGAAGCTTAAATTGGTTTGGATTCGGAGAAGTTATCGTCCTTGCCAATGATCACCCTCTTCCATGCTGCCATCTTGAAACACTTGGCCGCCCTCGGTGGCTGTTGTCGGAAAGGAGAACTGGGTTGAGCCTTCTGTGTCACCTCTCGTTCGCCGCCCTCTTCATTATCGGGGCAGACTTCGGTGGCGGAGTGTTTTCTCTTCGCTCGTGGGGAGAAGGACGGTTCGAGCTTCCTTTTAATGGTGTGCACCGAGTCCTACCATACGGAGTCGTCAGAGAGGAAGTCCTTGAGGTAGCCGGAGTCGGAGGGTCCTGGCGCGTCGGCCGCTGCTCTAGATGTCTGCCCGTGTTCTCTGACTGGGGCTACTGCCGTGTCTCCTTGGTTATCGAAGCTAGAAAGGACCTCAGTGGCCATGCCTACTCTGGAGGCTTGAGGCTCGCTTGATATGGGGGCGGTCGGAGTTGCGGCGGCTACCGGATGTGTCGCTGAGGCAGTAGGTGCGGCAATTGTGTCTGGTACTGCCGGGGCAAATATCTCGGTATGGAACTTTAGAAAGTTGGCCGTCGAGAACTTTTCCTTGATGGTGGTGGTGGTGGCGTTGTTGAAGTCCTGGATATATGCCATAAAGTTTAGCTGGAGGCCTTCCATTCGATCAAGTTGTGCTGCTAAGTCGTCGATGGTGGTTGTCGGGGCGGGTTGCTGAAAATGCTGCTGACTGCCCATCTTCGACGTCGGGGCAAAGTTTTCTGTGGTGGCGGCTGTGATCTCTATCTTCCGAAGGATTATCTCCCTCGTCCACCTGGTTCGTTCTAGTGTCATAGTGTCGGTTGGGGTGACTGCAACATGTGCCTTCTCGCACAACATCGTGATGAGGCTGGGGAAGTAGATTTGCCCCTTTGTTTTCTGTCCACGCCCGTAAATTTCGTTTGCAATAATCGAACCCACATTTACGTACCTTTTATTGATGATTGAGTGGATGAGTGCTAATCTCGAATTGTCGACCGTCGAGTTTTGGGTTGTGGGCAGCAAAAGCCTCTTCACAAATGTGTTCTAAAGTTTCTCCCCGGGCAACAAATTCCGCCGGTTAACGGTGCCTCTATTTCTACCCTCGTTCCAAATTGTCCCTGGTTTGCATAATTCTTCTTTTATTACCTCGTAACCGTCCGGTGTGAGGGAGGCAAGGAACTTCGCGTGCTGGTATTTGCAGATATGGAGGCCGTAGTAGAGATTGATCTTGTCTTCGTCGATTAAAATCGGCTGCCCACAAACATTGACTGTTGGCACGTCCTCCGTTGGTCCATGGGCGTAGTACTCGTGCACCATGGTTTGATTTGCTAGCTTGGGTTGGTGGGAAAAGATTTGCCACCGTTGATGCTCGATCTTGGAGTAAATAAATTTTTCGAGCCCTAAATATTTCTCTCGGCTTTGTAGAAGAATCTCTGCTCCTCCGATACCGCTCTTTCTTTAAATTTTTTATTGTAGCAGGCTTTGATTTCTGGTGTGGCGAAGCGATGAAGGGATTCCTTCGATTCTGCCTGGACAGCACGGCGGCGGGGGGTTCTTGCCATTCTTTGGCCATGCTTTTTGGTGTGCGAGAGAGTTGTGAGAGCTTGATCAAAAGAACTGAGGAAAAAGAAAAAGACTGGAAGAAAAGAAAATCTTGTGAGACAATAAGCAAGAGAGAGTAAAGAAGAGTGAATAGTAAAAAAATTAGGGGGTTTAAATAGAGGAAGAGTGTTGTCGTTTCGCCTGCCGAGACAGCCGTTGCTCGGGCAAAGAGTCGTTAAACGGAATGGGCTTCTGCGAAAGGCTAGTCTACAACGGCTATTTCTGGTGGGAAGAAACGTCTGTCTGTCGCGGTAGACTTGGAGAGCGGGCTAGAAATGGTTTATGGATTTGGGCTTTCTTCTTCTCCCTTCTCTTGGGTTATTGTCTCTCCTAAAAAAACTGAAATAATAATTTATTAGAGAATAAACAAATACGAAAATTAAGTATAATTCCTAAAATGCAAGAAATTAAAAATCTAAATCCTAAAGCATAAAAATAAAATAAAATAAATGAGAGAAAAAAAGTTATGTTGGGAATGCATCTGGATGCATTTCCCAACACAACCACTTCATGGGCTACTGCAGCATCTGCTTCACCCTCTACCAGGGCGGATCTTTTTGTTTCTCTTGATCATTGTCACTACCAGGTTGCCCGCCCGGGCGGTTGTGGGTGGAGTGCTCTGGCTTAATGCTGAGTTCGATGTCTGTTGAATCATGGATGCCCTGACTTCCTTCCTTGTCTTCAGCTTTCTTCATGTGTTGCAGGACATTCAATTTAATTTCTCGGTCATCCACCTTCATAGTAAGCTCCTCATTCTCCACATCTATTAGGGTTTTGCTTGTGGCTAGGAATGGTCTTCCCAGGATGATGGGTGCTTTGTCGTCTCCTTCACAATCCAGAATTAAGAAATCTGCTGGAAAGATAAGATTTTCTACTCTTACTAGGATGTCTTCGATCTTTCCTTCCGGTTGCACATAAGAGTGATCAGCTAACTGGAGTATGACGGTGGTGGGTCTAGCTCTTCCAATTCCCAGTTTTTCAAACACCACCTTGGGCATCACATTGATGCTTGCCCCAAGGTCGCATAAGACCTTCCCTTCATATTGACTCCCAATAGCGCAAGGTATGAGGAAACTGTCTGGATCTTTTAGTTTAGGCGGTGTTTTGTTGTGCAGCATGGCCATGCATTCTTCCGCCATGGCTATCATTTCAAATTCCCTAATTCTTTCTGTTTGGAAACCATATCTTTTAGAAACCTTGCATAGTTAGGCATTTGTTGTATGGCTTCCACCAGGGGTATGTTGATGTGCACTTGCTTGAGAATGTCTAGAAATTTTTTTGAACTGGTGGTCCTGCTTCTAGTGTTTCAGTTGTTGTGCATGATCTTCATGTTTCACGGTGGTACTACGAGAGTCTATCGGGGCGGATGGTTTTGGGTCTGCCGCGGCGGGCTTGCTTGCTTTCATCTGGGTGACTGATTTGATGGCCTTGCACTGCTTGTAAGTGGGTTTTCTTGCGACTTCAATATCGCTGGGCAATCCTCCCATAGGTCTGGTGTTCAAAACTTGAGCAAATTGTCCCACTTGAGTCTCCATTGACTTTAAAGTTGCCTCATGATTTTGCATTCTCATCTCAGTCCTGTCCATGAAAGCCTCATTCTTTTTAACAAATAAATCCATGTTGGACATATAGGTACATGTCTGAGTCATGAAGGCACTTAGAGTCTGCTCCAAGGCACTGGGTGCTGCTTGTTGCGGTGGCTGCTGTCGCGGCATCATCTGCTAAAACCCTTGTGCTTGACTCGTCTGATTAGCTGGAATCATAGCATTGTTGGGGTTACTCCATAAAAAGTTAAGGTGCCTCTTCCAATCAGGGTTGTAGGTGTTTGATGTAAGGTTGTTGTTTCTGTTGAAGTTTCCTACAAAGCAGCTAGTCTCTGTCCCTTGTTGGCATTCAGATGAGTTATGGTCTCCCCCATATTGGTCGTAAAAGGCTTTAATTGCTTTGACTTGCTTTGTATTATTCTGCCCTTGCATTGCTTCTACCATCTTCGTCAACCGAGCAACTTGTGCTACGAGTGCATCTGATGTTCCTAGCTCGTTCGTTGTGGCCTGCCTTCTTATGCCGCCTCGACGAGCATTAGGAAACTGATAGTCATTTATGGCCATCCTGTTCATAATTTGAATCGCTTCGGCGGGCTCCTTGTCGAGTAATGTACCATTGGCAGAGGAATCCAGCATCATCCTTGTTGGTGTGTTCACACCGTTGTAGAATATAGATACTAGTGTCCATTCTGGAAATCCGTAGGAGGGGCATTTATTCAGCAATTCACAGTATCTCTCTCATGCATCGTACATTGGTTTATCATATGCCTGTCGAAACGTAGTAATGCCAGTCCGCAATTTATTAGTCAAATTGACAGGATTAAATCGAGCTAAGAAATCTCTGCATAATTATGTCGAAGATTCAATGGACTCCGATGGTAGGCTGTTAAACCAAGTCTTTGCCCTATCCCTCGGTGAATAGGGAAATGATCTGAGACGCAGCACGTCCGGATGAACTCCATGGATTTTTGAAGAACTTGCAGATGTCCAGGAAAGACTTCATGTGTTGGCGGGCATCTTCAGTGGCAGAACCTCCAAAATGTCCAAGCGTATTTAGCATGTTAAACATGACGGGTTTGAGCTCGAAGTGATCCGCTTCTATTTCAGGATCGATCATGCCAGAGTTCAACCTTCTAAGATCTTCCTCCAGGTAGTCTCTAACTAACCACCGAGCGGCAGGAAGTTACCTGTCATTGCCTGCCGCGGCATTGTCGCCTGGGGTGGTGTTGGTAGGTTCAGGACGTTTTTTGGATTAGCGTGCAGTACGTTCAGGCTCTGCATCGTATTCTCGCAAGGGTGATTTCTGGTTGGCTCTGGTCATAAAACAAAGAAAACCAGGGGGTTTAAACAAAAAAACAGTGCAGAAAAATAAAAACAAAAAGTTGTACGCCAATCCCGGCAACGGCGCAAAAAACTTGTTGCGTGCAAAAGTGATGCGCAATTAGCGTGCAAGTGTACACGGTGCCAAGTTATAGTATTTAAGATATCGTCTCCACAGGGATTGTGACAGCTTTCCAGAGTTCACTTTTCTGCACAAGTAAAATAAAAACACGGATATTAGGAGTTGGTTTGATTGAAGCTAAAACTAAAACAAGTGAAATAAATTGAGATATCAGAGTGAGAGAATGGGTCGGTATTGGATGTTTCGTAGTGTGGAGAATTGATGTATTGTCTCGAAACAATTTTGCTGACCAACTTAATAACTTCAGCCACCACCCACAATTATGCCTCGGCAGGCACCCTCCTCGGTAGAGATGTGTGAGATCGCCTGGGCAGTTAAGCATGCAAGGCTCCCTTCTATGACTCCCTCTTCTCCCGAAGCTTGAAGTACTATTGGCGAACACGTCTACCTCTCGGCGTGAATCTAAAGGCGAACACCAACCGATTGTGGATCCTCTTTTAGTCGCTAAACTTCTTAACTTATCACTAAGCCGAAGTAGCTTTACCCTATGGTTGGATAAAACTGTGTTTACTCGTTTCGTGAGTTCAACTCTCCCGATATTGAACAAATGGATTTCCGCCCTCTTCTCTCCTGATAAAGAATACGACAATGAAGAACCAAGAGTAAACAAACCTTGAATTTTATTACAAAACTGAAACCCTAAATGAATACAACAAGACTCTCACAACTACTACGCAACCAACCCTTAGCCCTAGGGAAGGTTTAGAACATGGTGGGGTTGGACGGCACTAGGGTTTCAACAAGAAGAAGTTTCTCTCAAATCTCAATTGTGTTCTCTCCTTCAAGTCAATTACATATATATATGGAAAGAGCCTAGGTCTAAGTCGGTTTAGGGTAGGAATACTAGTTAGAGTATGATTACAACTCATTAAAAGATCATTAAATACTCCTAGATTCCTGTTTGACTTTTCTTCCACTTGGCTTTGACTTGGCTTTTCTTTGTCTGCTGGGCTCCAATGCACGCGCAAATGGTCTCTAAAAATCGGGCTTGATGAGCTCTTTCTATCCCATACCACTTTACATTTTTCCATTCTTCATTGAAGTGCTGCCTCGGAAGCAAGTAGTTGACTGCCTCGTTGGGGATATGGACTGGTGTGTAGGGGTTGGCATAGCTTTGCATTCTGGTTCTTTCCTCCTCGATCAGCTCTATTGATGCTCCAACAGCTTTATCTTTCAGCTCCCAGCTTTCTTTTCATCTGCCCTCTTTGCTGCCTCGGCGGCATCTGCCTGGGCAGGTACCTACGCACATGGAGAAAACGCACTTGAGCAGTATCATATGTATAAAATCATCTAAATTCATCAAATAAGGTAGATTGTCTAATCTATGTTATTTTGTGTATGTTACCTACTAAATGCAACCTAAACTATACTTAAGAACAACAATAATTGAGCTAAGCTAGGGTATAAATATAGGACTTTTGTGCACTTAACAGATGGAACTCCTTAAAGATTATGATCTTGACATTGATTACCATCCGGGCAAGGCCAACGTTGTAGCTGATGCACTCAGCCGCAAACTTTTTCCTTCTCCTCGAGCAATTAACGCTCACTTCCGACTTCTGAAGCATTGTTGTCTTGTAGCTAAACTTCAAGTTCAGTCTACCATCGTTTCTCGAATCAAGTATTTGCAAGAACAGGATCCTGAGCTTCAATCCATTGTCTCTAAGCTATCAGACAACCCCAACTTCAGAATTAATTCCGAAGGGCTCTTGTGTTTTCATGACCGGGTCTGTGTACCTAATGATGAATCTGTTCGCATTGATATTCTCTCTGAAGCTCATTCGAGTTCTTTATCCATTCACTCCGGGTCTGTGAAGATGTATAAGGACCTACGTGGACTCTATTGGTGGCCAGGCATGAAGCAGGCCATATTTGATTACATTTCCAAATGTCTCACGTGCCAACGTGTTAAGGCAGAACATTGTGCTCTTACCGGATTATTGAAGCCTATCGATCCACCGAAATGGAAGTGGGAACAGATCACTATGGATTTTGTTAGTGGTCTACCGTTAACTCCTGCGAAGCATGATGTCATATGATCATTGTAGATCGTTTCACAAAGTCAGCTCTTTTCATACTGGTCAGAATGGACTACGGTCTTCCTATATTGGCTGACTTGTATATCAAAGAAGTAATCCGACTCCACAGAGTACCCAAGTCTTTTATCTCCGATCGAGATCCTCGATTTGCATCTCGGTTTTGGAGAACCTAAGGAGCTCTGGGCACCAGAGTTAATCTTAGCACAAGCTTTCACCCTCAATCTGACGGCCAGTCAGAAAGGGTAATCCAGGTAATTATCAAAAAACTTGTCCATTGAAACCTTAGAAATTTGTATTGTTATTGAACCTTCCTATACAAATCTTGGAAGATATGCTTCGAGCATGCATCATAGACTTTGGTGGAACTTGGGAGAAATCTTTACCCCTGTTGAATTTGCCTACAATAATAGTTACAAAGCATCAATCCAAATGACCCCATATGAAGCATTGTATGGTAGGTGATGTAGAACTCCATTGTGTTGGTCGGAGCTTGGTGAGGGCAAGATGTTAGGCCTTGACTTACTTCGAGAAACCGAAGAACGGGTTGCCATCATTCATGATCGTTTAAAGGTTGCCTTTGATCGACAAAAGGCTTATGCTGATCTCAAGAGAATAGACATCGAGTATGAAGTTGGTGAAAAAGCCTTCCTCAAAGTATCATTATGGAAAAATGTTTTAAGGTTTGGTAAGAAGGGAGAACTGAGTCCCCGATTCATTGGACCCTTTGAAGTTATTGAAAGAGTTGGCCTCGTGGCATATCGATTATTGTTGCCCTCGGGAATAAGTAAAATCCAATATGTTTTTCATGCATCGATGCTCCAGAAATATCGTTCTGATCCTTCGTACATTATGGAACCTGAATCTATAGAAATTCAACCAAATCTATCCCACGAAGAGGAACCTGTTTAAATTCTAGCAAGAGAAGTCAAGAGGCTTCGCAACAAAACTGTACCGATAGTTAAAGTGCTCTGAAGGAGCCACACTGTTGAGGAAGCCACTTGAGAACCTTAAGAGACCATGAGACAACAATATCCACATCTCTTCGGTTCAGGTAAAAATTCGAGGATGAATTTTTCTTAACAAGGGGAGAGTTGTAACACCCCAAAATGCGGTCTAGTCGGAATTGGATTCCGATGATCAAAAATTTCGCACCGATAAAGTCTAAATATAGAATTGACTAGCTAATCATTGATATTGGACTCTAATTGAGTTAAATCATTGCTATTGGACCCTATTGAATAGTATCAAAACATTATAGTGGCTAAATTGTGGAAAATTGGGAGTTTGCAGTCAAAGCTATAAAGCATTGAGGATTGAGGGACTAATCTTGCGATTAGCCCATTTTTCATTAAAATTCCCATATGTGGGAATGTCTGGAGAGTTTCTTTCACTAGAAGGAAACCTATACAAATTAAAAGCTAAGTGAATAGCTCAATCAAGCTTCACCGATAGATAGATCTAAGCAAGCACCTCTCCAAAACTATTCATCTTCTTAATCTCCTACCTAAGCAAGCACCTCCATTGGAGCTAGTTTTAAGTTTCATTTTTCCTTCGTTCTATTGCTATCAAATTGTTGATATCGTTTGGGTAAGCTTTGTTATGTTTGTAATGTGCATATATTGTAAGTTGGTTAAAGGCCCTAAAATGTCTTTTGGTTTGGCTAAAAATGGTTAAAATGACATATTTGGCTCACATAGGTCAAAACCTAGTAAATGTATTCGAATGATAATGAACTTTGGCATGCCAGTATTTTATAGCATTGAAATGTTGTGTGTAAAGTTTCATTACATTTGAACATCATTTGGTAGGTCAATTCGATTAAAAACCAACAAAAATTTGTTATTACAGGTCAGGCCGTATTGATATGGGTAATGGCATATCGATACGGTTAAGCAAAATTGGACTCTAAGAACAGGGCGCATCGATACGGTTTGATGCCGTATTCTACTGGAATTCATTGTTTTGATACAGGTCTATAGCGTATCGAAACGAGTCAAAGTCAAGGTCAAAGGAAGTCAACCTGTACCGATACAGGGCTTGCCCGTATCGATACGGTCTAAAGGATAAAGTCAACTTAGGTTGACCATCATACAACTTAGGTTGACCATCATACACCTGTTTTGAAACAGCCTTAAGGTGTTTCGATACACGGTCAATTAAGTTAGTTAAAAGGGATGAAACAGAAAGTTCGCAATGTTCACAGTTTGGTCACTGAATTTTGAATGATTAAATTAAATGAGTAAATGAACTTCAAATTGTATGAAATTTTGCAGGCATGTTAATATAGTATTAAGTTTCATTGTGGTATAACTAATTGCATTGAAGGACCTCCAATTTATCAAATTTATAGTTTGGTCTCTAAAACTTGTAAAGTTAAGAATTAGTCCTAAATGATTAATTATTGCTTTATAAGGATTAATTGGACTAAGATGCATTGTGGTAACATGTTATTGTATATTATTGTTTTAAAGGTTGATTATAAAAATGAAATTTAATTGTACCATTCATTGTATTGTTCATCGATATCACCTTTCGACCCGATTCTCGACCAGACCGGGAAGGGGGTGTTACAGAATTTCAGTACCATAAACTTACAAAAGATTAAAGTTCACAAAAGATTAAAGTATTCCATTACCACAAATTTTCAAAACACTTGTTACATAGTTCAAGACAGTTTTCAAGACACTTGTTACATAGTCCAAGATAGATTTCAAAACACATTTAACAGTCCTAAACAGTTCATGACAATTTTCAAACTGTTTCAAAACATTACATAGTTTGTATCCATATCTAAGGCCTTTATATGGTTGACAAATAAAATGACAAATATTACATAGTGACGTTCATGGCAAAAAATTATAAAAAAATTACTTAATTTATAACTACAATTAGGCTTACAATTATTATATCAAAGTTACATTTAATATTTGAAGTCTAGTAGCTTCATTTGTATGGATGCCTAAGCTTCACATAATTGTTCTCCCTCTTGGCCTTTGTGCTGCAACATGAGGTCTCTTCAGAGGTAGCCTATTTGTTGTTGGTTTTTCTAGGTGTTGAGCTTCCTGGTTGGATAATTTATGATAGAACATAAGGCGTTGGCATTGTTTGAGGAGATATTATTGACATGAAAGGCATTGGTTGAAGTGATGGTGTTGGCATGAACATCATTGACTGAGGAGTTGTTGTTGCCATTGATTGAGGAGCTATTGTTGCCATTGGTTAAGAAGCTAATGGTGACATTTGTTGAGCTTGAGCTTCTTGAACCTAACAAATACAGACAATTTTTTATGAAAATAATATTAGAATAGAAGAAAATGTAAATTTCAGTAGCAGAAATAACTTCTAAACACTTACATTGGACTGCTTTTTCTTTGGACAAGTTCTTACATTGTGTCCAAAAAGCCCACAACAACTACAACTCATCTTTGCTCCTATCTTCTTAAACTTTGTTTTACCTTTTATTTCACCTTCTTCTCTTCTTTTTTTCTCTGTTGGTCTTCCCGTGATTTTTTTTCTTCACTAGAGGATCTATATTCTCCATTTTTAAATTTTTTCAAAATTTTTCACTTGAAATGGTGGGAATGATAACACTGTAAAGTTCATGGTATATATGTACTTTATATAAATTAAGTACATAGCTATCTAAAGTTTCTCCCCTATATAATATGACACACACATCATGAAGGCAAGAAATTCCAATGAGATCCCACAGTCTACATGTACATTTCCAGCCCCAATGATCAACTACAAATGTGTCTTCATTATGCATAACCTCATACCCTTCGGCCCCATTCCAAGTTACATGACAGAAAGCACTAATTGATTTATTTTTTTCAAGTTTTTGTGCAATCTTAGGACAGAGCTCACCTTTCCACTTAAGTGAGATTTTTTGTGCTCAACTGTCGTATGCATAACATAATGTCTAATATCTTCAAATAGTGAAATCACATACTTAAATCTAGCCCCTTAAATGGCAGAATTGAAAGCCTCCAAGAAGTTGTTATCAACTGCATCACACTTAGACCTAGAAGAAAAGAAAACTTTGGACCAATATTTTGGATCCTTTTTTATAAGATCATTATAGGCATCCCATTTCAACTTAGCCATTCTGTTTGGAAAGTGATGAAATTGAAAAGTTGTTGTAGCCTTACAACATGACCAGAATAGCTTCAAAAACCTTTATGTTTTTTTTCTCAAATGGCATACATGTGCCTAGCACAAAATCTGTGCTCTATCTCTGGTAAGCAAATAGGCGCCTCTTCAAGCAATCCCTTCATTACCTTGTGCATGTCACTAAGCAAAGTAAATTTTTCACCGTTTTTTAAATTCAAATCAGTCTGGATGCGGTTTAAAAATCATGACCAAGTCTCTTTATTTTCACCTCAACCACTGCCCAAGCAATAGGAAAATTTTAGTTGTTGCTATCTCCACTCACAACTGAAAGTATCTCACCTTTAAAAGAACCCTTCAAATAACATCCATCTAATTCAAAGACTGGCCTACAATACCTTTTAAAGGCCTTTTTCAATGCACTGAAACAGACATAAAGTCTCTTGAATTTTGGTATCTCAGTAGGAGTTGGTCTTTCAACCACTAGATCAAATGTACCTTCTGGATCAACATTCCTCAAAGTAAACACATAGTCAAACAACCTATTAAACTCATGTACAACATTACCCTTTATTTGTTCTAAAGCCCAATTTTTAGCCCTCATGCAGCATTGTTTGACCAATTCAACTTCTAGCTCTTCTCTCCCAAGCTTCATCATGTCTCCCAGCTTTAACTTAGGAAGAATCCTAATCTTTGGAAGAAAATACTTTTCAACCAATTTAAAATTTGCTCTACTATTCTTACAGGTTATAGAACAATTGTGGTCAATTACTAGTCTTAATTTTGTAACACCCATCAGATTTGTCCCAAGAAGCAGTTATCACAAAAGGACATCTTAAGCTCTTACACAGTACCCTTGTTTTCTCTTTCTTATTTAACACAAATCTAAAATAAAATTTATGTGCTACTGCATAAGCATAAAGTGCATCCTTCAACTGTTTTTGATTTTCAAAAATCATTCCCACTTTAAATCTGGGTTCAACAGTTGATGCATCAAAAAATTTGACCACCATTTTTAAAAATTTTATCTCCATCTGAATCTGTCTTGTAGCTCCTAGCATCTAAAGAGTCTAAATAGTCAGTATCTTCTTCACTAGATAAAGCCCATGAAGCATCTTTACTTTTATGTGCACTTTTCTCAGCAGCTGTTGCACCCAAACCACCTATATCGGCTTCATTTTCAGCCATTTCTGTTGCACCTAAACCACCCAAAGTAGCTTCATTTTCATCTGTTCTTGTTGGAGCCAAACTAAAATTTGGTTCTAAGTCTTCTGCACAGATTATTTTTATTTTTTCTTTTTTTCATTACCCATCACTTTCTAAAAATTTCAGCCAGCTCTTCATCCTCATCATCAGACCCTATAGGCTCATGGTCTGACTCACCACTATTATCTTTTATTTCTGTTTTATAACTTACCTCATTTACAATTTTATTATCATAGAAGAAATTACCACCATATGACCTATCTCCAGCATTAGTAATCCAGCCCAGATTGCCCATTAGACTTACTGCCACTGTTACCAACATCTGCAACATGTGTATTTGATCCATTACCACCATTGTCTAATGTTATATTTCTAACTTCAAACCTATAATGTAGTCAACATACACAAATAAGCAAAATTACTACTTTTCTGCAACACAAATACTACAGTCAATTTATTTTATAGATACACACAATTAATAATCAACAAGCACCAAAGCATGTCATTTAAGTCACGATCATTTATATCTGCAACCACTTTTATCCATAAATAAATTATATACAGTGTAGAAGGTCAGTTAAAACCATTCAAGAAAGTTAACTAACTCCTAAGTGTAAAACAATCAACAAGCACCAAGCAAGATAAAAAGACATTAACATTTACATAGTTTATTATTGTCTGCCATCTTCACTTACCAATTAGATTTATATAATCGCCATTTTAAATTATTTTTCACTACTTTACTTGTTCTCAAAAAAGAATCTCTGCAACACAGACAAATTTTTTTTACCTTTACTGTTCTTAATCAATGGTGAGAATCTACAGGTGGCCTACAAGTGCATACACTTTATATATGTCGATCAACTTTGTATCTCTTCACAACACCTGTCAAAATCGTTTGTTTAAAACACAAAGTGTATTTCGAATCTTTCTTTCAACAAAGTATTTGAAAATCAACAAAGTATTCTCTTCACAACAAAAACTTACTTTCTCAGAAGTAAAAAAGTACCTTTCAATAGAGTGTTATTCTTCAACTTTTCTTCTTCATCTTCTTCAGTTTTTGTTTCGTGTTTAGGTTTTAATCCTCCTTTTGATTTAGTTTTAGGGCTTTTTTTATTTTTTTTCACTGCAACGCGGGGAGGAAAAGAAAGAAGAAATATGTTTAATCTGATTTTTACTGGGGAATTTAATTTGGGGTAATTAATTTTTTTTAATTTTTTTAAAAAAATTATTTACTTTCAAAATTTAAAGGTCAAAAATTAAAAAACGATACGTGTCAGTATTTTAATGGATGATGGTAGAAAAATAACGGATGTTGACTGCAAGCACCTAAACGGACAACGTTGAAAATATTAGGCACCTAATTAGTTTGAAAAATACTTTAATCACTTATATAAAAAAATATAGATATACTTTAAGTACTTATTTGATAATAAAAAAAACCTTGTTTGAAGGTATAATGCAAACTTTTTAAAATCGATTTCTCGGAACCAGATATTGGAGAAAAGTTTTGAAAACCTGACGCGGCTGCGAACAGATCTAGCTAAAGCTGACAAATTGAACGTTTTAAATCCCATACCAGTTCAAGTTCAACCCATTCCAGGTTTCTGATTTCTCTTTCTCTCCAATTCCGACGTCGAAATGGATTTCGAAGAAAGCAGTAGCTGCAGTTCCGATTGGGACCAGCATTTCACGGAACAAGTCATCCGATCAATGGACGCCATTGAAGCCTCTTTTCGTTCTTCCTCATCTTCACTCCTCAACAAACGCAAGCCCGCCATCCATCATGAAGATATCCCCCAAACCCGCCGCAAATTACCCAATTCCATCGTCTCTCCGCCACCTTCTTTTCCATTTTCCTTCGCACGTTGTCAATGTATTTTCTATCACTTACCCATTTTTTTAAATTAAAATAAATGAATCAGTAAACCCTTTTGGTTTTCTGATTTTGCAGCTTACACAAAGCTTAGATATCCGCCGTTGAGATTTGGGGGTCAAATTTTGTACAGCAGCACAGAAGCTGAGGTGGAAAAAGCTGCAATGGAGCTTTTGGAAGCACTTGAAATTAAGAAAAAAGAAATGGGTCAAGTTAGTTTAGGGTTTGATATTGAGTGGAAACCCTCTTTCGAAAAAGGTTTGCTTCCTTCACTCCCTTGTCTTGTCTGGCTACGTTCATTTCATATTATCGTTTCTGTTTGTTTCCTTAAAAAATGTGAAAATTTCTTATTTTAATATGAAGCCTCGCTAAGGCATCCTTTGATCATTACTACATACATAAAAACTAGCAATATTTTAAAGAATTGAGATATTAAGTTGGAGATTTTTCAAAGTGCATGATTTCTAGATGGAATAGTTATGCTAGAATTGGCATTGCGTTTTAGTAATTCTTTGTTGTTATTTTTTTGTTATAACTGTGATGTTTAGTGGTTTTAAAATGCTGTGTTTCAAACAAAAGAAGTTTACATCCATGGAAGTATACATTTCTTAGGTGATTATAGAGTAACATTTGTAGCCCTTCTTAGTAGAGTAGTAGCCTAGAAAGACACATTTGATGGATCTTGAATAAAGTTTGGCTCTAAATTGCTAATGAACATGAACAAAGGCTGAACAACCAAAGACTTTTAACGTGATATAAAAAGATGACTTGAAATGTGGGAATTGTTGAAGGAAATCACGGGGTGTTTTGAAGTGTAAAATTGTGCTAGGCATTCAATTGATAAGATATGTAGCAGTTAAAACGACTTCTCCCCAAAAATGTTTAAGAACACGTACGTTAGGGATATGGCTACCTCTAATAGGTGTCTATTTTTCCTTTAAGCTATCCCATTTTGTTGTGGAGTATCAACACATGAGCTATCATGAATTATGCCTTTTTCTTTAAGATATGAACCTAGTGTTTTTGTAAAGTACTCACTCAGTCACTCCCATTATCAGTTTTAAAGACTTGAACATGACTTTTAAACTGATTTTCTACCATCACTTTTGTGATGGAAGTGTAAAAGGCATATTATCTGCCATATCTTATTGATGAAGTTTTGGGCATGAGTATGGCAATCACTATTGAAGAGTCCATGTAATTTGCTTAAGGGAAATGGGAATAACATTTCAGGACTTTGCAGATTATGGAGCTTGATAGCAGGGGGATAATTACTGGCTAATTTTATATCTAAGCATATAAACACACCTTTATAACTTCTTGCATCGTGTTGGTTGGATTTTGGTTACATTCTGCCTAATAGTGAGGAACGAAAACCAAGGTTGCATCCTTGCATCCCTTTCAGTTATATTTGGAAGAGTTTCATATTCCGAGTAATAAACTTTATTCTCATTTTTAAGCTTTCGCAAAGGGGATAAGGGAGTTTGTTATGCTAAAATTGCATTAAATAATACTGCATGGATAATTATTTATGTTTGGAATTTTGACACTGCAGGTATTTTGCCTGGAAAGGCTGCAGTGATGCAGATATGTTGTGACCGTCGTTATTGTTATGTGATGCATATTATTCATTCCGGAATACCTCAAAGTCTTCAGGTTCTTCTTGAGGATTCCAAAATTATAAAAGTAATGTCTTTATTTTAAGTCTTTTTATTGGCAGCCTAAAGTCCTGAACTTCTATGTTAGAATCTGTATTTAGTTTTTAGTATTTCAAAACAATGCTTGCAAATGAACAGACTGGAGTTGCAATTGATGGCGATGCTGTCAAAATGTTCAGTGACTATAATGTATCTGTTAAAGGTCTAGAAGATCTTTCAGATATAGCAAATCAAAAGTTCGATAGGGAACGGAGAAATTGGAGTCTTGCAGCTCTCACCGAAGAGCTTATTTGCAAAGAGGTATCCATCTAATTTAGCTATTTGAAATCCTGGTAAACACTGAAGCAGGCTTTCATCTTACAGACTCCTAACATGATTAGTTCTCAACCCGTAAATAGTATTAGCATTTTAACTTCCACCAAAATTTTTGGTTTCAGTTTTGCTTTGAGCACTGAGGCTGAATGCTTTCATTGGGAAGTCTTATTAAAATTCTTTGTATTGCAGCTTCCGAAGCCCAAGAAAATTAGGCTGGGAAACTGGGAGTTATATCCTTTATCCAAGGAGCAACTACAGTATGCAGCAACTGATGCTTTCGCTTCATGGCACCTATACCAGGTAACATTACAATTACAATATCACATTCTATTCGTCCATCATAAATTTAGATAGGCTTGGATATTGTTTCAGATTTCATTTTCAGTTTTTGTTCTTAAACACTGTTACAATTGCTATTATTTATGCTACTTGGACTTGAGTGTTTGTCCAACTCACATGTCCAGCATGAGTATGCTCGATTTTTTCAAGATATGTATTTGAAAGGTTGTTGGGGGATCATATATCCATGCCCATGTCTTGATATATCTTGGACATGGTTGTTGGACCGGGTACTTCAAGAAAAATGAAGAATTGGAGCAATGTAGACTTATAGCACTATGTTTTCTTCTTTCTTTTACTTGCAAGTAGTTTAATGTTTCATTTCAAATGCAGGTCTTAAAAAGCCTCCCAGATGCAGTAAAGGATTTGGCAGAAGGAAGCGAAAACATTCCAACACAATGATTTTTGTAGTAAGTTTAAAAGATTTGGTGTTTGCCCTTGTTTGATTTTAACTCAAGGTAGAGTTTGCTTAGGATAGAGTGAGCTCATGCCAAAGGCCAAGAAATGAAGAGTTAAAGTTTTTGCCTAGTTGTGAATTGTATGTGTTTGTTGTTGGCCACTTTTGAATTGCTTGTTTAGTTGTAGCTGTTGTATATGATTTTAATTTATATAGCTTGAATTCATGTCATGTTCCAGCAAAGATGATCTACATTGTTCGGAATCTGATATCGGTATTTTGTTAATTCAGTATGATCATGTGGCTTAAAAAACTGTGTTTTAGCTGGATGCTACTTGGGCTTGTCTTGGCTGTCTTTTAGCTAAAGAAGAGTTGTGAAATTCCTTAAAGATTTGGTTGAAGCTGTTTTGTGAGGATCAACCTTTGCTTTTCAATACTATATATTCAAGAAACATATGGATTTATTTTCTGAAGAAACTCTATTCCCTTTTTCTAACGTTTAAGCATGTTAAGTCTTGGAGTGCAAAACTAAGGCTTTGCAGTTTGATGGAGGGGGAGAGTTTTTTAATTTCATTCCACAACTTGGAGCCTCTAGATACAACATAGTAGAACAAAATGGTGGAGAGCATTGTGTTTAATCTTCAAACACGTAGGGAGATATCTGAGGACGTTGGTATAGGGAAGTTCTCGATCGGAACTTGGGAGCCGCTGAAGGCTTAGTTCTTACCCGGATGAACCCGACACTAGAAAAAGGATTTCTGTACGCTAATGGACATGTTAGATGAAGACAAGTTCTTTCCTGTCCTAAAGGGCTTACAACTGTGGGAGCCATATGGCGCAGTTAACTTTTTTTTATTGAATAACAAAACATTAATATTTTTTTCACAATCAAATTCTTTCGGTCATTCTTCCAATTAATATCCAACAAGTAACCAAAAGTTTTTGAAAAAAAGGAAAGAAAAGAAAAACTCAAATTGATCAAATAATTGAAACTGAGTTAAAAGGGCATAGTTGATGCATTAACTATATAATAAATACATATAATTTTATATTTTATGGAGTACAATTTTGGTTAGTAACATGTGGCAATCGGGTCGTTCGTATCGAGTTCAGGTCGAGTCTAATTGAATTTTGGTTCGGGTTGCGTTCGGTTTAGGCTAGATTCAGGTCTGATCGAGTCTATGTTATTTCAGGTCGGGTTAATATCGGATCGATTGATTTTTCAAGTCAGGTTAATATTTGATTGGTTGACTTTTCGGGTTGGGTCTATACCGGATCGGTTAACTTTTCAGGTCGGGTCAATGTCGGATCGGTTGGCTTTCAATTTGAATCAATATATGAAGATATCTTTTAAAGGAGAAAAAATGATATTAAACCATTAAACTATTACTAAAGGTAGTTGTTAATTATTAATATAACACAAAATAGAATAAAATATACATATTTAAGAAAAATTAAATTCGAGTTGCTTTCGGTTCGAGTTATTTTTGGTTAAATTTTATTGGGTTGATTTTTGATTTAATTAAATTCGGTTCAATTTTGGTTCATATTCAGTTTAGATTCAGATTTGGGTCAAATTTAAACCATCATGTTCAGGGCTATATCAAATCTCAAATCGAATAAATCAATTTGGGTCTCGGTCAAATTTGTCAGTTCTATTCATGATTTCAATTCCAAATAATCTCTTATCTTCTCTTTTTATTATTTTATTATTATTATTATTATTATTATTATTATTATTATTATAAACTCGAGAGTGAACTAGTTATCCTTGAAATTTTCTTTGCAGGAAATATTAATTTAAATAACAAAAGTGTAGCATCATGCTTATTAGAGGGAGTGACGGAATTCCGTGGGGCCGACATCCAAAATTTTAAAAATGTACTATTTTTATAATTTTAAAAATATAATTAGGTTTCTTTTAAATATTTGAAAATTTTAAATTATTTTTTAAAAGTCTTAAATTTATCATTTGACTTTTTTTTAATTTCATTGGATGCTTTCAAATATTTGAAAATTTTAATTATTTTTTAAGATTTAAAATTTTTCATTAATATATGTATGTATTTATATAATGAAGAAATACCACAATAAAATTTAGTGTCATTTTTTTGTTATAATCCATTCAAAACTAGAAATTGAGTGTCAAAATTTGCTAAGTGTAGCAAATCTATTTGGGTGTACAATGCAAAATTACCCGAACCGATTGATCTGGCCTAAATATTGGATGACCCGAATTAAATTAGACGGGTAATTACTTAATTTTTTGTTTTCTCAAGTCGGGTACCCGGCCCAGTATTTATTCCGGGTACTCGGGTCGAGCCTGGCCGAAAAATTAGTTCCAGTCGGGTACCAGACTACCTGATTATATATATATAAATTTTAATTACTTATAAATTATAATATATATTATTTTTAATTAAAAAATAGATGGGTAACTAATTAAATTATGGATTTTAATGTTGTTTGGGTTTGATAATTCGAATATTAAACTCTATGTTGGAATTATATAATTCGAATTTTTATTAGGTATTTATATTTTTTATAAAATTAAAAAAAAGTAGCGGGTACCCGGTACCCGATTACTCGGATTTTTCGGGTACCCGAGACTCGAGTACCCAAATAAGGTGGGCCAGGACATGGGCCGATGTTTGAGGTACCCGGATGAACCGGGTACCCGACAATTCACACCTAGTGCACATGGTTGATGTGTTAGTTTTTTCTTTAATTATTTTATATTAAGAAAGGGAATAAATGTGGAGATGTAATTGATGAACACATGTAATTAAGCATGTGGGTGGGCCTTGAATTTATGTCTTTATCAATCTCCATCTCTTTGCCTTGTTTCACAAACCACATATACAACCCTATGCCTATGGCCATGTGAAAAGAGAATGAGATCCCATTCTTCCCACCTCAATAACCTTTAATCATGAGTTCCATGGGACCATGACCCATTCATATAAAGATGTGACACAATGTTTGGTAGAAAAAGTATCTAAATGAAGAGAAGAAGAAAAGAGAGAAATAAAAGGGGAAAATATGAATTTTTTTCTTTTCATTTTCTTACATTTAGTGTAAATAATAAAAATAAAGGATAAATTTTAGAGAGGCATAAATTAGATATGCTCTTATTTAGAATATTAGTGGTAAAATTTGGGGTAAGAGTTTAGAAGCTAACTTAAAACTTTGAAGAATTTAGAGGCTTAAACTAATTTTTTTTTTTTAAATTTTGAGGGTTTAACTAATTTTCTTAATAATTTTGAGAGGTTTAATGAATTTTTTAAAAATTATTAGTGGTGGCTTGATTAAAAATATTCAAATTTTAAAAATTTAATGTGAGCTTTTAAAAATCTTAAGATAACCAAATTAATTTTTAAAAGTTTTAGGGGCCAAATTTTAATTTTTTAAAATTTTGATTAGTCATACCTCTAATTCCTTAAAACTTACGCCACTAAAAGATATTAAAGGATCATTATTAATAAATGCACATGAGGGTGTTCAACATATCTGATCCGGCTGATCTGATTTGATTATCCGTTGATCCGATCTGAAAATGTAGATATCTAATTTGATTTTTATTTTCATATCAAATATTGGATCTGTTTTTTTATTTTTTTAGATCGGATACGGATCACAATATTTTAAGTTTCAAATTATCCGAAATTCCGAAATATCTAAAAATTTAAATTTTTATAGATATAAATCTTGTTATATTTATTAATTTAATGCTTGTTATAGCCATAAATTCGAAAAATAAAATTTTCATAGATGTTAATCTTGTTATATAATCGAATATCCGATCTGAGTATCCGGTATTCAAATATTTGAATATCTAATTTTTTCGGATCAAATACTAATCGCTATTTTACCGATATGATATCGGAAAATGAACACCCCTACATGTAGCAACTAAACAAGTCACATCCAGTGGCAGAGCCACATTCAAATTTTAGGGTCAATTGACCCCACTTGATTTGTTGGGTATATTATTTTTAAGGAGCTAATATATAGTTTTTCATAGAAAATATTAGAATTGACCCCACTTAATTTGAGAAAATGTTGTCTTTTTGGTGGATGGAAATCGTCTACCCCTTAATTATGCCCCCATTGGTGCCTCCAGTTTAAAATAGTGGGTTTAGGGTTTGAGGTTTAAGGTTGGGGCTTAGCGTTATGGTGTATTTTTTAGGGTTTAGGGTTTTAGGGTTATGACTTAGAATTTAATTTTTAGGTGTTTTTTAGTAGGGGGCATATAAGGAGGCATGCTTAGGGGGTAGAAGATTTTTACTCCTTTTTGGTGTCCATTTCTATGTCCCAATACTAAAAAAAGTTAATTTCTATGTCCTAACCCTAAATTTTAAATGCTACAACCTAAAATACCATTGTACCTAATTTCCTAAACTTACACGTTAATCCTAAACCTAATATTTTAGGACAGGGCATAAATAAGGCACCAAAAAGTACGTAGAATATCTATTCCTTGATTTGTTAGGTATAAAATCAATGATATTTATTGTAATGATATAAGAATTTTTGTACCTCATATTTTATTATAACCCCGATGTATAAAAGTTTTAGCTCCGCCACTAGTCATATTA
Source organism: Hibiscus trionum (assembly GCA_030270665.1). NCBI lineage: Eukaryota > Viridiplantae > Streptophyta > Magnoliopsida > Malvales > Malvaceae > Hibiscus > Hibiscus trionum. The sequence goes on from BSYR01000008.1 coordinate 53,257,975, forward strand.
CACGAGATTTAATTAAATTACTTGAATCTTCATCGATTTCTAACTTTTGAATAATTCACCCTCTTTAAATTTGGGTCGTCTTTTGAGTTTTGACCACCATAGACATTAAATATTAAAAAGACATTTCAATATAAAAGTTGAAAAATAAAGAAGCAATGTCGACTTAAGCTCATGGGACATTAATGGCATAAAGATGCAAAATTTCCAATGGCGGAATAACAAGGCAGCTATCACATACCGATTTCAAGCTCTCCTTCAAAATGCAACCATTAATTGCTGTCCACCATTCATGATTGATTTAGTTTGTGGTTAAAATCAAAAATAAAATATTGACAATCTAGCCATACTAATAAAATTAAAAATAAGTATTTATTCTAGGAACACATTATTGGTGCATATGGCCGAGATTGGTCCATTCGCTTCCAACATGTCCCACGAGTCGGCAATCGGGTTGCCGATGCATTGGCTAGTCTGGCCACCGTCCATCTTCTGAGCAGTCCCCCGAACCAAGTTTTGAATTTGGTGCAGGGGGACACTGGTCTTGGCCTTATAGGGGCTGCTGAGTAACTTTTTTATTTCTTGATTGTTGCTTCCGTTTCGTTCTTTGTGGCTCCTTAAATATTTTTTGTATATGATTATTTCCAATGAAATCATACCACTTTTACCGAAAAAATAAAATTAAAAATAAAATAAAACATCAAACCTCAACTAAAAGAATAAAACCAAAGTTAAATCACCATTTTTTTTTCTATTTGGATTGTATGTCAAGCAGTTAATCAAATGAGATATATCTGTAAACATTGTTCAAGATACCCAATGCATTAAAATCACTTTGGGGCTTAGTTAAAAGCGTTGCCAAATATCTAGAATAGAACCGACAAGATAGATCACTTTTTTAAGCATTTAGAAAAAAAAGTGGATTGACGCTCACAATTCACAAAGCAAGGTTCTCGAAAACAGTACTCTGCCGACACTTTGTATAGAGAGGGAGGGAGGGAGAGCAATAAAGACAAATTGTCACTTTCCATGTTCTTTGCCTCTTTTCACAATCATAAATAAATAAAACATTTCCACGTGTGAGGGATACAATTTACTTGATTTTTTTTATCAAGATAAGAATTTCGTTAACTAGCTATATTACACCAAAAACTTATTTTAAATAAATATCTACAAAAATGCTCCTACAAACTATTATTTTAAAAAATGACCATCAAATCTACCACGTATAAAGAACTCGCGTTTCGGGGATCGCGAGTCACGACCTCGCGCTACGCAGAGCGCGAGTTCCACATACGTGGCATCACTTTTCAGAATAACAAACTTTACGGAAACTCGCATTCTGCGAAACGCGAGTTCCCCGAGAATTTGAAGAGGCGGATGAATTTATCGTGGGGAACTCGCTTTCTCTTTGTAAATCTGGGTGGAAGAACAAGCATCGATAGGCATGTTCGAGCAATATTTCGAGCTTATTAATCGTATATTGTAAAACTAAATGTTTTGATATAATAATTGAAAAATGTTTTGGACTAAAGTGAAAAGAATTTAAAATATGTTTTTAGTCAAAACAACTTGAAATTATGTTTATGGATTTTTAAAAGGCTTTGGAATAACTTAAAATGCTTTTAAAGTAGCTAAACCAGTGTTTTTCAAGTACCCGTACAGATACGGTCTGGTACTGTATCGATACGCCCTAGGGTTTCAGCTACAATAAAATTCCAGTAGCCAAAACTTGTACCGATACGCTATGTCTATCGATACGGTATGTTTTAAATTGCTAACGACTAGTTCGCGTACCGATACGCCCAACTGCCCCCAACGGTCATTTTCCCAGCGGTCTTTTAAACTGCAGGACCGTACCGATATGCTTGCCACGCGTATCGATACACACCAACTGGAAGTCTCAACGGCTATTTTCTTATCGGGACCGTATCAATACGGTTTGAGGAGTATGGATACGCTAAGTTGTAGAACTGCATTTATGGTAGGAAATAAAGGCTCAAACGGCTCTAATTCAACCCCAACAGTCCTCAACGGCTACAAACTCAATTAAGAGTATAAACGGGGTCTCCAAGCATCAAGAGATGGTTAATGCTTCAATTGTCAACAACATTATGATGAGAAATTTGTCTTAGAGCTAAATTGTCCATTCTTGTATAGACAACACTTGTGAGCCAAAATTGTCAAATTTGCTCAAGTGTTTAGGTTTGGGTAAGAGTGTAAAGAGTGCAAACAAATACCTATTAGAGAGACTTTTGGTTTGTTTATTTTTATTTCTCTTGTAAAGATGGTTTACTCAAGCTTTGGTCTAGAAAGCTTTGAGTGTGTAAGGTAGTGGATTAGTTGTGAAATCTTTAGTGTGAAGCTAAGGTAGTGGATGTAGGTGCTTGTTAGAAGGCCGAACCACTATAAATTCATCGTGTCATTTATCTTTTAGCTTCCACACTTTAATCACCCAAAAATCCAACTCCTCCACCATTTGGCTAACTAAATCAGTTGAAGGAAATCGAGCCTATCAAGCCTAATAATTGGTATCAGAGCGAGGCTCAATTGATCGGGATTAACATCCTATTGAGGTGATTCGAGAAGCTCGATACATCAATCCAACCAACCGAAGTAATGACGCACTCAATCGACAAGCCACCATTCTTAATGGTGAACATTATGCCTATTGGAAGAATATGATGAAGTTCTTCATCAAGGGTACATATTATCATCTATGGGACCTTGTTGAAGATGGATCGTTCGTGCCAACAAGAAGAAAGGCGGAGTGGAATGCCAATGACAAGAAGATGACGGAGCTTAATTGCAAAGCCTTGCACTTCATCTTTTGTGCTTTAGGCCCGAACGTATATGCCCAAGTCTCTTCTTGTGAGAGTGCCAAGGAAGTATGGGACAAACTTGAAGTTACATACGAGGGAACAAACGAAGTAAAAGAGACCAAGACCGGCCTCCTCAACTATGAGTATGAGAACTTCAAAATGGAACCGGATGAAGACATCATAAAGATGTTCAACAGATTCTCCACCATCACCAATGGACTCAAAGGTTATAGAGAAGCCATTCGGAAGAAAAAGCTTGTCCGAAAGCTTATCTATTCCTTTCCTGAGTCATAGGACTCAAAAAGGACCGCCATCATCGAAGCCAAAAATCTCAAGACCTTGAAGCTTGATGAACTCATGGAGTCACTTCTCACTCACCAAATTATGAAGAAAAACAAAGAAGAGAAGAAGAAGAAGGCTATGAAGCTAGGCATCAACGCAAGTGTCGTTGCTCTCAATTCCTCCACATGCCATCATGTAGAACCAAGTGAGGAGGAAAGCGAAGATGAAGAGATGGCCTATCTCTTCAATAAATTCACCCGATTCATGAAGAGCGAATTGAAGAATTCCAAGCATGAAAAGAAGAAGAAGACGAAGGATTCCCACAAGTCCAACAAAAAGGGATCATCTTCAAAGAAAGTATACGTGGCGACATGGAGTGATGAAGACTCCACCGATGATGAGGTAGCCCACATATGCTTCATGGTCCTCAATGAGGGGGAGGTAACTTCTAACTCATCTTGCTCAAATTCTTATTCATTTGATGAGTTACAAGAAGCATGTGATGAATTTTGGTTTTTGAATTCAATGCTTCATTTTTGAAAAACAAGAAATTGATTTCAAAGTTAAAAATCGAAAATGATTTGCTTTCTAAAACCAATTTAGAGTTTGAAGCAAAAATCAAAGATTTCGAACTTAAAGTTTCAAATTTACAAGAATTGCTTCAAACCATGGAAAAAGATCATCAAAAGGAAATTGATGATCTTAAGAAAGAAAAGATATTGATTTCCAAGGAACTAGAAAAGAATTTTTTTTTTTTGGAAAATCAAAATTTTATCAAAGACAATCTAGTACCCATAGATTCTTAAATGGAAAATGTTTTAGAAGTGTTTGGGTTCCAAAAGATCTAATCACTTCAACAAAAAGGGATGAAATTGAAAAATGGATTCGAAAGGGGACTAAACTTTGTACAACTAACGTCTATGGATCCAAAGCAATTTGGATACCAAAAATTACTTGATTGTCTTGTTTAGGTGTGATGGAGAGTGATCAACAAGTCCAAATTTGAGGGGGGAACTCCATGCACACAAAGAGAGCACTTGAAGAAAGAAGGCTTCACATCCTCCCTTGGATTCAAGTGTTGGTAAAATCTAGTTGCTGTATTTGTTTAATTTGATTTATTTTTAATTCAACTAGATTATCATATATGTTGAACTAACATTGTTTGATGCTTTGAGTAAGGGAGAGCCAATTTTAAAATCATTTTTTTAATTGTGTCAATTTTTTACCTCCTAAGTCATTTTTGAACCTAATGTCTTTTTAAATTCTTTTTGATATAAAAAAAAGGGGGAGAAATGGTTTGAAAATTTTATTTTTCAAGAGAATAAGAGGGAGCTTTAATTTCATTCAAAATTTTAAATCTCTTGTTCAAAATTTTAAAATAATAAGGGGAAGATTCCCAAACAATTTTTCAAGTTGGTTTTATTATATAAAAAGGGAGATTGTAGAACTAAATGTTTTATTATAATAACTGAAAAATATTTTGGACTAAATTGAAAAGAATTTAAAATATGTTTTTAGTCAAAACAACTTCAAATTATGTTTAAGTGTTTTTAAAAGGCTTTAGAATAACTTAAAATGCTTTTAAAGTAGCCAAACCAGTGTTTTTCAAATACCCGTACCAATACGGTCTGGTACTGTATCGATACGTCATAGGGTTTCAGCTACAGTAAAATTCCAGTAGCCAAAACCCGTACCAATACGCTATGCCGTATCGATACGGTATGTTTTAAATAGCTAACGGCTAGTTCGCGTACTGATACGCTCAACTACCCTCAACGATCATTTTTCAACGGTCTTTTAAATTACAGGACCGTACCGATTCGCTTGCCACGCGTATCGATACGCACCAGCTGGAAGTCTCAACGGCTATTTCCTTATTAGGACCGTATCGATACGGTTTGAGGAGTATCGATACACTAAGCTGCAGAACTACATTTATGGTGGGAAATAAAGGCTCCAACAGCTCTAATTCAACCCCAACGGTCCTCAATGACTACAAACTCAATTAGGAGTATAAAAGGGACATTCAAGCATTAAGAGATGGTTAATGCTTCAATTGTCAACAACATTATGATGAGAAATTTGTCTTAGAGCTAAATTGTCCATTCTTGTGTAGACAACACTTGTGAGCCAAAATTGTCAAATTTGCTCAAGTGTTTAGATTTGGGTGAGAGCTTAAAGATTGCAAAAAAATACCTATTTGAGGGAATTTGTCAAGAAGCGCATCATGCCATCCTCCCACAACAACACGGTCGACAGACCAAGGTTAGCCCTTGTTCATTCCATTTTAAATGAAAGACAAATTAATGTCGGCCGCTATATACGGGATGGAATACTTGAGTGTGCCCTCTGACAGTCGAGTCCCCTCGTCTTCCCTTACCTCGTCACCACCATCTGCTGGGGCCACAATGTACCGGAGATTGAGGAAGATGTCAAAGTCCAAGGAAAGGGGTGGACGCAGCGGAACATCAACAGCCTAATGGAGTTAAAAGTTGCCACCCTGCTGTCATACTTCAACCCCTCTGCCACGATAGACCAGACGACAGGCCCCAGTTCCCTAGAACCTGTCGCAGCAGAGCAACAACTGACGACAACAACACCTCCAGCAGACACCTCCGCCTAGATTCTGTCGAAGCTGAAAAGGATGGAGGAATGACAGCTCAGACTGATGAGCTTCATGAGGGACTTCACGGCCGCAACGGTAAATTTCATTCAAAATGATTTACATTTTACCCATGTGCCATTCCCCTCCTTCCCAGAACAATTCTTTGCTGCCCCCACACCTACCCCTGCTGCAAGCCCCAAAATGACATCTACTTCTTCCACACATACACCTGCCACAACAGGCGAAGGCGGCAGGCAGTCTGCCATAGCCAGAGGAGAAAAGAGAAAGGACCCCCTCCCAGAAATCGACCCTAAATATTGGGATGGGTTCTCCTCCTCTTATGTTTGGCAAGATTCTGACTCCAAGCCCTCAGTTGCTCGAGACATCTCCAAGGAATACCCTCTGATGAAGAGGAAGAAGCTCACTGAGACTGTCGAAGGGCCCTCCGGCCAAGGCAGATCTGCCAGCGGCAGCAGCAGCAACAACAACTCCGACGATGACATCGAGGTTCTGGACCAGCCTCCACATATCTCACCGACACGTATCCAGCCACCTCGAGAAGCAAAGAAGAAGACAGCCTCTGCCTCCCCCAGCACACTGCCAGCCCCTGCCCGCCGACAGCTTCAAATCAGCAGCAGCAGCGACGACAACTCCTCAAATTAAGTTTCTCTCTTATATTTTGTTGTCGTTGCTGTTTTATTTATTTTGTGATGTATTTGCTTTTTCTATTTTTATTTTTCATCTTGTCATGCATTGAGGGCAATGCAACCCTCGAGTTTGGGGGTGGCATCCCTCCATTAATGAAGTTGTCAGTTGTGTCTTAAATTCGTGTCTATTTATTAATTTATTTTTAAGTTTATTTTTGTGTCAAAAAAATGAAAATGAAAATAAAAACAAAATTTTGGCTTAAGTCTTTGAACTAAACTTGCCTGCCGCGACATACTCTGCCGTGACAGTGCCTTTAGGAAGTTTTAGGAACTGTTTAGAGCCTTGCTATAATTCTGAACTGTACAACACATTTGTGACTTATATGATGTTAAGACTTCGTTAGCAAACTTAGAATAGGAAGATTAGCCACTTGAGTTAGAAAGAAAACTTAGATTCAGTCTTACTCCTAGAGGTGCCTAACACTAGCTCTAGGAAATCAAACTAGAGGTGCCCGAAAACCGGCTCTAGTAAAAATAGAAAAACCTTGGAAGAAAACTAGAGGTGCTCGAAAATTGCTCTAGTAAAAATTATTTTGAAGTAAAACTTAAGCTCATATTTGGTCATAAAACCCGCACACACTGCACAAGAACTATAGCATTGTTCCGGATAAATCCGTAAACACCCTGCAAGGCATTGCTCGTGATAGGGAATGTGTAGTAGGTAATGAAAAGTTCACTGAATTAAGCCAAAACAAAACATTTTATTGTTAGTTAGGACATATTTGCTTGAGGGCAAGCAAGAACTTGAGTTTGGGGGTGTGTTGAGTGTATAAAAGTTCTATAATTTACCCCTCTTTTACCCATATTTATGCTGCATTCAAGCATAATTCATTGCATTTAGGATAGATTTCTCCATATACATCACAATTAGATAAAATGGCACAATTGCTACTGATTTTGGTCACTTTTGCAGGTATCTGCTATGGCAGACTCAGGGCAGCAAAGGAGCAGAGCTGGAACATAGGACTGGAGTCGATGAGCAAAACGCTGCCGTGGCCACTGTCGTGGCAACTATGACGACAGCATTGGTGAGGTGGAAGGGTGAAGTGGAGCTCGACAGATAGAGGAATTCAAGCCGGTCTGTCGTAGACCACTCCTATATTTTTCCAAACCCTGAGGCAGAATGAAGGCCAAGCCTAAAGTCCAAGGAAGAAACCCAAAGCAAGAAAAGATGACGAATTAAAGACATCTACTCAGAAGATTTAATCTTTAATAGAGTTGTACTTTAGTTTAAACTTGTATTCTTGCCATATTAGAAAACTTGGACCCAAGGCCTATATAAAGGCATGTAATTCGACCTAGGGAAGGATATCTCATTCCTAGCCATCTTCCCCAAAACCCTTATCGTTTTCCCCCTTTCATCATGTTCTAAACTTCCCCTAGGACTAAGGGTTGATTCTGTAAAGTAGTTGCAAGGATTGTACTATTTAGGAATTTTCTGTTCAAAGCAATAAAAACTTCAAGTTTATTTATTCTGGTTTTTATATCTCGCAAGTGTATCGAGAGAGCATTGTGAGGTTATCCATTTGTTTGATATCGGGAGAGTCAAGCATACGAATGGAATAAATACGAGTTTTCCAGTTTATGGTTAAATTATCTCGGCTTAAGGATAAGAACGAGGTTAAGTGGCTAAGGAAGAATTCGACAACATTGGTGTTCACCCTTCGATTTACGCCGGGAGGTATCATCTAAGAAGTGTTCATCAACAACACTTGGGCCCAGGGATAGGACAAGGCATAGCAGGGATTCTTGCCAAGCTTGAAGTACAGAGTTGTGTAATCGTTGCCGCGACATCAACAGACTTCTGCTGCGACAGGTGCTGCCGCGACAGGGACGACAACATAACAAAAGTTTCTATTCAGTGCAACACTTGCACTACTGAGCAATTCAATATCAGCCTATTTCTTAAACCTGGTTCTCTTATATTTTATATTACTTGTTTCCCAAATTTACTTTACAATCAATTTAAACTCATTCTCTCTCTCGTGTAGCAATTCTAGGATAAAGCTATTTCCAGTCCATGTGGAGACGATATCCGATACTCCAAGTATCACTTTATGTAAAACATATGCTTTAATTTTGATATAACTAAAAACCTAAGGACTAAAATGAAAATATCAAAACAAATTTTAAAGTCCTAAAAATTCCCTATATCTTGTTAAAGACCACTTCATAGCTAAAACCAAAGACTTACAAAATATTTTTTTAAGTATTTCAAAGTCAAAACAGTGATTTTTCAAGCCCCGTTTCGAAACGGCCCAAGGCGTTTCGAAACACTTTCAGTTCGATGTGCACCTGTTCCGAAACGCGTATCGGAACGGGTCAAGGCGTTTCGAAACGACATGACTCGTTTCGAAACTGTTCTTCATTTAAACGAACAAGGGCAACGGTCTTTAAACTGAAATTTGAAAATAAACAGGGCGTTCCGAAACGGGCTAAGGCCGTTTCGAAACACCCCTTTGACAGTGGCAAACCTGTTCCGAAACGGGCTAAGGCCGTTTCGAAACACCCCTTTGGCAGTGGCAAAACCGTTCCGAAACGGCCCCTAGGCGTTCCGAAACGGGCTCTCGTAGACGCTCCAACGGCTATATTATTTGAAATCCGTTCCGAAACATGTGACCCCGTTCCGAAACGGTAGGCGTCTGGGAGCTGAAAAGTTGTGAGAAAAACACCCCAACGGCTCTAATCTTTAGCCCATCACCCACAACGGTTGGAAATCATCAAGAGGCTATAAATAGACCCCAAGAAGCTCCAGCAATCAATAATTAAGCTTCAAGTATACATCTTATCATCAAATACAAGCATTTGTGTTCAAATCCCATTTTTATCTAGAAACCCCAATTGTATCCTTCATTTACATTTTGTTCAATTGGGTTGAGTGCTTGATATTGGGCTATCATTTGTATTGAGAGATACTTTATTAGCCACCAAATTTCTTTGTTCTATTGTGTGAGGATTGGGTTAATTTTTGGGTAGAAAAATTAACCGAAATTGTAAAGGTTGCCTCCTTGTCCTGGAAAAAGGGGACGAACAATTTAGTGGAAATTGTTGGAAATCCTTGGTGAGACTAAGGTAGTGGATGTAGAGTTCGGTTGGTGAACTTGAACCACTCTAAATTCCCGTGTCAATATTTTTAAGTTGCAATTTCCGTTACAAAATCGTTAAAATTCCAATTCACCCCCCCTCTTGGTTATTATCATTCGTGTGATCCACTCAACACTTTACTACTTGTGTCGTGTACACTTACACTATTAGCGATAGGACTTTTGACACGCAATAGCTTTTATGGAGACTGGAAGCAATTTCGAAGGAGCAATGCTATTGATGAAGATGAAGATGTCGATGAGTCTTAGCCCTTTGTATCTCATTGCATATCATCTTATTTAGGATTTCCCTTTTTATGCAGCTATCTATGTTTTCCCTTTAGGACCTATGCTTTAATTTCTTGTTGTTAAGATTTGAGTTTGAATTTCTATTTGCTTTGAACTCTTACGATTTAATGAAATTTAAGTTGTTTGAACTCTTATCATTATTTTGATCTAACAAAAAGTAGGAGAGGAAGGGTTATGCTAAATTTTTTAAATCTTTTCAAAACATAGCTTAAACTTAGGGGGGTTTACTTAAAAATTTATTGTGGTTTTGTTATATCAAAAAGAGGGAGATTGTAAAACTTCTGTTTGATTTTGATATAACAAATAGCCTAAGGACCTAACTGCAAAGTAAATAATTTTTTAAGTACTCACAAGACTCACATTTGACAAGTATATTTTAGTCTTAAAATGTTTTAAAGTCAAAACTTAAACCCCATAAAAATTTCTAAGTGTTTTTAAAGTCAAATTGCACAAAATCGCCCAGGCGTTTCGATACAGCTTGATCTTAAGAGCTTAATGGAAAATTACGTTTTGATGCGGAAGTTCCCGTTTCGAGACTAGCATTTCGATACGACCTTTTCTGTTTTGATACGACCTTCATATGGGCTTTAATATTTTAAATAGCGTTTCGATACGAGGTTAAGATTTTCAAATCTGAGCATTTAATGACATTGCCGTTACTTGTTAGTTATTAGAATGTAAAAATATTTGAATTTTTGTTACTCATTTCGATACACCCATTGGGTGTTTCGATACACATTTTGGCAGATTCATTTGTGAGTAACACCTTTTTGATACGGCCCCTAACCGTTTCGATACACCTTCGAGCGTTTCGATACACACTCTTTATTACATACAACGACTCTTTCTATTTTGAGACAAGTATCGATACGAGCCTGAGTGTTTCGAAACATGATGTTGCAGAACTGCATTTATGGTGGGAAAAAGAGAGCTCAACGGCTCTATTGATGATGTCAACCACCCAAACGGCTAGAATTTAGTGAATGAGTATAAAAACAAGCCATTAAAGCTACAATACCAACTAATGAACAAGTGAGCAACAACAAAGCAAAAATCCAATCCATTCTTGAGCTATTAGAGTCAAACCCTTGTACCTGATTGAGTGTTTGTTATTGTATTCATCTTTTATCAATTTGGGTTGATAGAACTTGTAATTTGGGGCAAATATTCTACCTTGTGAGGTTTATTTTTCATTTGCCAACAATCTTTATATTTGAGAGAGTCTTGGTTAATCTTTAGGTAGAAAGATTAACCGATTGTAAGGTTTCCTCCTAATCCGAGAAAAAGGGACGAATTTCTAGTGAAATTGATTGAAAATTCTTATTGGGAGCTAAGTAGTGGATGTAGAGCTTGTTCTAAGCTTGAACCACTATAAATTGCCTTGTCTTAAATTTTTCATTTTTTAATTTGCTACTTTTAATTTTAAAAAGCCAAATCATCATCATCTTGGTCATTTTCGATTCGATTGATCAACTTAACAACTATCTTGTATCAACCGCAACGCATTTAAACTTTCAGTTTCAACTATCACCTTTCGAACTTCGACAAATGACAGACCGATAAAGATCCCCACAACTCCACTTCCATAACAGAACAAGTACCACTAAACTTGGAATACCCCTACAACCACTGCCCATGTTGTTCCTTGATTACGCCTCCACAAGATGTCGAACCATCTGAATCCCTTTGAGCCCCGTCAGAGTTAATTTTGCACCAACCCTCTAGCAGTGGTGACCACACAATAGGCTCTTCTTCCATAACCTGCGACACAATCCTTAACTCAGTAGTCGAATCAATAACCGAGCAAGAGATGGTGATTAATCGTTGGCTCACGACCCTCCATAGGATTATCAAAAGCAATATCATTTCTATTCAGTCATAAATTCTATAAAATCGAACCAAACCAATCCTTAGGTTCATGGACAGAATTTCCACAAGCTTCTCGCCTTTAATCAGTGAGCACCATAATGAGTATGTTGGAGGGCAAATACGCAGAACATGATTTACATCTTCATATCCTACTGCACATATAGGACATCGACTATCCAACTAGAAATATCGACGCACTAGTTTAGCATTAGTCGTTATTTTCCCACAACACGCAGGTCACATAAAAATTTTCACTCGTTGCAATCCCCGATATTTATGAATTATATTCCAAACCAAACCCACAACCCCGTGATTAGATAATGTCCGAATCTCATATGCCGACTTGACTTTAAAACATTGATATGTAATCCCACGCTCCCATGAATCTCTAATCTGGACTTTTAATGGTAGTAATATGCTATAATACATTGATAGGTAACAAGTGTTGAAAAAGAGACCAACGCCATTTACCATCTAAATCAGCCATATCCACCACCGTAACATCCTCAATGGTAATCACATTAGAAGGCTGTACAAAATTAACTAGAGGACCTAGATGCACATTAAACGTAACATTACGACATACGTGAAATCACACCACTCCAAGGCCCTTCCAAAGTCGAGAGCAATTACGATTATGTAAGGTATCCGAAACCCCTTCCTTGCATTTATACTTAGCTCGTAAGAAGCGTACCCATATATCCTCTTTCTATGACAATAAATTCAAGGCAATCTTCATAAAAAAAAAAGAAGCTTCATTTTGAGGCACTAAATGTCAAAATCCAAGGCTCCCATATCCATGTAAATTTTCTTTGGAATGACCGCAATTTGCAGTGTATATGTTGGAATAGTTGATAATACAACTTTTGCCAAAGTGATTCGGCTAGCCAAAGAAAGTATTTTTTTTCTTTCCAACCACCCAGTTTCCTGTATACCATCTGAATTAAGTATTTATATGAAGTCGTAGTCATCCTCATGTGTAATAAAGGTAAGGTTGGGCGTTAGATCGAGTCGAATCAAAATTTTTTGAGTTATTTGAGTTTGCAAGTCCTATTTTACGATTCAAATTTTATTTGAATTTTTTTGAGTCAAGTTGAGTTTATGAAATTCGAGTCAAATCGATTCGAGTTTCTGTACGCGCGCGCGCGCGCGCGCGCACACACACACACATATATATATATATATATATATATATATATATATATATATCTTCATATACATTTCTATATGCATATACGTAGCGGTGCACATATATATTTCAATATGCATATACTTAGGGCTGGGCAGTGCACATATTAATTCTAATTTTTGTGGCATTCTATATGCATATATAATATACATATATATATATATATATATATATATATATATATATATATATATATTTCTTTATATTTTCGCATGTGGTATACATAATATATCATGCAGAATTGACAAGCTTGACTTGAATATGAAAACTAATCAACTAATTATTAAAAATTTGGCTTAAAGGTCAAATTGACCCTCAACAAAAAATCAAAAACCAATTAAGCCCTTATGAAAATTTTACACCTAATTTAGCCCTCATAATTTAAATTAACCCAATTTAGCCCATCTGTTAGTTTGACCGCGTTGACCGCTACTGTTCTCTAACGGTCAACATAAAATATTAATTTATTTTATTTTTTCTTATTTTCCTTTATTTTAAAAAAACATAAAATAATATATTTTTTCCTAAAAAACCCAAAAGTTTCATTTAAAAAAAAACCTCATAAATCCCTAAATCAAGAATTAGAACCGAATAAACCACCGACCACTCCTCGTCGCAAGAACACTTTCGTTCTCCGTTAATATTTCTTCTTACCAACACCATCGTCTGCCACAGTGCCGACAACTTCCACCGTCGATTAAACTGATTTAAGGACTTGGGAATATAGGGTTAGGGTTTAGGGATTTGAAAATTTTGGGCATTTTGAAATTTTATATTAAAAATATATATTTTAAAAAATACTTTTTTAAATATTATTCATTACAAATATTTATATAATTTTTAAATAATTATTACAATTATTTTATATTTTTAATTTAAGTAAAAATATTTTTTTATAATTTTATACATAATTTTAAATTTTTACACATTTAAATATTTTTTAGATTTTTCTTAAATTTTTTAAATAATATATATTTTTTAAAATTTTAATTTTTATAATTTTAAATATTTTTTTCTTCAGATTTTTAATATATATTTATTTAAAATTTAAATATATTATTATGTAATTTAAAATATATTTTTTAGATTTTAAATGATTATTTACAGTTTTGATGACGTGGCATGTCTAGAGTGTGCCATGTGTCACCAATATATTAACTAACAGTCAACTTAACGGAAGGGCTAAATTGTTTTTTTGATTTTTCATTGAGGGCCAATTTGAGTGTAATTTGAATTATGAGGGATAAATTGAGTGCAAAATTTTCATAAGAGCTTAATTGGTTTTTTGATTTTTCGCTGAGGGCCAATTTGACCTTTAAGCCTAAAAATTTCAAGTTATTCGAATTTTCATTTCATAACTCAAACTTTATTTGAAATTTTTTCGAGTTGAATCGAGTTTATAAAATTACGAATTAAATCAAAACGAGTTAATTTTTTGTGCCTCGAGTCGAGTCGAGTTTTGCCCACACATATATAAAGGGACAGCCACATACCTCCCTATGTCATCAACTTCCATGAAGCCAAAAGTTGAAAACATATTTGCTTTTAATCCATCCAAAAAAATTTAGAAAACAACATGGTAGTTTTTGCAATACTCACCTTATGTTCGGATACACCGTAAAAATGATTTAGGATTCTCTGGATAACCTTCAATTGCTTCATGGAAGCTTCCGTAAATAGAACCATGTCGTATGTAAAGAAAAGATGAAAAATCTTGAGGCTCTCCTTGGACGTTTTAAATAGTTTCCGTCAGTCATTCTCAATTTCATGTTGGATGACATGTGCTAGTCATTTCATATATAGCAAAAATAAATATGAGAACAGTAGATCATTTTTTCATAAAATTTGCATAGATACGAAAGACACGCAACACATGATGACACAACGCAAAGCTTCAGGAATCCCCACATCCACTAATGTAACTTAAATGAAATATCATTCAAAACGATCGCAAGCCTTTTCGAGATCTATCTTAATGGTCATCTAATGTTTACGTCCATTTTTACCTCGCTTGGAATGGATAATATCTTGGGTAATAACAATATTATCCACAATGAATCTACCAAGAACAAAACTTGTTCGATTCTAGGATTGTGAGGCTCACATAAAATTTTAAGCTAAAAATAACTTTTTCATGCATATTAAATGTTTTGGGGCAAAATAGGATTTTTTGATAAATATATTATTTTAAATAATTAAATACAATATATGTTTTGAATAGAAACTCCAAGTACCAACTCTAGTTCTAGGACTGTCCCTTTTGTAGATAGATTAATATGTCACATCGTAGGAGCTTTAAATTAACGACCGATCGTGATCATACTCATTCTTATGAAATTGAGATCAATGTATATTTGAAAACTTTGTGTTCTCATTCGTAACCTGATCCGTAATGTTCTTTTATGCCACTATCTAAATATTCGTGCTTTTGGGAATTTACACCAAGTCCGAAAATTTCAAGGACGAAATTTCTTTTAAGGGTGAGAGAGTTGTAACACCCAAAAAATCTCTAATTTAGAAACTTAATTTTGAAATCCCTAATTGAAAACCCTAACAATTGGAAATTGTTAATTCAAAACCCTAACTTATTTATGATGGACTAAATAAGATTTTTTTTTATCAAAATTGGAAGTTAATATGATTTTTTTTTGAAATTTTAAGGACTGACTCCATAAATAACTATTTTATCAAATTGAATTTCAATTCTCTCACCCGTTTCTTTTTTTTTTAATTTGTTTAATTTATTTTTTTCAACCTTTTTAATTCAAATTGAATTCTAATTCCGTTTTTCTCACGGTTGAATTGACTCTCCTTTTTCAACTTAAGTTATTATTATTATTATCATCATTATTATTATTATTATTATTATTATTATTATTATTATTATTATTATTCTAAACCTAATTTGTTTAGATTACCACCGCTCAACTATATATATAGTCATAGTTATTACGTACATAAATAAACCTAAGCCTTAAGTTTTAAAGTGTTGTCGCTCTTAGTTATTCTCATGTTTTATGAATTCCTCTTGGATTGACGTTGCCATCACCTTACATCGAAGCCGCAACCGCCCTTGGTTTGTCGTTAGAGCTTTATTGTTGCGATGTGTGTTTTCTTCCGGTGCTATAAATAAATTATATATTATTTTCTATGTGTTGATATTTTACCCCTTATGTGATTATTTATATGCATTATGGCTTGTATGGTTGACATCACGTGCATACGATTTTTAAAACATGTTTTAATTATGACTTATGAAATATTTTATTTATGAAACATCGGATTTACGGATCTATGATTTATGAATTTATGGACTATGGTTTATGAAGTATTTTATGGAATATCGGATTTATGGAACTGTGTTTATAAAATTTGATTTTTAATCATCAAGTATGTATAAGCATTGGTTGGGATTTGTACGGAGAAAGCAGTGATTTTTACCACACATCGATTGGTGACGTTGTAGTGAGGAGTTCTGGGGAACCTACCTCTTTTTATGGCGGTTATAGTTGGGTGCATTGCATTGTGAATGTGATATTTGTGTTATGGTTTTTAAAGGATTTTAAGAAAATAATATTGTATTTTATAATTATGATTTTTCTTGCACTTTAGAGACACACTAAGCTTTTTAATATCTTTGGACTTTAGGCGGCGTGGTACTTGGAGGATCTCAATTTTATTTGATTATTTCATTATTCAGTATGAAGTAAATTTAAACTATCAAATTATTATTATTTTATGTTTTGAGACATTATTTCAGATTGAGGAACTTTATATTTTGGGATTATGTTTCATCATGTATTTACAGATTTTATTTCAGATTTTTATTAAATGATCAAAATATTTTTTATAACATTTGGGTTTTTAAAAATAATTTTGATATTTACGATACTTATCATTAATTAATAAATAAATTGTTTTATAAATGTTTTAAACCTAAAATTTAATACTTGAGGGTAAAGTTTTCAAACGTGACTTCTTAAATTTGGTCTTTTCTCCTAGGACGGGTTTAGAGGGTTACATTTAGTGTGACACACATGATGGAAGCATATGTTTCAATTGGTTAACAATGATGTAACACCCCCAAAATATGGCTTAGAAAATTTTTAATTTTCGATGGCCGAAATTTATTTTTTCGATAAATAAATCTAGTACCCTTAATTATTTAATTTGATTAATTAAGTTTGATGGAAAAGTGGGTTAATTAAGTGTGTATTTAATTAAGAAGTTGTTTATTGACTATTTTGAAAAGATGTGGAATAAAGGGATAAAAGTGAAAAGAAACTTAAGTGGTCTACATGCAAGTGGTGGAAAATTCAATGACTAAGGATATGATTAAACCTTTTTGTAATAAGTGATGAGTCATGAGACCAAGTGTCTTGAAACTATAATTTTGGATAAAAAGATGAAAATGAAATGAAATTTGGTTAAAGACAACCAAATCCTTTCAGCTAGGAGAGCGAGGGAGAAGATGCTATCTTCTTCAATTGAACTTTCACCATGGACAAATTGTTTGAAAAAAACCCCTAGAATTGATATTTTAAATTCCTTCCGCACTACAAAAAAAAAAAATTACATATACCGACGTTTAGCACGTATAAAAATCATCGGTGTAGACAGTATAGGTATTGTTTTCGTCGACAGTATTGATGTAATTTATACCAGGTTAAATCTGGGTATAACGACTCCTTCGATTCAGCTACAAGGGTAAGGGTTCATTTTTAATTTTATTCATTCTTCATTTAAATAATGTGTCCATGGTGAAAGTTACATATACCTCTAACGACAGAATTGATATTTTACAATTCCTTCGATTCAGCTACAAGGAATTGATGTAATTTCTTCATTTAAATTATTTCTACATAATATTTAAAAATTACATATACCTCTAACGACAGAATTGATATTTTAATATTTAAAAAAACAACAATAACATTAATAATTATTAATATTTAAATAAAAAATAAATATCAATTAAACTTATACCGACGAAAGAATTTGCCGGTATATATATCTTATACAAATCTACATAATACATATACCGACGGACGTACCGTCGGTAGAGGTAAACCTTATAGCGACGGTCAAACCGCCTGTAAAAATCTGTTTTTATATATGTACCATCTATACCAATGGGTTCAATTTGTCGGGATAGATACAGTAATTTGTCGGAGTAGGCTATACATATGCCTACGAATATGTCCGTCGGTATAGGGTCTCAACATCTATACCGACGATTATGTTTATCGCTATAGAGATATATTGACTAGCGTTTTACGGACGACTTTTTGCCTAAAAAAATATATCTTTTGTCTGTCAGTATAAGACTTTAGATCATATACCGACAAATTTTTAGTGTTTTACCGACGGTTTGTTGTCTGTTCCTATGTTATCTTTTTTTTGTAGTGCCAATTTGACCATCAATTCGTCAATTAAATCCTACTTTTTGTAAGCCCATATCTTAAGCTACATTTTGGTACCGGTTTTATTAAGATTTGAATCTAGATGTTTATGGGTATAATTCCCATAGTTCAAACTTTTGTTAACTTAAGGACCTATAATTGAAATAGGTTTGATTTTAAGCTTATTGGCAGTTTTTTATATTTGGAGCTTAGGAACACAAAAACCTAATTATTTAAAGTTTAGGTTTCCTTTTCAATTAAAGTTTATGTGATTAAGATATTTATTAATGAAATCCATGTCAAAAAATCCTATGAATAGATCAAGTTACGGTTATGGAATCTTTATTTCGACAATGAAAGCGAAGAAGAATTAAGCTTGATTTAGTGTTTCAGATTGCTTCGTAAACCTTGGTATATTGGTGAGTGTAGTTATGAGTCTCGGAATTGTGGTATCTTAACTGTATTTTGAATTGTTTCAAGTTCTTGTTTCTTACATTTTAATTCTTGATGATTGTGGATGTAATTGGTTGAGTTTGGGATGTCTAATTAAGTTGATTTTTGACAGAGATGAATGAAATATGATTAATTGCATATTGGTAAACTTAAAATCTGCAAAGTTCTCATAATTTGCAAAATTTACGTTTTGGTCCCTAAAAGTCTAATTCTTACAATTAAACCCCTAAATGAATTCCGATCGCTGTGCCTTTCCTTCCTACGATCTTGAGTGATCACATAGGCTTAATATTGCATTTAGAAAAGATAAAAAAAGAGTAGTTAATCAAGGTTGACTTTCAGGTTGACTTTGGTTTTCCCCGTGTAATCTTCGTAGTTCGGGTCAAGCGTCTAGGCCGGGCTAAGGGGGTTACAAACATGGTGGATATAGGCATGGTCAAAGCTGGTGGTGTATAAGCCTGGTTTGATCTTTAGTTTTGTACCGAGACGAGATTGGGTGTCAACACTAATATAGCAAAAAAATAGGTATCAATATAAAATAGGCAAACTCATAAGCTAAAATATGACTTTTTATTATGATGGAGTCATAAGCCAAGAAATTAAATTCGAACAATCACTCTATAGGGTCGGTGGTGGATCTATTCACGTCGTGGGAGGCGCTCAATCTCCCCTACTTCCACTCAAATCTTTTATTTTTCCTTTGATTTATATATTAAATTTAAAAATTTTCATGTAAATTGGCCATTAATTTTCATGTAATATATACTTTACCCTCCCTAAGTTGATATTCTAGCTATATAGGGTGGCTCAATAACATCTCTATCGACAATGCTACAAACTCTATCTAGGGTCGACCGTCGGGCCCTAAGGTAGGACAATAAGGGCACCCACCCAAGCCCATCATTCATGATTAACAATAGAGTAAATTATACTGATGACCAATTAACTATGGGGTTGATGTCAACTTAACCACTATACTTTCAATTTTAGTAATTATACCACGTAACTATATAAGTGGTTCCAATCAAGCCACTTGTCGTTAAAACCTAACGGAGATGAAGATATGGCAGTTAATCAAATTTATATAATTACACATTTAGTTCTTTTTTACATATTATATTAATATAGTTGATAATATTTAATAAAATTCAATCTTCTAAATCAAGCCACTTGATTTTATTATTATTTTTTTTGAATGGAGAGGGAGAGGAGCCTAGCTAATGCATAGGCTTACAGTAAGGTGGTCCATAAATATCCCGATGCAACAAAGATTCTAAAACCGCCAGAGGATGATCCAGGAAAGTGGAAACACGCTGCAAAAGATCGGCTAGCTTAGCAAGCATATCGGCCGCTTTGTTTGCTTCTCGCGGGATTTAGTGGAAAGAAATAGACCAACGCCGACATGTCATAGCATAAATAGCTCGAACGAGGGAAAGAGGGCTTTGTGATGCACTTGGTGCTTGAACCAGCATTATAGTCTCTTGACTACCCGATAGGACTGTGAGGCAAGTCATTCCTTTGCTCCAAGCGAATTGCAAACCCGTGAGGAGTGCCCATAATTCAGTATGAAGAGGTGAAACAATTCCAATCGACTGATGAAAACCAAATTGCCACTCACCATCTTGGCTGCGAATAAGCCCTCCAGTGTAGCCAACCCCAGTGGACGGCGAAACACCTCCATTGACGTTCAAGAAAGGACCATTCAAAGGGGTAACCGGCCATTGAATTTCTAGAACAGTGGCGCTTGTAGTTGCTGTTGGTATTGTGCGCGCGCCATCGTAATATCGAGACAAAATTAAGCTTCGATTCAACACAGATTCAGCCGGCTCATAAATTCCATTGAAGACCATGTTGTTTCTATTCTTCCACACATGCCACAAAGTTGAGAGGAAAATAATGTGACATGGGAGATTGTAGTTGGTGCAAGGAGTTGTACTGAGCAAGTTCTCTCGAAACCAAACATGGAGAGGCTGCGAAAAGAAACATGCGCTAGCATCCTGGGGAATCACATGTGACCAGAGTAATTTGACAAACATGTAGTCACGAAGAGTATGGAGGAGAGATTCGTCCGACTCTTGACAACACGGGCAAAGCGGACTATCACCAACGAGGCACCGACATCGTTCAAGGTTGGTCATGAGCCGCCGTCGGTAAACTAACCAGATGAAAATATGGAGACGTTGCGGCACATGGAACTGCCATATTTGATTCCAAAAGGGCTGTTTCGCATCCCGAGTTGATTCTGAGATACGAGAGTAAGCGGATTGTACCGAGAAAATGTGCTTTCCATCATGCTTCCAAACGCAGAAATCAGCCACGTCCTGGAAATCAGGACATTTGATACCCATGATGTGCAGGACTGCGGTTTAGTGAAAAATTGAGAAAGCTTTATATGATCCCAAATTCCATCATTTGTAATGAAGTCAGCAAAAGAGAAGTTTAAATCCAGCGATACATGATGAAGAAGATGATCGCGCTGTGGTCCTAAAGAAGGAACCCATACATCATGAAGAAAATTCACGGATTCACCATTTCCCAGAGACCAAGCTAAGTTCTCACGTAGCAAATCCCAAGAGTTTGCGATTGCACGCCAAAGGGGAGTGCATGTACCTTTTCGGACAGATTAAACAAAAATATGTAGGGAGATCAACAACACCTAAGCCATTGAGCCAAACTTGTTTTACATTATAAAGTTTACAAATTATGTTATTAAAGGATAACTTATGGGAGAAAATTAAATAAGTAAAAATAAAGTTTAGATGAGAGAAAAAATTATAGATTAAATTATTATATATTTAATAATAATATTAATATACTAATAGTTTAATATAATATTTTATATATGAAAATACTAATATATTTAATAAAATATTTAGTAAAAAATTAATAATATTATATTAAACTATTAATATATTAATAAAATATTAACATAATATTCTAATAAATATAATAGTTTAATAATAATATATTAACAATATAATCTTCTTAAACTATTACTGAATAAATGTTTTTGCTTAATTAGACAGTGACATATGTCACTATTTGATTGGATGAAATGTTATTAAAAATAAATTAAATAATAATAATAATAATAATAATAATAATAATAATAATAATAATAAAATTAACCAATCAGATGGTGACACGTGTCATCATTTAATTGGAAGATTGAGTTTTATGAAATTTAATTAATATTACAGACTAAATTAATATAATATGTAAATAACAAGTACTAAATGTGTAATCATACAATTTTTTATTAACTACCACTTCATTATCTTCGTTAGGTTTTAACGGCAAGTGGCTTGATTTTGACCACTTAAATAGTTACGTGGTATAATTGTCAAAATTGAAAGTGGTCATTTATATAGTTTACCCTTAAAAATATAAAAAAGACATAAAATTTAATTATTCATTAATGGGGCTCATCATCTCTAGTTAAATATAAAGGACATTTAAAATTTATTTAGTCTAGGCATTAATGGGTCTTTTTTTTGAAAAAAAAGATCATTAACGAAACAAAACCACATATAAAGGAAAGATGGTAAGCATCTCTCAACAACATCCAAGAGAACCAAAGCACAATACCATCAAAAGGAAACATGGGTAAACTAGAAAAACACGAAACATAAACAGAATGGGTGAAAAAACAAACAAGCCGAAATCCCCAGAATGACATCAAAGCCACGACAAAAACCAACAAAAGGGACACAATCAACAAGCTTGAGACAACCGAAAACAACAAAACACACGAAGCGAGAAAACAAGGATCGTAAAATTCATAGGAGTGCAAATCCACTTCTTGGGCATCAGATTACTTCTTAGAGGTCTCCAGGGTCGGAGAAGGGTCTCCTTATACGCAACATATAAGGACCAAATCTTAAGACTAACCTGAAAGAAAAGAAACAAAATTCATAGAGTCCTGGATCCAAAGGCGAACCAGACGCCAAATCACAAAGATACACAAGGCCTCCAAAATAGGAAAGAGAAAACAATACACACATGAACATGAAAAGGAGCCAAAGAGCCGATTCGAAGGAGGGAAAACTGTCTTAAGATGGAAGGATAAACAAAGTCGTCAACAACCAAACGTTCCTTCTGATAAATGAAAGCAGCAAAGCAAAAGTCGATCATTTCTCTTACAGATGACATTTCAAAATGACATATGCGAGAACTTTAAACTTGGAACCTTCAGAACATTTAACCTTATCAATTTGATTTAAGAAGGATGGGTTGGAAGAATCGAAGGTAGGAATGGCGGTGACTCGTTTTCCAAAAGGAACACGACCAATCTCAAGAGATTTTTCTTTAAACTTTTGTTCTAGATCAAAATCTTCTTCGGTATCTCTATTCTTTTTCATAGAAAAAGACATATCTATGTATAAGAAGCAGTGACAAAGAAAAGCCTCCTTCCCATTACCCATAACATGAGCCTTGTTCATAAAGAATTCACTTAGCCATGATGCAATGCCCAAACCTTCGACAACATCAATACAAGGCTTAGAGAAATATTTATGGCATTTTGGTCCATTAGGCAACCCAACAAACAAGTATTTCTTAGTGTCACAGACTTATCTTTCTCCCGATGATCCGTGTGGTGCTAACACTCCCGACACAATGTTAGCAAGCTTTTCACACGCAAACGCTATGACGAACAAGCAACACAAACTAGAGAAGGCAAAGAACTTAGAAAGGAAAGCTTTGTATTAAGCTTAAGAACTTAGAAGGATGCTAAACTTGAAGGATTTTTGGGATATGTTACGAATGAGAGGGGTGGCCCTATTTATAAGCTCTCACATCCTCAATGCACGGTCAAGATCGTTTTTATCTGACGGCTATTATTTTGCCTCCAAAAATATCTACATGGCCTAGTTATTTCTAGATAATTCCATAATTATCTAGTTATGTCCCTAACTATCTATAATCTTCTAGATTACTCCGGAGTTGTCCCGATCCTTCCAGACTTGTCCCGAGTTTTCCCGAGCCTTCGAGGGTCTTCCGAACTTGTGTGGATTCAAGTAGAAACTTTTGGAACCCCCTAGATCCATGTGGGAACGTTTCAAGAGGGTTGTAGACTTCTCCAGGCCGTTCTAGAACCTTCATTGGTTCATGCTTGGCCTTAAACCGCCCAATGCACTTGATTTTTCCTTGGTTGGGCCGAGTGCACCTAGGTGGGGCTCCTCGGTCGGCTTTGGCGCACCTATGTTGGGCGTGACATTCTCTCCACCTGATCTCATGACGCCCTCGTCGTGCCTTGGTTAGATTGTCTGGGTGTTTCCAACATGCTTTTTTCGACTCCCGGCTCGCCTCTTCTCCACTCCTCGGCTTGACAACTTGATCCTTTGCTATCGCACTGGGTCGCACCCTTGGCTTGGTAGAGCTTGGCCTCGTCGACTTGACTTGAGTTGCCTTGCTCCCTTTATGTCCATCCAACCCCTTGGATGGCTTGGCTTGACCGACACCTTTATCAAGCCTTCTTGCCCCATCTGTAACACCCCACGCCCGAGTTAGGAGTGAGAGGCGTTACTCAAATAAAACACAAATAACACATAACATATATAAACATGTAATCAGAGAATCGAACAAGTGAACATAAAACAATCATAGTTGCACAGCTTATAACACATATAAGATTCGAAACCATACTAACATACATAACATTACATGTAGGTGGGC
This sequence comes from Hibiscus trionum, assembly GCA_030270665.1. Classification (NCBI taxonomy): domain Eukaryota; kingdom Viridiplantae; phylum Streptophyta; class Magnoliopsida; order Malvales; family Malvaceae; genus Hibiscus; species Hibiscus trionum. The sequence continues at coordinate 53,282,369 of BSYR01000008.1, forward strand.
TAACAAAAACTTTCCTATAATCTATCAAAGCATATCATGTTAATCACTTTAACATATCAACTTTATAATTCAATCATGTTAAACACAAAACATTACCAACTTGGACTAACTTACTACCCGTATTAAAACATGTTTACAAATCAAAAAATTCATCTAAGAACCAATTAAACCAATTCATACATAATAAGCTTTCGGCTATCATATTACATGGCATATACAATCAAGACATCACTTATCATAGTATATTATACCTTTTAACCATGTACACATTCATATTCATTAACAATCAAGCTATTCATATAGAGATTACGTTCGAACTATAACAAAACCACATAGGCATTCGAATGAAACATATCAACCATATTGATTCATTTCACTTCAACATCTAGATACATATATGATCCTAAGTTTATAACACCCTAACATATACAAGCTGTATCATCATAAACCATTCTAACACACCATATACTTAAAAAACATGTAACATTTTCCAAGGTTTACTTTAAGTCATAATCAACCATACTCATATATAAATATCATCCAAAACATAGTCAAACAACTTGATCACTCTTAACATATCAAACATCATGCTTAAACATATCTTATATAATTACAATCCAAACTAGCATATCCAAATACCCAAAACGCATGTGACATTCTAACATGTAACTATGCCACCATCTAGGAGTCTAAACAAAACTATATCATACTTGAGTCTTGGCTTGTGATTGCTCATGGATCAAAATAGATAGCTTTCAGATATCAGAGACCTATTATTTTGGAAGAAGGAAACAATAGGTGGTGAGTACGTAATGTACTTGGTGAGGTAGTTTCTATAATTTACTAATTTAATCTTTTAATATGTTATGCATACCATTAAGGTTACCTAGCTAGGCTAAACATTAACAAGTCACTCCTAGCTAGCTTATCTCATGCTCAAGTAGACTTAGCTAGTTCCATTCATATCATATCGTCAAGTCATATAAACATACTCACATTCAATGTCAAAGAAACATACCAATGTATAACACCACTACAGAACAAGAATCATATATCAATGTCATATTCATTCATGAGTCAAGTCATTCAAACATAGTATCATGTCAACTGTACAATTCGAATAGATGTTCTTCCATAATATCATGTTCAATTCATATTGTCATGTAAAGTACAAGCTCATATCATACCATTGATAATGTTTTCATATTATTCAAATTGGGTCATTACCCATATCAATCATATCATTTCATATAGCATGTAACCATGCATCATTTCACCATTTCATTGATCATATAACGTCTTATTGTGAGTTTATTAAGTTTTTCCTTGGATGATTAAGTGGACAAGGTAATCAAGTCAATAGGTACCAAGTACCAACATATAACATTATATGCTCAAAGCACCAAAGATCAGTAGATACACAATGTATCGAGTTGTCTAACTACACCATTCAACTTGTAACTTGTAACAGTAGATGCTAAAAGCATTAGTAGGTGACTAACCACCTTTAAATCAGTAGAGCTCAGACTCTAAGGCCTGCCCTTCTACCTAAGGACCACTAGTCAACCAAGGACTTGTAATGTCTTTTAAATTTTCATTCAATTCAAGCAAGAGTTTTACAACCACCAAACAAGGTCATATAGACATATCATGTAAGTATTTCATCAATATCATTCAAGCTCGCTTATCATTTCATTTCCAGCAAACATATATCATCAATATCATTCATTCCATGCTTCATAACAATAGCATAACAACATATGATCATCCATATCCAAGGTCACAATCAGCATCGAATCATGCGAATTACAATGTAAACTAGTAGCTAACACTAGCATCAAGCATTATCATTTCCTTTTAATCCTTCTTCCAATTCCATTTTAATTTACCAACTATAATTTAGATTCATTTCATACATCAAATGTGTCATCTTATAACATAAATAAGTGGTTAAGACACTATTCTTAACCCTAAAGGCAACCACACTCATAATACTCCAAAGCCTAGTTGGAATCCTTGATTAGCAAGCCTTTACCCATCTTGTTAGCTTGATCAAGCCTTGATTCCTCTAAAAATTCTTCTCCAATTTGGTCTTAAACAATCAAAAATCAACATAGAACACATATTAGAATTCATTCAAATCATATTCAATCATATAAACCAATATAAACTCAATGCATTATGAAACTACCCCCTATTCTGGCAGTAATGAGCACCTTACACTAATTTGTCCATAACCTTTTACACACAAATCTAAATTAGGATTTCTTTACCAATCTAGAAAGATTATTTACACAGATTTAATTCTATGTATGGCTCATATTTTTCCCATTCCGACATCAATACAATTTAATACTTTAATACAAGGCATTTACAGTGGCCTAATATGTCCATTGTTTGCAACTTGTAACTTTAGTGACCATTTGACCTATGATCCATTACACATTTGATTCTGAGTTTTTATCCACTTTTAAACACATCTAATATAATTATTATCAAGTTCCAATAGCTTCAAAAATAGGGCATTAAGGTCCCTTAATTAACCATTTTTCGAAATTAGTCCAAAATAGTCATTTAATCATATTATTAACTTTAAACACTAATTCCAAGTTATTAATAACCTTAAACATGTGACTAATCAAACATTACTGGATTCCCCTATTTCTTAAAAATTTTACCAGATCTTATAAACATCAAATTATCCCTTAAACATTTCCATAATTGTGTTTTAACCCAGTCAGTCTCCAATTTCAATTCAAACATAACCCGTTTATTTCTAACAAAATTTCCAGATATTCTAGCAACATTTTCAAACATGTGAGACCTCTACCCTATAGTATTTTTCATCCTCTACAACTTTTCTCTGCATTAGGTTTTCTAATTCGAACTCTAACATGGCCAAAAATCCATTTTAATCCAGGGTACATGCAAAGTGCAAAACTGGACAATTTTGTATCCTAGTCTTCATGCATGAAAATTTCTAGATTTATAATCAATCTAACATGTTCTAAATGCTTATAACACATCATTAAACATTTCTAAACATGGATTTCAACATAATCAAACCAATAATTTAGCCAAAAATCGTCAAGAACATCGAACAAAAATGTTGGACATAATCGATACTTACATATATACATGCATGAATACTTTAAGCTATCCCACTTAATTTTCCTTCACATGCATGAGCTTTCTCACACTAGATTTCCAAATTTTACTTGTTTCTCAACTCTCTCTCTCTCTCTCTCTCTCTTTGTGTGGTGGAAAAGATGAAGCAAATGAAGTGTAAACAATTTGTTTACACATGTTTTGTTTTTTAATCTTAGTTGGCCGGTTGTACATGGAGAGAGGGACACATGGCTTGGTCTCTCACCATGTGTTTACCCACTCAAAACCCACTATGTCCTTATTATATTATATTTTGATTCCCACTAATAACCTATTTTCTTGGTCCTTTAACTTCTCAAAGTCGTTTCACATTTTAGGTTATAACCTCTTTTGTGCCATATTTCAGGTTACTCTACACTCGTACCACATTTTAGGTTACAACCTATCTTTGTGCTACATTTCAGGTTACACTATACTCGCACTACATTATAGGTTACAACCTTTTTTGTACTACATTTTAGGTTACACAATTCTTGTACCACATAATAGGTTACAACCTATTTTTGTACTACATTTTAGGTTACACAATTCTCGCACCACATAATAGGTTACAACCTATTTTTGCACTATATTTCAGGTTACAACTTATTTTCACCTTCTTTATTAACTAACTTAGGGATTTTCAACTAGGGTAGTTTTAGGGTGTTACAACTCCTCCCCCTTAAAAAGAAATTTGCCCTCGAATTTACTTGAATCGAACAGATTAGGATATTGCTTTTTCATCGTGTCCTCAGGTTCCCACGTCGCTTCTTCGACGTTGTGATTTCTCCAAAGAACTGTAATGAGGGGAACGTCCTTGTTTCAAAGTCTTTTGACTTCTTGATCAAGAATTTGGATAGGCTCTTCTTCATAAGAAAACTTGGGATTAAGTTCGACTTCTTCAGGCTCAAGGATGCAAGTTGGATCGGATTGATAGTATCGTAGCATCAAGACATGGAAAACATTGTGTATCTTATCGAACTCGAGAGGAAGTGCGAGTCGATAAGCTACAGGACCAATTCTTTCGATCACTTCAAATGGTCTAATAAACCGAGGACTTAGCTTTCCTCTTTTGCCGATTCGAAATACTTTCTTCCATGAGGAGACTTTAAGAAACAAATTGTCTCCAATTTCATGTTGGATGTCCCTACGCTTCTGATCAGCGTACAACTTTTGTCTATCGAAAGCTTGCTTCAAACGGAAGTGAATGATTTGAACTTGTTCTTCGGTTTCCCGAAGTAATTGTGGTCATAACACCTTGTTATCTCCAAGTTCAGACCAAAATAGGGGCGCTCGGCATTTTCTTCCATACAATGCTTCGAAGGGGGCCATTTGGATAGAAGACTGATAGCTATTGTTGTAATTGAATTCTACCAACGGTAGCGATTTCTCCCAGTTCTTTACGAAGTCGATGATACATGCTCTAAGCATGTCTTCAAGCACTTGAATCACTCATTCAAATTGTCTGTCGCTTTGCCGATGGAAAGTTGTGCTAAGACTCAGTTTAGTTCCGAGAGCTTTATGTAGCGTCTTCCAGAATCGAGCTGTGAAGTTGGGATCTCGATCGGAGACTATAGAAGTTGGAACTCTGTGTAAACGAATTACTTCCCGAATGTACAATTTGGCCAAGGCTTCAAGACTGAGATTCATTCGTACCGGGATGAAATGTGCTGACTTGGTGAAACGATCAACGATCACCCAGGTAGCATCACACTTTCTTGTCGTACAAGGAAGGTGTAGAACTAATGTTTTGATATAATAATTGAAAAATGTTTTGGACTAATTTGAAAGAATTTAAAACTTGGTTTTAAAGTCCAAACTACTTGAAATTATGTTTGAGGTATTTTAAGAGGTTTTTGACAAAGATTTTTCATGTTTTCAATAGCCAAACTTGACTTTTCACGTTACCAGTATCGATACGGTCATACCAGTATCGATACCATTTTGCCTCAGTTTGGCCACTGTCAAAACCTGTATCGATACAGCAAACCCTCGTATCGATACGGAGGGGGTCGTTTCGATACGCCACGTCAGCGTACCGATCCCATTTTAACTACCCCAACGGCTATTTCCCAACGACCATTTAAATGTCAAAGGGTACCGATACGCCCTCAAGCGTATCGATACGCCTATGCAGGCAAGAGCCCAACGGCTAGTTCCTATGAAGGCCGTATCGATACCGTTCCACGTGTATCAATACCGTTAGCTGCAGAACAGCATTTATGAAGGGAAATTAAGTCCTCAACGGCTCCAATTTGATCCCAACGGCTACAAACTCATTTGAGAGTATAAAAGGGACCTCCAAGCATCAAGAGAAGGTTAATGCTCATATTGTCAAACATCAAATGATCAAGAAATTGTCTTAGTGATTTATTTGTCAATTCTTGTATAAACAAACACTAGTGAGCCAAAATTGTCAAATTTGCTCAAGTGTTTTAGGATTTGGGTGAGAGCTTAATTGTGCAAACAAACACCTATTAGAGGGTTTAAGTTTGCTTTGTTTATCTCTTTGTAAAAGAGGGTTTTGATCAAGGCTTTGGGTAGAAGCTTGATCGTTTGTAAGGGTTTCCTCCTAAGCCTAGAAAAGGGGACGAATCAATAGTGGATTGATTGTGAAATCCTTAGTGGGAAGCTAAGGTAGTGGATGTAGACCTTGGTTAGAAGGTCGAACCACTATAAATCATTGTGTCTTTATTCTTTCTAGCTTCCTAAACCCTTCCACCTAAAAATCCACCTCTCCACCACTTGGTGAGTATAATCGGTTGAACGAATCGAGCTCCACACAACTCAACAATTGGTATCAGAGCTTGGCTCAATCGAAGATGATTCACATCCTATTGAGAAGATCCGACAAGCTCGATCACTTTTTCATCAACCGGCTCAAATGGCGCAATCCATCGACAAACCGCCTTTCTTCAACGGAGATCACTATGCCCATTGGAAGACAAAGATGAAATTCTTCTTGAAGTCAAGAGATTACAAGCTATGGGATATAGTTGAAGATGGTCCGTTCGTGCCACAAGGGAGCAAAGCGGAATGGAGTGCCGACGATCGCAAGAAGATGGAGCTTAATTGCAAAGCCTTGCACATCTTGTTTTGTGCATTTGGTCCATCCATCTATGAGAAGATGTCTTCTTATGAGAGTGCCAAGGAGGTATGGGACAAGCTTGAAGTCACATACGAGGGAACAAATGAAGTCAAGGAGACCAAGATTGGGCTCCTAACTCTTGAGTATGAAAACTTCAAAATGGATCCGGAAGAGAACATCGAGAAGATGTTTGATAGGTTCTCTACCATCACCAATGGTCTCAAAGGCTATGGAGAAGCCATCCCGGAGGAAAAGCTTGTTCGAAAGCTCATCTACTCACTTCCCGAGTCATGGGACTCAAAGAGGACCGCCATCATCGAAGCCAAAAATTTGAAGACTTTGAAGCTTGATGAACTCATGGGGTCACTCCTTACTCATCAAATCATGAAGAAGAATAAAGAGGATGAGAAGAAGAGGGAAGAAATTAGAGCTATAGGAGAGAAGAAAATCAAAGGGCTTGGCATCAATGCAAGTGCCATGGCTCTCAAGTCCTCCACATGTCATCATGAAGATTCAAGTGAGAAGGATAGTGAAGATGAAGAGATGGCCTATCTCTTCAACAAATTCACCCGGTTCATGAAGAGCAAAATAGAAAAATCCAAGCATGAATCGATGAAGAAGATGAAGGACTCCCACAAATCCAAAAAGAAGGGATTATCTTCTAAACAAGCATATGTGGCCACATGGAGTGATGAAGACTCCACCGATGATGAAGTAGCCCACCTATGCTTGATGGCCCTCAATGAGGGGGAGGTAACTTCTAACTCATATATTTCAAATTCTTATACATTTGATGAGTTACAAGATGCCTATGATGATTTGCTTTTGGAATTCAAGGCATCATTTTCTAAAAACAAAAAGTTGATTTCAAAAATAAAAATTGAAAATGATTTGCTTTCCAAAACAAATCTTGAACTTGAAGCAAGATTAAAAGATTTTGAACAAAAATGTTTTGATTTACAAAATTTGCTTCTAAAAGTTCAAAAAGAAAAAGATTTGATTTCAAATGAACTTGAAAAGAAAAATAATTTTCAAAAATCAAATTTTTATGTTAGACAATCTAGTGCCCCTAGATTTAAAAATGGTAAATGTCTTAGAAGTTTTTGGGTCCCAAAAGGACTAACCACTTCAATTAAAAAGGATGACATTGAAAAATGGATTCCTAAGGGGTCAAAAATTTGTGCTTCTAACGTTCATGGATCCAAAGCAATTTGGATACCAAAAATTACTTGATTGTCTATTGCTAGGTGTGATGGAGATGTTCAACAAGTCAAACATTGAGGGGGAGCTCTATGCACACAAGGAAGAACACTTGAAGAAGGAAGGCTTCACATCCTCCCTTTGGGTTCAAGTGTTGGTAAAAATCTAGTTGCTTTTGATTTTATTTGTTTTATTTTCTTTTATGTCAACTAGATGATCATATATGATGGACTAACACTTTTGATGATGTTTTGAGTAAGGGGGAGCCATTTTTAAACCAAATTCTTATTTTGTTAAATTTTTTACCTCTAGTGTTATTTTGAAACTTAATGTTTTAAATTCTTTTTGATATAACAAAAAGGGGGAGATATGGTTTTGAAAGATTGAATTTTCAAATGAATAAGGGGGAGCTTAATTTGATTTCACATCTTTAATCTCTTATTCACATTTTTAAAGCTAAAGGGGGAGAATCCCAAACAATTTTTCAAGTTAGTTTTATTATATCAAAAAGGGGGAGATTGTAGAACTAATGTTTTGATATAATAATTGAAAAATGTTTTGGACTAATTTGAAAGAATTTAAAACTTGGTTTTAAAGTCCAAACTACTTGAAATTATGTTTGAGGTATTTTAAGAGGTTTTTGACAAATATTTTTCATGTTTTCAATAGCCAAACTTGACTTTTCACGTTACCAGTATCGATACGGTCATACCAGTATCGATACCATTTTGCCTCAGTTTGGCCACTGTCAAAACCCGTATCGATATAGCAAACCCTCGTATCGATACGGAGGGGGTCGTTTCGATACGCCACGTCAGCGTACCGATCCCATTTTAACTACCCCAACGGCTATTTCCCAACGACCATTTAAATGTCAAAGGGTACCGATACGCCCTCAAGCGTATCGATACGCCTATGCAGGCAAGAGCCCAACGACTAGTTCCTATGAAGGCCGTATCGATACCGTTCCACGTGTATCGATACCGTTCCACGTGTATCGATACCGTTAGCTGCAGAACAGCATTTATGAAGGGAAATTAAGTCCTCAACGGCTCCAATTTGATCCCAACAGCTAGTAACGGCTACAAACTCATTTGAGAGTATAAAAGGGACCTCCAAGCATCAAGAGAAGGTTAATGCTCATATTGTCAAACATCAAATGATCAAGAAATTGTCTTAGTGCTTTATTTGTCAATTCTTGTATAGACAAACACTAGTGAGCCAAAATTGTCAAATTTGCTCAAGTGTTTTAGGATTTGGGTGAGAGCTTAATTGTGCAAACAAACACCTATTAGAGGGTTTAAGTTTGCTTTGTTTATCTCTTTGTAATAGAGGGTTTTGATCAAGGCTTTGGGTAGAAGCTTGATCGTTTGTAAGGGTTTCCTCCTAAGCCTAGAAAAGGGGACGAATCAATAGTGGATTGATTGTGAAATCCTTAGTGGGAAGCTAAGGTAGTGGATGTAGACCTTGGTTAGAAGGTTGAACCACTATAAATCATTGTGTCTTTATTCTTTCTAGCTTCCTAAACCCTTCCACCTAAAAATCCACCTCTCCACCACTTGGTGAGCATAATCGGTTGAACGAATCGAGCTCCACACAACTCAACAGAAGGCCGGTCAGGAAATCCATTGTGATCCGTTACCACTTCCATTGTGGAAATTCGAGAGGTTGGAGTACACTGGTAGGGACGCGGTGCTCGGCTTTCACACGTTGGCAATTCAAACACTTTGAGACATAGTCGTTGATAGCCGATTTCATTCCGGACCATCAATACAAGGGCATGAGATCCTTGTACATCTTAACCGATCTAGGGTGGATCGAGAAAGAACTTTGATGTGCTTCTTGTATGATTTCATCTTGTAATGCCTTATCATTAGGAGCACAGATTCGATCTTTGAAGTATAGAAGACCGTTCGATTTAACAGAGAAATCAAGATTAGACTCAAGCTTAGAAGTGATTTTCTGAAGTTCTGGATCAACTTGTTGAAGTTCTTTGATCCTTGCAATTAAAGTAGATTGGACTTGGAGTTCACATAGATAATTCCGAGCCTTGCATAGTCAGAAATGAGCGTTGATAGCCAGAGAAGCTACAGACAAACAAATCGAACATATTACGTAGAATGCAAGGTACTAATCGAATGGTTCATTTTTTGAACAAGGAGGTGTTCGAATCCTTCCTTGGCTATCAAGAAGGCATTCGAATGGCTCAACTAGATTTCAAGACTGAACATTTTCAAATTTTTAAGAATTTTGAGTAACTTATTGAGGTTCGGTTTTTGACTTAGCGCGTTGGAAACCACGTTGGCTTTTCCAGAATGATAATCGATCATCAGGTCATAATCTTTGAATAATTATAACCATCTTCTTTGTCTAAGATTTAAATCTTTCTGAGTGAGAAAATATTTTAGACTTTTGTGATCGGTGAGTAACTTACATCTTTCACCGTACAAGTAGTCCCGCCAAATTTTAAGTGCGAACACAATGGCCGCAAGCTCGAGATCGTGTGTAGGATATTTAATTTGTGTGGCTTTAGTTGTCGGGAGGAGTATGTGATCACGTTGTCTTCTTGCATCAGAACACAACCAAGGCCCGAGTGTGATGCATCGCTATACATAACGAGCTATTTACCCGATTCGGGTTGAATAAGGACCGGGGCATATGTCAGAGCTTGTTTGAGTTGGTCGAAGTTTCGCTGCTGCTCTTTTGATCACTCGAATGCTTCGTTCTTTTGGAGGAGTTTGGTTAGCGGCGCGACAATCACCGAGAACCCTTTCACAATTCTTCGGTAATACCCGGCTAAACCGAGAAAACATCAGACCTCGCTAAAATTGCTCGGAGGTTTCCAATCTAGAATAGCTTGAATTTTCTTCGAGTCAAATTTAATTCCATCAGCAGAAATGACGTGTCCGAGGAATGAGATTTCGGATAACCAAAATTCACACTTAGTGAACTTGGCGAATAGTTGGTGATCTCGGAGCGTCTGAAGTACAATCCGAAGATGATCAGCATGTTCTTCCTTGTTTCGAGAGTATACAAGGATATCGTCGATGAATACGACAACAAACTTATCGAGATATGGCTTGAATACCTGATTCATCAAATCCATGAATGCAGCAGGGGCATTCGTTAACCCAAATGGCATTACTAGGAACTCATAATGTCTATATCGAGTTCAGAAGGCTGTTTTGGGCACATCTTCTTCTTTTACCCTCATCTGGTAGTAACCAGATTGGAGATCGATCTTGGAGAAGACAGCTGCATTCTTAAGTTGATCGAACAGATCTTCGATCCTAGGCAGAGGATATTTGTTCTTGATAATCACCTTGTTCAATTGTCGGTAATCAATACACAACTGCATCGTACCGTCTTTCTTTTTTACGAACATGACATGAGCACCCCATGGAGATGTATTGGGTCGGATGAATCCCTTGTCCTCAAGTTCTTGGATTTGCTTCTTCAATTCTTTCAGTTCAATAAGTGCCATCTGATAGGGCGTAATGGATACATGATTAGTTCTGGGTTGAACTTCGATCTTGAATTCAACTTCTCAAGTTGAAGAAAGGCTAGGGAGTTCCTCGGGAAAAACATCTGTAAATTCAGATACAATAGGCATTTCTGGTAAACCAAAATCTACTTCATCTTGCAAGGTCATGGAAGCAAATATAGAAGTCGATTTTTGATCAATCAGTGGGATCGATTCTTTCCCTAACCCTTGTAGGTATAATCTTCGGTTTTGACAATCTAACCAGGCTTCGTGTTTTCCCAACCAGTCTAGTCCTAAAACTAGATCGAATTCACATTTAGGTAACACATATAGATCACAAGAGAAAGGAACATTTCGAATAGTGATTTGGCAGTCTCTACAGATCAAATTAATTGGAAAGTTCCTCCTATCGGGTTTGAAAATACAAGGCTTGATTTTACTATTTCAGGCTTCAAGTTTAGTTCATCTAACATATATGAACAAATAAATGAATGTGTTTATCCTGAGTCTATCAAAGCGTAAACAAGTTTAAGGTTTAGTTCAACGGTACTCGCAATGACGTCGGGAGACTCTTCTTCTTCTTTGCCATGAATGTGGTAGACACGAGTTGGAGCTCGGGATTCTTGGTGAGTAAGAGCTTTCGAATGGGCAACCTTGCCTTTCCCTTGATTACCCGATTGAGCTTGTCTCGGGTTCTTGTTTCGACCAGGTGGCCTAGAGCTCGGATTAGAATGTTGAGTAGAAGATTGATCATTTCTTTTCGGGCAGTCCTAGATATAGTGGTCATCACCACCACAGGAAAAATAGAGATTGGATTGGATTCGGCATTGGTCGAAGTGTTGCTTCTGACAGAACTTGCAAGTATGGATTTTCTTCGCATTTCCCGTGCTGTTAATAAAGACAACCGAGATAGCCATCTTACTCGAGTATTGAGATTTAGATTGGAAATTATTTCGAGTAATAGGAGTGTAAGTGAAGAAGGTTTCTTTATGATGTTTAAGTTTCTTTGACCACCGAGATTTATTGTCACCCTTACGTCTCCTATCAGACGATAACCGTTCTTCTGTTTCTCTGCGGTTCTCATTTTAGATTCGGTGGCAATGACTCGATTCACAAGGGTTTGAAAGTCCGTAATACAAAGGGCAATAAACATCAGACTTAATTTATCGCTCAGCCCGTCAATGAACATTTTGCACTTGTCTTTCTCGGTTTTAATGTACTCCAAGCTGTATTTGCAATATTTACAGAAATCAACAACGTATTGTTCAATCGGTCGATTGGCCTGCTTCAGATGCAAGAACTTCTTTCTACGATCAACTAGGTATTGTTCACTGATGTACTTTTTTCTTGAACTCAACTACAAAGAATTTCCAAGTCACTGACTCGTCAGGGGCGGTCAGAGTCGTGGTTTCCCACCAACTTAGGGTTTCATCGGCTAAAAGTGCGACCGCGCAATCGAGTTTATGCACGTCCGAGCACTGAAGTTGTTTGGTTAGAATTTGTGTTGTTCTTTCGAGCCAATGTTCAGCTTCCTCCGGCTTCTCCTAATTTTCGCCGGTGAATGTAAAAGCTAAATGTTGCGCGAGCTTGTCGATTGGGGCTCATTGTGCGGCATCAACAACCGGAGCCGGTTTTTCTCGTCTTATGTTCAGTACTAGTTGATCGAACATCTCCTTCATACTAAGCAAATATTCTCGTTGAGCTGTTTGAATTGTTAGATTTTTCGGTTGTTGAGGGATTTGTTCTTGAGGTTGCTCTCGAGGTTTTACCAAGGGTTGCATTTCAACACTTTCCTCATTGTTATTTGATGATCCGTTGAGACTTTCATCGTCCCGAGCTATATTAGTCTCATACATTCTATTAAAAATTCAGAAAAGTTTGGGATTAGAGAGCGAAATCATAAGCTGTTCGATATAAGACTCCTAGGTGGCATAGTGCAAGCCTATATGATGCATGACATGTTTCGGATGACTTTAGGACCTATAACCTAAAGCTCTGATACAAATTTATTGTAACACCCCACGCCTGGGTTAGAAGCGAGAGGCGTTACTCAAACAGAACACAAATAACATATAACATATATAAACATGTAATCATAGAATCGAACATGTGAACATAAAACAGTCAAAGTTGCGCAGCTTATAACACATATAAGATTCGAAACCATACTAACATACATAACATTACATGTAGGTGGGCTAACAAAAACTATCCTATAATCTATCAAAGCATATCATGTTAATCACTTTAACATATCAACTTTATAATTCATTCATGTTAAACACAAAACATTACCAACTTGGACTAACTTACTAACCGTATTAAAACATGTTTACAAATCAAAAAATTCATCTAAGAACCAATTAAAGCAATTCATACATAATAAGCTTTCGGCTATCATATTACATGGCATATACAATCAAGACATCACTTATCATAGTATATTATACCTTTTAACCATGTACACATTCATATTCATTAACAATCAAGCTATTCATATAGAGATTACGTTTGAACTATAACAAAACCACATAGGCATTCGAATGAAACATATTAACCATATTGATTCATTTCAATTCAACATCTAGATACATATATGATCCTAAGTTTATAACACCCTAACATATACAAGCTATATCATCATAAACCATTCTAACACACCATATACTTAAACAACATGTAACATTTTCCAAGGTTTACTTTAAGTCATAATCAACCATACTCATATATAAATATCATCCAAAACATAGTCATACAACTTGATCACTCCTAACATATCAAACATCATGCTTAAACATATCTTATATAATTACAATCCAAACTAGCATATCCAAATACCCAAAACGCATGTGACATTCTAACATGTAACTATGCAACCATCTAGGAGTCTAAACAAAACTATATCATACTTGTGTCTTGGCTTGTGATTTCTCCCGGATCAAAATAGATAGCTTTCGGATATCAAAGACCTATTATTTTGGAAGAAGGAAACAAGAGGTGGTAAGTACGTTATGTACTTGGTGAGGTAGTTTCTATAATTTACTAATTTAATCTTTTAATATGTTATTCATACACTTAAGGTTACCTAGCTAGGCTTAACACTAACAAGTCACTCCTAGCTAGCTTATCTCATGCTCAAGTAGACGTAGCTAGTTCCATTCATATCATATCGTCAAGTCATATAAACATACTCACATTCAATGTCAAAAAAACATACCAATGTATAACACCACTAAAGAACAAGAATCATATATCAATGTCATATTCATTCATGAGTCAAGCCATTCAAACATAGTATCATGTCATTTGTACAATTCGAATAGATATTCTTCCATAATATCATGTTCAATTCATGTTGTCATGTAAAGTAAAAGATCATGTCATACCATTGATCACGTTTTTATATCATTCAAATAGGGTCATTACCCATATCAATCATATCATTTCATATAGCATGTAACCATGTATCATTTCACCATTTCGTTGATCATATAATGTCTTATTGTGAGTTTATTAAGTTTTTCCTTGGATGATTAAGTGTACTAGGTAATCAAGTCAATAGGTACCAATTACCAACATATAACAGTAGATGCTCAAAGCACCAAAGATCAGTAGATACACAATGTATCGAGGTGTCTAACTACACCGTTCAACTTGTAACTTGTAACAGTAGATGCTCAAAGCATCAGTTGGTGACTAACCACCTTTAAATCATTATAGCTCAGACTCTAAGGCATGCCCTTCTACCTAAGGACCACTAGTCAACCAAGGACTTGTAATGTCTTTTAAATTTTCATTCAATTCAAGCAAGAGTTTTACAACCACCAAACAAGGTCATATAGACATATCATGTAAGCATTTCGTCAATATCATTCAAGCTCGCTTATCATTTCATTTCTAGCAAACATATATCATCCATATCATTCATTTCATGATTCATAACAATAGTATAATAGCATATGATCATCCATATCCAAGGCCACAATCAGCATCGAATCATGCGAATTACAATGTACATTAGTAGCTAACACTAGCATCAAGCATTATAACTTAAATTCATTTCCTTTTAATCCTTCTTCCAATTCCATTTTAATTTACCAACTATAATTTAGATTCATTTCATACATCAAATGTGTCATCTTATAACATAAATAAGTTGTTAAGACAATATTCTTAACCCTAAAGGCAACCACACTCATAATACTCCAAAGCCTAGTTGGAATCCTTGATTAGCAAGCCTTTACCCCTCTTGTTAGCTTGATCAAGCCTTGATTCCTCCAACAATTCTTCTCCAATTTGGTCTTAAACAATCAACAATCAACATAGACCACATATTAGAATTCATTCCAATCATATTCAGTCATATAAACCAATATAAACTCAATGCATTATGAAACTGCCCACTATTCTGGCAGTTTTGAGCACCTTACACTAATTTGTCCATAATGTTTTACACATAAATCTAAATTAGGAGTTCTTTACCAATATAGAAATATTATTCACACAACTTTAAATCTATGTATGGCTCATATTTTTCCCATTCTAACATCAATAAAGTTTAATACTTTAATACAGGGCATTTACAGTGACCTAATTTGTCCATTGTTTGCAACATGTAAATTTAGTGACCATTTGACCTATGATCCATTTCACATTTGATTCTGAGTTTTTAACCATTTTTAAACACATTTAATATAATTATTATCAAGTTCCAATAGCTTCAACAACGGGGCATTAAGGTCCCTTAATTAACCACTTTTCCATATTAGTCTAAAATAGTCATTTAATCATATTATTAACTTTAAACACCAATTCCAAGTTTGTAATCACCTTAAACATGTTACTAATCAAACATTACTAGATTCTATTGTTTCTTTACAATTTCACCAGATCTTATAAACATCAAATTAGCCCTTAAACATTTCCATAATTGTGTTTTAACCTAAGCAGTCTCCAATTTCAATTCAAACATAACCCGTTTACTTTTAACAAAATTTCCATATACTCTAGCAACATTTTCAGACATATGAAACCTCTATCTTATAGTATTTTTCATCCTCTACAACTTTTCTCTGCAGAAGGTTTTCTAATTCAAACTCTAACATGGCCAAAAATCCATTTTATTTCAGGGTATATGTAAAGTGCGAAATTGGACAGTTTTGTATCCTATTCTTCATGCATGCAAATTTCCATATTTATAATCAATCTAACATGTTCTAAATGCTTATAACAAATCATTAAACACTTCTAAACATGGATTTCAACATAATAAAACTAATAATTCAGCCAAAAATCATCAAGAACATCAAACAAAAATGCTGGACAGAATCAATACTTACATATATACATGCATGAATACTTTAAGCTATCCCACTTAATTTTCCTTCACATGCATGAGCTTTCTCACACTAGATTTCCAGATTTTACTTGTTTCTCAGCTCCCTCTCTCTCTTTGTGTGGTGGAAAAGATGAAGCAAATGAAGTGTAAACAATTTGTTTACACATGTTTTGTTTTTTAATCTTAGTTGGCCAGTTGTACATGGAGAGTGGGACACATGGCTTGGTCTCTCACCATGTGTTTATCCACTCAAAACCCACTATGGCCATATTATATTATATTTTGATTCCCACTAATAACCTATTTTCTTGGTCCTTTAACTTCTCAAAGTCGTTTCATATTTTAGGTTATAACCTCTTTTATGCCATATTTCAGGTTACTCTACACTCGCACCACATTTTAGGTTACAACCTATCTTTGTACTACATTTCAGGTTACACTATAGTCGCACTTCATTATAGGTTACAACCTATTTTTGTACTACATTTTAGGTTACACAATTCTCGCACCACATAATAGGTTACAACCTATTTTTGTACTATATTTTAAGTTACAAAATTCTCGCACCACATAATAGGTTGCAACCTATTTTTGCACTACATTTTAGGTTACAACTTATTTTCACCTTCTTTATTAACTAACTTATGGATTTTCAACTAGGGTAGTTTTATGGTGTTACACCATCAACTCCATTGATGATGGCAACAAGTAGTCTCCTTTTGGGACATGACCTCATCACATGAGGTCCATCGCATAGGTAGCATTTCACCCTTGTGCTTAACTTTCCTTTTGGCGCAAACTTAGCCTTCTCGTTGCCACGATTCCCTTTCGTGGGTGTGACCCTGTTGACACAACCTTGCTTTCCCCTTGCAAGCTTGGTTAGTGACTCGGCCTTACCTTCGGCCTTTGGAGATGCGTGATCATCTTCTTACTCTACATTGAGCATCGATCCTGGCTTAAGTCTCTCATCGCCATGTCCTTTGAGAATAGAACTTCCTTCATTCCTCTCAGTGCCCCTTACCGCTTGAAGTGCTGAAAGCACTTGTATGGATCCCATCTGTGCACCTTCATCGCCACTATCGGCGTCGCTACCTTCTTGGTGCTTGGCTAGGAGCGAACTAAGGGCTTGACGTTGTGGGCACTCACGAACCCAATGGTCACCGTCGTAAATGAAACAGTTGTGGGGCAGCGACCTCTTCGTTCTTTGGAACTCATTGGACTTGCCTTTCCAAGGGGATAAGTCTATGTGCCTTGCCGAGTGGCCTTCTTAATGGCCCTTCTGGCGATAGCCCTTGTCTCCCCTACCTTTGTCTTGACTGCCCTATTTATCATTCGGCTTGGTGGTGGTCTCCTTGTGGCTAGAGTAGTCACTGAGACTCTCGATCACGACAATGACATCGACAAGGATTTGGACTCCCAGTTGCCTTAACTCAACTTTGGCCCAATTTTGGAGACCATCTATGAAATTGAAGAGCGAGTCTTTCTCAGAGAGATCGAGGATCTCAAGCACCAACCTAGTGAACTCCATCACATAGTCGTGGATGCTCCCCGATTACTTCAACCTTCTTAGGCGAGCTCTTGCCTCTTCCTCGACATTCTCGGGATAGAATTAACTTTTGAGCTCCCTTTTAAAATCATTAAAGGTAGAGATGGTGCACGTACTTTTCTCAACATCGATGCTCCTTCTCCTCCATCAAAGCATGGCGGTGTCGGTAAGATACGAAGTCGCGGTTTGGATCTTGGAATCCTCGTCCACAATGCCGACGACTCCAAGGTATTGTTCAAAGCCATATAAGAAGTTATCCACTTCCTTAGCGTTGCGTGCTCCTGCAAAGGTTTGAGGCTTGAGCACCTCGACCCTTCTTGCCTCAACAGTGGTGTTTGGCCCCGCTGCCAAAGCACGTTTGCACAAGGCTACGTTGCCTTGTAGTGCCTCAACTTGGGAACGAGCATTGTCTAGCTCTCGTTGAAGAGAATCACGAACCTTTAAGAGCTCTCCCATGAGAAGATTGCGGATTTGGCCCATCTCCGCGCATAGGGTCTTCTCTAGCTTGAGCATCATGGCTCTCATGGCCGTGTGGATCTCGGCATCCTTCGCCTCAAGGCCTTCTACCGGATCTTGAAGGTCGTCCACTTGGGCACCCATTCCCTTAATGCTTCCCTCCACATGAATCAAGCGTGACTCCAAGCTAGAGATCACATCCTTGGACTTGGCTCTTTACCTCGTCACTTTAGGATCGACCATCTCCTCTCGCCCTCGTTGCTCATGCATAACCTCCGTGTCAGATGAGCTTACCAATTTGTTCTCACCGGTTTTACCCATGTCTCGACGAATCGAACACGCTCTGATACCAACTGTCACAGACTTATCTTTCTCCCGATGATTCGTGCGGTGCTAACACTCCCGACACAATGTTAGCAACCCTTTCCCACGCAAATGCTATGGCGAGCAAGCAACACAAACTAGAGAAGGCAAAGAACTTAGAAAGGAAAGCTTTGTATTAAGCTTAAGAACTTACAAGGATGCTAAATTAGATGGATTTGTGGGATATGTTACAAATGAAAGGGTGGACCTATTTATAGGCTTCCACCTCCTCAATGGATGGTCAAGATCGTTTTGATCCGATGGCTATTATATTACCTCTAAAAATATCTATATGGCCTAGTGATCTCTAGATAATTCCATACTTATCTAGTTATGTCCCTAACAATCTATAATCTTCTAGATTGCTATGGAAACATCCGAAGTTGTCCCGATATTTTTGGACTTGTCCCGAGCTTTCTCAAGCCTTCCAGGGTCTTCTGGACTTGTGTGGATTCGGGTAGAAACTTTTGGAACGCCCTAGATCCACGTGGGAACGTTTGAAGAGGGTTGTAGACTTCTCTAGGTCGTTCTAGAACCTTCCTTGGTTCATGCTTGGCCTTAAAACGCCCAAGGCACTTCATTTTACCTTGGTTGGCCCGAGTGCACCTAGGTGGGGCTCCTCGGTTGGCCTTAGCGCACCTAGGTGGGGCGTGACATTAGGCTCCAAATCTCTCTCTTCAACAAGACGACAAGAACTAGAAATGCCAACATTAAGTTGACTCTTACACGGATCGTTGGAGAATCCGAACTTCACGACACTAGCGCTCATACTCATTTCATGCACGCACCTCGCATGATCGCCAGTTTGGACATCATCTTTCTCTTGTAACTTCTTCTTTCCAGTGATATCTATCACTGAACTTCTTTTTCTAGTCGGATTGGCCTTCAACCATGGCCCAAAGATTCCAGCTCTTTTGAACTTTTCGAACTTGAAGCTACATTCTAGTGTTGGGTGGCCTAATCTCCCACAAGAAAAACAAAAAATGGGATCCTTTCGTAATTAAAGTTGACAGAGATATGGTCGTTGTTGTGCCTCTTTAAATTGAAACTAATTTTTAACGAATCCTCAACATGTAAAGAAATCTTAATCTTGAGCCTTTCATCCAATTTAACTACTTCATGTTCCTCGATATTGGAATCGATAAACCCCAGAAAGATGCTAACGATTTTAACAGCGTATTTTGTACTTATAAGAGGGAAGGGTTAGGCCCGAATTTTTGACAGGGATAAATAAATTTCTTCAAGAGTAGTTGTTACAGGCCATACCTTAAACACGATATATCTGTCCTGAACCGACCAGGGTCCTTCGCTCAAGACCTTGTATTTATCATCAACAAAAGACTGAGATTTTATAGCAGCATTAATGATGTCGTCCTCCTCCAACTCCAAAGATTCCATAACATGTATGACCTCCTTTGGTATTGAGTCACCGACAGTTCTAGCATCTTTGTCCTCCATAAATGGTGTCGAAAGAAGGAAACCAAACAAAGAGGGAACAATGAAAAAGAGCAAAGAAACCAAACACAAAGAGGAAAAGGAAGCAAAAACTCAAGCAAGGCCCTCAAAACTAAACCAAGATTGTGGCTAACATGGATACATAAACAAGGTCAAATAAAACCAAGATTAGAAACCTTGTAGACGAGGGTGATTCTGCAAAACAACGCTTAAATGACAGCTAAATGACGACAAACTGGTTAAACTGGTTATTTCTTGAACATAATTTCTTATAAAGCTTGTACATAATTTGTTACAAAAAAGTAAGAAAAATAGTATATACATAATTCCTTATAAAGTAACAAATTGAGTTCAAAAACGAAATTCTTTACAAAAACTGTAATACAAACGGTATATACCCAATTCCTTACGAATTTTTAAATTAGGGCAAAGTTGGTCAAACCTTTGTAAGAAATTGTGTTTGTACTCAATTTATTACAAGAATGCACAATTTGGTACATAATAGGTAAGGAGTTGTGTTTGTACACAATTTCTTACCAAATATACCTAATTTATTACTGAAATTGTAAGAAATTAGGTATATACCCAATTCCTTACAAATTTTTATGTTGGGGTAAAGTTGGTCAAACCTTTGGAAGAAATTGTGTTTGTACTTAATTTCTTACAAGAATGCACAATTTGGTACAAAATAGGTAAGGAGTTGTGTTTGTACACAATTTCTTAACAAATATACCTAATTTATTACTGAAATTGTAAGAAATTAGGTATATACCCAATTCCTTACGAATTTTTAAGTTGGGGTAAAGTTTCTCAAAGCTTTCTAAGAAATTGTGTTTGTACTCAATTTCTTACAAGAATGCACAATTTGGTAAAAAAAATTGGTAAGGAATTGTGTTTATACACAATTTCTTACCAAATATACCTAATTTCTTACTGAAATTGTAAAAAAATTAGGTATATACCCAATTCCTTACGAATTTTTAAGTTGGGGTAAAGTTGGTCAAACCTTTGTGAGAAATTGTGTTTGTACTCAATTTCTTATAAGAATGCACAATTTGGTACAAAATAGGTGAGGATTTGTGTTTGTACACAATTTCTTACCAAATATACCTAATTTCTTACCGAAATTGTAAGAAATTAGGTATATACCCAATTCCTTACGAATTTTTAAGTTGGGGTAAAGTTGCTCAAAACTTTATAAGAAATTGTGTTTGTACTCAATTTCTTACAAGAATGCACAATTTGGTACAAATAGGTAAGGAATTGTGTTTATACACAATTTCTTCCCAAATATACCTAATTTCTTACTGAAATTGTAAGAAATTAGGTACATACCCAATTCCTAAAGAATTTTTTAGTTGGGGTAAAGTTGCTCAGACTTTTGTAAGAAATTGTGTAAAAATAAAATTCCTTACTACAATGCACAATTTGGTTCCGAAATTGGTGGTGTACTTTCGATACCCAAAAGAATGGTTGGCAATATATAAGATGTGGGGGTATCGGTGCTGGTCTGAAAGTATGGGTTTTCGGTGCTGGTATGAAAGTATGGGCAAAATTTTCATTCCAGTAGGTAGCATCGAAACCACCTATATGGGGTTTCAGTGCTGGTCTCAAAGTATGGGTGTAAGTTGTGTAGGTGTTCCCTTTTTGTGAGAGCGCAAGTGCGCACTCCTGCCAAGTTATAGTATATAAGATGTTGAATCCCACGAGGATTGGAATAGTTTCTTCGAGTGTGTATCTGCACAAGAAATTTAAATACACAATTAATTTCAGGTTTGGTTAAAGGAATAAAACTAAAAACACAATTAATTGAAGTAGGGGAGATCATAGTGATAGAATGGGCCGGGTAATTGCTACTCAGTAGTGTCTAGACTGCATTGCATAGGTTAAGGTTGGATTGTGCTGCCACGATATGCTGCCTCGGCGGGTATGGCGGGCGGCAGGCTACGACCCTGTCACGCGGCCGCAGCAGGTCACTACCATTGCAGGGATGTACTGTCTCAGCAGGTGGAACGGAAAGAAGTCCTGGCGTCAAGTCTGGCAGATACTCCAAGTTCGGCAGGATAGTCGACAATGATCCCTCTTATTTCCAGGTTAGGATGCTCTAGATGCTAACTTGTGGACTAGTGTGAAACCAAATTAGTCAACTCGGTTGGTGATCCCTTTTAGCCCCTGAAACTTGTGGACTAGTGTGGAACCAAGTTAGTCACGCTTCAGCACGTTGTTACCGTACATAACCCTTTCGCGAGCCTTGTACTTTCGTGCCCGACAAATGGATTCTCTCAAACGAATGGTGTGGAAAGATTGAAAGAATGAAGAACAATGGATTAAGTAAACTTGGAATATTTATTGCAAAACAACTTAACCTAATACAATCGTTTCTCTCAACTACTTTACAAGCAAAAACCTAAACCCTAACGAATTTAGAACATAGCTGACAACCTCTTTCTATATCTCCCTATCTCTATCGATCTCTATGCCATCACACCCTCACATACATTGGTATATATAGGGCTTGGCCTAAGGTTAAGTTCTCCTTAGAGTAGAAGTCTTCATTGATGATAAAGTAGCTTTAATATTTAATGCTTCATTCAATTCTAACTTAAATATGGACTCATTTGGATGTTTACTTGTTCAACAAGTATGTATAAGCCACCTTGCTTATCGATCTTCAATAAGCTCTATACACCGCTCCAGGAATCCAAAAATGCAAGATTGGGCTCTATGGACTCAGAAAAATGTCCTCTATCAAACGAGACCCATCTTGACTATGTCGGCATATTTTCGTCTTGGCGGCGTTCTGCGGCGGCTGCATTCTGTAGCAGAGGCTTTTTTGGCGGCAACTGGAATTGCTTCTGTATAGCTCATTCTGCTCCCTGCTTTCCTATCCTCTCTTCCTCAGATCAGCAACCAACACCTGAAGTAGAAAACTAACTAAAACAATACATTTTCTCTACCAAATATAAGATATTCAATAAAAGCGTGGTAAAAGAAGAAATATTGTTATAATGCATGATATGAGCCTAATTATGCCTAACTAATCTTAAGAACAACAATAATGAGGGCAAGAATGTGCATAAAATATAGAACTTCTAGACACTCTACACACCCCCAAACTCGAACTATTACTTGTCCTCAAGCAATGCAACCTAACTAGTAAACTTGCCCTTGTACATAAATAAAATAGAAAACCTAGTTTTTAACTTGGTTTCATACATCAAGGCCATGGCACCTATATTAGTTTAGTGAGAGGGAATAACATGAAATAACTTAGAATTTTAATTCTAGTTCCAGTGCAGTGTGTGCAGGTCTGTGTACATGCTGAATATGCTAAGTATACTAAGTAAACAAATAATGCTGTAAAAGTTAAAGAAAAAGGATATATAGTTGTTGCTTTGGTAGCACAGTTAAGCACTTCTTTTCTTCCTTTTTTTTGATCATGGCTTTTAAGGGCTTCAGCTCATCACAACTACTCTCTAGGTCTGAAGCTAAGATAGGAGCATACTATGAAACTCCGAACCCTTTGAGTAGAGTCATCCCGTGAAGGCTTTCATTCACTCATGCTAAGTTGTCCATCACTTCAAAGAATTTCAGATACATAGACTTTGTTAGCAGCGGAGTGTCCATGCTCATGATCCTTCCTAGAGCATGTTTCGGGCACCTCTAGGGCATTCAACCTTTTCTTTATTTTGCGGTCGTGGTGCCATAGCTTTTTATTTTACTTTGCTGCCCTGTTCTACCGCGACGGCATACCTGCATCCAATATAAGAATTTTCATTAAGTTTAAGACGACAATTTCCACTTAGAACTCAAACAACATTTAGCACTTAATAGAAGTGTAATAAAAGTTTGGCAACTAATTTTTTTCTAAGGTGTTTTTCATGCTTCTCCCCAAGATTAAGTTCAATTTTAAGTGTGGTGCGAAAATAGAATCGACTATCATAGGCACAAGTTATTTAACCCAGATTTCCAATTTTAATTAAGTACTAGGCAGGATTTACAATGCAACTACATGCTTAACAAAATAACATGAGGACTACCCCCCCCAAACTCAAGGCGGGCATTGCCCTCAATGCCTTAGACAAAATAAAATATAAACAGAAAAACATAAAATAAAGCAGAAAAAAATAAAGAAAATAATGGTGCTAGAAGCTGCCCGAGTTGTCTTTTAACTCAGTGGATTTGGAGGAAGATGAGTGGACTAGGCGGCGGGAGGCAGGTGATTTGGCGGTGAGGCTCTGCTTCTGGCCGCGAGCTGGCTGGACTCTGATGGGAGTGGGTCTCTTTGGTTGCTGCTCCAGCTTGGTCTCTGGCCTTTCATCCTTTAGTTAGACCACTATCACATGCCTCTTTTCTTTTCTTTGTTACCTCACCCGGCTCTGTATTATCGGAGGAATCAGACACCTTCTCTTCAAGAGAATTGGTATCTTGGGTTATCTCCTATGCTGCCGTCTTTGCCACTTGGGAGGCTGTCCTTGTTTACTCCTCATATTTCTTGGCGGCTTGCCTTTTATAGTAGGGTCTGAATCTAGATAAGTAGTTGTGAGACGGACTAAATAAAATTAATATAACTGAAAATAAAATATGGTCCTAAGCTTACTAAGATCTATTCCTAAAGAAAACGGTAAAGATGTGGAAAAACTAAAATTATGTTACAGCGGGTTCATTTCCGATACTTCTTATAGTCCACTCACACCCTCCATCGAGTGACTATTCTCATGGGGGAGTCTTTCTTCTTCGTTCCCTTGTAATCCATGCGAATCCTCCACCATGTTTCTTTTCCTGAAGGCATGGACATGTGATTAGTAAAAATTATATCACTATCCAACCATGTACTTACCTTATCTTGGTCGTGGTTTGTTATGGTGGAGGGTGGCTTTTGTTCCCAAGGCGGCTGTTCAGGCGGCCAACTGTCAGGGCAGTAGTCTGTCATAATAAGGTTCAAGTCAAGGAAAAACTTGACAGATTGAAGGGTTTCATCATCCGTAACACTGTGTTCTTAGGGTCCCTCGAACATCACCACAAGTAGAGATTGTGATGGCTTTAGATCTGCCAGCTTCGACTCCTCTTGATATACATATTTCGTAGTTGCCGAGATGTCTACCGATGCAGGCAGCACTGCTGAGGCCTCTATCGTAGAGGGCATAGATACCGAGAATGTTGCTGAGGTGTGAAAGGTTGATAAAGCGTCGGATGTGACATCGTCAATTTCTATGTCGGCCTCACTAGTTGTTTTCGTCGCCTTGCCCTGTTCAAGTTCAGCAATTTCTGCTTGGTCAATTTCTGCTTGGTCAATTTCTTGTATAGGTTCATCATGTGTGGGGTACTCCCTTGCATCCTCTTCCCTTGGGATATCAGTATCCCTAGGTCTCAAATTCTGGTGATCCATGGGCTCCACGACAGGGGTTTTATGTTTATTCACGACATTTATTGGGACAGAGTTGCTCAAAAGTGCATCCATCCTAGCGAGTTTTGCCTCCATAGAGGTTGACACGTCTTTAGTGAGCGCGAGGAAAGTTTGAAACGTGTCTTCTAAGGAATTTGATTGCTCTTGAGGAGGACTGCATTGTCAGGGCTTGTGTACTGCTGTAGCGGCAAAATTATCATAGTAAAAAAAAATTTGAGGTTGTTGATCGTACCATGAGAAACTCTGTTGCGGCAGTAGATTCTGCAGTCCTTTTTACTGCGGATGCGGCATCTGCTCTTGGTTCCATTTTGGTTCGTCCATGTCTTCTCCGAAAACTAAGGGGCAATTTTCGAACACATGATTTACATCACATAGATTGCAAGAAATCAGCTCTCGAGTGGTTTCTCGTGATTGCTCTTGAAGCTGGCCACCTTGCCCTAGCATGTTTGTTTCTGCAGCAAGATTGTTATGGTAAATATTTTTTGACAATTTTTATCATACCATAAATTTTTTTGTTGTTGCGGCAGCGACGTTTGTTGTCTTGTTTACTGCCACGGCGGCAACTGCTGCTGCAGCATCTACTGTTCATGTTTAAACATCAGCTCCTGTATAGTTTTCCTCGGCATTGTGATGCCCTTGGACTTGTAGCGTACCTGAATTATATATATATATAACAAACGAGAAAAGGTTAAAAACCTAAAATTTAAATGCAATTAGATAAAGAGTGCAGAAAATAAAGCGAAGTCGCTATTGCCAATCCTCGGCTACGGTGCCAAAAACTTGTAAGGTGTGTAGGTGTTCCCTTTTTGTGAGAGCGCAAATGCACACTCCTGTCAAGTTATAGTATATAAGATGTCGAATCCCACGAGGATTGGAATAGGTTCTTCGAGTGTGTATCTACATAAGAAATTTAAATACACAATAAATTTCAAGTTTGGTTAAAGCAATAAAACTAAAAACACAATTAATTAAAACAGGGGAGATCAGAGTGATAGAATGGGCCAGGTAATTGTTGCTCAGTAGTGTGTAGACTGCATTTCATAGGTTAAGGTTGGATTGTGCTGCCACGATATGCTGCCTCGACGTGTATGGCGGGTGGTAGGCTACGACCCTGTCACGCGGCCGCAGCAGGTCACTACCACTGCTGGGGTGTACTGTCTTGGCAGGTGGAACGGAAAGAAGTCATGGTGTCAAGTATGGCAGATACTCAAAGTTCGGCAGGATAGTCGATAGTGATCCCTCCTAATTCTATGTTAGGATGCTCAAGGTGCTAACTTGTGGACTAGTGTAGAACCAAATTAGTCAACTCGGTTGGTGATCCCTTTTAGCCGCTGAAACTTGTGGACTAGTGTGGAACCAAGTTATTCACGCGTCAGCACGGTGTGACCATACTTAACCCTTTTGTGAGCCTTGCACTATCGTGCCCGACAAATGGATTCTCTCAAACGACTATTGTAGAAAGATTGAAAGAATGAAAAACAATGGATTAAGTAAACTTGGAATATTTATTGCAAAACAACTTAACCTAATACATTCGTTTCTCTTAACTAATTTACAAGCAAAAACCTAAACCCTAAGGAGTTTAAAACATAGCCAATTCCTTCTTTCTATCTCTCTTTATCTCTATCGATCTATATGCCCTCATACCCTCACATACATGGGTATATATAGGGCTTGGCCTAAGGTTAAGTCCTCCTTGGAGTAGAAGTCTTCATTGATGATAAAATAGCTTTAATATTTAATGCTTCATTCAATTCTGACTTAAATATGGGCTCCTTTGGATGTTTTCTTGTTCATCAAGTAAGTATAAGCCACCTTGCTTATCGATCTTCAATAAGCTCTATACACCGCTCCATGCCTTCAATAATGCAAGATTGTGCTCTATGGACTCAGAAAAATGTCCTCTATCAAACGAGACCCATCTTGACTATGTCGGCATATTGCCGTCTGGGCGGCATTCTGCGGCGGCGGCATTCTTTGTTGCGACATTCTGCAGCGGTGGCGTCTTTGGCGGCGACTGGAACTGCTTAAGTACAACTCCTTATGCTCCTTGCTTTCATGTCCTCTCTTCCTCTGATCAGTAACCAACACCGGAAATCGAAAACTAACTAAAACAATACATTTTCTCTACCAAATCTAAGATATTCAATAAAAGCGTGGTAAAAGAAGATATATTGTTATAATGCATGATATGCAGCTAATTATGCCTAACTAAGCTTAAGAACAACAATAACGAGGGCAAGAATTTGCATAAAATATAGAACTTCTGGACACTCTACAATAGGCAAAAAAATTTCATTCTAGTAGGTGGCATCGAAACTAAAATATAAACATCCACTTGCCTTTTTAACTAAATTAGGTATATACCCAGTGCTGCAAGAGTGGCTATGGTCCAATTTGTGTACATTTGCTACTACTAAGTGTCTACAGTACCGAAACCCCTAAAGATGGTTTCGATACCACTAAAAGGAACTTGCCTTTTCACTGTTTTTTTTCTTTTCATTGTAATCACATGAATTGTTTCTTGTTCATCATGTATAAAGCTAGTTTCGATACCTCCAGAGCGAATCAGCCTTTTCAGTTTTGTGTCTTTGCACTAGAATCACATGAACTGTTTCATGTTCATCATGTATAAAGCTGGTTTTGATACCCCCATAACGAATCAGCCTTTTCAGTTTTGTGTCTTTTCAGTAGAATCACTTGAATCATTTCATGTTCATCATGTATAAAGCTAGTTTTGATACCCTCAACACGAATCAACCTTTTCAGTTTCCTGTCTTTTCACTAGAATCACATGAACCATTTCATGTTCATGTACCTTCGATGAACATACATTGTGCCTTCTCACTTTCCCTCCCAACTGAAATTCCTTATATATTAACAACTCTTCTCTTTACTCTTTACAACACTTCTACTCAATATATTCAACCCTTCGCTCTGAAATCAGTTCTCCTTCACCATATTCTATTCAATATCTTCAGATACAATGAGTTCGAGCAGAGCTTCTAGTCACAATCCTCAACCATTGGCAAAGAGGAAACTTGATTTCGACTCAGAATCAAACAACAATGATGATGTCTATTTTGATTCTGACGAAGAGGAGGAACAAAGCCATGCGACACTGAAAACAAGCAGGTGGTTCAAAAAGTTTTTTGAAACCTTCGATAGAATGAACACAATCAATGACCCTTCTACTCAATGGCAGTGTCCAACATGTCAAGGAGGTCCTAGTACCACTCATAGGTTTCTTGGCCTTCAGTCCCTAGTGACACATGCCAAAACCAAAGGCAGACCAAAGCTCAAACTCCATCGCCAACTTGCTCAGCTATTGGACGAGGAATTACGTAGAAGGGGTACTTCGGCTGTTCCTCATGGTCAAGCTTATAGGGAATGGGGTGGTTTGAGAGATGATTAGAATGGTGCTGATATTTTCTGCCCCCGCCTTCAAACGATGAGGAAGAGGATCACCAAATATTCTGGCCACCCATGGTGATGATAATGAACACAAGGCTTCATCAAGATGCAAATGGGAAGGTAGTTATATAACTTTTGAATTATGTTTTCATGAATATTACAATTCCTTAACTTGTAATATCTTGCATTTTCTGCTTCAGTGGCTTGGTATGGGAAATCAAGAGCTTCTTGCCTATTTCAGCTCCTATGTTACTGTTGTTAAGGCTCGCCATTCTTACGGTCCTCAAGGCCATCGTGGGATGAGCCTTCCAATATTTGAGAGCACGGCAAGAGGTTATTTCGATGCTCAGCGTCTGCAAACCTAGTTTGTTGGCCAAGGTTTCGAAAGAGAGGCTTGCGAACGTTGTCACGGCTTCGTGTATGGTCCAGCGAGACAGCGCCAACTTTATGGTTATATGGCTGCCAAAGAAGACATCGACAACTTCAACCACCATTCTCAAGGTTTTCTCCATCATTTTCTTCTTTTATACAAGATGCACTTCTGCTCATACTTATGCATACATGTTTTGTTCATTAGGCAACTATAGGGTCAAATTTGAGATGTAATCATATGCAGAGATGGTTGGTCAGCACAGTTCACAACGAGAGGCTGGTCCAAGTGCCATGGGTGGCAGAGGGCATGAAGGTCGTTTCCCTGGCTAGGGATGAGGATTGAGGAGGTGCCATTATTTTAGTTTCATTTTTTTTATTTCAATATGTAATTGAAGAACTTGGGACTTCAGTTTTTTTGTTTCCTAAATATACTTCATCATTAATTTTAATATGATCCTTCTGTCTTACTCAAAATGTTAATTTTCAACTAATAAGGGGTTTCTTGAAGTCCTTCAAATATTTTCGTATCTACCAAACCAGCACCGAAACCATAAAATAGTGGTTTCGATGTCACCTTCAATGTCATCAATTTTTCCCATTTTGTATTTGTGTATATACATAAATCCATGTAATACATATACCAAAGTATATTTTGTAAGTAAATTGTGTATGTACACAATTCTTTACAACAAGATCCTCATTTCTGTTAGGACCAACATCTTTCAAACGAGGACAACATTAATTCTTGGAAATACTACTTCAAACATCAAATTATTAAGAAACGTATCAAATTCTAGCAACAAAAAACATTTTAACTTTTTCAACTACAATATACCCATTGCCTTGACGTCTGCATTTAGCCACCATCACTGGGGGATCAGAAATTGTGTTTGATGGTGAGCCAAAACCATCTACGAACTTCTCATCGAACAAACACTTACCTAGCTTTTTAAGCTAGATGAATAGACACACAAACTTTTTTAAATACTGTCTAACATAAGTATAGATTGGTAAACTGTTATAAGTTTACGATTATTACCAACTTCTGTGTTACACCAACTCTTGAAGCATTTCCTCACGTTGTGGGCAAGCTGTCCAATATCTTTGCTTCCCCCAATCGATATCCAGAACGCACATGTACCAATGACTATTATTGTCAATTACAGAGATAAACAGATGCCATCAATTATTTCAGTAATTAAACTCCACATAAGAAACCCCATATAATATATCTACGTAATATATTGCAAAGTTTTTAAATGTTTCCTCTTTCTTCATACCAATTTGCAGTCGCTAAGTCTACCATATGGTCCATAACTCTTACGCCAATACGAAGCACACTGTGAACCATCCAATTGCCCCCGTTGAAGTTGATCCTACAAGAGAAGCATTATTATTCTGCATGTTTCACAAACACACAAGTCATTTGTTATTCAACACTAACATGAAAACAAATTTTACGTACACTCAATGCGCAAGGTATGTATCCTCTCCTTGCTTTACATTTTGTCCTACTATCTTCATCAACAATCGACCAACCAACAACATCAATGACCTAAATGTTACTAATAACATATATCAACTGTCATTATACACTGCCTTAAAAATGACTTGATTTATTAATACAAAATGGGTTCTTTACTGACCCTTGAACCAACCCAGCACTTTGGTCGTAACTTATCAGCGTCAAATACAGTCAAATAAATGTGACCAAAATCTACCAGGATTTTCCTGTACATACCCAAAAATTGCAAGTTAAATTGAAACGAACTACATTGTATCAGCCATATGGATTGCTTACCCTTCTGTCAAGGGTGTATTCTAGATATAGTCACATGTTGCTTTCGCTGACGGCCCAACTCCATCAGCTATTTCAACATACGTCAACATCTGCAACACTTCAACATTTGTTCTTCACTATTGAATAATATTAAAGCATGCAATATTTAATAAGTTCTAATGTACTAAGACTTCTACCCAATTCATATATAATCTTAAACGTACGTTATTTAACAAGTGTTTATTAAAAAATAGTACAAATGATTAACGTTCTAAATGAACGTAACCAAAATCATCCATCCGTTTAAAACCAAACTAAACCATTCACTTCATATTACAAATAACTGAAGTTCAAGTTATTTTCATGTGTCTACTAAAACCAACCGAGGCTCGGAATCGCCCTTGTGTGCAAACGCGCACTTCGTTTTCACCCCTGCTCGACTCGCTTTCCCACTAACCTTTGACTTTGCTTCGACAATTGGGTTTCCCTACAAGTTGACCATAAATATATCAACAACAACTACCTCGTACACTCAATTAATGCAACGTTAACCACAACTCTTAAATTTATACTCACCGTACCTTTTTCTTTCTCTGCGCCAAAGCTGCGTTGTCTTCTTTAACCAACGTCAGATCCTCTATCATCAACAGGTTAGGGTCACTACTAGGACTATCATTCGCCCGAGCCTCTTGTACTTTAGTTTGTCCAACATTGCTTCGTCTGCGTCAAGACCTATTCCAAATTTTGCATCAGCTATGCGTAGAGCCTTCCTCATATACATCATATCCACACACAAACCATCAACCTTCTCGACAACATTCTTAGATTCTTCCTTCAAAGTCTTCAAAGTTTCTTCTATTTTATTTTCCTTCTCAATGCGAGCTTGGAGACTCTATTTTATTTCCCCCAACTCTGAAATTACCTTCTCCAACATCTCCATTATAACATCATTAGTACCGTTGTTGCTTCCACTGTCTTCTCCATCCGCGCACCATTCATCATTAGATGTAAATACCTACAAACGTTACTAATTAATTCCTTTCATGCCATTACAACCCTAAACCCAATACAATACAAACTTGTTTTTCACACTTACTTTCAATTTTTTGTCAGGTCGGTCTTCCTTTAGGCGGCCAACAATCCTGCTGACATCCTTTTGCCCCCACGCATGTATGCGACCACGCCTATCAGGAGACGCTGACGCTCTACTTGCCACTCCATTCCAGTAATCGAATAGCCTCACCTATATTTAATAATAATAAAAACATACGATTACTATAAAGGTAAACATTGCCTTAATCAACTACTACATTCAAACAATACTCAATCTTAAGAATACATTACCTCTAGGATAGGAATGCAGCCCGTCATATATGCCAACCCATCTCGAGCTTTAACTTTGTCTACTCCATCAAGTAACTTATCATACACAAATTTACACCAATTTAACTTCCCCCTCAAACCGGGTTTGCACAACAACTTGAAATGTTCCATGGAAGGCACAGAGTTGGCATTCAGACTTAGGAACAAACCAACAACATACAACAGTACACGCGCTTTCAACTCCTCAGCCTCAAAAGCTCCACTTAGTATCTCCTCTAAAAGTTCTTTATATACAATCTTCATGCTGATTTTGTACTTCTTTTCTAGTTCCTTTCCACTTAGATCTCGCGTCACCACGTCCATATCTAAACCTTCGTTATTTAAACCCAAAATTGCTTCAACATCTACCAAAACATATATCTTGTGTCCACTAAATTCCATCGTGGACGTTTCAAGATCAAACTTCTCTGCTAACTCCCGATAAAGGTCCCGCTTAATTTCTCGCGAAATTATTCCCCGTAAAGCTCCTAACCCGATGTCGTTAAGAACACCGTCAATTTTCATCTTCTCCATCTCTTTAAACAAACTTGATACCTTCTTCATACTGCACCTCGATGACAACTCCTACAACATTTAATACAACAAATTTTCTCGTTATGTTACGCTTAAATATATCCAGCACATGATTCAACTATAACCACTTTCAATAAAAATAAATATGAACATCCACTTGCCTTTTTAACTTCTCCCTTTTTCAACTAATTTCTTCGACTTCCCTGTCCTTATCCTTTCCATTTAAGCTTCTTTAAGCTCCTTGTACCTATCCACGTACGGCTTCTTTTCTTCATTAGTCATCTCCGACTATCTCTTCCCTAGTGCTTTCTTCACCTGTACAATTCACACCCTTATTAAATTTGAATAACATGAACACATTACAAACTAATACCAAAAAACAATAAGAATTTTGTAATCTTACTTACAGTATTGTTCATTTTCTTTTTACCACCCTTAAGTCTTCTACATTCACTGAAACTGTACAAAATTCATTTCGTTGTTAGAGTACACAATAAATTATGCTTATCAACTTAAAATTTGAACAATGCCACCATCATTCAACTATAACTTACTAGAACAACATATATGCTGACAATTTTCTTCCTGTAGCTCATCCACCATTTACCTCAGCTTCACTAACATTCTCTATTGCTACCAACTTCAATCTGCAAATTTATGTTAAGGTTATGTACGGTAAGGACCAAACTTATACCATTAACAAGGGAGACAAACTTGTAGCTGCGAAATGAGATAGATGAAAGCCAACTCCAAAGTCCAACAAAGAATACAAACCTCAACCAACTCAAAGCCAACCCAGTTACCTACTTCTACCAGTGTGAAATTGAAAAGGCTAACCACACAATACCCAACTCAACTACCCTGAAACTCAAAATAATTGATATTAAAAGTCCAAGAAACATATCTAATAAACACAAAACAATATATTTTCCCCAGTATTATATGTGTGTCGAGAAGTACTTCAAATCCCAATCGAAAAATTCCACAAAACCCTAAAAACACAGAATGAAAAATCCAAATCGTTCATGATTCCACAAAACCTTAAAAACACAGAATACTAAAAAAATTCCTTAATTATATGAGAAATGGAAACCTTTTCCTCCGAATACAGTATTTGTGTAAGAACACACAATTTCCCCACCTCTAGCAAGCTTCCTGCGTTTAGGAAGGAAAGAAGGAAAGCTTCACGTTTTTTTTGGATGAAAAATGGAAACTTTTCCTATTTTCCCGCTTTAATATGGGTTTTATTCAATCCAATTTGAGTGTAACTCGTTAACCAAGTCACCCACCATTTTTTCTTTAAATGCAACGGTTATTATTAATTCACCTCCAATCGGCTTCATCCAATGGTTAATATTAGTCCACCGTTTTTTAGTTATTTTTTAAGCCGTTGGTAATTAGAATTTCCCTTTAGACGATCAAAGGAGAGAAGCAAAGAGAAAACAAATATAATTTTTTTCCTTTAAAAAAACGGAAACTAAATATGATACGGAAAGCCCGAGGATTTAGATTTTGGAAAATGAAGCCAAAACTAAAAAAATAAAAAATTCAGACAAAAACACTGGGATTCAGAGAGGGTATTAGTGGTTCTTAGGGTCATAATTAAGATTTTAATGATAATTTAATTTTTAATATTTGTTATTAGATATCCAATTTTTTTCGATACTTGTTATTTGGGGTCAATATTTTCAATACTTATTATTAGATGCTCAATTTTCCCTAATATTTGTTATTAGGGGTGTCGACGCCGTTTTTTCCGGGCTGAAATTAATTTGGCCTTCATAGGCTCATCATGGATTGGGGCCGGCATCGATCGTTTTGGGTTGGGTACAACCGAAAACCTGTAGAATTGGTCTGCATCTGAACTGGAGTTATAGTCGGACTTGGGAGTATATTACGTGTTGGGAAGGTTATAGAACCCCCACACCGCCCAAAAATTAGTACCAAAGGGGTTGCATTGTCTAAAAGGCTTCAAATGTATGGTTAATAGTACTATTATAAAAATGTGTAAATATGCATACAAAACAAATGAATTAATAAACAAAATTAAACATGATAAAAAACAAACAAATGGAAAATTAATATTTTAATCAAAACCATAACCTTAAGTTGAATCATAGTTAATTTCAAACTAGGTGAATTATTAATCTAACATATTTTAAATACTAAATCACATGATTCACCTAATTTTAAAATTAACCTAGAATTGAACCTAATTTTTAGTCCAATTAAATAATTAATCATCTACTAAAAGATAATTAATCTAACAGTAAAATTTATTAACTAATTATGTAATTAATTATGCAATTTAGTAATCTAAAAAAACTAAACCTAAAGGTAAAAAGAAACAACTAATTCTAAAACCTAATTAAAAGAGTTAAATTCTAAAAGCAAAAAAAATGTAAAGTACCTAGACTTAAGAAACGTAAAGTATGAGTTATCCCTAACCCCCAAAAAAATGTTGGACAACTGGTTCATTCGGTTCACACACACACCTTCAATGCACTGTTTTCTATGATTAACAAATAAGCTTTTAAATTTCTTTGTAACGTCGTCCGACATTGCATTAAAAGACTTTTTATTTCCTCTATTATTCATCTTTTTCAATGTTCTATTTAAAACTTTTATTCAATACCGAGTGATGGTTTAAGAAAGGAATTTCAACCTGCCACTTTTATTCATTTTTTCCCATTATTTACTTTCGAACCTAAAGAGCTCTAGCAAAACCCTCCCTCTTCTCTGTTTCCTTGATGAGCATCAATCGTCATCATCGGTCAAGTACCAGCACCGGTAAAAATAAAAAATAAAACTCTTTTTCCATTTGTTTTTCTATCCCGGGTTCAGATATGTCGTTAGTTCCGGCAAAAACCAAATGAATTAAAGTAGATCTAAAAAATTCAAATTTCACCTTTCTCAAACTATTGAATCTGCCGTTGGATCGAACTGTTCTCGGGATATGTTGAATTTGACAGATTTCGATTAGTTTTTTTTAATCTTTATTATTTTCATTTTATTTTTTATTTTTTATTTTTATTTTTTTGTCTTGGTTCTTTTATTATTATTTTAGATTTTATTAATTTCACTGGATTGGACTCCAGCTGTGTATTTAGCCCAAGTAATATTTGATGCGTACAGTTGCCCATCTTTGCTCATTGCTCGAACGAGAGGAATAGAGCAAAGGCTAAGAGCATCAAAATTGTCTAGTAAATGATGAACTTGTGATAATGACACTTTGTCTTGAAGGCGAGTGGTGGCACGTCTTGGAGGCGAGTAGCGACACTTCATCTTGAAGGCAAATGATGACACTCCCCTTTAGAGGCAAATGATGTCACTCTCTCTCGGAGGCTTGATGAGGACACTCCATCTTGGAGGCAAATGGTGACACTTCATCTTGAAGGCAAATGGTGGCACTCCCACTTGGAGGCTTGATTGTCACACCTCGATTTTGGGCCTAGGAGTTAGCCGAGTTTAGGCTAGATGGTTTGGGAGAATCGGTTCAAACAATTTAGACTAGTTTCGAGATTTAATTATTTTAAAGGGTTTTTGGAGGTTAGTAAAATATGGGAAAATATTTTAAAATCATTATTTTATATATATATATATATATATGTATGTATGTATGTATGATTTTGGTGAGATTAATTTTGGAAAATAGATTTTGGAGGTTTGACATTTTGGAAATTGGTGACCAAAATATAAAGATCATAAATCATTTTTAGTGACTAATTTGTAAAAGATCGGAACTTTGAATCTTTAAGGAGCTATTGATCTAAAGTTTAATTCAGACTTTTTCCCTTTTAATTGGTCAATTTTAAAGTGGTTTTAATAAATAAACAAGGTGGATGGAATTAAATTGGCATTTGTCTTTTAAAATATATTTCACATAACAATCTTTTCTCAAAATCATTTTCTCTCAAATTCTCTCTAGCCAAACATTAGTTTCTTCTTCAAAGATTTGAGGTAAACACTTGATTTGATTTATCTTTTTAACACTAAATGATTTCTTAATGTTTTCCTATCAAAATCTTATTGTTTTATCTTTGTTTTCTAATGTAAATCTTTACAATTGAAGGAAAAAGTCATCATTAAAAGTAAAGTTTTGTTCATCTCCTCTAATGATAGGTGCTTTATTGAAATTTTCAAGTTCTTGATCTTTTATGAATGTTTTCTATTGGTTTTTGATGTTAAAATTATGGAAAATTAGTTTAGATTATGTTTATTTATTAAATCAATAGATCTTTGTTTTGAATTTGTTTTGTTGGGTTTATAATGGTATTATAACATTATTATGTTTTATTGAAATGTTGACTAAGTGGTTTTAACTTAGGAAACCCGAAACTAGGTGAGTTGTTTGATTTTTAGGTTGAAATCTTTGAGTTTTTTTGCTTGATTATGTGGTTGAGTGGTTGCTGGTGGTTCTTTGGTATTGAGAAGGTGTTTTTAGATGTAAATTCGTGTTGCTTTGATGTTAATTTCGATGGGCAATGGCTGTAGATTAGTTAGAAACCTTTCGTCTGTGTTTTTGGTAGTTTTTGGTAGGCGAAAGCTTGTTTGTTAATGGAGGATGATGTAGTTTCGTGTTGTTGGGGATTTTGATGCAAGGTTATGCATTAATCCTCCGTTTTTCTTTGGTTAGAAGCAGGGGATGTTGATCCGATAGTTTTCAGAGAAAGTTTCAGTTGATCCGGAGGCTTGATTTCGCTTCGGCAAGGCAATCGAGGCATTATTGGTGAGTGACACTGGTTTTAAAGCTCTTTAAAGGTTTGAAATCAAGGTTTGGGGGTTTATATTAAGCTTGAAATGCAAATCTAAGCTCAGAAGTAAGAATGTGATGTTTTACTCTCGGTTCTCGGTTATTTCCATTGTTTTGGTTAATCATGCTCATGTTTTGAAGATTGTTTTGTTACCTACTGTTATGAATGTTGTAGAACTAATGTTTTGATATAATAATTGAAAAATATTTTGGACAAATTTGAAAAGAATTTAAAACTTGTCTATAATTCCAAAGAACTTGAAAATATGTTTGAGGCATTTAAAAAGGGCTTTGGCAAAGTTTTTAATGATATAAATTAGCCAAACTTGACTTTTCAACAAGCTCGTACCGATATGGTGTACCCCGTATCGATACACTTTAGCCCATGTTTTGATTCTGCCAAAACCCGTATCTATGCATGCTTTGTCGTATCGATACAGAAAGGGATCATTTCAATACGCCCCTTAAGCGTATCGATCCCTGTTTTAACGTCCCCAATGTCTATTTCCCAACGGTCTTTTAAATGACATACCGTACCAATACGCCCTCAAGCGTATCGATACGCTTAGGCTGGCAAGAGTCCAACGGC
Organism: Hibiscus trionum; assembly: GCA_030270665.1. NCBI lineage: Eukaryota > Viridiplantae > Streptophyta > Magnoliopsida > Malvales > Malvaceae > Hibiscus > Hibiscus trionum. Next base: position 53,320,657 of record BSYR01000008.1, read on the forward strand.
TAGTTTCTGAAGAAGAGCGTATCGATACGGAAGGCTCCAGAATAACATTTAATATGGGAAATCAAGTCTCCAACGGCTCCAATTCAACCCCAACGGCTAGTAATGGCTACAAACTCAAAGAGGAGTATAAAAGGGACCTCAAAGCATCTAGTAGTGGTTAATGCTTCAATTGTAATACAACATATGATCAAAATGTGTCTTAGTGCTTAATTGTCAATTCCTTGTATACACAAACACTAGTGAGCCAAAATTGTTAGATTTGCTCAAGTGTTTTAGGATTGGGTGAGAGCTTTATTGTGCAAACAAATACCTATTAAAGGGATTTGAGTTTGCCTATCTTTATCTCTTTGTAAAGAGGGTTTGACCAAGGCTTTGGGTAGAAAGCTTGATCGGTTTGTAAGGGTTTCCTTCTAAGCCTAGAAAAGGGGACAAATCAATAGTGGATTGATTGGAAATCCTTAGTGGGAAGCTAAGGTAGTGGATGTAGACCTTGGTTAGAAGGTTGAACCACTATAAATCATCTTGTCTTTATCTTTTTAGCTTCCACACCTCTTTCAGCCAAAATTCCACTTCTCCACCACTTGGCAAGCAAGAACGGTTGAAGGAATCGAGGACCAAAAAACCCAACAATTTGTATCAAAGCTTGGCTAAATTGAAGAGGATTGGTATCCTATTGAGAAGATCTGGCAAGCTCGATCAACATTTCAAACAATCGGCTCAATGGCGCAATCAATCGACAAACCGCCCTTCTTCGACGGAACACATTATGCCCATTGGAAGACAAGGATGTAGTTCTTCATAAAGTCAAAAGACTACAAGTTTTGGGACATAGTAGAAGATGGTATGTTCGTGCCTCAACAAAGCAAGGCGGATTGGAGTGCCGAAGATCACAAGAAGATGAAGCATAATTGCAAAGCCTTGCACATCCTATTATGTGCATTTGGCCCCAACATCTTTGAGAAGATGTCTTCTTGTGAGAGTGCCAAGGAAGTTTGAGACAAGCTCGAGGTTACATACGAGGGGACAAACAAAGTAAAGGAGACCAAGATCGGGCTTCTTAACCTAGCGTATGAAAACTTCAAGATGGATCCAGAAGAGGACATTGAGAAGATGTTTGATAGGTTCTCCACCATTACCAATGGACTTAAAGGTTATGGAGAAGCCATCCCGGAAGAGAAACTTGTCCGGAAGCTCATCTACTCCCTTCCCGAGTCATGGGACTCAAAAAGGACCGCCATCATCGAAGCCAAGAATCTCAAAACTTTGAAGCTTGATGAGCTCATGGGGTCTCTTCTCACTCACCAAATTATGAAGAAAAACAAAGAAGATGAGAAGAAGAAGGAAGAGATTAGAGATATGGGCAAGAAGAAGCTCAAGGGGTTTGGTATCAACACAAATGTCATTGCTCTCAAATCCTCCACATGCCATCATGTAGATTCGAGTAAGGAGGAGGATGAAGAAGAAGAGATAGTTCATCTCTTCAAGAAGTGTGCCCCTTACATGAAGAAAACCTTGAAAGAGCTTGAACGAGAATCCATGAAGAAGAAGAGGGCAAGCACTTCAAGCCATAAGAAGAAGACATATGTGGCTACTTGGAGTGATGAAGACTCCACCGACGATGAACAAGCTAACCTTTGCCTTATGGCTATTGAAGAAGATTCAAGGGTAACTTCTAATTCATCTACTTCATGTTCATATTCTTTTGATGAATTACAAGATGCCTATGACGAATTGGTTTTAGAATTTAAAAATCACATTTTGAAAAACAAGAAAGTAATTTCAAATCTAAAAATTTAAAATGACTTGATTTCTAAAACCAAAATTGTACTTGAAGCAAAAATCCAAGAGTTTGAACAAAAATGCTTTGATTTACAAAATTTTCTTCATAAAGTTCAAGGAGAAAAAAGATTTGATTTCCAAAAAGCTTGAATAGAAAAATAATCTTCAAAAATCAAACTTTTATGTAAGACAATCTAGTGCCCATAGATTTGTAAACGGTAAATGCTTTAGAAGTATTTTGGTCCCGAAAGGACTAAGTACTTCAACTAAAAAGGATGAAATTGAAAAATGGATTCCTAAGGGGTCTAAATTTTGTTCTACTAACGTCTATGGATCCAAAGCAATTTGGATACCAAAAATTACTTGATTGTATTTTGCTAGGTGTGATGGAGAGTGATCAACAAGTCAAATATTGAGGGGGAGCTCCATGCGCACAAGGAAGAACACTTGAAGAAGGAAGGCTTCACATCCTCCCTTGGATTCAAGTGTGGTAAAAATCTAGTTGTTCTTGCTTTTATTTGATTTACTTTTTTAACTTATTTCAACTAGATGATCATATATGTTGGACTAACATTTTTTGATGATGCTTTGAGTAAGGGGAGCCATTTTAAAACCAAAAAATTCTTAATTTTGTCATTTTTTAACCTCTATTGTTATTTTGAGCTTAAAAGTATTTTAAATTCTTTTTGATATAACAAAAAGGGGGAGAAATGGTTTGAAAAATTAAATTTTCAAATGAATAAGATGGTTTGAAAATTTTAATTTTCAAATGAATAAAGGGGAGCTTTAATTGATTTCAAATCTTAATTCTCTTATTCCAAATTTATTTCACAAAGGGGGAGAAATCCCAAACAATTTTTCAAGTTAGTTTTATTATATCAAAAAGGGGGAGATTGTAGAACTAATGTTTTGATATAATAATTGAAAAATGTTTTGGAGAAATTTGAAAAGAATTTAAAACTTGTCTTTAAGTCCAAACAACTTGAAAATATGTTTGAGGCATTTAAAAAGTTTTTGGCAAAGTTTTTAATGATTTAATTTAGCAAAACTTGACTTTTCAGCAATCCCGTACCGATACGGTGTACCCTGTATCGATACACTTTTGCCCATGTTTTGATTCTGCCAAAACTCGTATCGATACAGGCTTTTACGTATCGATACGGAAAGGATCGTTTCAATACGCCCCTTAAGTGTACCGATCCCTGTTTTAACGTCCCCAACAGCTATTTCCCAATGGTCTTTTAAATGACATACCGTACTGATACATCCTCAAGCTTATCGATACACTTAGGCTGGCAAGAGTCCAACAGCTGGTTTTTGAAGAAGAGCGTACCGATACGGGTCCTCGGGTATCGATACGGAAGGCTCTAGAACAACATTTAATATGAGAAATCAAGTCCCCAACGGCTCCAATTCAACCCCAACAGCTAGTAACGACTACAAACTCAAAGAGGAGTATAAAAGGGACCTCAAAGCATCTAGTAGTGGTTAATGCTTCAATTGTAATACAACATATGATCAAAATGTGTCTTAGTGCTTAATTGTCAATTCCTTGTATAGACAAACACTAGTGAGCCAAAATTGTTAGATTTGCTCAAGTGTTTTAGGATTGGGTGAGAGCTTTATTGTGAAAACAAATACCTATTAGAGGGATTTGAGTTTGCATATCTTTATCATTTTGTAAAGAGGGTTTGATCAAGGCTTTGGGTAGAAAGCTTGATCGGTTTGTAAGGGTTTCCTCCTAAGCCTAGAAAAGGGGACGAATCAATAGTGGATTGATTGGAAATCCTTAGTGGGAAGATAAAGTAGTGGATGTAGACCTTGGTTAGAAGGTTGAACTACTATAAATCATCTTGTCTTTATCTTTTTAGCTTCCACACCTCTTTCACCTAAAATTCAACTTCTCTACCACTTGGCGAGCAAGAACGGTTGAAGGAATTGAGCACCGAAAAACCCAACACATGTTTTTATGAATTGAGAAATGATTTCATGTTATCTCATGAGAGTGATTTATGGTTTTCAAGAGGTTGTATCTTGATGAGAAAATGTTGTGCATTGTATATGTTTTAAAATAGGATGGCAAATGGTTTGTGATGGTTCTTTGAAAAGGAGTAGGTTAATATGGCTTTAAGGTATATATTGGAAAGTGATGGTGCTTATTATAATCAGATAAAATTGGTTGACCAATAGGATTAGAATGCACTATAAAATGAAAAAAATTCATGCGTACGTGAGCCCAAAACATGATAGGAGCATCCACATAATGTGAGTCGTAAGGTGAGAGCAACCACATCTTGCGAGCATTAAGCTGGGAGCAGCAACACCTTGTGAACACTTTGGTGGGAGCAACCACACCATGTGTTCTACCATTTCGTATGGTGAGAACAACCACTCCATAAGATGTATCTGCATATTCGAGTTGTTTTTATGGTGGGAGCAGCCACACCATGTGTTTTAGGATGGGTAGCAACCATCCGAGTCACTTGAATGCCAATATATGAGATTACATGTATCATTGATTTAAATGGTTTTGTATATTGAGCATTAATCATGAGATTCTATTTTTGTAGCATGTTTTGTAAGTTAAAGCATGTGAAGCCTATTTTAAGATTTGCTTTGGGATTAATGCATGAGCCAAATGATACATGTGTTTAAATGTTAAATGATTTGCTTTAATGTGTTTTAAATCGTGGAACTATGTTGAGCATGATAAGAAATGGTTTAATTTGAAAAAAAAGGTTTCCAAAAAGGCATTGTTAATGGTTTTGATTTGAGCATCCCTCACTAAGCTTATTGCTTATGCTCTCTTTTCTTAACAAAGCAGAAAAGTAGACTGAACGAGGAGCGAGGAAGCAAGTGAAGGAGTCCAAGCTTCGCTCATAGATCAAGCATGGTTTTTAAACAAATCATTAGTAATAAGTTGGCAATGAAAGGTTACCTTGCTATTTTGGGAGTGTATGTGGTGAACTCCCTGGTTTGGCACAATTTTGTAGTGCCTTAATAGACTTGTAAATGGCCTTTAATGTTTTATTTGAGCTTTGGAATGGTTTATGGCATTTTACTTGACTTGGTAATAGGATGCATGCCTATAGATTTTTATTTTGGTTGTGCGATCATGATATGATGTTGTTTCTTATTTATATGGTTGAGGAACGATCTCGATATATGTTGGCTATATGTTAGAAGTATGCCTAGGGGGTTTATTTATGGTTTACAGATTGTTTATCGAACGAAATTTGACATTATAAGCCTAGGTGTATCGATACTCGGGCTACCGTATAGATACAATTAGGCAAAAATGGCTAAGTGTATCGGTACTATAAACATCGTATCGATACGATGTATGAAAAAATGGCTAAGTGTATCGATACATCGGGACCATATCGATACGGTTTAACGCTACTAGAATTTATTGTTTAAAATTTCTTGGGACTGTATCGATACTATGGCTGAGGGTATCGATACCCTATTAGATAAGTTGGTTAAATGACATCTTCTGGGCTTTTGAATCATTGCATTTTAGTCCCTAATTTTTTATAAATACAATTAAGTGAGCTTGGGTGATCGGATTAAGCTGAAATTTGATATATGAGCATGAAACTTGACTAATTGAATATTGGTAGCTTTAATTTCGTAATAGGTCCCTAAGTTTTTTAAGTTTTACTAAATGGTTGTAAAGCATGTTTTGTCTTAACTGAATGATCAATTGACCTTGTCCAAGTTGTAACTTTATCTGATGTGAGCATGATCACCTTAGGATTCGTAAGAGCATACAAATATTTCTTATTCATGGTGAACTACCACTATTGCGGGGATGGAACCTACGGATGTGACACGGGAGTTCTTTCAGGAATGATTTTCGGAAGAAATATTTGGGTGCTCGTTATCAAGATGAGAAGAAGAGAGAGTTTATGGCTTTGGTTCAAGAAAACATGTCTGTTTCGGAGTATGAGGTTTAGTTTGTCTGATTGAGTCAGTATGCCCATGAGTTGGTTCCTAACGAACATAAGAGATGTGATCGCTTCTGATACGATTTAGTGAAGGATGTAAAGACTTGTAACACCCCAAAATCCAGTCTTGACAAAATTAGGTTCCGGTAATCGGAAAATTCTACATTGATTTAGCCTAAATATAGTATCGGTTAGTTAATTTCTGATATTGAACTCTAATTGAATTAAATCACTGCCATCGGACCCTATTGAATAATACCGAAAACATTATAGTGACTAAATTGAAGAAAATGCAAGTTGGGGAGCAAAATCATAGTATGGTGAGAATTGAGGGAATAATCTTGCGATTAGCCCCTCCTTAATTAAATTTTGCCTACGTGGGATAGTTTGATAGCTTTCCTTCAATTGAAGGAAAGCTAAATAGCCTAAATTATATGAAAAACTAATGAAATAAAGAATATGAGACTTACCCGAGAGAGTTCTTAAGCAAACATATCTATCTTCATCATCTTCCTCCTTGAAGCATACACATTCATTAGAGAAAGTCTTGAGCTTCACTTTTTCTTCGTTTTATTGTTATCTAATCATTTCTATCGATCAAGTAAGATATATTCCTCAATTGGTTATTGGATTCCATGGATAAATCAAGTTTAATCCCAAACTAGGGTTTTGACCATCCATGGATATTTCATCGTTGTTTTTTATATTGAATTGAATATCGATTTTGATATTATTGTATTGATTTTGATATCATAATATCGATCCTAATAATCTCCTTATTGATTTCCTAGCTCAAGAAGTTGATAAAGAATATCCATCGTCTCCAACCAAAGCTAGGAGTAAGGGTATTGTTATCCGAGAGCCTTGAAAGCTTTGGATTGGCAAGGTGAGTGTAGTCGGAGTCTTGGGATTGGGCGAAAAGCCTTCCCGGATCTATTATTGTTGTCTTCGATAATTTAACTCACATTGCTATTGAGAAAGATACATCGGACTAGTAGATGGATACCTTAGTAAGTGTCGCTAAGTTGTCATTGAACATCGTATATAGCTATTGGTATCGTCATTGAGCATTGTCATTGTTATAGATATTGTTATTAAACCATTGCAAGAAATCATTGATTATTGTTATTAACATCGAACCATGAAACATTGATTATGAGACATATTGGTTATTGATAATATTGAAATTATTGGTCATTGGAACACTCATTGATTATTGAAATGAATATGAACATTGGAACCTTAATTTTGAATAGACATTGGATACAATTGGCATGCCATTAAATTCATGAGCTCAGTGTACGAGTGGACTACAGGCCTAAGGTTACGACCTATATTGATTTGGTGAGGCGGACGGATGTGTATTGATGTTGGTCATATTGGTGAGGCGGAGGGACTAGACCATTCATTGACTTGGCGAGGCATAGGAATTCGCGTATCCACTATCTTGATTCAATCCAAGGATTAATGATGAAAAGAATATGTTAAACATTGTATATTTTTGCATATCGTTGACATTGATAAGCATGAGATCATATGTATTGATACTTGACATATTGTTGTTCATATTTCTTATGACTACCTCACTAGGCATCTATGCCTAACGTGTCTCATCTCATGCATTTTCAGGTTGAAAGGATCATGTTTTGATCTTAAGAACTCCTTGGAAGGTGGCAAAGTAGTTTAACTAGTCATTTATGCCCATTTTGTTATGTTTGTGATATGCATATGTTGTAATATGGTTAATCGCCCTAAATGACCTTTTTGGTTGGCTTAAAATGGCTTAAAAGTGCATACTTGGCTCATAAAGGTCAAAACATAGTAAACGTATCCGTATGATCATGAAATTTGGCATGCTCGTAGTTTTTACCATTGAAATATTGTGTGTGAAATTTTGTTTCATTTGGACATCGTTCAGTAGGTCAAATTGCATAAATACCATCAAAAATCTGTCATTACAGGTCAGGTCGTATCGAAACAAGTGATGGCGTTTCGATATAGGTAAGCATATTTGAGCCTAAGGAATAGAGCATATCGGAACGGTTCATGGCCGTTTCGAAACATTTTGTCACTGGAATCCTTCGTTTTGATACGGGTTTATAGCGTATCGAAACATGTTAAAGTCAAAGTCAAAAGAAGTCAACCCGTTTCGATACAGGGCATGCCCCCATCGACACAGTCTAAAGGGTAAAGTCAACAAGGGTTTACCATCGTTCACCCGTTTCAAAACAGCCCTAGGGTGTTTCAATACGGGGTTAGTTAAGTTTGTTAATGCTTATTAAACAGTTTGCAAGGTTCACAATTTAGTCACTGAATATTGAAAGATTAAATTGAATGAGCTAATGGTCTCCAAATTTTATGAAATTTTACAGGTCTGTTAATAATGTATTGAATTTCAATATGGTAAAATCGATTGCATTGAAGGACCTTTAATTTATCGAATTTATAGATTGGTCCCTAAAACTTGTAATAGTTGTGTTTTAGCCTTGAATGATTAATTAGTGCTTATATTGGTCAATTGGACTGTGTTTCATGGTAGTGAGGAGTCATTGTATGACTTTTTGAAAATGTTAATAACAAAAAAATGAAATTCTTTTGTACCAAGTTTCGTATTGATCATCGGTTTCACCTTCTGACATGGTTCTCGACCAGACCGAGAAGGGGGTGTTACAAGACTTATATGCTAGCTTCTGAGTATACGAATTTCGACATCTTGGTTGTTCGTGCTAAGGACATTGAGCAGAGTTTGGGTTTGTCTTATCGTGTGGAGAATTCTAGTTTTGGAAAGAGGGTTGCTGAGTTTGACGGAGGAAGGGATTGTTACAAGAGGTAATGTGATAAGAATTTTTATTCAGGTCAGAGGCGTAGTGGTGGCGGTAATATAGGTCACGGGCAGTAGGGCCAAAATGCGGCGGTTCGTTTTCCTGAGTGTAACCGTTGTAGGAGGCAACATCCTGGAGAGTACTAGGGTAATCCTACTATTTGTTGGGGTTGTGGTTCTTAGGTTCATATGAAGCGTGATTGTCCTAAGCAAGCTAGAAAGGCACCGATGCGTGCTGTTGAGCCTTAGAGGGGTCGTGGGCTCAGCTGAGGTAACTTTGAGCGTAGAGAGAATGGTCAGAGGAATATTGGTTATGTTGTGGCAGTTCAGCTTGAGGGAGGTGGACCGGCTAGGGTGTATGCACACATCGAGGGAAGAAATGTCACGGATGTGATCGCAGATACCTTTACTTTGCAACCCTTGTCATTACTTTCTTTGATTGATTCTGGTTCCACACATTCATATATTTTAAGTGATCATGCAAAGTTTCTTGACTTACTGGTTGAGTTATTAGATGTGGGTATGCAAGTGACGAGTTCTTTTGGTGAGACAATTGTTGTTAGGACGTTGTATAGGAGATCTCTGTTGATGGTTCAAGGATATGTGTTGCAGGTTGATATGATGTAGTTACCTTTCTATGGTTTTGATGTTATTCTTGGTACGGATTAGTTAATCATGCATAGGGTTGTGGTAGATTGTGAAACCAAGTATGTTTCGTTGAAGCTTGTCGATGATTATAAGGTTGTGGTGGTAGGCGAGAATGTTAAGTTCTTGTTCAAAGTTGTTTCAACAATGGAAGCGTAAAAGTTGATGTATGGAGGATGTCAAGCATACTTGGTGTATGTTATGAACCCGAATATGAAGTAGGTATGTCCCCAAGATATCCAGTCTGTTTGTGATTTTTCGGGGGTATTTCTGGAAGAGTTTCCTGGATTGCTACTGAATACGGAGGTAGAGTTTTGTATCGAGATGTATGAAAATACGAATCTAGTGTCTATTGCTCCCTATCGTGTAACACCTAAGGAGTTGAAAGAGTTGAAGACACAACTTTATGAGTTGTTAGACCGTGGGTTTATTCGGCCTAGTGTGTCACCGTGCGGGGTGTCGGTATTGTTTGTGAAAATGAAAGATGGCACTATGAGAATGTGCATCGATTATCGGCAACTGAATAAGTTGACGATAAAGAACAAGTATCCTTTACCGCGAATTGATGACCTATTCGATCAATTTCGTGGTGCAACGGTGTTTTCCAAAATTGATTTGAGATCGAGATACTATCAGTTGAAGGTGAAGGATAAAGATGTGTTGAAGACAACGTTTCGTACCTGTTACGGGCATTATGAATTCTTGGTGATGCCATTTGGGTTGATGAATGCGCCAACAGCTTTCATGGACATGATGAATCGGGTGTTCCATGAGTTCTTGGACCAGTTTGTGGTTGTGTTTATTAATGACACCCTTGTGTATTCATGTACCGAGGAGAATCATGATAGACATTTGGGGATTGTATTGCAGACCTTGTTGGATAATCAGTTATATGCTAAGTTGAGCAAGTTTGAGTTTTGGATTAAGGAAGTGGTATTCCTTGGTCATGTTGTGTCGGTGAAAGGAATTCGTGTGGATCCGCAGAAAGTTGAGGCAGTTGTGAATTGGAAACAACCTAAATTAGTGTCAGAGGTTCGAGTATCTTCGGCTTAATGGGTTATTATCGTCGTTTTGTGAATGGTTTTTCTAAGGTTGTTACTCCTTTACGAAGTTGTTGCAAAAGAATATTAAGTTTGAGTGGATGGAGATGCGACAACGCGCTTTTGAGAAGTTGATGGAAGCTTTGATACGAGCTTCGATCTTGATTCAACCCGAATTGGGTAAAGAATTTGTGATTTATAGTGATGCATCCTATGTGGGATTAGGGTGTGTGTTGATGCAAGACGAGAGAGTTGTGGCGTGTGCATCTAGGCAATTGAAGATGCATAAGCACAATTATCCTACGCATGATATTGAGTTCGATGCAGTAGTGTTTGCGTTGAAGATTTGGAAACATTACCTTTATGGGGGAAAGTGTGTGGTGTATACGAATCATATAAGTTTAATGTATTTGATGTCTCAAAAAGAGTTAAATCTTAGGCAACGAAGATGGGTGGAGTTTATTGGGTGGAGTTTCTTAAAGATTATGATTTGTCGATTGAGTATCATCATGGTAAGGCTAATGTAGTGGTTGATGCTTTGAGTAGGAAGGTAGTTGTGGAGTTGAGAGCTATGTTTGCACGATTGAGTATGTCGCGAGATGGTGGGTTGATAGCCGAGCTGCAAGTGAAACCTTTCTTGGTTCAGTTGATTAAGAAGAAGCAGTTGCTTGATTATTCGTTGGTATCGCATGTTCAGGATATAGCGGATTGTAATACGACGAACTTTAGTTTTAATGATGATGTTGTTATATGTTTTAAGATTCAAATAGTTTTGCAGGATGATGTTGAGTTGAGGCGCACTATTCTGACTGAGGCACATAATAGTCATTTTGCTATGCATCCTGGTAGTACTAAGATGTATCGTGAGTTAAAGGATGAGTACCAATTGTTTTGGGTTGAAGAAGGATGTTGCAGATCTTGTGAGTAAGTGTATGGTTTATCAGCGCGTGAAAGTTGAGCATCAGTTTCCTTCAAGGCTGTTACAACCATTGAAGATACCGGAATGGAAATGAGATAGGATTACGATGGATTTTGTGTCTGGTTTGCCTTTGATGCCTTTCAAAGAAGAAATCTATTTGGGTGATTGTGGACCGATTTACGAAGTGTGCACATTTCATAGCTATGTGTACTACGTATACGTTGGATAAGTTGACAGATTTGTACATTGCAGAAGTTGTGAGGCTGCACAATGTACCTAAATCCATAGTTTTAGATATAGATAGGAGGTTTACAACGAGGTTTTGGGAGTGTTTGCATGGAGCTTTGGGTACACGACTCAATTTCAGTACCTCGTATCATCCTCAGACGGATGGTCAGTCTGAGCGAGTTATCCAAGTGCTTGAGGATATGTTGTGATGTTGTGTTATGGATTTCCAAGGTTCTTGGGAGAAACAATTTCCTTTGGTGGAGCTAGCTTATAATAATATCTATCAAGCGAGTATACAAATGGCTCCATTTGAAGGTTTGTATGGTAGGAAGTGTAAGACGCCTCTTTGTTGGGCGGAAGCGGGGGAAAAGTTTTTTTCCTTGCCAGCTTTGCTTCAGGGAACAACAGAAAAAGGCTCATTACTGATCGTTTGAAAGAGGCTTCGGTTCGACAAAAGTCTTATACGGATTTGAATCGTAAAGAGATTAAATATGAAGTTGGTGATAAGGTGTTTTTGAAAGTTTCTTGTTGTGTTCGTGCAGTGACTATAAATGATACGCAAATGGTGCTAGTATACACGTCGAACGAGTAATAAAGTGATGAGTGAGTATCGTCTCCACAGGGATTGGAGGTATCCACGGTTGTTGTAGCAATAAAGCTTGAACTTTTTGCAGATAACAATGCTATAGTAAAGGAAATGGGGTATAATAATGTTGAAGCAAAACAGTGCAGAGAAAGATGAGATAACAATACGATAAACAGGTCCCCTTTCGTATGCGAAACTCACTACGAAATGACTGGCTGGGAATGATGGACAATCTAACTCAAGCTTCTTAACAATGCTAAGGTTTTTTAGCTATCTTCTATGCTAGGCGGGATTTACTAAGAATGCTCCTAAACTATCTCTAGCCAGGAAACTGGGAGTCAGAAATGCTACAGCCATACCTCTCGGCGTAAACTCTTAACTCTCCCCTACCCTTCACATACTATCCTTTTTAGCCCTTGAAACCTATCACTTATCTCTAGGGTAGGTTAGAGTCTCCCTTTCAACAGTCACTCCATTGCTTATGAGGGTTCTACGACTAGCTCTCTCGATTACTAACCCCAACATACACTTAAAGAAAGGCCAACTCTCGAAGGCGCTTAAGGTAGGGCCTATCTCTCAAAGCACTTACAACTCTAAGCTCTTACAACTTTAAGGAAATGATAAAAGCATAAGCAAAGCATAGAATCATGATAAACACTGAAAAATCCATAGCATGCATTAAAAAGTACACAAAATAACATCATCCATCAAACCCAAGCTACCTAAAACAGTTTGTGGCTGGGCAATATCATCCAACGTATCATTGCGATAACATCACCAAATATAAAGATATAACAAGAAATTGCTAAAGCGACAGAAAGAAAGGTAAACTCCCTCTTCGCCATTGACTACCCGACAGTCTTAGGCCCACCGCCTCTCTCGAGGCCGGTGAGGCCACTCCTTGGAGCTTCAACGATGGAGGACACCAAGCTGGAGAAGATGAAGGTGGAAACTTCCCTCTTCTTTTCTGTAACACCCCAATTTTGGGCTTAGAAGTTTAGGGTCTGAACCGGACCGGTCTGATTTTTGGTTCGAATATAAATGGAGGTTTTAGGGAAAGCCTAGTTCGGGATGCTTTAAAAATATGGAAAAATATCTAAAAATCTTCTTTTAATATATATAAGAGAGTGGTGAAATTAATTTTACAAAATAAGGTTTGGAAATACAACATTTTGAAATAGTGACTAAAATGTGATTTTTGAAAAGTTCAGTGGTGACTGTTTTGTAAGGATTGAAACTTTGAATCTTTAAGGAGCTAATTTACCCAAAAATGATTTCTCCAGATTTTTCTTTAATTTGAGTGAATTAATTAATGTTTTAATTAATTAGAAGTGAAGAGAAACTACCTTTTGTTAAAATCATAACTACTTTCCTAAAATTTTCTCATCTCTTTTTCTCTCAAAATTCCATCATCCAAACACTTTTCTCCAGCAACTTTTCTATTGATTTTTCACTCTAATTGATGAGATTTCAATCATCAATTATTTCTAATCCATCTTACATCATATCCTTTTGATTTCCTCATTGGATTTTCAAGCAAATTGGCTCTAATCAAGGAGAAATCACCATTTAGAGGTAAGGTTGTTCTTCTCCTCTAAATATTAAGTTCTTTACTGAAATTCCCAAGTTGTCAATCCTTAATTTAAGTTTTATAAATGGTTTTAATGGTAGAAACTTGATTTTGGCTTAAAACTCAAGATTTGGATGAAATCTTGAAGAATTTCGTGGTGATTGTTTGGGCTCTGTTTTGAGATGTTTCTTAAATGTATTTTGGATGGCTAATGATGTGTAAATGAGGTTTTATCAATGCAATCCCGAATAGGTTGAATTTCCTAAGTTTTTGCTTATGAAAATGGTGGTTTTTGAGGTGATATTGGTGTTCTGTTATAGCTGGAGGTATAAGGACGAGTTTAGGTTCATTTTGGATGTTAATTGATGTTTAGAAATGGTTAGAAGTGATGGATCTTGGCTGGGTTAAGTTTTGGAAGAGTTTGGAGGTGATTTTGGTTGTGTTTGGTAGCCGAAATGTTGGCTTTAGATAGAGCAGCGAGTTTAAGTGTGTTGGCCGAAGATTTCAATGCATGATGATGCATTAATCCTCTGCTTTGATGTGTTTAAAACAGGGGAGCCATCTTCAGATATCTTTGGAGTTGATCCGGAGGCTTGATTGGCGTTTCGGCAAGCTTGCGAAACGGAATTGGTGAGTGAAGTTGGATTTCCAGCTTTGAAAAAAATGTTTGAAGGTTTTGGGAGCTTAGTTTAAGTGTAAGAAACTTAGCTAAGCTCAAGAGTAAGTTTTCGGGAAATTTCTCTTGGATGAGCCATGATGTGGTTTGATGCATTTATTATATTTGCATGTTTAAATTCTGTTTTGAAAGCATGTTTTAGCATGGTAAATGCTGGTTTTGAAAGCCATATGTTGAAGGATGCTCAAGGTAAGAGATCCTTGGTTTGACATATTGTAAATGTGGTTTTGATGCATAGTGATGCATGATGTTAAATGGCTTTGTTTAATTCTTTAAAACAGTGGATTGTTGATGTTATATGATGTATATTGGCAAGTGATGTTATGGTTTTAAAGTACTTGAATCGGATATAGTTAGCCGGCTATAGGATTGGGTGCACCGTGAATAAAGTTGCCTTGGATGTTGAGGGGTTGAGATTGTACCGAAAACTCCATCCAAGTATCCTAACGAGAGAGGTAAGATCACAACGGTGGTTAAAAGTCCGTGTGTGGATCTTGTTAAGGTCACAACGGTGGTTAAAAGTCCGTGTGTGTGGACGTTGTGTTATGTGTCCCGTACTCTCGTTAGGAAGTTATACAACTACCGATGAGTGATGTGGAGGGGTTGTGATTGTACCGTAAACTCCATCACGGGTGTTGAGGGGTTGTGATTGTACCGTAAACTCCACCTTATGTTGTTCGGTAGTGTGTATGAAGCGTGTGGGACAACGATTGTAATCCGCGTATCCGATTGTGTTTTGTGTTGTAAATGGTTATGGATTATCACTTGAAAGCCAATATGACATGTTGATTTTAATGAAGCATGAGATGCTTGTTTTGTATGCAAGGTTGCATGAATAATGATGATTATGTGATGGAAGGCTTTGTTAAAAGTGTTTTATAAAAAGCATTATTGTGTTGTTTCTTTGGAGCATGCCTCACTAAGCAATTGTGCTTACGCTCTCTCTCTTGAACCAATAATGCAGATAATTGAAGTGTTGAGGGCAACAAGGAGGCTAAGAGTCCAAGGGAAGCTAAGCTCATGTATGGTGATGTTTTCATAACACTATTAGATTTTGATATTTTGGCAATGGGAACCTAAGGTTGTGTTTTTGGGAGATGTTTTGGACTCCCTAGTTTGTGGCATGATGCCTTTAATGTTTTGGATTTGTAATTGGCCTTTTGAGCTTGATTTGGTGTTACGTTGGTTGTTTTGTTTTGGATATTAGGATGCATGCCTATAGACTTGTGGAATTCCATGATTGATGCCATGAATGTGTTTTGAAGTTGCAAACATGTACCTTATAAGTATAATGACTTGTTGGCATGATTAGGAAGTCATTAGGATGCATTTGAGTGGTCTTATGCATGTTAAACCAGCAAAATCTGCAGCTTCTGGGCAACCCGTATCGATACACTCATAGGCATTTCGAACCGGGGGCCTCTAATGGCCTTGGTGTTTCGAAACGGCTGATGACCGTATTGAAACGGTTTGGCCACTGGAAGGCCCTGTTTCGAAACAAGTCTCGAAACGAACCCGCGTTTCGGAACGGTCAACACCGTTTCGAAACAGGTGACCGTTGGGAACTGATTTGAATGGTTTTGAGGTTTGCAAGCTTTACGTTTTAGTCCCGAAAATTGTATTTGCAATTGCATGAGTTTGAGACGTCCGATTAAGGTGAATTTTGACAGGGAAGCATGTAATATGACTAATTTAATATTGCGAACTTAAGAATCAGTTAAGACCTTCTAATTTTCAGAATTTACAGTTTGGTCCCTAATATTTGTATTTTGTGCAATTGAGTCCCTTATTGTTATCCGATCGTTGTGCTAAGTCTGTATACGAATCTCAAGTGTTCACCTAGGGTTAACATGTATCTAGACAAGTTTAAAAAGGAAATAAAAAGGGTCGTTAATTAAGGTTGACTTTCGGGTTGACTTTGGTTTTCCCCGTGTAATCTTCGTAGTTCGGGTCTACCGTCTAGGCCGGGCTAAGGGGGTTACATTTTCTCTCTCTCTTCCGCCTCTCTTTTTGCAACACTGAAAATACCACCCCTTTGCTCCAAGCCTCTCTCCCCTTTATATAGTGGAGGCTTCTAGGGTTTGGTGCCCTAAAGAAGCCTTGATATTTCCAAGGAATATCCACCGACAAGGTCTACCACGAGGGGACAAGGGAGACAGTCTGCAGGCGGGCACCGACTGCTGCACATGTCAGATCGTCCCTTTCTGCATGTTCACATGTTTCTGCAGCTCACGTGTACCTCACGTTCTGGCCAATGTCCACTTCCATCATGCTATAGCAATTCCCGGTACCGGCTTTTTCTTTACTCCTTCCATGCACACCACAAAATCAAAACCAACCTCCCGAGCAGTACCCCTCGATATAGACTAATAACCAGCAAAGATGAATATGCACCCAGAAGAAGAAAATGCAACCTAAATGCAGTCTAGATGCTATGGTATGAACTCAAGAACATGCAAATGCTATAGTAAAAAGGTATGAAAACAAGGATATTTATGCAGTTATAACACCCCCAAACTTAAGTTATTGCTTGTCCTCAAGCAATGAATAGAACATAACAAAAGAACTACTATGGCAAAGATTTAACCTAGAGGATTGCTATGGCAATATTTCAGTCCTCAGAAATAACTTAGGCAAATAAATAAATATACACAACCATATATGAGATCCTTAAGAACATTCCTTAGGACTAAGCTGTGTGCGTGTGTGCGTGGCTGCCTTCCTCTTATACTTAAGCTGGTGAAACAAATTTTCAAGGAAGCTCCCTAGTTGTACCCTAACTATGTTCTCTAGTTCTTTTCCAATTTTTAGACTCCCAACGATATAAGTTTTCTGCTACGAAGGGTGTCAGCTCATTCACACCTGCCGTTCTTAACTCTAGATGAGCAGGGAGCAAACCTCATTCACACTTCTCACCATACAGATAATGTCTCCAGATCTTCAGAGCAAAAACCACTGCAGCCAGCTCAATATCATGCGTAGGGTAATTGCGCTCATGCACTTTCAACTGCCGCGATGCATAAGCCACCACCTTACCCTCCTGCATCAGCACACACCCCAAACCAACATAGGATGCATCACTGTAAACCACAAACTCTTTCCCTGATTCAGGCTGAATCAAGATAGGAGCTTGCGTCAAAGCCTCCTTAAGCTTCTCAAAAGCCTGCTATCTCGCTTCCGTCCACTCATACTTAACATCCTTTTGCAACAGCTTCGTCAAAGGAGCAGCAATCTTGGAAAAACCATCCACAAACCTTCGGTAGTATCCCGCCAAACCAAGGAAACTACGGACCTCATGAACAGACTTAGGAACCTTCCAGTTCATCACAGTCTCAATCTTCTGAGGATCGACACGAATCCCCTCAGCAGAAACCACATGCCCAAGAAACACCACCTCCTTAAGCCAGAACTCACACTTGCTCAGCTTAGCATAGAGCTGATTCTCCAACAAAGCCTGCAGCACAATCCTCAAATGCTCTTCATGCTCCTCCTCAGTACGCGAGTACACGAGGATATCATCGATGAACACCACAACAAACTTGTCCAGGTATTCATGAAACACACGATTCATCATGTCCATGAAAGCAGCAGGAGCATTTGTCAAACCAAACAGCATCACAAGGAACTCATAATGCCCATACCTTGTCCTGAAAGCTGTCTTAGGCACATCCACATCCTTCACCTTCAACTGATAATACCCTGACCTCAAGTCAATCTTAGAGAACACAACAGCTCCCCGAAATTGATCAAAGAGATCATCAATTCTCGGCAAAGGATACCGATTCTTGATAGTCAACTTGTTCAGCTGACGGTAATCAATGCACATTCTCATAGTGCCATCCTTCTTCTTCACAAACAAGACCGGTGCTCCCCAAGGTGACACACTCGGCCGGATGAAACCACGATCAAGCAACTCTTGCAACTGCGTCTTCAGCTCCTTCAGCTCCTTAGGTGCCATTCTATAAGGAGTAATGGACACAGGAGTTGTATTCTCATACAGCTCAATTCCAAACTCCACCTCGCAGTTAGGAGGTAAACCAGGCAACTCCTCAGGAAAAACACCAGGAAACTCCTTCACAACTCTGATATCTTGCACCCTCAACTCTTTAGAGCTAGGATTCATCACAAAAGCTAGATAGGCTTCGCAACCTTGCCTCAGCATCCTGCTCACCTCCAAGGTAGACACCACATTGGCAAGAAACTTCACATTCTCACCAACCACAACAACTTCATAATCATCCGCAAGCTTAAGCGAAACTCGCTTGTTTTCACAATCCACAACAGCACGATACTCAGCAAGCCAATCCATACCAAGGATTACATCAAAACCATAAAAGGGCAACTCCATAAGATCAACATGAAAAACATGTTCTTGAACAACCAAGGGACACCTTCTATAAAGCTTTCGAGTCACAACAGTCTCACCAAAAGAACTAGTGACACGAACACCAACATCCAAAGACTCAACAGGTAAACCAAGCAATTCAGCATGCTCACGCAAAATGTATGAATGCGTAGATCCAGAATCTATCAAAGAAAGCAATGACAAGGATTGCAAAAGTAAAGGTACCTGCAATCACATCCGCATCATTCCTTCCCTCACGCTGAGCATACACCCTCGCTTGGCCTCCACCTTCAGGCTGAATAGCCACAACATGGGCCACTCCACGACCACCTTCCTTTCTCCTCTGGAAATTACCACGGCCGCGCCCACGACCTCTCTACGGTGCAGCAACAACAGGAGCACGCACTTGATCACCAGCCAACCTAGGACAATCTCGCCTCAAATGGTCTGCAGATCCACAATTCCAGCAACCATTACCAGCTGTCGCAACAGGAGCTTGCACCTCCTTCACAGCACGAGGACAGTCAAGCTTCATGTGACCCCGTGAACCACAAATCCAACAAGCACTCGGATCAGCTCTAGCATTGCCTCCCCGAGCAGGTGCACCACCACCCCTCTTAGCTGAGGACTGATACTTCAGGTCACGTCCCCTCCTGTTCCGTCCACCACCGGAACTATACTCAGCAGCTCTCTTACCCGAACTTGCTCCAGCTCCTTTCGCAGATAAACCCAAGTTCATCTCAATGTCCTTGGCTCGACCCACCAACACATCAAAATCATCATATTCGGTGGCCAACACATACATCTTCACATCCGTCACTAAACCATAACAAAATCTTTCGCACCTTGCCCGCTCATCAGGTACCAGCTCAGGTGCATACTGACTGAGTCGCACAAACTGTACTTCATACTCAGCCACATTCATGCTCCCCTGGGTAAGAGACATGAACTCTCGCTTCTTTTCATCCAGGTACCTCACACCAAGATACCTTTTCTTGAACACATTCAGAAAGAATGTCCAAGTTATGTCAGCTTCAGCCATCCCAGCTATAGTGGTTGTCCACCACGTATACGCATCATCCTGCAGCAAGGATACAACACACCCCAGCTTCTGCACATCAGTGCAACTCATCTGGCCCAAAATCCTCTTGGTACTCTCTAACCAAGCTTCAGAACCTTCCGCAGACATACCCCTAAACTCAGTCCCACCAAGACTGCGTAAGCGCTCCAAAGGTACTCTAACACCAGCATCTCCCTGATGCCCAGCTCCTTGAGCTCCGGCTACTGCTGCTCGGAAAGCACCCGCAATAGCTTGTACCAACATCGTCATGTCAGGCATAGCTTGCCCCTGACCAACCTCAGGTCCAGCAGCTCCAGCACCAGCTGCAGCCCCAGCTTCCTCAGCCCCAGCACCACCACCACCAGGTGGAGGAGGAGGTAACACCGCACTACCCGCATTCTCTTCATTTTCATTCTCATTCGGAGCCGTAGCTCGCACATTACTTCTCAACTCTCTACGTGGTGCCATACTTTAACCATGCAATCACAATGCAAATAAACAAAGTCAGGCCCAGCAAGGTAAACAATCCAAGTACTCAAGCTCAATTTCATTTAAAAGCAACATCATTTCTTAGCTTTGATATGGCAATGGGTACCCACAACATGCTTCATCACAACATACAACTCAATTGCATCAAACTCACATACTACTCAACATGCTTTCACTCAACAAGCATATATAGCAGACATACATCAAACATTCACATACACATTCCCAATTACTCGAGAACCTGGCTCTGATACCACCAAATGTAACCCCCTTAACCCGACCTAGACGGTTGACCCGAATTAAGAAAGTCACACGGGGAAAACAAAAGTCAACCCAAAAGTCAACCTTGATTATCGACCCTTTTTTTTCTTTTAAAAACTTATCTAGATGCTCATTAACCCTAAAAATGATCATACAAACGACATACTAAAAGATCATAAACATCAGAGATCAAACAAGGACCCAATTGAACAATTTACAACTTTAGGGACCAAATTGTAAATTCTGATAAATATGAGGACTTAGCCCAAATTAAAGTTACCATCTTGAAATTAATCGTGTCTCATGCATCTCAGCCAAATTTCAGCTCAAAAGGACATTCCAAACTCATACAATTGCACATACAAGTTTCAGGACCAAAATGTAAACAATCCGAAACATATAACTGCCACTGTCAGCCCCCAACGGTCAGCCGTTCCGAAACGGGGGACAGCCCGTTTCGAAACTCGGGGCCGTTCCGCAATGCGTAACGGAACGGGGTCGGGCAGTAGCATATCCGTTCCGGAACGGTGTTGCCCGTTTCGAACGCCTGGGCTGCTTCGAGGCACCCGTTCCGAAACGGCAGGCACTGTTCCGAAACGGCCTGCACAAAATGCAGAATTTTACCTACTTTAACGTGCAATTGACCAACCAATCATGCTCCAAATGCCACCAAACTTTACCAGCATGCAATTCATCATACAAGAGACATGTTTGCATCAACCAATCAACATATTAGCATCACATATGAAAAGCCCCAAATCTAATGGCATGCTTCCTACACAAGCAACTATTCAAGCATAAAACCTCCAATCCATACATGCAAAGGCCAATTACAAAACCAGCATTAATAGCGACATTAAACATACTCAAGGAGTTCAAAACATCTCCAAACAACATTCACAAAGGTCCCCCATTACCATACACCAAAAGCTAAATGTGTTCGATAAAACCTTTCCATACTTGAGCTTAGTTTTCCCTTGGTTGCTTGCCTTCCTTGCTGCCCTCAAATCATCTTAATGTTCTGCATTATTGGTTTAAGAAAACGAAAGAGAGCGTAAGCAAAAGCTTAGTGAGGAAAGCTCCTTAAAACCACACAATAATGCATTTATAAAACTCATTCATAAATCATGCTTCAAGATACACTTTAACATGCTCACAAGCAAACTTTAAACAAGCATCTCATGCTTCATATCATTACATGTCATATTGGCCACAAGTGATACATTTCATCTTTTAAAAAAAACAAGATCAACATAAGACTCACACATGGACTTTTAAACACCATTGTGATCTTATAATTTCCAAGAACCACACAAGGACTTTTAACCACCTTTGTGTTCTTCCCAAGGACTTTTAAACACCTTGGCCCCAAGGACTTTTAAACACCTTGGCCCATGGACTTTTAAACACCATGGCCCATGGACTTTTAAACACCATGGCAAGGACCACACAAGGACTTTTAACCACCTTTGTGTCCTTAACAAGAACCATCCAAGGACTTTTAACCACCTTGATGTTCTTAAGTAACAAGGCTCACTCAAGGACTTTTAACCACCTTAGTGACCTTAGCAAGAATCATCCAAGGACTTTTAACCACCTTGATGTTCTTAAGTAACATGGCTCACTCAAGGACTTTTAACCACCTTGGTGACCTTAACCTTTTTCAAAACATCACTTGCCAATATACATCATTTCATCATTAAATCCACTGTTTTAAAGCACTAAACAAAGCCATATTCATCATGCATTTCAAAGCATCAAACTACATTTAATCAAGGTTCAAAAACAAGGAACTCTTACCTTGAGCTTCCTTCAACATATGGCTTACAAAATCAGCAATAACCATGCTAAATCATGCTTTCAAAACAGATTTAAAACATGCAATAAACCACATTGCACAGCAACCAAACCATGGCCACCACTAGAGAGTATTTCCGAAAACTTACACTTGAGCTTAGCAAAGTTGTTTAGACTTAAACTAAGCTCCCAAGACATTGGTTTCAAAGCCGAAAACCCAATTTCACTCACCGATTCCACTTCGCCTCTTGTCGAAGCACCAATCAAGCCTCCGGATCACCACCACTTGGATCCAAAGATGACTCCCCTGTTTTAACACATCAAAACAGTAGATTAATGCATCATCATGCATTAGTATCCTCAATGAAAGCACCTAAACTCGCTGCTCTCATCCCCACTCCATTTTTGGCCACCAAACACAACCGAAAATGCATCCAAACCACTTCTCAACAAAGCCCAGCCATTAACCATCAAAACCTAACATCCTTTAACATCATTTAACATCTAAAAAGAACCTAATAACATCCGTATACCTCCAGCAACACCAGATCCACAAGATCACCTAAAAAACAATCAAGAATCACAAGCTAAACTTAGGAAACCCAACCTATCCGGGATTGCATCAATCAAAACTCAATTCCTTATCAATTTAGAGTTCAAATAACATCAAAAACACATCTCCAATCACAGATTTAACAGATCAAACGAAAATCATCAAAAATCACCAAATCTTGCATTATAAGCCAAGATCCATTTCACAACTTAAAAGCCTTTAATAAAACATCAATTAAGGATTGAAAACTTAGGAATTTCAGTAAAGAACTGATAATTTAGAGGAGAAGGACGTTCTTACCTCCAAACTTGAGTTTCTCCTCTTTTTGGAATCAAAAACCTTGATGAATCAAGTAGCAAATGATGAGGTTTTGTAGATATGATGATTAGGAATCAAAAGAGAGTTGAAAGGAGAGAGTTAGGTGAGAAAATCAGAAACAATTCTCTGGAAAGAAAGTGTTTGGGTTGAGAGAAAATGAGAGAAAAGAAAATAGGAAGTTAGTTATCAAAATGGCCAAAATGGCTTTCCCTCCTCTTTTGATATGTTTAAAAATCAGAATATAGCTTAAAATATCTTAGAAAAATCTGGAGAAACTACTTTTGGAATAATAGCTCCTTAAAGATTCAAAGTTTCAACCCTTTCTAAAACAGTCACAAAACTTTCAAAAATTACATTTTGGTCACTAGCCAAAATGTCACCCTTCTAAAACTCATTTTCCAAAATTGATTTCACAGTTCACTTATATATATTAAAAGATGATTTTAGAATATTTTTCCATAATTTTAATGCAACCCGAACTAGGCTTTCCTAAATTCACCCTTTTAGATTCGAACAGCACTTTGACCAAACCGGTCAACGCCCAAAACTTCTAAGCCCAAAACCGGGGCGTTACAACTCTCCCCCCCTTAAGAAATTTCGTCCCCGAAATTTACCTGAAGGAAAGAGATAAGGAAACTGCTTCAGCATGTATTCCTTCCGCTCCCACGTGGCTTCCTCAACACCTCGATACTTCCACAACACCTTCACCAACTCAATGGTCTTGCCACGAAGAACCTTGCTATCCGAATCCAGAACCTTCACCGGTTCCTCATCATAGGTCAAATCCGGATTCAATTCCACTTCCTCCACAGGCATCACGTGCGAAGGATCAGATCTATACTTCCGGAGCATAGAAACATGAAACACATCATGAATCTTCTCCAACTCCTGAGGTAACCTCAGCTTGTACGCAACAGGACCCACACGCTCAACCACCTCGTATGGTCCAATGTACCTAGGGCTCAACTTACCCTTCCGGCCAAACCTCATCACCTTCTTCCAAGGCGAAACCATCAAGAACACACGGTCACCCACCGCATACTCAATCTCCTTACGCTTCAAATCCGCGTAAGACTTTTGCCGATCAGAGGCAGCCTTCAACCGCTCACAAATGAGCTTTACCTTCTCTGTGGTCCCTTTCAACAAAGCCGGCATCGAAACCAACTTTTGACCAGTTTCAGCCCAACAAAGAGGAGTCCTACACTTCCTCCCGTACAAAGCCTCATAAGGTGCCATCTGTATACTTGCCTGATAACTGTTGTTATAAGCAAACTCAACCAAAGGCAGATGCTTCTCCCAAGAACCCTGAAACTCAATCACGCAACACCTCAACATATCCTCCAAAATCTGGATAACACGCTCAGACTGACCATCCGACTGAGGATGATAGGATGTACTGAAATGCAACCTTGTACCCAGAGCTTGATGCAAACACTGCCAGAAACGCGATGTGAACCTCGGATCCCTATCCGACACAATCGACTTAGGCACACCATGCAGCCGCACAATCTCAGCAATGTACAGCTCTGCCAACTTATCCAAAGAAAACATGGTATGCACAGGCAAGAAATGCGCACACTTCGTTAGGCGATCCACAATCACCCAAACAGAATTCTTCTTCGAGGGAGACAAAGGTAAACCAGATACAAAATCCATGGTAACCCTTTCCCACTTCCATTCAGGGATTTTCAACGGTTGCAACAACCCTGAAGGAACCTGATGCTCAGCCTTAACTCGCTGACACACCAAACACTTGCTCACAAACTCCGCAACATCCTTCTTCAAACCCACCCAATAGTACTCATCACGAAGATCACGATACATCTTGGTACTACCAGGGTGCATAGCAAAAGGAGTACTATGACCTTCAGTCAGAATAGCACGCCTCAACTCAGCATCAGCAGGCACTACTATCCGACTACCAAAACACAACACACCATCATGATTAAAGCAGAAATCCGAAGGTCTACCCTCCGCGATATCCTGAACATGAGACACCAAGGAATCATCCAGCAACTGCTTATCCTTGATCAACTGAACCAAAGATGGTTTCACTTGCAACTCAGCAACAAGACCACCATCTTGCGATAGGCTCAAGCTAGCAAACATAGCCCTCAGCTCAACAGCTACTTTCCTACTCAAGGCATCCGCAACAACATTAGCTTTTCCAGGATGATACTCAATCGTCAGATCATAATCCTTGAGCAACTCCAACCAACGCCGCTGCCTAAGATTCAACTCCTTCTGAGACATCAGATACCTCAAACTCTTGTGATCTGTGTACACAGTACACTTCTCACCATACAGATAATGTCTCCAGATCTTCAGAGCAAAAACCACTGCAGCCAGCTCAATATCATGCGTAGGGTAATTGCGCTCATGCACTTTCAACTGCCGCGATGCATAAGCCACCACCTTACCCTCCTGCATCAGCACACACCCCAAACCAACATAGGATGCATCACTGTAAACCACAAACTCTTTCCCTGATTCAGGCTGAATCAAGATAGGAGCTTGCGTCAAAGCCGCCTTAAGCTTCTCAAAAGCCTGCTGTCTCGCTTCCGTCCACTCATACTTAACATCCTTTTGCAACAGCTTCGTCAAAGGAGCAGCAATCTTGGAAAAACCATCCACAAACCTTCGGTAGTATCCCGCCAAACCAAGGAAACTACGGACCTCATGAACAGACTTAGGAACCTTCTAGTTCATCACAGTCTCAATCTTCTGAGGATCGACACGAATCCCCTCAGCAGAAACCACATGCCCAAGAAACACCACCTCCTTAAGCCAGAACTCACACTTGCTCAGCTTAGCATAGAGTTGATTCTCCAACAAAGCCTGCAGCACAATCCTCAAATGCTCTTCATGCTCCTCCTCAGTACGCGAGTACACGAGGATATCATCGATGAACACCATAACAAACTTGTCCAGGTATTCATGAAACACACGATTCATCATGTCCATGAAAGCAGCATGAGCATTTGTCAAACCAAACGGCATCACAAGGAACTCATAATGCCCATACCTTGTCCTGAAAGCTGTCTTAGGCACATCCACATCCTTCACCTTCAACTGATAATACCCTAACCTCAAGTCAATCTTAGAGAACACAACAGCTCCCCAAAATTGATCAAAGAGATCATCAATTCTCGGCAAAGGATACCGATTCTTGATAGTCAACTTGTTCAGCTGACGGTAATCAATGCACATTCTCATAGTGCCATCCTTCTTCTTCACAAACAAGACCGGTGCTCCCCAAGGTGACACACTCGGCCGGATGAAACCACGATCAAGCAACTCTTGCAACTGCGTCTTCAGCTCCTTCAGCTCCTTAGGTGCCATTCTATAAGGAGTAATGGACACAGAAGTTGTATTCTCATACAGCTCAATTCCAAACTCCACCTCGCGGTTAGGAGGTAAACCAGGCAACTCCTCAGGAAAAACACCAGGAAACTCCTTCACAACTCTGATATCTTGCACCCTCAACTCTTTAGAGCTAGGATTCATCACAAAAGCTAGATAGGCTTCGCAACCTTGCCTCAGCATCCTGCTCACCTCCAAGGTAGACACCACATTGGCAAGAAACTTCACATTCTCACCAACCACAACAACTTCATAATCATCCGCAAGCTTAAGCGAAACTCGCTTTTTTTCACAATCCACAACAGCACGATGCTCAGCAAGCCAATCCATACCAAGGATTACATCAAAACCATAAAAGGGCAACTCCATAAGATCAACATGAAAAACATGTTCTTGAACAACCAAGGGACACCTTCTATAAAGCTTTCGAGTCACAACAGTCTCACCAAAAGAACTAGTGACACGAACACCAACATCCAAAGACTCAACAGGCAAACCAAGCAATTCAGCATGCTCACGCAAAATGTATGAATGCGTAGATCCAGAGTCTATCAAAGAAAGCAATGACAAGGATTGCAAAGTAAAGGTACCTTCAATCACATCCGCATCATTCCTTCCCTCACGCTGAGCATACACCCTCGCTTGGCCTCCACCTTCAGGCTGAATAGCCACAACATGGGCCACTCCACGACCACCTTCCTCTCTCCTCTGGAAATTACCACGGTCGCACCCACGACCTCTCTGCGGTGCAGCAAAAACAGGAGCACGCACTTGATCACCAGCCAACCTAGGACAATCTCGCCTCAAATGGTCTGCAGATCCACAATTCCAGCAACCATTACCAGCTGTCGCAACAGGAGCTTGCACCTCCCTCACAGCACGAGGACAACCACGCTTCATGTGACCCCGTGAACCACAAATCCAACAAGCACTCGGATCAGCTCTAGCATTGCCTCCCCGAGCAGGTGCACCACCACCCCTCTTAGCTGAGGACTGATACTTCAGGTCACGTCCCCTCCTGTTCCGTCCACCACCGGAACTATACTCAGCAGCTCTCTTACCCGAACTTGCTCCAGCTCCTTTCGCAGATAAACCCAAGTTCATCTCAATGTCCTTGGCTCGACCCACCAACACATCAAAATCATCATATTCGGTGGCCAACACATACATCTTCACATCCGTCACTAAACCATAACAAAATCTTTCGCACCTTGCCCGCTCATCAGGTACCAGCTCAGGTGCATACTGACTGAGTCGCACAAACTGTACTTCATACTCAGCCACATTCATGCTCCCCTGGGTAAGAGACATGAACTCTCGCTTCTTTTCATCCAGGTACCTCACACCAAGATACCTTTTCTTGAACACATTCAGAAAGAATGTCCAAGTTATGTCAGCTTCAGCCATCCCAGCTATAGTGGTTGTCCACCACGTATACGCATCATCCTGCAGCAAGGATACAACACACCCCAGCTTCTGCACATCAGTGCAACTCATCTGGCCCAAAATCCTCTTGGTACTCTCTAACCAAGCTTCAGAACCTTCCGCAGACATACCCCTAAACTCAGTCCCACCAAGACTGCGTAAGCGCTCCAAAGGTACTCTAACACCAGCATCTCCCTGATGCCCAGCTCCTTGAGCTCCGGCTACTGCTGCTCGGAAAGCACCCGCAATAGCTTGTACCAACATCGTCATGTCAGGCATAGCTTGCCCCTGACCAACCTCAGGTCCAGCAGCTCCAGCACCAGCTGCAGCCCCAGCTTCCTCAGCCCCAGCACCACCACCACCAGGTGGAGGAGGAGGTAACACCGCACTACCCGCATTCTCTTCATTTTCATTCTCATTCGGAGCCGTAGCTCGCACATTACTTCTCAACTCTCTACGTGGTGCCATACTTTAACCATGCAATCACAATGCAAATAAACAAAGTCAGGCCCAGCAAGGTAAACAATCCAAGTACTCAAGCTCAATTTCATTTAAAAGCAACATCATTTCTTAGCTTTGATATGGCAATGGGTACCCACAACATGCTTCATCACAACATACAACTCAATTGCATCAAACTCACATACTACTCAACATGCTTTCACTCAACAAGCATATATAGCAGACATACATTAAACATTCACATACACATTCCCAATTACTCGAGAACCTGGCTCTGATACCACCAAATGTAACCCCCTTAACCCGGCCTAGACGGTTGACCCGAATTAAGAAAGTCACACGGGGAAAACCAAAGTCAACCTGAAAGTCAACCTTGATTATCGACCCTTTTTTTTTCTTTTAAAAACTTATCTAGATGCACATTAACCCTAAAAATGATCATACAAACGACATACTAAAAGATCATAAACATCAGAGATCAAACAAGGACCCAATTGAACAATTTACAACTTTAGGGACCAAATTGTAAATTCTGATAAATATGAGGACTTAGCCCAAATTAAAGTTACCATCTTGAAATTAATCGTGTCTCATGCATCTCAGCCAAATTTCAGCTCAAAAGGACATCCCAAACTCATACAATTGCACATACAAGTTTCAGGACCAAAATGTAAACAATCCGAAACATATAACTGCCACTGTCAGCCCCCAACGGTCAGCCGTTCCGAAACGGGGGACAGCCCGTTTCGAAACTCGGGGCCGTTCCGCAACGCATACCGGAACGGGGTCGGGCAGTAGCATATCCGTTCCGGAACCGTGTTGCCCGTTTCGAACGCCTGGGCTGCTTCGAGGCACCCGTTCCGAAACGGCAGGCACTGTTCCGAAACGGCCTGCACAAAATGCAGAATTTTACCTACTTTAACATGCAATTGACCAACCAATCATGCTCCAAATGCCACCAAACTTTACCAGCATGCAATTCATCATACAAGAGACATGTTTGCATCAACCAATCAACATATTAGCATCATATATGAAAAGCCCCAAATCTAATGGCATGCTTCCTACACAAGCAACTATTCAAGCATAAAACCTCCAATCCATACATGCAAAGGCCAATTACAAAACCAGCATTAATAGCGACATTAAACATACTCAAGGAGTTCAAAACATCTCCAAACAACATTCACAAAGGTCCCCCATTGCCATACACCAAAAGCTAAATGTGTTCGATAAAACCTTTCCATACTTGAGCTTAGTTTTCCCTTGGTTGCTTGCCTTCCTTGCTGCCCTCAAATCATCTTAATGTTCTGCATTATTGGTTTAAGAAAACGAAAGAGAGCGTAAGCAAAAGCTTAGTGAGGAAACTTTTATAAAACTCATTCATAAATCATGCTTCAAGATACACTTTAACATGCTCACAAGCAAACTTTAAACAAGCATCTCATGCTTCATATCATTACATGTCATATTGGCCACAAGTGATACATTTCATCTTTTAAAAAAAACAAGATCAACATAAGACTCACACATGGACTTTTAAACACCATTGTGATCTTATAATTTCCAAGAACCACACAAGGACTTTTAACCACCTTTGTGTTCTTCCCAAGGACTTTTAAACACCTTGGCCCCAAGGACTTTTAAACACCTTGGCCCATGGACTTTTAAACACCATGGCCCATGGACTTTTAAACACCATGGCAAGGACCACACAAGGACTTTTAACCATCTTTGTGTCCTTAACAAGAACCATCCAAGGACTTTTAACCACCTTGATGTTCTTAAGTAACAAGGCTCACTCAAGGACTTTTAACCACCTTAGTGACCTTAGCAAGAATCATCCAAGGACTTTTAACCACCTTGATGTTCTTAAGTAACATGGCTCACTCAAGGACTTTTAACAACCTTGGTGACCTTAACCTTTTTCAAAACATCACTTGCCAATATACATCATTTCATCATTAAATCCACTGTTTTAAAGCACTAAACCAAGCCATATTCATCATGCATTTCAAAGCATCAAACTACATTTAATCAAGGTTCAAAAACAAGGAACTCTTACCTTGAGCTTCCTTCAACATATGCCTTACAAAATCAGCAATAACCATGCTAAATCATGCTTTCAAAACAGAATTTAAAACATGCAATAAACCACATTGCACAGCAACCAAACCATGGCCACCACTAGAGAGTATTTCCGAAAACTTACACTTGAGCTTAGCAAAGTTGTTTAGACTTAAACTAAGCTCCCAAGACATTGGTTTCAAAGCCGAAAACCCAATTTCACTCACCGATTCCACTTCGCCTCTTGTCGAAGCACCAATCAATCCTCCGGATCACCACCACTTGGATCCAAAGATGACTCCCCTGTTTTAACACATCAAAACAATAGATTAATGCATCATCATGCATTAATATCCTCAATGAAAGCACCTAAACTCGCTGCTCTCATCCCCACTCCATTTTCGGCCACCAAACACAACCGAAAATGCATCCAAACCACTTCTCAACAAAGCCCAGCCATTAACCATCAAAACCTAACATCCTTTAACATCATTTAACATCTAAAAAGAACCTAATAACATCCTTATACCTCCAGCAACACCAGATCCACAAGATCACCTCAAAAACAATCAAGAATCACAAGCTAAACTTAGGAAACCCAACCTATCCGGGATTGCATCAATCAAAACTCAATTCCTTATCAATTTAGAGTTCAAATAACATCAAAAACACATCTCCAATCACAGATTTAACAGATCAAACGAAAATCATCAAAAATCACCAAATATTGCATTATAAGCCAATATCCATTTCACAACTTAAAAGCCTTTAATAAAACATCAATTAAGGATTGAAAACTTAGGAATTTCAGTAAAGAACTGATAGTTTAGAGGAGAAGGACGTTCTTACCTCCGAACTTGAGTTTCTCCTCTTTTTGGAATCAAAAACCTTGATGAATCAAGTAGCAAATGATGAGGTTTTGTAGATATGATGATTAGGAATCAAAAGAGAGTTGAAAGGAGAGATTTAGGTGAGAAAATCAGAAACAATTCTCTGGAAAGAAAGTGTTTGGGTTGAGAGAAAATGAGAGAAAAGAAAATAGGAAGTTAGTTATCAAAATGGCCAAAATGGCTTTCCCTCCTCTTTTGATATGTTTAAAAATCAGAATATAGCTTAAAATATCTTAGAAAAATCTGGAAAAACTACTTTTGGAATAATAGCTCCTTAAAGATTCAAAGTTTCAACCCTTTCTAAAATAGTCACAAAACTTTCAAAAATTACATTTTGGTCACTAGCCAAAATGTCACCCTTCCAAAACTCATTTTCCAAAATTGATTTCACAGTTCACTTATATATATTAAAAGATGATTTTAGAACATTTTTCCATAATTTTAATGCAACCCGAACTAGGCTTTCCTAAATTCACCCTTTTAGATTCGAACAGCACTTTGACCAAACCGGTCAACGCCCAAAACTTCTAAGCCCAAAACTGGGGCGTTACAATGTTGTAGCATTTATTCGTTTGTTTTAGCACAGGGTCATCTAGCTTTTCTTTTAAGTTCTCTAGAGTCTACACACCAGAGTTTACTAGGGTTCTTCCTGAAATTTTTTTCTAACAAACTTACTTATAGAAAGAGAGCAGTTGTGTAAAAAAAAATTTAACAACTAGATCCTAAAGTCAGTTCTACAGATCTCAACTAATTGTGTTTTTTCTACTTTAATTCAGGCCTTAGAAATTTCATCGTCAGACATCATAAATATATTCATAGGCTGACTCTAGACTAAACAGAATGCCATAGTAAAAATTTTGTTCTATTCTATAATGCATATGCTAAAGCAAAATACTAACTATAAACACTAACACCCCTAAACTTGAGAAATGCAGTGTCTGCAATGCATAAACTAATCTACACTATATGCTATGAAAAATGAAAAATTGAAAAGAAAAAGGTTAGTACCTCTTGGGTGCAGAGGCTAGGTGGTGCTGCTGGTGTTGTCTATCCACGTCTCGGAGGAGTAGTGGTGTGGGTCTGCCACATCATCCACACTCTCGGATGAGACTGATTGAGCACTCGACGAGGGCCTGACATGTCTAGCAATGTGCTTGATGCGAGTTTTCAGTCTGGATGATGTAGCATCCTTAGATTGTGCTGGAGTCAGCTCAGTTACATGTGATGTAGCAGCTTCCTTCTAAGGGGTTTCCTCAGGATCATTCGGTACATGCTCTGGCTCTGGGAGTGGGTTTTCTGGTCTTGAAGGCTTAGGATTGGTTGCCTTTCGGGTGCGTTTCCTCTTCTTGGGTGGAGAGGTTGTCGGGTCAGATTCTTCAATAGTAGGCTGGACAGATGGAGTTTCTTGCTCTGACTGGGCAGTTGGAGTTGCTGGTGCTTTCTTTCGCGGAGTCTTTCTCTTTGCAGCAGGTGGGACGAAGCTGGGTTCACTGAGAGACTTTTTTTTGTGCTGTACCAGTGGCGGGGGCTTGCAATAACTCCATTGGAAATACTGGAAAAGAGACATTCTGATCCAGCAGGAGTTTGCTCAAGCAGGATGCTATGGCACTATCACGGTGTTGGGCATATTTGAAATACAGCTGCTGATGTGCCTTCATCAGGTTGAGCTCAGAGCTTAGTTCCTTTGTAGTTGCCACCAGTGCTGCCACTCTTGATGTAGCAAAACTTCTAGCTCCACCCTCAAATGCTTGCTGAGGCATGTCTTCGTTAAATCCCCAGAGTTCCGTAACAAGTGCTGGGATTAAACCTATCTTTCCTGAAACAGATGTATCTACAAGATCGTCTATGAAGACATCTTTCCTTTTGCACAAGGCAGTGATTAGATTTGGAAAAACAAGGGGGCTACGGGGCCGTTTCAAACAAGCATGTACCTCATCCACTATTATCTTTCCTATATCAATTTGTCTACCATGTATTATGGAATGAATGAGAAAAAGTCGAGAGATATGGACGGTAGCAGTGTGTAGTGTGGGCATAAGCTTATGCCTCACAAAGTGATTACATACCTTAGCCTCCGGTTTGAGGCGTCCTCTCTCAACTGACTTGTTATTATCCAGCACCGTTCCTTGAAAGCAAATGTCCTCGAGCACCTCTCCTCACGTCTGCGCGTCCATTGTCATCACAAAAGAAGTGTGACGGTTCATAGTATGTTTCAGCCCGTAGAACTTGTTGATTGCTGCAGCAGTAAATTTTATTTGCTCTCGACGCACGTGAACTGTGGACTGGGTTGGGCTCGTCAGATGAGCATAAAACTCCTTCACTAGTGATGTGCAAATTTCTTCAGGATGGGCAGCAAAGTTTTTCCATCCATGGGTGCCAATGACGTCCATTATGGAATGGTTGAACTGATCTTCTTCTTCTTGGGGGTATTTGAACCCTAGTTCTGGAAGAACGTTTTCTATCCTTGAGCTTTGCCTATCTCTCATTGGCTGCCTCATCAAGAAATTTGGGAATTTCTAGGACTGGACGTTGTGTGGGACGATCAGAAGTCCCAAGGGCATTTTTGCAACGGGCCATGGAGTTTTTGCTGAAAATGGGGAGGAGTGAGTTTGTGTAGGAAAGAAAATGGTGAAGGTTTTCTGTGTTTGGGAGAGAATCGAAAAGATGGGGGGAAGTTTTTGAGTGTTTGAAGAAGATGAAGAAGGTGAGGGGACAGATGATGAAGAAAATGTTGGGAGTTGAAAAAGGTGTGGAAAAACTGATGAGTTAATGGGAGATGGGAGATGGTGGGGACGTGTGTCGGTTTTAAGGGAGAGATAAATATTTCTGGAGCTAATGCAATGGAAGACGGCTGGAGAGAGAATATTGGTTTATGTGGCTAGGGTTTCTCCTCATTAAGTAGATGAATATTCTCTCTCATGCTTTTTGTTTTTTCTCTCTCTTTTAATTCAACTCCCCACTTTTCGGATAAAACCACCTTTATCTTTATCTTTCCCCTTTTCTTACGTCCCTCCAAAATTGGATAAAAACAAAGTCCATGTCCTTCTCCCTTTTGCTACCAACCCTGCTGACGGCGTGCTCCCCTACCTTTGTACCTGGCATTGTACTAGGAAAGAGAAAGCCTCTGTACGAGGGTCACGTGAAAAGATATGAAAATTAAAGGCAAAGATAACACAAAACTAAACTAAAAGAAAAGCATTATTTATGGACATGATATAGCATAAAAGATAGGGTTGGAGATGCAAACTTTCAAGGATCGTTAAGATCAATGTATGACTTGTCTCTTAGGATAGGGGCTCCACTATAAACCTTCAGGCATTGGCCATTGACCTTGAAGACTTCATCGTCATCCAACTTCTTGATATCCACTGCGCCATGAGGGTACACCTTGTGAATGATGAATGGCCCGGACCACCTCGATTTCAGCTTTCCAGGAAAAAGCTTTAGCCTAAATTGTAGAGAAGCACTTGTTGTCCTTCTGAGAAATGCCTTGGCAAAATGTGTTTGTCATGCCATTTCTTGGTTTTCTCCTTGTAATTGTGAGCATTCTCATACGCTTGAGCTCTGAATTCCTCCATCTCGTTAAGCTCTAGGAATCTCCTCTCACCAGCAAGTTGGGCATCCATGTTGAGTTTCTTAATTGCCCAATAAGCCTTGTGCTCAAGCTCTACGGGTAAGTGACACTCCTTGCCAAATAGAAGCTCGAAGGGTGACATGCCTAAAGGCGTCTTGAAGGATGTCCTATATGCCCATAGTGCTTCATCCAACTTGGGGGACCAGTCTTTTCTCTTGGGATTCACCACCTTCTCCAAGATTTGCTTGATTTCTCGGTTGGAAACTTCAGCTTGTATGTTTGTCTGCGGATGATATGCATCAGCAATCTTGTGCCTGACTCCATAGCGATGTAATGCTTTAGCAATAAGCTTGTTGTCAAAGTGAGTTCTTTCATCACTGATGATGGCTCGGGGTGCTCCGAATCTAGTGAAGATGTTCTTGTGAAGAAACTTCATGACTGTCTTAGAGTCGTTCCTTGGGGTGGCAACAGCCTCCACCCATTTTGACACGTAGTCGACTGCTTGCAAAATATATAGATCTCCATATGATGCAGGAAACGGACCCATGAAGTCAATTCCCCACACGTCAAAGATTTCAAGCTCCAGAATATTTTGCAGCGGCATTTCATTCCGTCTGGAGATGTTCCTCGTTCTTTGGAATTTGTCACAAGCCTTATAGAACTCGTGTGCGTCCTTAAAAAGTGTAGGCCAAAAGAAGCCTGCTTGAAGAACTTTTGCAGCAGTTCTAGCAACACCTAAATGCCCTCCACATGGTGATGAATGACATTGGTACAAAATGCTATGGTATTCTTCTTCTGGAACACATCTTCTTATAATCTGATCAGGACATTGCTTGAACAAGTAGGGTTCATCCCAATAGTAGAATCTTGTATCATGTCTGAATTTCTTGAGTCCCTGGCTAGATAAATCAGGGGGCAAAATACCACTATCAAGATAATTAACAATATCAGCATACCACAAAATTGCTGTAGCAGCTAATAGTTTCTCATCAGGGAATTCCTCCTTAATTTCAGTTTCACTACCTTGCGTGATAGCATTTTCTAGCCTAGATAGATGGTCATCTACTCGGTTGCCACATCCTTTCCTATCTCTAAACTCTAAGTCAAATTCCTGAAGCAAGAGTATCCACCTAATAAGTCTAGGTTTAGCATCCTTTTTAGTCACTAAGTACTTAATGGCTGAACGATCGGTATGAACTATGACCTTAGTGCCTATAGAGTATGACTTAAACTTATCGAAGGTACATACTACATCAAGCAATTCTTTTTCAGTAGTGGTGTAATTGATTTGTGCATCATTCAAAGTGCAACTAGCATAATAAATGACATGAAAGAGTTTACCTCGGCGTTGTCCAAGTGCTGCACCAATAACATAGTCACTTGCATCACACATCAACTCAAACGGCCCGTTCCTATCAGGTGGAATGACAACTGGTGCTGAGATAAGCTTCTCCTTCAGTTCTTGAAATGCGCTATGGCAATCTTTGTGAAACACAAATGGTTGATTTTGCTGTAGCAAACTGCATAGTGGCTTTGAGATCTTCGAAAATTCCTTGATGAATCTCCGATAGAAGCTAGCATGCCCTAGGAAGCTTCTTACTCCCTTGACAGTAGTGGCGGGAGGTAGTTTTTCAATGACCTCGACCTTTGGTTTGTCAACTTCTATCCCTTGCTTTGAAATCTTATGGCCCAAGATCATTCCTTCCGTCACCATGAAATGGCACTTTTCCCAATTGAGCACCAAGTCAGCTTCCTCGCACCTCTTTAGGACTTTGGCGAGATTGCCCAAACATGTGTCGAAGTTATCTCTGGAGACCGAGAAGTTATCCATGAAAATTTCTAAAAAATCCTTGACCATGTCTGAAAAGATAGCCATCATACATCTTTGAAATGTTGCTGGAGCATTGCAGAGACCAAAGGGCATTCTCCGGAAAGCATAAGTTTCATAAGGGCATGTGAAAGTTGTCTTCTCTTGGTCTTCTGGTGCTATAGCAATCTGATTGTACCCAAAATACCCATCGAGGAAGCAGTAGAATGCCTTGCCCGCTAGTCGATCCAACATCTGATCAATGAATGGGAGGGGAAATGGTCCTTCTTGGTCGCCTTGTTGAGCTTCCTATAGTCCATGCAAATCCTCCACCCCGTGATGGTTCTAGTAGACAATAGCTCATTCTCCTCGTTGCTCACTACGGTCACGCCTCCCTTCTTCGGTACACATTACACCGGGCTGACCCATGAGCTATCGGATATCGGGTAGATTACTCTAGCATCTAGCCACTTGATTATCTCTTTCATTACTACTTTCTTCATAATTGAGTTTAGTCTCCTTTGGGGCTCAATTGAATTGCTGTGACAGTCACCAAGCAAAATTTTCTGCATACAAATAGCAGGGCTTATACCCTTCAAATCAGCCATAGTCCACCCTATTGCTTTTTTATGCTGTAACAACATATTTACTAAACTAGTTTCTTGTTTAGGTGTGAAACTAGATGAGATTATCACAGGCAAAGTTTCATTGCTCCCTAAGTAAACATATTTAAGATGTGAAGGCAAAGGTTTTAGTTCTAAAGAAGGTGCATGCTCAAGGGAAGGTTTAGGAGGTACAAATTCTGAAAAATCAAGAGGTTCAAAGTGCGTACCTGGTCTAGCCTCGAGTCGACTAGACTGCTCCAGTTCCCGTGAGAGCTCTTCTTGGTCAGAATCATCATCTTCACAGAGTGCTTCAAACTCCTCCATTTTCATCTCATTGCTACAGCAAAACTCATCAATCATATTCTGTGCTGTAGCATCTGCATATTGGCATACTCCTGGGTTGTCTGCATACTTAAGGGTGTCATGAATATTGATTGTGATTGTTTGATCAGCCACTCGCATCGTGAATTCACCCTTCTCACAGTCGATCAAAGCTCGCCCGGTTGCTAAAAATGGCCTTCCAAAGATAATGGGTGTGTTGCTATCAGGTTCACAGTCGAGGATTAAGAAGTCGAATGGAAAGATAAATATGTCCACTTTTACCACAACATCCTCAACTCTCCCTTCTGGACGAACATGAGAATGATCGGCTAGATGTAGCACAACCTTGGTGGGCTGTGCCTCTCGAATTCCCAGTTTCAAAAAAATCAACTTGGGCATTAAGTTGACACTTGATCCCAAATCACAAAGTGCTCTTCCAACAAACTTGTCACCAATAGAACATGGGATAGCAAAACTACTTGGGCCCTTCTTCTTAGGTGGCAGCTTGCTCCATATAGAATATCATTCTTCTGCTATAACGACAGTCTCTTGCTTCTCGACCTTCCTCTTTTTTCGTGACTATATCCTTGAGGAACTTGGCATATGTTGGCATCTGATCAATAGCCTCAAGAAATGGGACATTGATATGTAATTTGTCCAGGATATCCACAAATTTCTGGAACTGAAGGTCCTCTTTCTGCTTCTTGAATCGTTGAGGAAAAAGAGGTGGGGGTCTAACTTCATTTGTCTGAACTGGTGGAGTTACATCTTTTGTTGTAGCAAAAGCAGGCTCCTCCTCCGGTGTTTCGTTTGCTATGACATCCTCACCCTTCTCTTCAACTGGAGGATCTTGTAAGTTCACTTCTTCCGGAGGCAAGTTGGGCTGAGAGTCCTCCTTCTCATTTCCCCCAAACTTGTCTTCTTTGCTAATTTCCTTGCCACTCCTTAATGTGAGTGCGCTGCATTGCTCCTTGCTATGGTGCTTAGTGTCTTCAGTGTCACTAGGCAGACTTCCTTGTGGACGTGCATGCAAGGTTTGAGCTATCTGACCAACTTGTGTTTCTAAGGCTCGAAGAGAGGAACTATGGCTTTGCAATAAGGCTCCTTGATTTTTTATGTTTGCTGCATGATCCTGTAGCAAAACTTTTGCGGTTCCCATGAAATCCTTTATCATAACCATAAATTCTTTGAATGTAGTCTCCAGTGAACTGTTCGATGAAGATGATGTTCCCTTGTGACCTTGCCATGGCATCATCTGGTTAGAAGATGGTGCTTCGATCAGATTTTGTTGTGGCGCTGGCTGTGCAGAATTATTGTGCCCTTGATTACCCCAACTGAAATTTGGATGCTGATGCCATCCTAGGTTGTACGTATTGGAGTATGGATTGTTGTTGCGGTTATAATTCCCCACATAGTTGGCTGACTCTTGATTGTCAGAACATTCACTCAAATGGTGATTGCCATCACATCTGAGACATGAGGTTGCAGACTTCACTTCCTCGACTTCGTTGGGACGTTGGAGGTTCTTTAGCATATTTGTGATAACAGCTAACTGGGTGGCTACCGAGTCATCAGCTTCACAGTCTCTAGCTACTTGGGTTCTCCTCCCCATTCCAAGCCTTGAAGTCAGAAACCGGTAATCATTGTTGGCTACCCTATCAAGAATGTCAAATGCTTCCTACAGTGATTTGTCTAACAAGGTCCCATTTGCTGAAGTATCTAGCATCATCCTCGTAGGAGCATTTACTCCATTATAGAACATAACCACTTGAGTCCAATCATGAAAAACATGATTTGTGCACTTCCTCAATAAACCCTTGAATCGATCCCAACACACATACATGGATTCGTCATCAGCTTGCCGAAAAGAAGCAATATCATTTCTCAACTGATTGTTTCTATTTGGTGGATTTTATCGTAGCAAAAAACCTTTGCATATATTTGTCCAAGTCTTCATTGATCCAACTGGCACTCCACTTAGCCATGCTCTAGCACGATCATGTAAAGAATACAGAAACAATTTAAGCTTTAGCACATCCTCGTGCACTCCTTGTTGTCTGAATGAGTCACAAACATCCAAGAAAGCACGAATATGTTGTCTTGCATCTTCGTGAGGCATACCTCCAAACTGACCAATAGTGTTCAACATGTAGAACATAACAGGTTTAAGCTCGAACTAGGCTGCCTGAATTTCTGGAGCTACTATTCCGGGATAGAGATCGTCCATGATAGGAGCTAAATGATCCCTAATATCTCGTGGTCGAGCTGCTACTCCCTGGCCATTTTCCATAGCATCTATGTTACCTTGAGGTGGTGGTATTTCTTCGTTCATGTTTTTAGTCTCTTCTCGTCGAACACGTCTCCTAAGTCTCAAGAAATGCTCGATATCAGAAATAGGTGATTGCAGGGGTCCTCTAGGTCACCTTCTGGTCATACACTAGCAAGACACATGAAAAGAAAAACGAAAAACCTAAAATAAGATTATACTAAAACAAAAAGAACAAACGATAAAAACAAAACCGTAAACAACCAATTGCCAAACCTTAGCAACGACGCCAAAAACTTGTTGCGTTCGTGCAGTGACTATAAATGATACGCAAATGGTGCAAGTATACACGTCGAACGAGTAATAAAGTGATGAGTGAGTATCGTCTCCACAGGGATTGGAGGTATCCACGGTTGCTGTAACAATAAAGCTTGAACTTTTTGCAGATGACAATGCTATAGTATAGGAAATGAGGTATAATAATGCAGAAGCAAAACAATGCAGAGAAAGATGAGATAAAAATACGATAAACAGGTCCCCTTTCATATGCGAAACTCACTACGGAATGACTAGCTGGGAATGATGGACAATCTAACTCAAGCTTCTTAACAATGCTAAGGCTTTTCAGCTATCTTCTATGCTAGGCAGGATTTACTAAGAATGCTCCTAAACTATCTCTAGCCGGGAAACTGGGAGTCAGAAATGCTACAGCCATACCTCTCGGTGTAAACTCTTAACACTCCCCTACCCTTCACGTATTATCCTTTTTAGTCCTTGAAACCTATCACTTATCTCTAAGGTAAGTTAGAGTCTTCCTCTCAATAGTCGCTCCATTGCTTATGAGGGTTCTAGGACTAGCTCTCTGGATTACTAATCCAACCATACACTTAAAGAAAGGCCAACTCTCGAAGGCGCTTGAGGTAGGGCCTATCTCTCAAAGCACTTACAACCCTAAGCTCTTACAACTTTAAGGAAATGATAAATGCATAAGAAAAGCATAGAATCATGATAAACACTGAAAAAGCCATAGCATGCATTAAAAAGTACTCAAAATAACACCATCCATCGAACCCAAGCCACCTAAAACAGTTCGTGGCTGGGCAATATCATCCAAAGTATCATTGCGGTAACATCACCAAATATAAAGATATAACAAGAAATTGCTATAGCGACAGAAAGAAAGGTAAACTCTCTCTCCGCCATAGACTGCCTGACTGTCTTAGGCCCACCACCTCTCTCCCCTTTATATAGTGGAGGCTTCTAGGGTTTGGTGCCCTAAAGATGCCTTGATATTTCCAAGGAATATCCACCGACAAGGTCTACCACGAGGGGACAAGGGAGACAGTTTGCAGGCGGGCATCGGCTGCTGCACATGTCAGATCGTCCCTTTCTGCATGTTCACATGTTTCTGCAGCTCACGTGTACCTCACGTGCTGGCCAAAGTCCACTTCCATCATGCTATAGCAATTCCCGGTACCGACTTTTTCTTTACTCCTTCCATGCACACCACAAAACCAAAACCAACCTCCCGAGCAGTACCCCTCGATATAGACTAATAACCAGCAAAGATGAATATGCACCCAGAAGAAGAAAATGCAACCTAAATGCAGTCTAAATGATATGGTATGAACTCAAGAACATGCAAATGTTATAGAAAAAAAGGTATGAAAACAAGGATATTTATGCGTTTATCATTTCTCTTGAGAAAAAGGTGATGAGGTTTGATCGGAAGGGCAAGTTGAGTCCAAGGTTTATAGGACTAGTGGCTTACATGTTGAGGTTGCCGCTTGAGATAGATAAAATACATGATGTTTTCCATGTATCCGTGCTTCGGAGCTATAGATCGGATCCATCGCATGTTATGCCTATTGAAGAAGTTGAGTTGAATCCAGATTTGACCTATGATGAGGAACCGATTAAGATCTTGGATGTGGCTACACCGAGGTGTCGAGGAAGCTACATGAAATAGGATGAATGCCATGAAGAAGCAGTTTCCTTATTTTTTTCCACCAGGTAAATTTCGAGGACAAAATTTCTTAAGTGGGGGAGAGTTGTAACACCCCGATTTTGGGCCTAGGAATTAGTCGGGTTTAGGCTAGATGGTTCGGGAGAAGCGGTTCAAACAATTTAGAATAGTTTTGGGATTTAATTTCTTTAAAGGGTTTTTGGAGGTTGGTAAAATATGGGAAATTTTTTTGAAATCATTATTTAATATATATATATATATGATTTTGGTGGGATTAATTTTGGAAAATGGATTTTGGAGGTTTGACATTTTTGAAATTGATGACCAAAATGTAAAGATCGTAAAACTATTTTTAGTGATTAATTTGTAAAAGATTTGAACTTTGAATCTTTAAGGAGCTATTGGTCCAAAGTCTAATTCAAACTTTTCCCTTTTAATTGGTAAATCTTAAAGTGGTTTTAATAAATGAACAAGGTGGGGGGAATTAAATTGGCATTTGTCTCTTAAAGCATATTTCACGTAACTACATTTTCTCTCAAATTCTCTCCAGCCAAACATTAGTTTCTTCTTCAAAGATTCGAGGTAAACACTTAATTTGATTTACCCTTTTAACACTAAATGATTTCCTATCAAAATCTTATTGTTTTATCTTTGTTTTATTGTGAAAATCTTTACAATTGAAGGGAAAAGTCATCATTAGAGGTAAGGTTTCGGTCTTCTCCTATAATGAAAGGTTCTTTCATGAAATTCTCAAGTTCTTGATCTTTTGTGAATGTTTTCTATTGGGTTTTGATGTTACAATTATGGAAAATTGGTTTAAATAATGTTTAATTGAGGTTTAATTCATTAAATCAAGAGATCTTTGTTTCAAATCTGTATTGATGGGTTTATAATGGGATTATATCATGATTATGATGTATTGAAATGTTGATTAAATGATTTTAACTTAGGCAACCCGAAACTAGGTGACTTGGTTGATTTCTAGGTTAAATCTTTGAGTTTTGGCTTGATTATGTGGTTGAGTGGTTGTTGGTGGTTCTTTGGTGTTGAGAAGGTGTTTTTAGATGTAAATTGATGTTGCTTTGATGTTAATTTTGTTGGGTAATGGCTGGAGAGTAGTTAGAAATCTTTCACCGGTGTTTTTGGTAGGCAAAAGCTTGGTTCTAAATGAAGGATGATGTAGTTTCGTGTTGCTGGGGATTTTGATGCAAGGTTATGCATTAATCCTCTGTTTTGCTTTGGTTAGAAGAAAGGGATGTTGATCTGATTGTTTTGGAGAAAGTTTCGATTGATCTGGAGGCTTGATTTCGCTTCGGCAAGGCAAGCGAGGTGTTATTTGGTGAGTGGTACTGATTTTAAAGCTCTTTAAAGGTTTGAAAGCAAGGTTTGAGGGTTTATACTATGCTTGAAAATGAAAATCTAAGCTCGGAACTAAGTATGGGATATTTTACTCTCGGTTCTCTGTTATTTCCATTGTTTTTGTTAATCATGCTAATATTTTTAAGATTGTTTTGTTACCTACGGTTATGCATGTTTTTATGAATTGATTTCTCTAGCTTTTGTCATAGCGGGCCCCCAGCGAGAGGACCGCACGACGGGCTATTAGCTCAGTGGTAGAGCGCCCCCTAAAAATTGCGTTGTTGTGCCTGGGCTGCGAGGGCTCTCAGCCTCATGGATAGTTCAATGTGCTTAATAGCGCCTGACCCTGAGATATAGATCATCCAAGGCACATTAGTATGGCGTACTTCTCCTGTTCGAACCGGGGTTTGAAACAGAACTTCTCCTCGGGAGGATAGATTGGGCGATTCAAGTGAGATCCAATGTAGATCAAACTTTCTATTCACTCGTGGGATCTGGGCGGTCTGGGGTGGACCACCACAGCTCCTCTCTTTTCGATAATCCATACACCCCTTATCAGTGTATGGACATTTATCTCTCGAGCACACGATTAGGTTCGGCCTCAATGGGAAAATAAAATGGAGCACCTAACATTGTATCTTCACAGACCAAGAACTACGAGATCGCCCCTTTCATTCTGGGGTGACGGAGGGATCGTACCATTCGAGCCTTTTTTTCACGCTTTTCCTGGAGGTCCGGAGAAAGCTGCAATCAATAGGATTTTCCTAATACTCCCTTTCGGAAAGGAAGAACGTGAAATTCTTTTTCCTTTCCGCAGGGACCAGGAGATTGGATCTAGCCATAAGAAGAATACTTGTCTGATAAATAATTCACTTCTTGGTCTTCGACCCGCTCAGTCACTACGAACGCCCCCGATCAGTGCAATGGGATGTGTCTATTTATCTATCTCTTGACTTGAAATGGGAGCATGTTTGAAAAAGGATCTTAAAGTGTTTAGGGTTGGGCCAAGAGGGTCTCTTAACGCCCTTTTTTCCCCCTTCCCATCGGAGTTATTTCTTATTTCACAAATACTTGTCATGGTAAGGAATGAGGGGGGAATAAGAACAATTGGAGAGCACAGTACAATGAATTGTTTTATGTTGCGTTCGGGAAGGATGAATCGCTCCCAAAAAGGAATCTATTGATTCTCTTCCAATTGGTTGGACCGTAGGTAAGATGATTTACTTCACGAGTGAGGTCTTTGGTTCAAGTCCAGGATGGCCCAGCTGCTCCAAGG
Organism: Hibiscus trionum; assembly: GCA_030270665.1. Classification (NCBI taxonomy): domain Eukaryota; kingdom Viridiplantae; phylum Streptophyta; class Magnoliopsida; order Malvales; family Malvaceae; genus Hibiscus; species Hibiscus trionum. Next base: position 53,365,075 of record BSYR01000008.1, read on the forward strand.
AAAAGAATAGAATAATCATCTGACTTCTTCATGTATGCTCCACTTGGCTCGGGGATATAGCTCAGCTGGTAGAGCTTCGCTCATCCAATTGGGTCATTGCTATTATAGGTTGGGTGTCTAATTCTCCAAGCGGTAATGATAATATCTTGTACCTGAACCGGTGGCTCACTTTTTCTAAGTAATGGGGAAGAGGACGAAACATGCCACTGAAAGATTCTACTGAGACAAAGATGGGCTGTCAAGAACGTAGAAGAGGTAGGATGGGCGGTTGGTAAAAACTAGTATGGATCGTACATGGACGGTAGTTGGCCCTTCCGAACAACTTGATGCACTATCCCCTTTCAACCCATTGAGTGAAATGAGGGAAAAGGAAGGAAAATCCATGGACCAACCCCATCGTCTCCACCACGTAGGAACACGTGGTCACCCTAAGGACGCCTTCGGTATCCAGGGGTCGCAGACCGACCATAAAACCATGTTCAATAAGTGGAATGCATTAGTTTTCCGCTCTCAAGTTGGGCAGTAAGGGTCGAAGAAGGGCAATTACTCATTCTTAAAACCAGCATTCATAAGACCAAAGATTCGGAGGGGGAAAGCTCTCCATTCCTAGTTCTCACATAGCTGGATCATCCAGAACCACAAGAATCCTTATGATTCATGTTATCCCATGAGATTGATTTATGGTTTTCAAGAGGTTATATCTTGATGAGAAAATGCTATGGATTGTATATGTTTTAAAATGGGATGGGAAATGGTTTGTGATGGTACTTTGAAAAGTAGTAGGTTAACATGGTTTTAAGGTATATATTGGCAAGTCAAGATGCTTATTATAATTGAATGTAATTGGTCGATCAAAAGGATGAGAGTGCACTATAAAAAGAAAAAAATTCGTACGTACATGAGCCCAAAACATGATGGGAGCAACCACATCATGTGAGTCGTAAGGTGGGAGCAGCCACACCTTGTGAACACTTTGGTGGGAGAAGCCACACCAAGTGTTCTGCCCTTTCTTATGGTGGGAGCAGCCACGCCATAAGATGTATCTGCATATCCGAGTTATTTTTATGGTGGGAGCAGCCACACTATTTGTTTTAGGATGTGTAGCAACCATCAAAGTCATTTGAATGCCAATATATGAGATTACATGTGTCATTGATTTAAATGGTTTTTTATATTGAGCTTTAATCATGAGATTCTATTTTTGTAGCATGCTTTGTAAGTTAAAGCATTTGAAGCCTATTTTGAGATTTGCTTTGGGATTAATGCATGAGCCAAATGATACATGTGTTTAAATGTTAAATGATTTGCTTTAATGTGTTTTAAAGCATGGAATTATGTTGAGCATGATAAGAAATGGTTTATTTTGAAAAAAAAGGGTTTCCAAAATGACATTATTAATGGTTTTGATTTGAGCATCTCTCACTAAGCTTATTGCTTACGCTCTCTTTTCTTAACAATGCAGAAAAGTAGACTGAACGGGCAGCGAGGAAGCAAGTGAAGGAGTCCAAGCATCTCTCATAGCTCAAGTATGGTTTTTAAACAAACCATTACTAATAAGTTGGCAATGGGAGGTTACCTTGCTATTCTGGGAGTGTATGTGGTGAACTCACTGGTTTGGCACAATTTTGTAGTGCCTTAATAGACTTGTAAATAGCCTTTAATGTTTGATTTGAGTTTTGGCATGGTTTATGGTGTTTTACTTGACTTGGTAATAGGATGCATGCCTATAGATTTCTCTTGTGGTTGTGTGATCATGATATGATGTTGTTTTTTATGTGTATGGTTGAGGAACGATCCCTATATATGTTGGTTATATGTTAGAAGTATGCATATGGGTTTATTTATGGTTTACGGATTGTTTATCGAACGAAATGTAACATTACAGACCCAAGTGTATAGATACTTGGGTTACCATATCGATACAGTTAGGCAAATATGGCTTAGCGTATCGGTATAGTAAGCACCGTATAGATGTCGTGCATGAGGAAATGGCTAAGTGTATCGATACATCTGGACCATATCGATACGGTTTAACGCTACTGGAATTTTTGTTTGAAAATTCTATGGGACCGTATCGATATTGTGGCTGAGGGTATCGATACCCTATTAGATAAGTTGGTTAAATGGCATCTTCTGGGTTTTGAATCTTTACGTTTTTGTACCTGATTGTTTGTAAATGCAATTGAGTGAGCTTGGGTGATCGAATTGAGCTAAAATTTGATATGTGAGCATCAAACTTGAATAACTGAATATTGGTAAATTTAATTTCATAATAGGTCCCTGAATTTTGTAAGTTTTACTAAATGGTCCTTGAAGCATGTTTTGTCTTAACCGAATGATCAATTGACCTTGTCCGAGTTGTAAATTTATCTGCTGTGAGCATGATCACCTTAGGATTCGTAAGAGCATCTAGACAAGATAAAAGAAAAAATAGGGTCATTTATTGAGGTAAATCTTCACTGATTTACTTTAATATTCTCCGTGTAACTCGCTCAAGTCGGTAAACGGTAGATTGGGTCAAGGGGGTTACATTGATGAGGACACTCCATCTTGGAGGCAAATGGTGATACTTCATCTTGAAGGCAAATGGTGTCACTCTCTCTTGGAGGCAAATGGCTTCTCATCTTAGTGGTATTTGATGGCATTCCTTCTTGGAAGCTTAATGATGACACTCCATCTCGGAGGTAATTGATTGCATTCATTATTTGAAGATTAATGATGACACTCCATCTCAGAGGTAATTAACGACATTCCTTCTTGGAAACTTAATGATAACACTCTATCTCAGAGGTAATTGATGGCATTCATTCTTGGAAGCTTAATCATGACACTCTATATTGGAGGTAATTAACGACATTCCTTCTTGGAAGCTTAATGAATCTTCATCTTGGTGGCATTCCATATCGGAGTCGATTCCTGTCAATATGCTATGATAAAAGATGCACATGTTTCTAATGTGTTTGTCTTACATGCAAAAATGCTCTATTATTCTAAATGCATGCAAATTGTATGTGTTTTAAGTTCTGGATTTGTTTTTCTCTTTCTTGAGATCAAAGTCTATGTACTTTTCCTTTCTACTTCATATCGTCCATCTTGAATTTCATCATTTTCCATTTATCAGAGAGTGGTGTTCGTGAGCATTTTCTAGCATCATTGTGTTTTAAAACCCCTTTTTTTGAGTAATACACCGAACATCAAACATATTGTAAACCCCCTTAGGTAAAGCAAAGAGTTCACCAATTAACAAAAGAATGCAGAAATTTTCAAATGGTAAGTACAAGGAAACACGAGGTAACAAGATCATTGAAAATTTCCTCTTATTGAATGAAAATGGCCTAAGCCTTGGCAAATGATAATCAAATGTTTAAGACAACAAAGATCAAAGGGTAACAAAACAAAAAGGGGAAGAAAAATGCCCCTAGATCTCAATTGCAATGACTCCATTGCTACTTCGCTCAAGAATCTTTTTCTGATTGTAACCTCTGCCTAGTAAAGCTTGAGTTCTTGGACAAATATCTGAAGACATATGATTTTTCTCTCGATCATGTTTGGACCATTTTTGAGCTTTTGACTTTGAATCTTCCATTGATTCCAAGATGCCCTTTGCGGGTTTTCATATTTTCTCTCCTTTTTGTTTACCCATAGGGCCCTTCCAGGTTTTCACCTTTTGACATTTCTTTTTCTTCTTCTTCTTCTTCTTCTTCTTTTTTACCAATTGTGCCCTTTTGGGTTTTTACCTCTTGGTTTTTTGTTTTCTTTTTTCATTTTACCAGCAAGACCCTTTCGCGTTTTCACCTCTTGGTTTTTTCTCTCTTTTTTTACCAACAGGGCCCTTTCAGGTTTTTATTGCTTGGTTTTTTTCCTCTCTTTTTTTACCAATAGGGCCCTTTCGAGTTTTCACAAGACTTGATAACTCATTCTTGTCCATCTATGTTAAGATTAGTGCCCCACCAGAGAAGGAATTTTTTCACAACAAATGGTCATTCCCAATTTGGCATCCATTTTCCTTGAAAATCCCTTTGCATAGGCAACCTATTTTTTAGAACCAGATCCCCTTCATGGAACGCTCTTGTTCAGACTTTCTTACCATGGGCTCAAATCATTCGCTTTTGGTACATCTAACCATGGTAAATTGCTTTCAATCTCTTTTCTTCTATCAGATTCAACTGATCATATCTAACTTGAACCCATTCAGCTTCGTCCAACTCAAGTTCCATTAAGATATGAAGTGATGGAATCTCAACCTCAATCGGTAATACTGTCTCTGTTCCGTAAATTAAAGAATATGGAGTTGCCATGTAGATTTTTGCACGGATGTACGATACGCTAGCAAGGAAAAAGTTAGTTTCTCATGCCAATCTTTATATATTATCGCCATTTTCTCCACAATATGCTTAGTATTTTTGTTGGCTGCTTCGAAAGCCCGGTTCCATTTTTGGCAATAGGGTACTGACTTATGATGCTTTATCTTAAATCGTTCACACACTTCTTTCACAATTTGGTTGTTCAGATTTAAAGCATTGTCAAAGATAATTCTTTATGGTAGACCATACCGATAAATGATTTCCCTTTTTAGGAACTTGCATAATGTTGATCTGGTTACATTTACATACGAAGCAGCTTCCACCAATTTGGTGAAGTAATCAATCATTACAAAGATGAAACGATGTCCATTTGATGCCTTTGACATAATTGGTCCGATCACATCCATGCCTCGCGCTGCAAATGGCCATGGAGTTGTTATAACATGGAGAGGTGATGATGTTGCATGAATTTTATCTCTATAAATCTGACATTTATGGCATCTCTGAGCGACGTTGATGCAATCTTCTACCACAGATACCCAGAAATAACCCAACCTCACAATCTGCCTAGACATATTGAGGCCATTTGAATGAATTCCACAAATTTCCTCGTGAATTTCCTCAATTAACTTTTATGCCTCATGATTTTCTACGCATCTGAGCAACGATTGGTCGCTCCGTCTTTTGTATAGGATATCTCCATCAAGGACGTATCCTGCTGCCATTCTCCGAATTGTTCTTTTAGTAATATCGGTCGCTTCCTCAGGATATTTCTGAGACTTGATATACTGTAAAATATCATAATATCAAGGGTGGTTGGTCATCTACCTCATCTTCGATGGTATAACAACTAGCGGGTGAGTCATAGATACTCATTTGTATGGGCATTATATCAGCTTCTCTATTTTCTTAAAACATAGAAGCCAAAGTTCTCAATACATCAATCATTTGATTATCTTCTCGGGGGATGTAATGGAAAGATATCTCCTCGAACTCTTTTATTAATTCAAGGACGAGCTTGCGATATTCAATCAATTTAGCATCTTTTGTTTCCCACTCTCCGAGAAGTTGATAAACCACTTATGACGAATCGTCATATGCTTTTAGGACTTTAAATTTTTGCTGGATTGTCACACAAAGTACCATTATACACGCTTCATATTTTTCCATATTATTGGTACACTCAAAATTCAATCAACCGGTAAAGGGATAATGATTCCCTTTGAGAGATACTAAGACTGCCTCAAATCCATTCCCAAATGCGTTTGAAGCTCCGTCAAAATTCATTTTCCAAGGCTTTCCGCTATTTGGTTCATCTTTACTAGTAGTTAAGCACATTAGGTCCTCGTCAGGAAAGTCAAAACTCAAAGGTTCGTATTCAGATGAAGCATGACCTTTGATGGCTTTCTGGTTTACATACTCAATATTGTATTCAAAAAGAAAAATTTTCCATTAGCCATTCTTCTTGATAAGCATGGCTTTTCCAACATGTATTTTATTGGATCTAGCTTTGCAATCAACTATGTTGTATGGTATAACATTTACTGACGAAGACTGTGAGCAGTACAGACAAAGACGCAACATAACTTCTCAATAGAAGAGTATCTCAATTCACAATCGGTACTTTTTTGCAAAAGTAATAGATGACACAATCCCAGTTACGAAAAGACTGAGAGTGCTTGTTTTCCCGAACGTGAATTGAGTAAGTATGATGTTGGATACAAAAGATTAAATTAGCAATGTGATGTAGTGTTGAGAATGATAAATTTGGGTTAAAGATGGCGGTAACAAGGAATGGTTGTATGGGAAGGGATTTGGATGGTATTTATGGAGTTCGGTATTTGGATGGATGAAAGATGATGTTGAAGTGGATGAATGGTAAAGGAAATTTTGAAGACTTGGTTAAGAAACGAAGAAAGAACCAATACTATGGAAAGAGTTAGCAACCAATCGGTATAGAAAGAATAGGATTGACGCCACAAGACTATGCTTGATAAGTCGATAGAGTTCTTAAAGAACAAGGGAGTTTGAACACTCACAAAATAATTTTTCATTCCAATTCAAGTTGTATTCAAATGCTTTACAATATGTTCTATTTATAGGATTGACATAGAGTAGATGAAAAGATGAGTTGAAGGGATTAAATTATATCTTCAATGACATGGAATGTGTAACAATTCATGCTAGAATTTCAATTTTCTCTTTACACACTTTGTAGTCTATATTCATTGCAAATATGGCCTTTGGTTTGCCATCTTGATATGAATAGGGTCATTGATTTGCCATCTTCAACATTTCCATGACCTTTGTGCTTACAAGCCATAATCCTTTCTTGTGTTTTTTTTCTCTTCCAACCTTTTGTCTTCCAATGCATCTCCTACAAGACATATTACCAACATTTTGGACAGTAAATAACACACTAATTTGTAACATAAATTAGATGTGTATTCAAGCTAATCATGCAACTATAAATATGTAATAATGTAATTCCCTAAAATATGGTCTAGAAGTACGTGGATACTTTGAATATATTTCCAATTGAATTAAGATCCTAAAAAGGAACAATTAAGGGTCTTGGGACCAAATTAGAATTTTGAGAAGATGGAGGGCTCAAGTTGAGAGGAATAAACTGAATTAGATGGAAACTTCTAGGTTTGGATGTTGAATCCTTAATATCTAAATGACTTGCACGTATGGCAAGCCTTGACCAAGCCATGTGGAAAGTGGTGGGAGTTTCGGTCAACTTGGATTGAGAACCCCAAGATGTCTCATTCATTTCTTTCTCCACCGAGAAGAAGAATGGAGAGAAAGTTAAGCTTGCCATGGAAAATTTGAAGAATTGAGCTTAAAAAGATCAAGTTTGTAGGTGTAGTTCGGTCTCCTAAGGGTTACGGGTAAGCCATCTTGTTTCACTTCTTGTGTTAAGCTTAATTAGAGAAGTATGTGTGAATCTTATATGAATTTTAAGCATTGCTAATTGTTTAAAGAAAGAAGTATATTATGTTAGAAATTTCCCTTGAGTATCTGAAAGATTCATACATTAAGATAGAATACTTGAGAATTTGAATGTGTTGAATGGATGGGAAGGTTTAATTGAATGAGCATTTATATAAGTATTCGAAAATAAGAGTGTAATACTTGGCCATAATCATCTAGGATATACATTAATGGTTGAAATTGATGATGAGAGTTTTTGTTTGTTATAGATTCCAGGAGAGGACTGTTTCGAGAACCTCGAAAGTATGTTGGACTGATTTGATTAAACAATTGAATACATATGTAAACTTGTCCTGCTTTGTTCGCATAGGCTTATTGCTGGACTGCTTTCTTGAAAATGAATGAATGTAATTACATGTATGGTAAACGGGGCTGCTTTGATATGATGAAATATGAATATTAGTATATATATATATATGTATATGTAAGTAATTGGTTGTTTATTAGGATCTTGGACTGATTTAAGTGTATTAAAACAGGGGAGGGCTGTTTGTGCATTTAAGGGACTATTTTGACGGTTGGAGAGTAAATACATGTGAGTTGGTTCTTGTATACGAATGTATATAGACATCATAGGGTCATCCTTGATAAATTTACATATATATATATATATATATGAATGAAATGGATAATTGGTTGAATAGCTAAGTAAATGTTCATTAAGAATGCTTCTAATGCACAATAATGCTTTTCTAAGGTTAGAGGTTCGGAGATATTTTAGGGGTTAAGAATGAAAGAAGAGAAAACCGTGGATAAACAAGAATGGAATCGTGTTTGTGATCAGAATTAGCTTGGAAAATATTGTGAGTATAGCTAAAGTCTCGGGAGGGGCTTATACCTTCCTCAGCATTCTTGATTTCTCTATTTACATTCACTGTTTCCAAACATCAGCAATCTATGGAATAAGATCTTGGAATTAGTAATAAAGCTTTAATTTGATCCACGTATACTAAAATAAGCTTGATGACTAAATCCTTGTTATAGATTCACTCGACTAGAATGAGTATATGAGTAGGGATTCATGTTTAAAACTATATCCATGCTCGATGTGATAAGCAAAATACTATGATCCATGTGACACTTGCTTTTGGAGTTATGTTCCTTTTTCCTTGATATGAGTTGATTAAATTGAGAACCATAGATAAGTTATAAGTTAAATATATACTCAATTAACAGGACACGGAACTATATATGCTCACTATTGACTTTTGGTATGAAATAATTTGATTCAGTTTATGCTTAGTTGAGATTTATAAACATTAAAGTATGATCTATGAATAAGCCCTAGTCATGATCCAATCCGAATTGAATGAAAAAACCAAAGGAAACCACATTTATTGCGTGTAAATGCTTAATGTAATCTGTAATAAGCCTTGGTGGCAATGATAATAAGGATATTGAGCAATGCTCATATATAATGAGAAATTCATATGAAGTGAATAAATGCCTAATATGAAAGGCAATAAGCATTATGATATTTGATTAGGAGTTATGCTCAAATTGTCTATAATAAGATAAGATAAATGTGAAATCATTGGTCTCGAGTCAGTCATAGGTATAGTTGCCATGCCATAGAGTCTATAGAGCTCGCGTTTGGGGTGGATTGCGATCCTTATGTGGCAACAGTAGGAAGGATGACCGGTACTGTGAGTACCATCTTTTGGCGACAGTTTGGTTGGGGATTCATGTACCTAAGTTGTTATTCGATTGTCAAGGCTATGTCATTAAGAATTCATGAATTATATGATTAACAAAAGAAGCATCGAAGTAACTTGTTAAGTAACACATGTATTCTTTATTATAAAAGACATTTTTGGGAGAATATGGAGAGTTTAATTTGAATATGATTTCAATTGAGATTAGGATGTACCTTTGATTATGATTGATTAAATAATTAATCTATAATTAAATGCTTAATTCGAATGCCTTGTTTATTACTAATTAAATTCATGTTCAAGATATAGTTATGCAAAATCAAAAGATCAAATGAAAGGAAAAACAAATGTAACCCCCTTAGCCCAGCTTAGACGGTTGACCCGAACTACGAAGATTACACGGGGAAAACCAAAGTCAACCTGAAAGTCAACCATGATTAACGACCCTTTTTTTCTTTTAATCTTGTCTAGATGCACACTAACCCTAAGTGAGCACTCATGAAACATATATGAGAAAGACATAGCGATCGAACAACAAAGAGGGACTCAATTGCACTTATTACAAGTTTAGGGACCAAATTGCAATTTCTGTAAATTACAAGGTCAAAACTGATTTTAAGGTTACCAATATGCAATTAGTCACATTACATGCTACTCTGCCAAAAATCAACTTAAATGGACATCTCAAGCATCAGCAATTGCAACATCAACATTCGGGACTAAAAAGTAAAGCCTGCAAACTTCAGCACCATTCAAATCAGTGCCCAACGGTCACCTGTTCCGAAACGTTCACCTGCCGTATCGGAAAGAGGACCAAAACGGCGTTGACCGGTCTAAAATGCGGGTTGGTTCCGAGACTGGTTACGAAACAAGGCCTTCCAGTAGACAAATCATTTCGGAACAACCTCCAGCCGTTTCGAAACAAGAAGGCCATTACAGGCACCCGTTTCGAAACGTCAGAGAGTGTTCCGATACGGTTTGCCCAGAAGCTGCAGATTTTGCTGGTTTTTCATACATAATCCAATCAAACACATCCAAATGACTTTCCAAACATACCAACAAGTCATCAAACCTATAAGGTGCATGTTTAGAACTCCTAAACACATTCATAGCATCAAACATGAATTTCACATGTCTAGAGGCATGCTTCCTATTATTCAAAACCAAATAAGCAATCAAACTTCAAAACAAGCATTTAAAGGCCATTAACAAGTTCAACCCAACAAAGGCAACATGCCTCAACTTAGGGAGTTCAACACATCTCCCAAAACAAAGTTTAGATTCCCATTGCCAAATTACCAAAACTAATAGTGTATGAAAACATCACCATATATGAGCTTGGATTCCCTTGGACACACTTAGCTCCCTTGTTGCCCTTCAACACCTCAATTATCTGCATTATTAGTAAAATAGAGCGTAAGAACAAATGCTTAGTGAGGCATGCTCTAAATAAAACCAATACAACAATGCATTTTAGAAAACACTTTCACAAAGCTTTTAAAAACACATGCTCATCTCTTTTCATGCAACCTCGCATACTTTACAAGCATCTCATGCTTCATTAAATTTGATTCATTATATTGGCTTCCAAGTGATAGATCATAACCAATTCAACACAAAAAAACACACTCGGATACGCGGATTACAAGCGTTGTCCCACACGCTTCATACATACTACCAACTTACAAGGTTGAGTTTATCGGTACAATCACAACCCCTCAACACTTGTGACGGAGTTTAAGGGTACAATCACAACCCCTCAACATCACTCATCGGTAGTTGTATAGCCCACTAACGAGAGTAAGGGACACATAACACAAGATCCACACACGGACTTTTAACCACCGTTGTGATCTTACCAAGATCCACACACGGACTTTTAACCACCGTTGTGATCTTACCTCTCTCGTTAGGATACTTGGATGGAGTTTACGGTACAATCACAACCCCTCAGCATCCAAGGCGACTTTACTTATGGTGCACCCAATCCTATAGCCGGCTAACTATATCTGATTCACGTACTTTAAAACCAATTCATCACTTGCCAATATACATCAAATACCATCATCAATTCACTGTTTTAAAGCATTAATCAAAGCCATTAAACATCATGCATCACCATGCATCATTATCAAACTAATAACATGTCAAACCAAGGATCTCTTACCTTGAGCATCCTTCAACACATGGCTTCCAAAACCAGCATTAATCATGCTAAAACATGCTTTCAAAACAGTAATTAAACATGCATTTCATAACCAATGCATCAAACCACAACATAGCACATCCGAGGGAGTTTTTCCGAAAACTTACTCTTGAGCTTAGCTAAGTTGTTTAGACTTAAACTAAGCTCCCAAAACCTTCAAATAATCGTTACAAAGCTGGAAACCCAACTCCACTCACCAATTAAGTTTTGCTTGCTTGCCGAAACGCCAATTAAGCTTCCAAAATCAACTCCAAAGGTGTCCGAAGATGTCTCCCCTGTTTTAAACACATCAAAGTAGAGGATTAATGCATCACCATGCATTGAAATCTTCAGCCAACACACCTAAACTCGCTGCTCTACCTAAAACCAACATTTCAGCTACCAAACACAACTGAAATCACCTTCAAACTCTTCCAAAACTTTACCCAGCCAAGATCCATCACTTATAACCATTTCTAAACATCAATTAACATCCAAAATAAACCTAAACTCGTCCTTATACCTCCAGCTATAACAGAACACCAAAAACACCTCAAAAACCACCATTTTCATAAGCAAAAACTTAGGAAATACAACATATTCGGGATTAGATTAACAAAACCTCATTTCAAACATCATTAGACATCCAAAATACATTAAAGAATCATCTCAAAACAGAGCCCAAGCAATCAGAACGAAATTCTTCAAGATTTCTTCCAAAATCTTGAGTTTAAGCCAAAATCATGTCTCCAACATTAAAACCATTTATAAAACTTAAATTAAGGATTGACAACTTGGGAATTTCAGTAAAGAACTGAGTATTTAGAGGAGAAGAACAATCTTACCTCTAAATGGTGATTTCTCCTTGATTTGGGCAAAATTCCTTGAAAATTCAATGAGGAAATCAAAAGGATTTGATGCAAGATTGATTAGGAACTAATGGATGATAGAAATCTCATCAATTGAAGTGAAGATCAATGCAAAAGTTGCTGGAGAAAAGTGTTTGGATGATGGGATTTTGAGAGAAAAAGGAATGAGAGAAAATTAGGAAAAGGTAGTTATGAAAATCCAAAAAGTAGTTTCCCATCTTTATTTTATTTAATTAAACATTTATTAAATCACCCAAATTAAGGAAAATCTGGAGAAAACATTTTTGGGTAAATTAGCTCCTTAAAGATTCAAAGTTTCAATCCATACAAAACAGTCACCACTAAACTTTTCAAAAATCGCATTTTGGTCACTACACTGAAATGTAGTGTTTCCAAATCTTGTTTTGTAAAATTGTTTTCACCATTCCCTTATATATATTAAAAGAGGATTTTTAGATATTTTTCTATATTTTTAAAGCATCCCGAACTAGGCTTTCCCTAAAACCTCCTTTTATATTGGAACCGAAAATCAGACCGGTCTGGTTCAGACCCTAAACTTCCAAGCCCAAAATTGGGGTGTTACAACTCTCCCCCTCTTAAGAAATTTCGTCCTCGAAATTTACCTGGAGGAAAAAGGTAAGGAAACTGCTTCTTCATGTCATCCTTCCTTTCCCATGTGGCTTCCTCGACACCATGATGTCTCCACAACAACTTAACCAATTCAATGATCTTACCACGAAGAACTTTACTGTCTGAATCCAGAATTTAAACTGGCTCTTCATCATAGGTCAAATCTGGATTCAACTCCACTTCCTCCACAGGCATAACATGCGAAGGATCCGATCTATACCTTCGTAGCATAGAGACATGAAACACATCATGTATCTTTTCCTACTCTTGCGGTAACCTCAGCTTGTACGCAACAGGACCCACACGTTCAATCACCTCGTAAGGTCCAATATACCTAGGGCTCAACTTACCCTTCCGACCAAACCTCATCACCTTCTTCCAAGGCGAAACCTTCAAGAACACACGGTCACCCACCGCAAACTCAATCTCCTTACGCTTCAAATCTGCGTAAGACTTCTGCCAATCAGAAGCTGCCTTCAACCGCTCACAAATGAGCTTCACCTTCTCGGTGGTTCCTTTCAACAAAGCCGACATCGAGACCAACTTCTGACCTGTTTCAGCCCAGCAAAGAGGAGTTCTGCACTTCCTCCCATACAAGGCTTCATAAGGTGCCATTTGAATACTTGCCTGGTAGCTATTGTTATAAGCAGACTCCACCAAAGGCAAATGCTTCTCCCAAGAACCTTGAAACTCAATCACACAACACCTCAACATATCCTCAAGCACTTGGATAACACGCTCAGACTGTCCATCCGATTATGGATGATAAGAAGTACTGAAAATCAACCGTGTACCCAAAGCTTGATGTAAACATTCCCAAAAACGCGATGTAAACCTCGGATCTCTATCCGACGCTATAGACTTTGGCACACCATGCAGTCGCACAATCTCAGCAATGTACAACTTTGCAAGCTTATCCAAGGTATACGTAGTATGCACAGGCAAGAAATGCGCACACTTCGTAAGGCGATCCACAATCACCCACACCGAATTCTTCTTCGATGGAGACAAAGGCAAACACGACACAAAGTCCATGGTAATCCTTTCCCACTTCCACTCAGGAATCCTCAACGGTTGCAACAACCCTGAAGGAAACTGATGCTCAGCCTTAACCCGCTGACAAACCATGCACTTACTCACGTACTCCGCAACATCTTTCTTCAGTCCGACCCAATAGTACTCATCCTTCAGATCACGATACATCTTGGTACTACCAGGGTGCATAGCAAAAGGACTGCTATGAGCTTCAGTCAGAATAGTACGCCTCAACTCCGCATCATTCGGCACTACTATCTGACTTCCAAAACATAGAACCCCATCATTATTAAAACAGAAATCCGATGGTCTACCCTCAGCAATATCCTGAACATGTGGCACCAAAGAAACATCCAACAACTGCTTATCCTTTATCAACTGGACTAAAGATGGTTTCACTTGCAATTCAGCCACAAGACCTCCATCTTGCGAAATACTCAAGCTGGCAAACATAGCCCTTAACTCCACTGCTACCTTCCTACTCAAGGCATCCGCTACAACATTAGCTTTTCCCGGATGGTACTCAATCGTCAAATCATAATCCTTAAGCAAATCCACCCAACGTCATTGCCTAAGATTCAACTCTTTCTGAGACATCAGATACTTCAAACTCTTGTGATCCGTGTACACAGTACACTTCTCACCATACAGATAATGTCTCCAAATCTTCAAAGCGAAAACCACCGCAGCTAGCTCAATATCATGCGTAGGATAATTGCGCTCATGCACCTTCAACTGTCGCGATGCATAAGCCACCACCTTACCCTCCTGCATTAGCACACACCCCAAACCAACATATGATGCATCGTTGTACACCACAAACTCTTTTCCTGATTCAGGTTGAACCAAGATAGGAGCTTGCGTCAATGCTGCCTTAAGCTTCTCAAAAGCTTGTTGCCTTGCTTTTGTCCACTCATACTTGACATCCTTTTGAAACAACTTCGTCAAAGGGGCTGCAATCTTTGAAAATCCATCCACGAACCTCCGGTAGTATCCTGCCAACCCAAGGAAACTACGGACTTCATGAACAGACTTAGGAGGCTTCCAATTCATCACCGCCTCAATCTTCTGAGGATCAACACAAATTCCTTCAGCAGAAACCACATGACCAAGGAAAAAAAACTTCCCTAAGCCAGAATTCGCACTTTCTCAGCTTAGCATAAAAGTGATTCTCCAACAGCGCCTGCAACACAATCCTCAAATGCACCTCATGCTCCTCCTCGGTACGAGAATACACAAGAATATCATCAATGAACACCACAACAAACTTGTCCAGGTATTCATGGAACACTCTATTCATCATGTCCATAAAAGCTGTAGGAGCATTCGTCAAGCCAAACGGCATTACAAGGAACTCATAATGCCCATACCTCGTCCTAAAGGCTGTTTTTGGCACATCCACATCTTTCACCTTAAGCTGGTAGTACCCTGACCTTAAGTTAATCTTAGAGAACACAGCCGCTCCCCGAAATTGATCAAAAAGATCATCAATCCTCGGCAAAGGATACCGATTCTTGATAGTCAACTTGTTCAGCTGACGATAATCGATGCACATTCTCATAGTGCCATCCTTCTTCTTCACAAACAAGACTGGTGCACCCCAAGGTGACACACTCGGCCGAATGAAACCACGATCAAACAACTCCTGAAGTTGCATCTTCAACTCCTTCAACTCCTTAGGTGCCATACGGTAAGGAGTAATGGACACTGGAGTGGTGTTTTCATACAGCTCAATTCCAAACTCCACCTCTCGACTAGGCGGCAATCCAGGTAACTCCTCCGGAAACACTCCATGAAACTCTCGCATAATCCTGATATCTTGAACGCGCAACTCCTTAGAGCTAGGATTCATCATAAAGGCTAGATAAGCCTCACAACCTTGCCTCAGCATTCGGCTTGCTTCCAATGTAGACATCACATTGGCAAGAAACTTCACATTCTCACCAACCACCACTACTTCGTAATCATCCACAAGTTTCAACGAAACTCGCTTGTTCTCAAAATCCACCACAGCTCGATGTTCAACAAGCCAATCCATACCAAGGATTACATCAAAACCATAGAATGGAAATTCCATGAGATCAACAAGAAAAACATGGTTTTGCACTTTCAAGGGACACATTCTATACAACTTCCGTGTTACGACTGTCTCCCCAAAGGAACTAGTCACACACATACCAACATCCAAAGACTCAACAGGTAAACCAAGCAATTGAGCATGCTCACGCAATATGTATGAGTGTGTAGATCCAGAATCAATCAAGGAAAGTAATGATAAGGATTGCAAAGTAAAGGTACCTGCGATCACATCCGTATCATTCCTCCCCTCACGCTAAGCATACACTCGAGCCTGGCCACCACCCTCAGGTTGTACAGCCACAACATGTGCCACATTCCTCCCACCATCATCTCTGCGCTAAAAGTTACCACGGCCACGCCCACGACCTCTCTGTGGTGCAACTACCCCAGGAGCACGTCCCTAACCACCACCGACCAACAAAGGGCACTCCCTCCTCATGTGGTCTGCCGAACCACAATTCCAACATGAGTTACCTGTCACTGCAATAGGAGCCTGAACCTCTCTCGCTGCTCAAGGACAATCTCGCCTCACATGACCACGCGATCCACACGTCCAACACGTGTTCTGATCAGCCCTCATCCTATCTCCCTGAACAGGCGCACCATGTCCTCCATTACCACGCCTAGCAGAAGACTGATACCTCTTATCCCGTCCTCTCTTGTTCCATCCACCACTGGAACTATGATCAGCAGCTCTTTTGCCTGAGCTAGAACTAACACCTCTGGAAGACAAACCCAAGTTATGCTCGATGCCCTTCGCTCTACTCACAAGCACATCAAAATCTGTATACTCGGCCGCAAGCATAAAAGTCTTCACGTCCGTTACCAATCCGTAGCGGAAACGTTCACACCTCTCCCGCTTATCAGGGATTAGCTTAGGTGCATACTGACTAAGGCGGACAAATTGGATCTCATACTCAGCTACTGTCATGCTCCCTTACACAAGAGACATAAATTCTCTTTTCTTCTCATCTAGGTATCGTACACCCAGATACTTTCGCTTGAACGCGTTCAGGAAAACGTCCAAGTCACATCATTGTCCTCTATTCAAGAGACAGTGGTCGTCCACCACGTATAAGCATCATCATGCAACAGTGACACCACACAACCCAACTTCTTTACATTATTGCAGTTCATTTGCCCCAAAATCCTCTTGGTGCTTTCCAACCAAGACTCAGATCCTTCCGGAGATAAACCTCTGAACTCAGTCCCTTTCAGACTGTGAAGACGTTCCAAAGGCAATCTCACATTAGCATCACCCTGATGCGCAGCTCCATAAGCTCCAGCTACTGCTGCCAGAAAGGCTCTAGCAATAGCCTGAATCAACACAGTCATTTCAGGAGCAGCTTGCCCCTGCACACCTTCGGGTCCAGCGACCCCAGCACCAGCGCCAGCATTATCACCACCAGCACCACCACCGCCGGGTGGTCCACCACCAGAGGAGGAGGTAAATCCACAACATTCTCAGTGTTCTCGTCATTCTTGTTCTCATTCTGAGCCATAGCTCTTGTGTTCATTCTCATCTCCCTACGCGGCTCCATAACAAGAAAAACAATGCACTGACAAAAATGCAATAAACATAATTAGGCTCAACAAGGTAAGTATTCCAAGTACTCAAGCTCTTTTTTGAAAACAATTCCTTCCATTAGTTTTGATATGGTAATGGGATCCCCTAACACATTCCAACATAGCATATCATCACAATTGAAACCATGCATCACAATTCAAACAACATTCTTTCACCCAAAAGGCATATCACGCAAATACACATACATCATCCTCTTACAAATCCCAAGGATACGAGAACCTGGATCTGATACCACCAAATGTAACCCCCTTAGCCCAGCCTAGACGGTTGACCCGAACTACGAAGATTACACGGGGAAAACCAAAGTCAACCCGAAAGTCAACCTTGATTAACGACCCCTTTTTTCTTTTAATCTTGTCTAGATGCACATTAACCCTAAGTGAGCACTCATGAAACATATATGAGTAAGACACAGCGATCGAACAACAAAGAGGGACTCAATTGCACTTATTACAAGTTTAGGGACCAAATTGCAATTTCTGTAAATTAGAAGGTCAAAACTGATTTTAAGGTTACCAATACGAAATTAGTCACATTACATGCTACTCTGCCAAAAATCAACTTAAATGGACATCTCAAGCATCAGCAATTGCAACATCAACATTCGGAACTAAAAAGTAAACTTGCAAACTTCAGCACCATTCAAATCAGTGCGCAACGGTCACCTGTTCCGAAACGTTCACCTGCCGTATCGGAATGAGGACCGAAACGGCGTTGACCGTTCCGAAACGTGGGTTGGTTCCGAGACTGGTTCCGAAACAAGGCCTTCCAGTAGCCAAATCGTTTCGGAACAGCCTCCAGCCGTTTCGAAACACGAAGGCCATTACAGGCACCCGTTTCAAAACGTCAGAGAGTGTTCCGATACAGTTTGCCCAGAAGCTGCATATTTTGCTGGTTTTTCATACATAAATCCAATCAAACTCATCCAAATGAATTTCCAAACATACCAACAAGTCATCAAACCTATAAGGTGCATGTTTAGAACTCCTAAACACATTCATAGCATCGAACATGAATTTCACATGTCTAGTGGCATGCTTTCTATTATTCAAAACCAAATAAGCAACCAAACTTCAAAACAAGCATTTAAAGGCCATTTACAAGTTCAACCCAACAAAGGCAACATGCCTCAACTTAGGGAGTTCAACACATTTCCCAAAACAAAGTTTAGATTCCCATTGCCAAATTACCAAAACTAATAGTGTATGAAAACATCACCATACATGAGCTTGGATTCCCTTGGACACACTTAGCTCCCTTGTTGCCCTTCATTACCTCAATTATCTGCATTATTAGTAAAAGAGAGCGTAAGCACAAATGCTTAGTGAGGCATGCTCTAAATAAAACCAATACAACAATGCATTTTAGAAAACACTTTCACAAAGCTTTTAAAAACACATGCTCATCTCTTTTCATGCAACCTCGCATACTTTACATGCATCTCATGCTTCATTACTTTCGATTCATTATATTGGCTTCCAAGTGATAGATCATAACCAATTCAACACAAAAAAACACAATCCGATACGCGGATTACAAGCGTTGTCCCACACGCTTCATACATACTACCGGCTTACAAGGTGGAGTTTATCGGTACAATCACAACCCCTCAACACCCGTGATGGAGTTTAACGGTACAATCACAACCCCTCAACATCACTCATCGGTAGTTGTATAACCCACTAACGAGAGTACGGGACACATAACACAAGATCCACACACAGACTTTTAACCACCGTTGTGATCTTACCAAGATCCACACACGGACTTTTAACCACCGTTGTGATCTTACCTCTCTCGTTAGGATACTTGGATGGAGTTTACGGTACAATCACAACCCCTCAACATCCAAGCTGACTTTACTTACGGTGCACCCAATCCTATAGCCGGCTAACTATATCTGATTCAAGTACTTTAAAAGCAATTCATCACTTGCCAATATACATCAAATACAATCATCAATTCACTGTTTTAAAGCATTAATCAAAGCCATTAAACATCATGCATCACCATGCATCATTATCAAACTAATAACATGTCAAACCAAGGATCTCTTACCTTGAGCATCCTTCAACACATGGCTTCCAAAACCAGCATTAATCATGCTAAAACATGCTTTCAAAACAGTAATTAAACATGCATTTCATAACCAATGCATCAAACCACAACATAGCACATCCGAGGGAGTTTCTCCGAAAACTTACTCTTGAGCTTAGCTAAGTTGTTTAGACTTAAACTAAGCTCCCAAAACCTTCAAATAATCGTTACAAAGCTGGAAACCCAACTCCACTCACCAATTACGTTTTGCTTGCTTGTCGAAACGCCAATTAAGCTTCCAAAATCAACTCCAAAGGCGTCCGAAGATGTCTCCCCTATTTTAAACACATCAAATTAGAGGATTAATTCATCACCATGCATTGAAATCTTCAGCCAACACACCTAAACTCGCTGCTCTACCTAAAACCAACATTTCGGCTACCAAACACAACCGAAATCACCTCCAAACTCTTCCAAAACTTTACCCAGCCAAGATCCATCACTTCTGACCATTTCTAAACATCAATTAACATCCAAAATAAACCTAAACTCGTCCTTATACCTCCATCTATAACAGAACACCAAAAACACCTCAAAAACCATCATTTTCATAAGCAAAAACTTAGGAAATACAACCTATTCGGGATTAGATTAATAAAACCTCATTTCAAACATCATTAGACATCCAAAATACATTAAAGAATCATCTCAAAACAGAGCCCAAGCAATCACAACGAAATTCTTCAAGATTTCTTCCAAAATCTTGAGTTTAAGCCAAAATCATGTCTCCAACATTAAAACCATTTATAAAACTTAAATTAAGGATTGACAACTTGGGAATTTCAGTAAAGAACTGAGTATTTAGAGGAGAAGAACAATCTTACCTCTAAATGGTGATTTCTCCTTGATTTGGGCAAAATTCCTTGAAAATTCAATGAGGAAATCAAAAGGATTTGATGCAAGATTGATTAGGAACTAATGGATGATAGAAATCTCATCAATTGAAGTGAAGATCAATTCCAAAGTTGCTGGAGAAAAGTGTTTGGATGATGGGATTTTGAGAGAAAAAGGAATGAGAGAAAATTAGGAAAAGGTAGTTATGAAAATCCAAAAATTAGTTTCCCATCTTTATTTTATTTAATTAAACATTTATTAAATCACCCAAATTAAGGAAAAATCTGGAGAAAACATTTTTGGGTAAATTAGCTCCTTAAAGATTCAAAGTTTCAATCCTTACAAAACAGTCACCACTAAACTTTTCAAAAATCGCATTTTGGTCACTACACCGAAATGTAGTATTTCCAAATCTTATTTTGTAAAATTGTTTTCACCACTCCCTTATATATATTAAAAGAGGATTTTTAGATATTTTTCTATATTTTTAAAGCATCCCGAACTAGGCTTTCCCTAAAACCTCCTTTTATATTCGAACCGAAATCAGATCGGTCTGGTTCAGACCCTAAACTTCCAAGCTCAAAATTGGGGTGTTACAAAAAATGAATTATAAATTAAGTAGCTTTTGTTTGTGAGTTTTATGCTTGATACCTTGTGTGATAGTAACCTGTGTATTATTAAGTTATGATTAATTAAGAAATAAATCAATAAAGTGTGTATATATATTATAAATAAATCATGCTAGTGAAATGTTTATTATGTAATAGGTGACTTAGTGAATTTTTGAATAATGTTTAAAGTGATGAGATATGATGAGATGAATACCTGCATACTATAGTGGTTGGAATGTATAAGAAATTAGGGTTTGATTGACTCCCCAATAATATATGGTTATGCATAATTTGAATATTTAAGTACCTATATGTTAGTGCCTTGTCGGTTAAGTGACATTTTTAGAGGAATGCTTCAATTGAAATCTCTCGTGATAAGATGATTCATGCCTTTTTGGCGAGTGAAATAACTTAGTAATTTGTAATACATGATCAGGTAAGCTGATGTGTAGGAGCTCAGTAGGAAATAAGCTGATTCAAGAAGGTATCACTAGCAACTTGCGTAATAAGCATTTGTATACAAGTAGAACTATTTGAGCATTCGTGTGCCAAAATGGGTTAGGAAAAGATATCATAACTAGAAGTCTAGTAGTTAGAAAGGATAGGGTTGATGAAATGAATTCTTTGACTGTTTGCATCATGATCAATTAATGCTACTTCGAAACCAGGATCAAAAAGGTCATATTAGAGCAAGTTCGATAGTTACTTAGATCCGATGATCCTCAAATAATGATTAGATTATAAAAAGAATAGTATTTCTGAATTTATGTTTTCGGTTAGCAAAAGTATCTCACTAAGCCATTTATGGGGTGTTACAAAGAATGCAACAACTAAATATGCAAGAAATACATCTAATTAAATATGTAAGAAAATAAAATATGCACTCTGAATGTATAAGAAAAAATACTAATTATGCATTGATGCATTAAAGTGAACATGCAAAATGTTGCATGGCTCAAGTGAAGAACAAGGCTCATTATTTGTTTCCAAAACATGAGCAATCAAATTGGTGACAGAATCATTTAATCTCTTGGCTCATGCACGAGTGATAAGTCCACGAGGCAACTCTAATTAATCTTGCATAGCTCCATGAGGTTCTTGATCAATCGTGCTCGCATCAGTAGATAGCATGTTCCTTTCTCTCGGTTTCGTCGTGATGGCCCAATACACAACCCATAAAGTTCTCAAATATAGCTAAATACAAAATCAAAGGCTTGTCTGGTACAAGAGGAACTAATACATGAGGATTTGACAAATATTGCTTAACCTTGTCAAAGGCATTCTAGCATGTTGAGTCCGACTCGTCTGTATTATGCTTCCTTAGGAGACGAAAGATGGGATCACATTTATCGTTTAATTGAGAGATGAACCGAGAATTATAATTTAATATTCCTAAGAAGCCTCAAATTTTCTTTTGAGTGCGAGGAGGCGGAAGTTCTTGAATAGTTTTGATTTTATAAGGATCTACCTCAATACCTCGCTTGCAGACCATAAAACCCAATAATTTGCCTGAAGCAACTCCAAAGGAGCATTTTGTAGGATTCAATTTCAATTGAAATTTCCTTAAGCGTTCAAAGAGTTTTTTGAGGTCTGTGATGTGTTCTTCTTCCGTTCATGACTTGGCGATCATATCATCCACATAAACTTCTAATTTTTTGTGCATCATGTCATGGAACAATGTCACCATGGCTCTCTTATATGTTGCCCTGCATTTTTTAGACCGAACGACATCACTTTTGTAACAAAATGTGCCCCATTCTGTCACAAACGTGGGTTTTCCATGTTATAACTGTAACACCCCCTTCCCGGCCTGGTCGAAAAGCGGGTTGGAAAGTGCTACCGATGAACAATACGATGATCGGTGCAATAAAATTTCAATCAATAACAACACATAGTCAAAGCTTTTCTTAATAACGTGACCAAACATATATTTTAATCTAAGTTATTAACTTCTTAACGATGGTTACTTATTTAAGACCAAATTTTAACTTTTATAAGCTTTAGAGGCTAAATTGGAATTTCAGTAAATTAAAGGTCCTTTATCGTAATTTAACACACCAAAATGCAATTTAACTTAATATCGGTAAGCCTGCTAATTTTCATGTTATTCAGAGTTCATTTATCTATGCAATTAAGCCATCTAAAATTTAGAGACCAATCTGTAAACAATGTAAAACTTCAATCCACGCCATTTAACCGAATTAACTAACACCGTACCGATACCCCTTTAGGGTCGTATCGATATGCTATGCCTGAAGTTCAAATTCCTGAAACAAGGTAACAAGCCCATATCGCTATGGTTTAAGATTGTACCGATACATGTTAACCACATTAACTTTGTATCGATACGCCTTAGCCACGTACCGATATCGTTTTTACAACCAAATTCCAGTAGCCAATTTTCGTATCGATAAACCTATCCGTATCGATACGCTCTGTTTCATAAGCCGAATTATGCTTATTCGTACCGATACGCCATCAACCCGTACCGATACGGCCTAACCTGTAATGATAGAATTTTGCTGCTTTTATTCAAATTGGCCTATAAGCGATGTCCAAATACAACAAAACTTTATGCACAACATTTCAATACTAAAATCTACTTGCATGCAAAGTTTTAGGGTCATTCTAATCCTTTTACTAGGTTTTTACTTTTTTGAGCCAATTATGTCATTTAAGCCATTTTTACAATGTCTCAAAAGACATTTTAGGTTCATATACACTATTACAATCCACTCATATTATAAACATACCAAAAGAGACTCCTATGACTAATTCAACCACTTTGCCACCATTCTAATAGTTCATAGGGACAAAATACATTACTTGTGGCTTGTTGTGACTTGACTCGCCTCGACTTTCCGATCTTCAACCACAACAAACTTTCAACCTGAAAAGCATGGAAGATGAATGTATTAGGCATACATTGCCTAGTGAGGTAGTCATATACAATGCAAATATCAAAGAATGATACATGTATATATTCTCATGCTCAATAACATTGATGTTATGCTTCAATATTCAATGATTAACATATCATGTTAGTTATTATCCCTTGGATTGAATCAAGATAGTGGATACGCGAATTTCTACGCCTCGCCAAAACAATGAATGGTCGAGTCCTCCGCCTCACCAATGACCAATAACAATACACATCCCTCCGCCTGACCAAATCAATATAGGTCGTAGCCTTAGGACCGTAGTTCACTCGTACAATGAGCTCATGAATTCTATGGCATGCCAATTGTATCCAATGTCCGTCCAAATCCAAGGTTTCAGTGACAATATCGATACTCAATATTCAATGATAATTCCGATGACCATTGTCTTCTATGTTATTATTAGTGAACCATGTTCGATATCAAAGTTCCATGACTTTTAACAATACCTATGATAATATTTCATAATTTTAATGTCAATATCAATCTCCGATAATTCATTTGCAATGATTCAATAACAATAATTATGTTGATATCAATGCACGGTGACAAGGTCAATATCAATGTCCGATGTTCATAATTCAACTTACTTATGCTTACCAATTGGTCCGATTAACATTCCAATGCAATATCCTTAAAAGAAATGTTAGTTATTTGATCGAATCAACAATAATAACTTCAGGAAGGCTCCTCGCCTAATCCCGAGGATCCGACTACATTCACCTTGACAATCTGATGCTTTTACGGCTCTCGGATAACAACTCTTTTGTTCCTAGCTTCTGACGAAGCCGATGGATGCTCTCTATCAATTTCTTGGGCTAGGAATTCAAAAGGAGAGAGATAGAATCGATATCATAATCAGATTAACGATATCAAAATCAATAGCTAAAATCGATGTGATCATAATTTAGGGATTACTCATAGATGGCCAAACCCTAACTCAAGTTTAAGGTCGATTTATCCATGAAACTCAATGATTGATTGAAGATCATAGTTTACCCGGTCGATAGCAATGGTTCGATAATAATAGAACGAAGGAAAAACAAACCTTGAAGCAAGCTCCAATGGAGTTGCTTGCTTAGGTGAAGAAGATGATAGCTATATTGTGGTGCTTGCTTGGATATGTCTCGGGTAAGCTTTCCTATTCCTTTTTCTTATGTTTTTAATACCAAAGTTTTCCTTCAATTGAAGGAAATTTATCAGATTATCCCACGTAAGTGGAATTTTAATTGAGGAGGGGCTAATCGTAAGGTTAGTCCCTCAACTCTTCAATGTTCTAAGATGTAACTCCGGACTTTCAATTTTTGCAATTTAGTCACAGATTAAGTTTCAATATTATTTAATAAGGTCCGAAGATAATAATTTAACTCAATTAGAGTCCAATATCAATTAATTAACCTCACGGTTAAATCCGATACAATATTTAGACCGTATCGATATAAGTTTTCTGAACACCAGAACCCAATTCTCACTAGACTGGATTTTGGTGTGTTACAAATCTCCCCCCTTAAGAAAAATTTGTCCTCAAATTTTACCTGAACCGAAGAGATGTGGATATTGCTTCCTTATGGTCTCCTCCACTTCCCGAGTAGCCTCTTCAACGACATGGCTTCTCCAGATCACTTTAACTAACGATAAAGATTTCTTGCTAAGCCTCTTGACTTCCCTTGCAAGAATCTGAACTGTTCTTCTTCATTGGACAAATTTGGTTGAATTTCTAAAGACTCAGGTTCGATAATGTTCAAGGGGTCAGAACGATACTTCTGAATCATCGATACATGGAAAATATCATGGATTTTAATCAGTTCTGAGGGCAACTGTAATTGATATGCCACAGGGCCAACTCTTTCAATGACTTCAAAGGGTCTAATGAATCGGGGACTCAATTTTCCCGTCTTTCCAAACCTCAAAACTTTCTTCCATGGAGTAACTTTAAGGAAGGCTTTTTTACCGACTTCATACTCAATGTCTCTTCTCTTGAGCTCAACATAGGCCTTCTTCCGGTCAAAGGCAACTTTCAAGCGATCATGAATGATGGTAACTCGTTCTTCAGTTACCTGAAAGAAGTCAGGGCCCAAAATTTTGTCTTCACCGAGTTCAAACCAACACAATGGAGTTTAGCATCGTCTGCCATACAATGCCTCATATGGAGCCATCTGGATTGAAGCCTGGTAGCTTTTATTGTAGGCAAACTCAACAAGGGGTAGGGATTTCTCCCAAGTTCCACCAAAGTCGATGATGCATGCTCGAAGCATGTCTTCCAATATATGAATTACCTTTTTTGACTGGCCGTCAGATTGAGGGTGGAAGGTTGTGCTAAGATTAATTTTGGTGCCCAGAGTTTCTTGCAAGGTTCTCCAAAATCGAGACGCAAAATGTGTATACCAATCAGATATGATGGACTTAGGTACTTCGTGGAGTCGAATCACTTCTTTGATGTACAATCCAGCTAATTTTGGAAGACCGTAGTCCATTCTAATCGGTATAAAATGAGCTAAATTGGTGAAAAGATCTACAATGACCCATATGGCGTCATGTTTTGCAGGAGTTAAACGTAGACCACTAACAAAATCCATAGTGATCTTTTCCCACTTCCATTGTAGTATATCGATAGGTTACAACAATCTGGTGGGAACACGATGCTCCGCCTTAACACGTTGGCACATGAGACATTTAGATATGAAATCGACTATGGCCCGCTTCATGTCTGGTCACCAATATAGTTCACGAAGGTCCTTATACATCTTCACGGACACGGGGTGAATAGAGAAAGAACTTGAATGAGCTTCAGTAAGGATATCAGTGCGAAGAGGTTCATCATTAGGTACACAGACCCGATCATGGAAACATATGAGTCCCTCAGAATTAATTCTGAAATTAGGATTTTCTGACAACTTGGAAACAATGGATTGAAGTTCGGGATCTTGTTCTTGCAAAGCCTTGATTCTTGAAACAATGGTAGACCGAACCTGAAGTTCAGCTACGAGGCAACAATGCTTCCAAAGTCGGAAGTGAGCATTAATTGCTCGAGGGGCTACAATACAATGACATTACCTTGAGTCAATGTACTACACAATACATATAACTCAATATTCATTGACAATACTTACCAGGCAATGGCTTGCAGCTGAGTGCATCAGCTACAACGTTGGCCTTGCTTGGATGATAATCGATGACAAGATCGTAATCTTTAATGAGTTTCATCCATCTTCGTTGTCAGATATTTAACTCTCTTTGGGTTAACGGGTACTTAAGGAATTTATGTTCGGTGAAGAGAGAACATTTTTCTCCATAGAGATAATGTCTTCGAATTTTCAATGCAAAGACAATTACAGCCAACTCAAGGTCATAAGTACGATAATTCATCTCGTGTGGCTTAAGTTGTCTAGAAGCATAAGCGATGATATTTCCTTCTTGCACCAATACACATCCTAACCAAAGATATGATGCATCACTGTAAACTGTGTAGTCTTTTCCAGACTCGGGTTGCGTCAGGACTGGTGCATGAGTCAAGACTTGTTTCAACTGATCGAAACTTCGTTGTTGATCCTTGGTCCAAACAAAGGAGATTCTTTTCTCAACATCTTAGTCAATGGATTTGCTATCATAGAGAACCCCTTTACAAATCTTCTACAATAGCCAGCAAATTAAAGAAAACTTCTGAATTCTCCTATATTTTTCGGTGGATGCCAATCTACGATTGCTTGAATTTTCTTCGGATCCACCTGGATACCCGAGGCCGATACAATATGCCCAAGGAAAGCAACTTCGGTGTGCCAAAACTCACACTTAGAGAATTTTGCATACAATTGCATCTCCCGTAAGGTTTGAAGCACAATGCGAAGATGGTCTCGATGTTCTGTAGCATTCTTGGAATAGATTAATATGTCATATATGAATACCACTACAAATTTATTAAGATAGGGTCTAAAGACCCAATTCATCAAATCCATCAAAGCTTTCGGTGCATTGGTTAACCCAAAGGACATCACCAAAAATTCGTAGTGTCCATATCTCGTACGGAAAGCAGTCTTTGATACATCACATTCTTTAACTCTCATTTGATAATACCCCGACCTCAAATTGATCTTAGAAAACACAGAGGCATCCTTCAATTGATCGAACATGTCGTCTATTCTAGGCAAAGGATATTTATTCTTGATGGTCACTTTGTTCAACTGTCGATAATCAATGCATAATCGCATGGATCCATCTTTCTTCTTTACAATGAGAATCGGAGCTCCTCAAGGCGAAGAGCTCGGTTGAATGAAGCCTTTATCTAGCAATTCTTGAATTTGAGATTTCAACTCATTTGATTCAACAACTGACATTCGATAAGGTGCAATAGAAACTGGGGCGATTTCAAGTTGAACTTCAATGCCAAACTCTACTTCATGGGTTGGGGGTAATCCCAGAAGTTCATCAGGAAATTTAGACACGGTGTCGATGTCCCGTAATTGAGGTTCATCATTGGCTTCCAATGTCATAGCACACAATGAGGGGTTCCTCACGTTCATCAAAATAACGATTTCCTTGCCAAGACCCCGAAGGTACAACTTCCTCTTACAACAATCTACCCAAGCTTGATGCCCACTAAGCCAGTCTAGGCCTAGGATGACATTGAACTCATAGATCGGTAAAGCTAAAAAATTGGCCGGAAAAGGAATCCCTTGAATCATTAAGGGGCAATTCTTGCATACTGCCCTCACGGTGACACAATCTCCTAAAGGATTGGTTACAGATATTCTCGATTCTAATGGCTCAGAAGACATGCTATACTTGACTATTCTGGTGCTTATAAAAGAGTGGGTAGAACCATGATCAATCAATGCATATAAAGAGTGCAAGTATAACTCAATGGTACCTGCAATGACATCAGGCTCATCCTCCTCTTCCCTGCTCCTCACATGATACATCTGGGAAGGGGCTTTGGTGTCTTTCTTGTTAGATGGTTTCCCCGAACCACTTGATCTCCCAAAAGTTCCCGAAGATCCTAGCTTTGATCTCTTACCTCGAAAGGATTGAGCAGGAGAGGAAGCAGTAGTCAGAGCAACTATAGACTTGGTTGCATTCAGTGGATAGTCACGAATGAAGTGACCTTGCTCACCACAATAGTAACAAGCTCCAGTCTGTTTACGACATTAACCCGCTGGATGTCTATTTTGGCAATAGTTGCAAACTAAATATTGGGTGCTTCAATTCGAACCTCTGGTGCTATCAATGGATGCTGCCTTAGCAAAGGATTGAGTTACAGACTGAGGTCTTTCAATATTTCCAGAACGGGAGGGTTGTGGATAGACATTCTGCTTCGAGCCTTGATATTTCCCTTTCTTGTTCCATTTGGGAGGTCGAGAATCATCCCTAAATCTCTTCTCAGATTTACCAGACCCACCAGCCCGTTGAGCTTTCTGTACAACTTCTGTGGCCTTAACCCGATTCACCAGGTCTTGGAAATCAACAATGCTCAATGCAGTAAACATAGGGCGTAATTCATCACTGAGCCCTGCAATGAACATTTGGCACTTCTCCTCCTCCTTCTTGATATATTCAACACCGTATCTACAGAACTTACAGAAATCATGAATGTACTACTCGGTTGGTCGCCCGCCTTGCTTGAGGTGGAGGAAGATACTTCACCTTTTAGCAAGATAGAACTCACTGATGTACTTCTTACGGAATTCTTTAAGGAAGAACTCCCAGGTTACAACATCCTCGAAGATCGTCAAAGTGGTAATCTCCCACCACTGGAGTGCCTCGTCAGCCAGCAATGCAAGGGCACACTCGAGTTTGTGCTCGTCCAAGAACTGCAACTGCTTGTTCAAGATCCAAAGAGTGTTGTCCAACCAATACTCGACGATTTTAGGGTTATCATCTTCCTGACCGAAAAAGTATAAGCTTGATACTAAAATAGCTTGTCAATAGGAGCTCGAGTATGTTGGACAACATGAGCGATGGGTTGCATAACTTGCTCAGCCCTCATTGCCGTCATAAACTACTTGAACATATCAGCCATGTTCCTGTAACATTTGGCCTAAGCGGGAGGTGTTGCAGGCTCATCAATCTGAACAAGGGGTTCCAGAGGATTCGGAGGGTCTCCTCCTCCTATCTCCTCGCCACGAGTGGAGGAGACAGTGGCAAGCTCGTCAATATGAGCTTCATTTGTTTCAGACATATCTATATTACAAAGATATTGGATTAGTCGACAAGTCACATTATAAACAATATATAACTCCTAGGTGGCAAAGTAACACAATAACAATGCAATAAGCTTCAGTTTTGTCCTAGAATCGAATAAACTCTAGCTCTGATACCACAAATGTAACACCCCCTTCCCGGCCTGGTTGAAAACTGGGTCAAAAAGTGCTACCGATGAGCAATACGATGATCGGTGCAATAAAATTTCAATCAATAACAACACATAGTCAAAGCTTTGCTTAATAACGTGAACATACATATATTTTAATCCAGGTTATTCACTTCTTAACGATGGTTACTTATTTAGGATCAAATTCTAACTTTTATAAGCTTCAAGGACTAAATTGTAATTTTAGTAAATTAAAGGTCCTTTATCACAATTGAACACACCACAATGCAATTTAACTTAATATCAATAAGCCTACAAATTTTCATGTTATTCGTAGTTCATTTATCTATCCAATTAAGTCATCTAAAATTTAGAGATCAATTTGTAAACAATGTAAAACTTCAATCTATACCCTTTAACCGAATTAACTAACATCGTACCGATACCCCTTTAAGATCGTATCGGTACGCTATGTCTGAAGTTCAAATTCCTGAAACAAGGTAACAAGCCCTTATCGGTACGGTTTAAGACTGTACATATACTGGTTGACCACATTGACTTCGTATCGATACGCCTTAGCCCCGTATCGATACTATTTTTACAACTAAATTCCACTAGCCAATTTTCGTATCAATACACCTATCTGTATCGATACGCTCTGTTTCATAAGCCAAATTATGCTTATCCTTACCGATACGCAATCACCCCGTACCGATACAGCCTGAACTGCAATGACAGAATTTTGCTAATTTTTATTCAAATTGGCCCATCAAGTGATGTCCAAATACAATGAAACTTTACGCACAACATTTCAATACTATAATCTACATGCATGCAAAGTTTTAGGGTCATTTGAATTCGTTTACCAGGTTTTTACCTTTTTGAGTCAATTATGTCATTTAAACCATTTTTATCATGTCTCAAAAGTCATTTTAGAGTCATATACACTGTTACAAACCATTCATGTTACACACCACTTTGCCACCATTCTAGGATTCATAGGGACAAAATACATTACTTGTGGCTTGTTGTGACTTGTCTCGCTTCGACTTTCTGATCTTCAACCACAACGAACTTTCAACCTGAAAAGCATGGAAGATGAATTCATTAGGCATACATTGCCTAGTGAGGTAGTCATATACAATGTAAATATCAAAGAATGATACATGCACATATTATCATGCTCAATAACATCGATGTTATGCTTCAATATTCAATGATTAACATATCATATTAGTTATTATTCCTTCGATTGAATCAAGATAGTGGATACGTGAATTCCTACGCCTCGCCAAAACAATGAATGGTCTAGTCCGCCCACCTCACCAATGACCAATAACAATATACATCCCTCTGCCTCGCCAAATCAATATAGGTTGTAGCCTTAGGGTCGTAGTCCACCCGTACACTGAGCTCATGAATGTTATGGCATGCCAATTGTATCTAATGTCCGTCCAAATCCAAGGTTTCAGTGATAATATCCATACTCAATATTCAATGATAATTCCGAAGACCAATGCCAAATCAATATAGCGTCGACTTATCGATACTTACCAATAGGTCCGATTAACATTCTGATGCAATATCCTTAAAAGAAATGTTAGCTATTTGATCGAATCAACAATAATTAATTCGGGAAGGCTCCTCGCCTAATCTCGAGGCTCCGACTACACTCACCTTGACAATCCGATGTTTTTACGGCTCTCAGATAACAACTCCTTTGTTCCTAGATTCCGGCGAAGCCGATGGATGCTCTCTATCAATATCTTGGCCTAGGAATTCAATAGGAGAGTGTTAGAATCGATATTACGATATCGTAATCAGATTAACGATATCAAAATGAATAGCTAAAATCGATGTGATCATGGACTTAGTTAAATATAAATTTACCGATCTTTAATTAGCCCGGTTTCATGCTCACTTGTCAAAATTCCAGCTCCAAAACATCATCCGAACTCATTTAATTGCATTCACAGGGTTTAAGGATCAAAACGTAAGAAATCTAAAACCTTTAATCATCAAAATAACTAACATATCGATGAGGTGTATTGATACAGTCCTAAGGTGTATAGATACGCGGGGGCGTATCGATACAGCTCATAGGTGTATTGATACACGGGGAGTATCGATACAGCTCAATGGTGTATTGATACTCAAGGGCGTATCGATACATCTCCTAGATGTATTGATAGACGAGATACCAATAACTTAAAATATACTTACTTGTATCGATACACTTCTACCTGTATCGATACGTCTGGCCAAAATACACTTACATGTATCGATACACTTCTACCTTTATCGATACACCTAGACCTGAAATATCCAATTTTGCTGGTTTTTCATGCATTAAAGGTTTCAAACTCATACCAACATGCCTTAAACATAATCACATACATATTTGAGACCAAACAATGCTAATCCAACACAAAATTATCGTAAAGAAACAACATCATGCTTCATAGGAAATCTAGAGGCATGCTTCCTAGAGAATTAACCATCCAAGAATTAACCATCCAACATTCAAAACATTAGTCTCAAGCAAAACCAACATATAAAGGCCATTTACAACTTCAAAAAAACATCATAAACTTTCTCAAAAATAGGGAGTTTAACAAACACACTCCCAAATCAACAATGAACCCCATT
This sequence comes from Hibiscus trionum, assembly GCA_030270665.1. Taxonomy (NCBI): domain Eukaryota; kingdom Viridiplantae; phylum Streptophyta; class Magnoliopsida; order Malvales; family Malvaceae; genus Hibiscus; species Hibiscus trionum. Next base: position 53,397,851 of record BSYR01000008.1, read on the forward strand.
GCCTTTATTACTAAAAGTCTAGTTTGAAACCATACTTTCAAAGAACGAATCCCTTGGATCCTTCGTGCTCACTTGCTGCCTCCACTCCTTTAATTCTCGGCATTGATGGAAAAAGAGAGCGTAAGCACACTAGGATTAGTGAGGAGTGCTCAAAACAAAAAACCATCAATGCAATTTGAAAACATTTTCTCAAAACCATTGAAATCATCATTTCAATCCATTTATAAACCACAATGACTTGAAAACCATGCACTTAAACCTTTCCAAAACCAGCATATTAAACCATATGTATCATGTATCATAGTTAAACAACAAGTCTCATTGCTAAACCTCAATTTAAGGCTTCCTATGCATAACAAACCATATGCAAAGCTTAAAGAGTAATATGTATAAGTCTCATTATATAACATAAAACTTTTCAAGATACTTCAACAATTATATTGGCTTACAAGTGATCATTAACCAAGTTCCATTCCCAAAATATGATATCGGATACCGCGGATTCAACAAGTGTTCTCATAACACTTCATGCCATCTTAACCAGAATAACGGTATAATCACAACCAATGGGGACAACAACCCCACGGGGAAAACAATCCCAATCATCGGTTAGATTCTTAACCCACTAATGAGAGACGGGACACCAACCTTTTCGATCGTTAGGGTACTTGGATAGAGATAGGACACCAACCTCCTCGACATCCAAGGCGACTTATTTATAGTGCACTCAATCCTATGACCGGCCAACTATATGCGATAACATTTTAAACCACACCACTTGCCAATACAATTCATTATTCATCATTAACCCATTGTTTTCATATGCACCAACACAAATAACTTTTCCAAAGTAACAACTCATGCTTTAAAACAAGTATAAAACACATACTTACATGGATCACTTACCATGTGCATCCATCATTATTTCATGATTAAAAACAATATATCACATACTTAAAACATGCATAAATAGTACGTAAATCCATGTAATAAAAAACAAGTGCATAACCAATTTCGTAAAAGCATGACCGAGAGAGAAAAATCATTTATACTTACTTCCGAACATAGACTAGCGTTTCAAGCTCAATCTAAGTTCCTAAAACCATCTTCAAACCTTTTTAAAATTGTAGGTTTCGCTCTCTCTCCCCGACACGGGAAACTTCAATTCGTCGACGCATTTCAAACGTCTGAAGCCTCCAAAGCTTCACCGATAGCTATGGAATCAACTTCCCATGTTTTAACCATACAAAAATAGAGGCACAATGCATCACAATGCATTCATAAACCCAACAATAACAATCCTCGGCATTGTCTTGCTAAATGCTACCAAACGCCCATCCGAAACAACCGAAATCAACATCGATTGACCTCCAAACGTAACCTAGACAAAACCTAACCCTCTTAACCATCAATTATCATCAACAGACATCTAAAAGCCTTCTCATAACATCCTTACACTTCTAGCAACCATCACACCACCATAACTCCCCAAAAACACATTAGTAACAACCTAAACAATTAGAGATTCTTATAGTTTCATAACATAATCATGCTCTAATCTGATCAACAACCCAACAAAACAGATCCAAAACGAATCTCAATAAATTTCACAAATTAAATTTCATTTAAGATAAATTTTCACAATTAAATCATCAAAACCCATTAGAAATTATATATAAAGGATCAAGAACTTGGGAATCTCAGTAAAGAACCATTCATTAAAGGAGAAGAATGAACCTCATCTTCAATGATTAAAATCCCTCTCAATTGGATAATTTTTTCTTCTTGAAAAGCAAACGAAATCAATGAGAATTTGTAGAAACAAGTTAGGAAATCTATTAGGAATCTTTAATTTAAGAAAACAAGACCATTATCTCAAATCTTTGCTGGAAAATAGATGTTTGGCTAAAAAGACTTTGAGAAAAAAGTTTAGAGAATATAAAATCGTGTCAAATTGGTTTTTGTGAAAATAAATACCTTTCTTTAATTAATTTCTTTTAATCCTTTATTTAAAACACTTTAAAACTAATCCAATTGAGTGAAAAATCTAATAAAAACTCTTAGTTATATTAGCTCCTTAAAGATTCAAAGTTTTGACCCTTTTACAATACAATCACTAAAACAATTTTTCACTTTCGTGTTTTGGTCACTAGTCCCAAAATGTCAAATTTCCAAAACTCATTTTCCAAAATTGATTTCACCCAAATCATTAACATATTAAATAAGTATTTTTAACTATTTTTCCATATTTTTATCTCGCATAAAAATATCCAATCTCGAATTCGACTCGAATCTCTAACCCGGTCCACCGGACCGTCTAATTAACCCCTAAACCGCTAGGCCCAAAATTGGGGCTTTACAACTCTCCCCGGCTTAGGAAATTTTGTCCTCGAAATTTTACCTGGAGGAAAAAGGTGTAGAAACTATTTCAACATGTTCACTTAACTTTCCCACGTGGCCTCCTTAACTCCCCGATGTCGCCACAACACCTTCACAAGATCGGTCGTCTTACCACAAAGGACTTTGTTATTATAATCAAGAATCAAAACAGGTTCCTCATTATAAAAAAAATCCGATCGTAGCTCAATATCCTCCACCGACATAACATGCGATGGATCCGACCTATACCTCTGCAACATTAAAATATTAAACACATCATGAATCTTTTCCAACTCGAGAGACAACCTCAACATATAAGCCATTGTACCTACACGCTCCACAACCTCATAGGGTCCAATAAACCTCGGACTAAGCTTTTGTTTTACGTCCAAAATGCATCACCTTCTTCCAAGGCAACACTTTCAAAAACACACGATCACCAACCGCATATTCAATCTCTCTACGCTTCAAATCTGCATAGGATCTCTAACGATCCGAGGCTGCCTTCAAATGATCACAAACAAGCTTCACTTTCTCATTTGTGCTTTTCAACTCATCAGGCAAGGAAACATACTTTTCCCCTACCTCAGCCCATCACAAAGGTGTACGACACCTCCTACCATACAAGGTTTCACATGGTGCCATTTGTATACTAGCTTGGTAACTATTATTATAAGCATACTCCACCAGAGGCAAATGTTTCTCCCATTTTCCTTGGAACTCAATGATGCAACATCTCAACATATCCTCCAAAACATGGGTCACACGTTCAGACTGACCATCCGTCTGAGGATGATACAAAGTATTGAAATTCAACTATGTACCCAAAGCTTGATGTAAACACTCCCAAAACCTCGCTGTAAACCGCAAATCTCTATCTGAAACTATAGACTTGGGCACTCCGTGCAAATGCACAATCTCATCGATATACAAATTTGCCAACTTATCCAAAGTATACGTCGTATGTACTGGCACAAAATGTGTACACTTTGTAAACCGATCAATAATCATTTCTTTGTTGGCGTTAACGGCAACCCATATACAAAATCCATGGTGATTCTCTCCCATTTCCATTTCAGTATCCTCAACGGTTGCAACAACCCGGAAGGAAACTGATGTCTAGCCTTAACATGCTGACATACCATACACTTAGCAACAAAATCAGTCACATGTTTCTTTAAACCAACCCAATAGTACTCACCGTCCAAGCCTCGATACATCTTAGTACTACTAGGATGCATAGCAAAAGGACTACTATGCGCTTATGTCAAGATAGTGCGCATCAACTTATTATCATTAGGCACTACTAACCGATCCTTGAAACATAACACCCCGTCATTATTAAAATGAAAATTTGTCGGATTTCCATCCATAATATCCTTAACATGCGGCACCAACTCCTCATCATAAGGTTGCTTATCCTTTATCAACTGTGGCAAAGACGACTTAACTTGCAACTCAGCCATCAAGCATCCATCATGCACCACACTGAACTGCGTAAACATCACCCTCAACTCCACCGCGACTTTCCTACTCAAAGCTTCGATTACAACATTAGCTTTTCTCGGATGATACTCATTCATCAAATCATAATCCTTAAGCAACTCCAACCATCTAAGTTGCCAAAGATTCAAATCATCATTCTTCTTCTCTCTCTTTTTCAAACGCCTAAGCTCGCGTACACAACACACTTCTCACCATAGAGATGGTGTCACCAAAATCTTTAAGCAAACACAACCGCGGTAAGCTCAACATCATAAGTAGAACAATTGCGCTCGTGCACCATCAACTGTCTAGATGCATAAGCCACAACTTCGCTTATGATGCCACAATCTTAGCTTATTTCTTAACCATCCTCGATGTTAATTAACTGGATCTAGCAAACCCACAAACTTCTAACTCGAACCTTGGTTGTCCCAAAACTAGCACAAGGTAAACTCTCTCAAGAACCAAGTTTAACATCCTCTTCATACCTTGAGAACTCCAAAAACCATATTACCAAAGCTACTTATATAAGCTAACTAGCTTACACCATCACCCCATCGACCTCTGAATAGTCATACGTAAGTGTGAACACATGTATGCATGATTATTTATATGCCCTCATAGATGTCTATGTGTATGTATGCAAAACCTCTAATGTCGTGCCTAAATGTATTCTTGCAATGTCATATATATATATATATATATATATATATATATATATATATATATATATATATATACATATACATATGTGTTTTTGTACTATGCATGATTAACAGTTCACACTTACTAATAACATTCCTAGATCAAGAACCCTTTCCAACATGCCCAAACTCGCACTTACTCAAAAGAAACAAACATTCGCTCCTCCATAAAACCTCTCTAAACCACTTACACTCACCGATCAAGATCCTCCTCGGTACCTTCACACAAAAGAATATTGTCTATGAACAACAACAAATCGATCCAACAACCCATGGAACACTTGATCCAACATATCACCAAAACTGGTAGCGCTCGTACCTCGTTCAAAAGTAGTTTTAGGCACATACATATCCTTTACCTTCAACTGATAATACTCGGATCTCAAATCAATCTTAGAAAACACCGAAGCACCTCAAAATTGATCGAACAAGTCATCAATCCTCGGCAAAGGATACTTATTCTTAATCGTCAACTTGTTCAGTTGCCGATAATCAATGCACATACGCATCGTGCCATCTTCATTTTTCACAAACAACATTGGTGCACCCCAAGGTGAAACACTAGGCCTAATAAACCCTCGATTAAGCAACTCCTGAAGTTGCATCTTCAATTCCTTTGAAGCCATACGATAGGGAGCAATAGACATTGGAGCTGTATTTTCATACAACTCAATGCCAAACTCAACCTCTTTATTTGGTGGTAAACAAGGCAATTCCTCTAGAAAAACACCTGAAAACTCACATAATGTGCGTATGTCCTTAACACGCACTTCCTTCGACCCCGGATTCATAACATAAGCTAAGAAAGCCTCACAACCCGTTTCCATCAATGACTCGCTTCTAGAGCAAAAATAGCATTGGACAAGAATTTAACATTCTCACCCACGATTACTACTTCGTAATCATCACTAAGTTTCGGGGTAACTCGCTTGGTTTCAAAATCAACCACAGCCCTATGTTCCAGCAACCAATCCATACCTAGGATTACATCAAAACCATAGAACGACAACTCCATCAAACCAACCGGAATCACATGACCTTGAACACTCAAAAGGGCATCGCCTAAACAACCCTCTTGTAACAATCGTTTCACCAAAAGAACTAGTTACTTGCATTCCCACATCTAAGCTTCTGAAAGGATCGTTCAAACTACAACTCCCACAAGCATTAACAACAATAGGCACAGAATTTTATACCCCATGTATTAAATGTGGACAGTCCTACCTTAAGTGATCAAACGATTCACATACTCAACATGTATTAAATACTGCTCTAGCATGGATACTCTGACCATGCGGTCCTCGCCCAGCACTACCATCACCTCGCCTCAACTCAGGGCGATAACTTTTTTTCACGATTCTTCTTAAATTGTCTACCATCGAAACTAGAGTTCGCAATTCTCTTGCCAGAGCCAAAACCTCCCACGTGAATTGATAAACCAAGATTCTACTCAATGCACTTCGCCCGTGTAACCAACACGTCGAAAACAGTGTTGCCAAAAGCCAACATGTATAACCTAACATCATGTGCCAATCTGTAACAGAATCAATCACATTGATATCTCACATCCAATACTAGTTCAGGAGCATACCCGCTCAACTGAACAAATTGTACCTTAAACTCGGCCATAGACATATTGTCTTGAACCCAAGCCATGAATTCACATTTTTTGTCATCCAAGTATGTAACTCTCAGATACTTCTTCTTCTTCTTCTTAAAGACATTTCGAAAGAACTCTCAAGTTACAACACCATGTTCCACACCCACAACCACAGTTGTCCACCAATTGTACAAAACTCCTTGCAACGGAGACACAACACATTTTCAACTTACGACCATCATTACACCCCCATTCGTTTCATAATCTAGACAGTACAAACCAACCACTCTACGGATGCCTCAGGTGCCAACCCTTGAAACTCAACTTCTCCCAAACTACGTAGGCACTCTAAAAACAACTCATAGTTGTCCAACAGTTGGTGCAGCCTCATGCATTCCAACAATGACAGCTTCATAAGCTTCAGACATCGCCTATATCCCAAGCGTCATGTCACCCAACATTGGCCCACTGGCGCAGATGATACTTACTTTGGGGTAGAAAACCCCAAAAGGATAAAACATTCTCCTCAACTCCTTTCCCAAAGGCAAAAGAACCACGCTAGTTCTCACTTCATCTCTCGGTCGTAACATAACACATTTCTAAGGCATGATAATTTTACCAAAACAAAAACAACCAGGCCAGCTTCAAGCAAGGATCCAAGACTTCCATTTAAAATCAAAACATTTCAGAGTATAGTAATAAGGCAATGGTTTCACCAAAACAAACCCCACATGGCATATCACAATCAACATATATATAACAATCGTCATGCATAACAATCAACAACATTCAACCAATATCAACATCCCATTTAATCCCAAACTTGATTTAAGCAATCAACAACAACACTAATAAATCACAACTTACCTCTCAACTATCGCAAACCTGGCTCTGATAGCAACAAATGTAACCCCCACGACCCAGCCTAGACGTCTGGCCGAATTGAGTAAGCTATATTGTGCATGCAAGCAACGGTTCAAATCTAGCACAAAATGGACAACAATAAGGCACTCAATCGCAAACGTAACATATTTGGGACCAAAACGTAATTTCTGGAAAATTACGGGAACTTAGTTAAATCTAAAGTTACCGATCTTTAATTACTATGGTTTTATGCTCACCTGTCAAATTTCAACTCTAAACGACCATCTGAACTCATTTAATTGCATTCATAAGGTTTAAGGATCAAAACGTAAGAAATCTAAAACCTTTAATCATCAAAATAACTAACATATCGATCAAGTGTATTGATACAGTCCTAAAGTGTATTGATACGCAAGGGCATATCGATATAGCTCATATGAGTATTGACACACGGGGCGTATCGATATAGTTCATATGTGTATTGAAACACGAGGGTGTATCAATACAGCTTCTACGTGTATCGATACACGAGAGACCAATAGCTTAAAATACACTTACTTGTATTGATACACTTGAACCTGAAATGTCCAATTTTGTAGGTTTTTCATTCTTTTAAGGTTTCAAACTCATACCAGCATGCCTTAAAAATAATCACATACATATTAGAGACCAAACCATGCTAATCCAACACAAAATTATCGTCAAGAAACAACATCATGCTTCGAAGGAAATCTAAAGACTTGCTTCCTAGAGAATTAACCATCCAACATTCAAAACATTAGTCCAAGTAAAACCAACATATAAAGGCCATTTACAATTTCAAAACAACATTGTAAACTTGCTCAAAAATAGGGAGTTTAACAAGCACACTCCCAAATCAACAATGAACCACATTGCCTTTATTACTAAAAGTCTAGTTTGAAACAATACTTTCTAAGAACGAAGCCCTTGGATCCTCCTTGCACACTTTCTGCCTCCACTCTTTTAATTCTCGGCATTGATGGACAAAGAGAGCATAAGTAGTAAGCACACTAGGCTTAGTGAGGAGTGCTCGAAACAAAACACCATCAATGCAATTTGAAAACATTTTCTCAAAACTATTGAAATCATCATTTCAATCCATTTATAAACCACCATGCCTTGAAAACCATGCACTTAAACCTTTCCAAAATCAACATATTAAACAATATGCATCATGTATCATAGTTAAACAACAAGTCTCATTGCTAAACCTCAATTTAAGCATTCCTATGCATAACAAACCATAGGCAAAGCTTAAAGAGTAACATGTATAAGTCTCATTATACAATATAAACATTTTCATGATACATCAACAATTATATTTGCTTACAAGTGATCATTAACCAATTTCCATTCCCAAAATATCATATCCGATACTCGGATTCAACAAGTGTTCTCATAACATTTCAAGTCATCTTAACCGAAATAACGGTACAATCACAACCAACAGGGAAAACAACCCTACGGGGACAACAACCTCAATCATCGGTTAGATGCTTAACCCACTAACGAGAGATGGGACACCAACCTCCTCAATCGTTAGGTTATTTGGATGGAGACGAGACACCAACCTCCTCGACATCCAAGGCGACTTATTTACAGTGCACTCAATCCTATGGCCGGCCAACTATATCCAATAATATTTTAAACCACACCACTTGCCAATATAATTCATTATTCATTATTCATTATTAACCCACTACTTTTATATGCACCAACACAAAACACTTTTCCAAAGCAACAACTCATGCTTTAAAACAAGTATAAAACTGATACTTACATGGATCACTTACCACGTGCATCCATCATCATTTCATGATTAAAAACATTATATCACACATTTAAAACATGCATAAACAGTAGGTAAATCCATGTAATAAAAAACAAGTGCATAAACAATTTCGTAACAACATGACCGAGAGAGAAAATTCACTTATACTTACTTCTGAACTTATACTAGCATTTCAAGCTCAATCTAAGTTACCAAAACCATCTTCAAACCATTTTAAAATTGTAGGTTTCGTTCTCACTCACTGACACGCGAATTCAAGCGTCCGAAGCCTCCAAAGCTTCACCAATAGTTCGGTTTCATGCTCACTTGTAAAATTTAAGCTTTAAACGACTATCCGAACTCATTTAATTGCATTCACAAGGTTTGAGGACCAAATGTGAGAAATCTAAAACCTTTAATCATCAAAATAACTAACATATCAATCAAGTGTATTGATACAGTCCTAAGGTGTATTGATACACAAGGGTGTACCGATATAACTCATAGGTGTATTGACACACTGGGCGTATCGATACAGCTCATAGGTGTATTGATACACAAGGGAGTATTGAAAAAGCTCTTAGGTGTTTTGATACACGGGAGACCAGTAACTTAACATACACTTACATGTATCAATACACTTTTACCTGTATCGATACATATGGACCTGAAAATGTCCAATTTTGCTGTTTTTCATTCTTTTAAGGTTTCAAACTCATACTAACATGCCTTAAACATAATAAAATACATAATAGAGACCAAACCATGCAAATCCAACACAAAATATCATCAAGAAACAACATCATGCTTCAATGGAAATCTAGAGACATGTTTACTAGAGAATTAACCTTCCAACATTCAAAACATTAGTCCCAAGCAAAACTAACATATAAAGGCCATTTACAACTTCAAAACAACATTATAAACTTGCTCAAAAATAAGGAGATTAAAAAACACACTCCCAAATCAACAATAAACCTCATTGCCTTTATTACTAAAAGTCTAGTTTGAAACCGTACTTTCATAAAACGAAGCCCTTGGATCCTCCTTGCTCACTTGCTGCCTCCACTCCTTTAATTCTCTATATTGATGGACAAAGAGAGCGTGAGAACACTAGGCTTAAAAAGGAGTGCTCAAAACAAAACACCATCAATGCAATTTGAAAACATTTTCTCAAAACCACTGAAATCATCATTTCAATCTATTTATAAAACATAATGTCTTGAAAACCATGCACTTAAAACTTTCCAAAACCAGCATATTAAGCTATATGCATCATGTATCATAGTTAAACAGCAAGTCCTATTGCTAAAACTTAGTTTAAGCCTTCCCATGCATAAAAACCATATGCAAAGCTTACAGAGTAACATTTATAAGTCTCATTATACAATATAAACCTTTTCGTGATACATCAAAAATTATATTGGCTTACAAGTGATCATTAACCAAGTTCTATTCCCAAAATATCATATCCGATACACGGATTCAACAAGTGTTCTCATAACTCTTCAAGCCATCTTAACCGGAATAATGATACAATCACAACCAAAGGGGAAAACAACCCCAATCATTGATTAGATGCTTAACCCACTAACGAGAGACATGACACCAACCTCCTCGATTGTTAGGTACTTGGGTGGAGACGGGACACTAACCTCCTCGACATCCAAGGCCACTTATTTACAGTGCACTCAATCTTATGGCCAACCAACTATATCCAATAACATTTTAAACCACATCAGTTGCCAATATAGTTTATTATCCATCATTAACCCATTGTTTTCATATGCACCAACACAAAACATTTTACCAAAGCAACAACTCATGCTTTAATACAAGTATAAAACACATACTTAAGTGGATCATTTACCACGTGCATCCATCATCATTTCATTATTAAAAATAGTATATCACATACTTAAAACATGCATAAACAATACGTAAATCTATATAATCAAAAACAAGTGCATAAACAATTTTGTAAAAGCACGACCGAGAGAGAAAATTCACTTATACTTACTTCCGAACTTAGAGTAGCATTTCAAGCTCAATCTAAGTTCCCAAAACCATCTTCAAAACTTTTTAAAACTGTAGGTTTTGTTATCACTCACCGGCACGCGAAAATTCAATTCACCGACTCAAATTCAATCGTCCGAAGCCTCCAAAGGTTCACCGATAGCTACAGAATCAACTTCACATGTTTTATCCACACAAAAACAGAGGCACATTGCATCACAATGCATTCATAAACCCAGAAATAACAATCCTCAGCATTGTCTTTCTAAATGCTACCAAACGCCCATCCGAAACAACTAAAATCAATATCGATTGACCTCCAAACTTAACTCATACAAAACCTAACACTTTCAACCATAAATTATCATCAAAATACATCTAAAAACCTTCTCATAACATTCTTATACTTCCGGTAACCATTACACCACCATAACTCCCCAAAACACATAACTAACAACCTAAACAATTACATATTCTTATAGTTTCGAGATTCCAATGTTAAAACCAACTTATTAACATTATAAAAAATTATAATCATGCTCTAATCTGATCAAGAACCCAGCAAAACAAATCCAAAATGAATCTCAATAAATTTCACCTATTAAATCTCAATGAAACCAAATTTCCACAATTAAATCATCAAAACCCATTTGTAAACATATATAAAGGATCATGAACTTGGGAATTTCAGTAAGTAACCATTCATTAAAGGAGAAGAATGAACCTCGCCTTCAATGATTGAAATCCCTCTCAATTGGATGGTTTTTTCTTCTTGAAAAGCGAAGGAAATCAATGAGATTTTGTAGAAACAAGTTAGGAAATCTGTTAGGAATCTTTAATTTAAGAAAACAAGACCATTACCTCAAATCTTTGCTAGAAAATAGATGTTTGACTGAAAAGAATTTGGGTGAAAAGTTTGGAGAAGTTGGTTTTTGTGAAAATAACTATCTTTCTTTTATTAATTATTTTTAATATTTTAATTAAAATACTTTAAAACTAATCCAGTTGAGAGAAAAATATGATAAAATACTTATGTATATTAGCTTCTTAAAGATTCAAAGTTTTGAACCTTTTACAAAATAGTCACTAAAACAGTTTTTCACTTTCGCGTTTTGGTCACTAGTCCCAAAATGTCAAATTTCCAAAACTCATTTTCCGAAATTGATTTCACAAAAATCGTTAACATATTAAATAAGGATTTTTAACAATTTTTCCATATTTTTATCTCGCATAAAAATATCCAATCCCAAATTCGACTCGAATCTCTAACCCGATCCACCGGACCGTCTAATTAACCCATAAACTGCTAGGCCCAAAACCGGGGTGTTACACATTTCTTCAAGATACATTTTGATTTGATTATTGCTTGAGAAACCATGCATGAATGAGAACAAGTGATGTTTTATCATATTGTTTATCAACGTGTCTATATGTGTTAGAGGGAAGTTGTCCTTGTAACCCTCTTAGCCTGGCCTAGACGGTTGACCCGAACTATGAAGATTACACGGGGAAAACCAAAGTCAACCCGAAAGTCAACATTGATTCACGACCCTTTTTTTTCTTTTTAATCTTGACTAGATGCACATTAACCCTAAGTGAGTACTCACAAGATACGATAGAGAAAGGCACAACGATCGAATTTCAAAAAGGGACTCAATCGCATAATATACAAATTTTAGGGACCAAAATGTAATTTCTGAAACATCGAGAGTCTTTACTGATTTTTAAGTTACCAATATGAAATTAGTCATGTTACATGCTTCCCTGCCAAAATTCACCATAATTGGACATCACAAACTCTCACAATTGCAAACACAACTTTCGGGACTAAAATGTAAAGCTTGCAAACTTCAGCACCATTCAAATCAATGCCCAACGATCACCTGTTTCGAAACACCCACCTGCCGTATCAAAACGCAGGACCGGAACGACGTTGACCGTTTCGATACGCGGGTTGGTTCCGAGACTGGTTCCGAAACGAGGCCTTCCAGTGGCAAATTCGTTTTGAAACGTTCCCTAGCGTTTCAGAACACGAAGGCCATTTCAGGCCCCCGTTTTGAAACACTAGGGAGTGTTCCGATACGGTTTGCCCAGAAACAGCAGATTTTGCTGGTTTTTCATTCATAAACCCATTCAAACACCATCTAATGACTCCCTAATCATGTCAACAAGTCAACATACATAATTGGGACATGTTTAGGACACCCTAACACATTCGTATCACTAAACATGAAATTTCACAAGACTAGAGGCATGCTTCCTATTATCAAAACCAAAAGGGCAAACAAACTTCAAAACAAGCATTTAAAGGCCATTTACAATTCAAACCATTAAAGGCAAACATGCCACAACCTTAGGGAGTTCAACACATCTCCCAAAACAAAACTTAGGTTCCCATTGCCAAATTATCAAAACTAATAGTGTACGAAAACTTCACCATACATGAGCTTAGCTTCCCTTGGATGTACTTAGCTCCCTTGATTCCCTTTAACACCTCAATTATCTGCATTATTGGTAAAAGAGAGCGTAAGCACAAATGCTTAGTGAGGCAAGCTCTAACCAAAACCAATACAACAATGCATTTTTAGAAAACACTTTCAACAAAGCTTTTAAACCACATGCTCATCTCTTTTCTCATGCTACCATGCATCATTTTCAAACATCTCATGCTTCTTTTCATTTATATACATTATATTGGCTTTCAAGTGATAGTTCATAACCATTTACACAAAACACAATCGAAGACGCGGATTACAAGCGTTGTCCCACACGCTTCATACACACTACCGGATTACATAAGGTTCACACTCAAGAGCAATCCCTCCATTGATGTGACACCCGTGGTGGAGTATAACGGTACAATCACAACCCCTCAACACCACTCATCGGTAGTTGTATAATTCCTCTAACGAGAGTAAGGGACACATAACACAAGATCCACACACGGAATTTCAACCACCGTTGTGATCTTACCTCAATCGTTAGTGTACTTAGACGGAGTTTACGGTACAATCATAACCCCTCAACATCCAAGGCGACTTTACTTACGGTGCACCCAATCCTATAGCCGGCTAACTATATCCGATTCAAGTACTTTAAAACCATTTCATCACTTGCCAATATACAACAAATACCATCATGAATTCACTGTTTTAAAGCATTAATCAAAGCCACTTAACATCATGCATCAATATGCATCAAAACCATTTTAATAACATGACAAACCAAGAATCTCTTACCTTGAGCATCCCTCAATACAAGGCTTTCAAAACCAGCATTATTCATGCTAAAACATGCTTTCAAAACAGTAATTAAACATGCATTTCTTAACTAATGCATCAAACCATAACATAGCACATTCGAGGGAGTTTTTCCGAAAACTTACTCTTGAGCTTAGCTAAGTTGTTTAGACTTAAAATAAGCTCCCAAAACCTCCAAATAATCGTTTCAAAGCTGGAAAACCAACTCCACTCACCAATTACGTTTCGCTTGCATGGCGAAACGCCGATTAAGCCTCCGGATCAACTCCAAAAGTGTCCGAAGATGTCTCCCCTATTTTAGACATATCAAAGCAGAGGATTAATGCATCATCATGCATTGAAATCTTCAGCCAACACTCCTAAACTCACTGCTCTACCCAAAACCAACATTTCGGCTACCAAACACAACTGAAATCACCTCCAAACACTTCCAAAACTTAACCCAGCCAAGATCCATCACTTCTAATCATTTCTAAACATCAGTTAACATCAAAAACAACTCTCAACTCGTCCTTATACCTCCATCTAAAATAGAACACCAAAAACACCTCAAAAACCACCATTATCATAAGCAAAAACTTAGGAAATACAACCTATTCGGGAAGAGATTGATAAAACCTCATTTCTAACATCATTAGACATCCAAAATACATTAAAGAATCATCTCAAAACAGATACCAATCCATTACAACGAAAATCTTCAAGATCTCTTCCAAATCTTGAGTTTTAAGCCAAAATCAATTTTCTAACATTAAATCCATTTATAAAACTTTATTAAAGGATTGACAACTTGGGAATTTCATTAAAGAACTGAGTATTTAGAGGAGAAGGACATCCTTACCTCTAAATGATGATTTCTCCTTGATTTGGGCAAAATTCCTTGAAAATTCAATGTGGAAATCAAAAGGATTTGATGCAAGATTGATTAGGAACCAATAGATGATAGAAATATCATCAATTGAAGTGAAGATCAATGTAAATTTTGCTAGAGAAAATGTGTTTGGATGATGGGATTTTGAGAGAAAAAGGAATGAGAGAAAATTAGGAAAACGTAGTTATGAAAATCCAAAAAGTAGTTTCTCTTTTCTTTTTACTTAATTAAAACATTAATTAAATCACCCAAATTAAGGAAAAATATGGAGAAAAAACATTTTGGGTAAATTAGCTCCTTAAAGATTCAAAGTTTCAATCCTTTACAAAACAGTCACTACTAAACTTTGCAAAAATCGCATTTTGGTCACTACACCGAAATGTAGTATTTCCAAACCTAATTTGTAAATTTGATTTCACCACTCTCTTATATATATTAAATGAGGATTTTTAGATATTTTTCTATATTTTTAAAACATCCTGAACTAGGCTTTCCCTAAAACCTCCTTTTATATTCGAACCGAATATCAGACCGGTCTGACCAGACCCTAAACTTCTAAGCCCAAAATTGGGGTGTTACAGTCCTTAAGACTAGCACAATTGATGTTAGGATAGTCGACACACATTCGCACTTTCCATTTTTCTTTGGTATTGGAACAACGTTAGCCACCCATGTTGGAGTATGCCCAAAGACCAATCATATGATGATTGAATAGACATATTATTTTACTAGATTTATCAAGTAATGGCATTGCCGTTATTATCATTTGGTATGTTTCTGTGCATCAAACTAACCATTGGATAATAATGTCCATACAATAATACAATTATTGTTAAATAGTATCCTTAGTCGAATATTATTACGGGTATGGACAGTGATAATATATAAAGACTAATATGTGGTTGATGACAAGTGTTGTCATTGACATAGAGATGTCAAAATCAACACATAAGTATTTTGTTAGAGAACAACATACTGGATTGACTCGCTATGAGCATGTTTCTTGGGTAATTATGTGACAGTCACAACATTGCTCATGATAAACATGTGTATAATCCTCAGACTTGAGATCAACATGATTTCAACATAAAGATTTACGTATTTTGACATAGTCAAACGTGTGTCGTAATTGACTACATTATAAAGACTGATGATTGGATACGTGATGACCTATGTAGTGAAATATGGTTGATCAAGAAAGTATTTGTCCCTCCTACATAATGGGAGAAATATCTTCGGCCACTTGATTGAGTGAGATTAGAAAATGCATAGCCATGCTCGAATATTATGATATGAGATATCATAGAGATTAGTTTATCATAATCTACTCAAGACATCAAGAAACACTAGATGGACAACGCAAGTGTGACTAACCCATGACTTGTGTTCATCTAAGATATAAAGGACAAAAGGATGAAATACATAAAGGAAGTTTATTTAGGAATTAGGAAAGTCAAACCATGACTTCATGCAACTTAGGTAGCAATGATGTATTGCTAGATGCCACTCATTGTTTGTAAAATTAGAACATTTCTAATTTTGCTGCTAACGTTGCATGAACCTACAAGGGTCACACCCTTCGAATGAAACGAACAAAAATTGGAAACCATACTCCCTATTTGAGGGAGGTTGCCGAAAATCTCCTATAGGATAAGGGAAATCGGCAACTCCCTTAAATGGGAATAATATTGGATAAATATTTTATTTATCAAATATTATTTAGAGTATGGAAAAAAATTTAGAGACTTAAATGTTATAGAATAAGATTTTAGAAATTTAAATATATATTTGGAATTTATATAATGTATATTTAATTCCTAGTTTATGTAGAATTAGATTCCACATAATTAAAAACGTATATTTAAATATATTTAAATCCAAGTAAAGATAGAATGAGATTCTATATAATAAAAAAATATATATTTGGATTAAATATAATGTATATTTAAATCCATGTTTTATGTAGAATAAGATTCTACATGATTATATATATATATATATATTTCATTTAATATTATTAAATATAATGTATATTTAATATAAACCAATTTCAAGTAGAATTAGATTCTATGAATTTTGGTTGAACTTGGATTTAAGGAATTCAACTAGAATTAAGTCTCTGAATACTATTTAAAGGGACAAGGGCTAGCAACCAAATCATCCATATTCCTCCTTGCAAATTTCGACATATCCCTGGGAATTTCCCTCTGGAATTTTCGACAAGTCCCAGATTTCTTCTGAGAAGCTGTTCGATAATTTTCTGGTGTTCCTCTTGCCCCTGGCAAATTCCTGGCGATTTCCTAGTTCGAATCCAAGTCCCGGTAGAACCCCTGGTCGATTTCAGACTCTCTCAGGAATCCCTGGAGGGATTTCGACTTCTCCCTGGAAGGTGTTCAAACCTGTCGAAATTTATCCCTAAGTGTTATGCAGGCGGAAACTTTGTTCGTTTTGTTCGGTTGGACTCCGTAGAGGTCGTTGCGAACCTGTGACGATTTCAGTTTTACTTGACGTGGTTATTCCGACATACCGTCAGTTTTCCAGTTTCTAGAGTTTTAAAAAGTAACTCTTCATTTTTTCTCCCTGGATTTATTCATGTACATGGATCCTGGCTGGATTACGTCGGATTAATTTTTTTGCTGCGCCACGGGGCGCGCCGACGTGACCCAACAACCCATTATGGATACTTGGTCACTTGTAAAAATCTAGCATCATATTTTTTTTTTACTTCCTCTCGTATTTGAAGTAACATTTTTGGCCTCGTTCTTCTAAGCTTCTATTGTACAAGCTTGCATTCTGTCTTCAATGGAAGTTTGTGCGTTACAATATCTGTGTTTAATCCAAGCATATCTTGGTAGGTCCAAGCGAACACATCCTTGAACTCCTGAAGTAAGGAGATAAGTTTGTCTCTTGTATCTAAAGATATGAAAGTACCGATTTTTACTTCTCTTTTGTCATCTTTGGTTCCCAAATTCACTGTATCCATCGATTCTTGGTGGGGAAGAATTTGCTTATTCTCATGCTCTATTAGTCTGAGTAGATCAAGAGACAACTCACACTCCTCATAGTTGTCGTCGGACTCATGCTCTTCTAAGTATACAACCTACTCAAAGTCGACTTTTGATCTCGAAGCAATGTCATTCATGCAATTGATATCTAAAGACCTGGAAATGTGTAAGAGGAATATATATATATATACAAGGAAAGAAAGTGTATAATGTTTTATGAATGAGAAAATAGTGAAAAGTGAAAAAAATGAACATACAACGAGACCATATTGAAAGGGAAAATGCATTCATTTATTAAATTGATAAACTGATTCCTAAATGGGGGCCCTTACAATAAATCCCTACAGCTTTTGAGCTCAAGCAGTGGGGTAATTTTGGAGCATTACTTTGATAAAGATTTAAAAAAAATAGGGAGTTCAATAGCGGTCCAATTATTCAAGACACAACTCGGAGGACACGGGCAGATCTTTGATCGATTTTATGCAATTTCTTCATCTTCCCCAATAGCATTTATATCTAGCTCTTTAAGTTTCTCCTGTGGTACTACTAAGATCTAGTTTTCCTTCCTAGAATAAATGTTCCCTTCAGAAATACGTGGAAACACCATCAATTCCCCTTCAATGCTCTGGCTAATCAGTCTGGCTCTTCTCTGTGCTCTCTTTCTCAAAATTTGTTTCATCTTTTGATGTGGGTTACGCTTGAATCCCACACCACTCTGATCATATTTCAAGAATGGTTGTATCGCTGTGTGCATTCCTTGCAAGAATTTACCAAGTCCCTTTCTTGGTTTAGCTCCTTTCTCGATAGTGAACCTTATTCCCATCATAGTATTCTCTGAAAGTTTGGACTTTGGGATCTTTCTTCCTTCAGTGAACAAAGTTGCATTCACAAACTCGACTGATCAAAATGTACATTCGACTACATTTTCATCCATATCTATGTACGAAGCATCAGTTGATGCACATGCAATAATGTCATCTTTAGCGCCAACACTTACAACCAAGGTCGTCCCAACAGACAATTATAGCATGCGTGATGTTCATAACAGTGAATTCTACGTTGTACAAAGTTGGACCAATCAAAAGCAGGACATCAAATTTCCCCACGACTTCCCTAATGGTTCTGTCAAATGCCCTTACGGTTGTATGACAAGGTCTCATGTGATTCTTGTCCACCTAAAGTTTATTCAGTGTGGTCATGGGTATTACATTCAAAGCATATCCATTGTCGATTAAGACATGAGGTAGTATATGTCCATTGCAGTGGGTAGTTATATGTAATGCTTTGATGGATCTCGTACCCTCAGGAGGAATTTCATCCTCACTAAAGAGATGAAAATGTCATCGTGTAAGTTGTTCACCAATCTATCCAGCTTATCCTGTAACCCCATAAACCCGGCCTAGATGAAATAGCTGAATTTTGAATTATAATATATTAAAATAGCGTAAAATAAATTATTTCTAATAATAATATAAAGTGTCTCGATATTTATAAAATCCAAATGTTAAAAATAATAATCTTATAATTTAAATAAAACTTTCAAATTCAAAGTCTGAAAATGCATGGTAAAAATAATAAGCCCCAAATATGAAATTACATCAAAATCTCAAAATAATTTTAATAATAAAATATTCCCAAAAGTAAAGTATGTTCATACTGAAGATAAAATAGATTCGATAAAATAAAGAGATCCTCTGAGTACCAAGTCGCCTAGAGAGTCTGAGTATATCTGAAAAAGAGAAACTATGGGGAGTAAGCTATTGAGCCTAGTGTGTCTCTAAAGTGCAGGTAATAACAAAATCAGTTTCACAACAATAAATTTTCACAAAAAATATTTAAAACACACAAAGCACGTTTAAACACGGTTTTATAAAATCACAATGCAATGCACCCATACTGCATAGTCACCAAAAAGAGTAGGTTCCCCAGAACCTCTCACTACATAGTCACCAACGCAAGTGGTATAAACCACTGCACTTCCTCCGTACAATCCCAACCCATGATAACACAATAAAAAGATATCATGGTTTTCACAGTCTCAACATATCCCGATAATAAATTCGGGATTCAAAACTCATTTATTTTAAATCACAATTTTATTCACAGTCTGAAAATAATATGCACAGAAAACATAATGTAAAATCTCAACACATTTAAAAATTATTCAAGTGTAAAATCACAATCACTAAAAAAGTATGTAGCACGGAAAGAGAACACACATAAAAAATCATTTATTTATAGCACCAGAAGAAACACACCTCGCAACAATAAAGCTCTAACGAAGAACAAAGGGCGGTTGCAGCTTCGATGTAAGGTGATGGCAGTGTCAATTAGAGAGGAATTCTTAAAGCATGGGAACAACTAAGAGCGACATCACTTTAAAACGTATGGCTTAGGTTTATTTCTATACGTTGTAACTATGACTATATATATATATAGTTGAGCGGTGGTAATCTAAACAAATTAGGTTTAGAATATAATAATAATAATAATAATAATAATAATAATAATAAATAATAATAATAATAATAATAATAATAAAATAATAATAACAATAACAACAAAAACAACAACAATAATAAAAAAATAAGTTGAAAAAGGGGAGTCAATTCAGTCGAGAGAAAAATGAGAATTAGAATTCAGTTTTAATTTAAAAGGTGGAGTTGAAACTTAAGAGAATTGAAATTCAATTTAATAAAAGGGTTATTTATGGAGTCAACCCTTAAACTTTCAAAAAATTTCATATTAACTTTTAAGTTTTATAAAAATTCTTATTTAGTCCCTCATAAAAAAGTTAGGGTTCTAAATTAAAAATTCTCAATTGTTAGGGTTTTCAATTAGGGATTTCAAAATTAAGTTTTTAAATTAGGGATTTTTTGAATCTAGGTTTTCAATCTAGGGATTTCAAAATTCTTATTTAGTCCCTTATAAAAAAGTTAGGGTTCTAAATTAAAAATTCTCAATTGTTAGGGTTTTCAATTAGGGATTTCAAAATTAGGTTTCTAAGTTAGGGATTTTTTGAATCTAGGGTTTATAATTTGGGCGTAATTTTTGGGGTGTTACAACTCTCCCACCCTTAAAAGAAATTTTATCCTCGAAATTTTCAGACTAACGACATACTTCAAAAACGATAGAGGTTTTGATAACAATTTTAAAAATGCATTTTAGATCAGGTTATGAATGACAACACAGAGTTTTCAAATAGGATTAAATCTTAAATTTATAGGAACGAACGATCTGTCGCTAATTTAGAGCTCCTACGAGGTGGCATAGTAATCTATATACAAAAGGGACAATCCTAGAATAAGAGTTGATATTTGAAGTTTCTATTCAAAAAAATATCTTTAATTCTTTAAAATAATAAATTTATCAGAAAATCCTATTTTGCCCCAAAACATTTAATATGCATGCAAAAATTATTTTCGGCTTAAAATTTTAAGTGAGCCTCACAGCTCGAGGGTTAAACTTGGCTATGATACCACTAAATGTAATCCCCTAAACCCAACCTAGAAGAAATAGCCAAATTTAGGAAGTCAAAATTGAAAACTTTACCCTCAAGAAATTAATGTGAATTATAATATATTAAAATAGCGTACAATAAATTATTTCTGATAATAATATAAAGTGTCTCGATATTTATAAAATCCAAACGTGAAAAGTAATAATCTTATAATTTAAATAAAACTTTCAAATTTAATGTCTGAAAATGCATGGTAAAAATAATAAGCCATAAATCTGAAAGTACATCAAAATCTCAAAATAATCTCAATAATAAAATATTCTCGAAGGTAAAGTATGTCCATACTGAAGATAAAATAGATTCGATAAAATAAAGAGATCCTCTAAGTACCAAGTCGCCTAGAGAGTCTGAGTATATCTGAAAATAGAAAGTATGGGGGAGTAAGCTATTGAGCCCAGTTTGTCTATAAAGTGCAGGTAATCACAAACTCAGTTTCACAACAATAAATTTTCAAAAAAATATTTAAAAGACACAAAGCACGTTTAAACACGGTTTTATGAAATCACAATGCAATGCACTCATACTGCATAGTCACCAAAAAGAGTAGGTTCCCTAGAACCTCTCACTACATAGTCACCAACGCAAGTGGTATAAACCATTAAACTTCATCCGTACAATCCCAACCCATGATAACACAGTAAAAAGATATCAGAATTTTCACAATCTTAACACAGTTCGAGAATAAATTCGAGATTCAAAACTCATTTATTTTAAATCACAATTTTATTCATAGTCTGAAAATTATATGCACAGAAAACATAATGTAAAATCTCAACACAATTGAAAATTATTCAAGTGTAAACCACAATTACGAAAACAAAGTACGTAGCACGGAAAAGAGAAGACACATAAAAATCATTTATTTATAGCACCGGAAGAAACACACCTCGCAACAATAAAGCTTTGCCGACGAACAAAGGGCGGTTGCCGCTTCGATGTAAGGTGATGGCAGTGTCAATCCGAGAGGAATTCATAAAGCATGGGAACAACTAAGAGCGACATCACTTTAAAACTTATAGCTTAGGTTTATTTCTGTACGTTGTAACGTATATTGTAAAGTATCCATAAGTTCTATATTTCATGCACATTTCATCTCCTATTATTGTTGTTTTCGAGTACCTTTTAGGCATAATTAGGATCATGCATTGTATTTTACAGTATTCTTTACTTTGCCATGCTTTTTATAGATTATTTGTTATTTGGTAAGGAAAAGGTATTGTTTTAGTTTAGTTTTAGTTTCAGGTGCTAGAGGCTAATGGAAGGAGAGAGGAGCCGAGGACATGGTGCTGAGGCAGCATACCAAGGAGCTTTATTGATGCAGTTCCAGACAGAGACAACAGTTGTCGAGTAGCTGTCGCCCAAGATAGCAAACTAAGGATTTAAAGAACTGGAGTGCGATCTGTAGAGCAAAAAATCCTAATCATAACGATGATGTCCATTCAATTTTCTAATGAATGTAGTAGCGGACAGAGCCACCTATGGAGGAATGCGAGATTACTTGCGAGCAAGGCAACGTGAAGAAATCCACATTCAACTCAAAGAAGTCAGAATTTAAAGTTGCATTTAATGCAAAACCTACTTTGAAGACTTCTACTTTAAGAAGGACTAGACCTAGCTAATTCCTATATATACCCATTGTATTTTTACTTCAAAACGACTTAGGTTTTCCCTTAGGCATAGTTTAGGTTTTCTTGCCGCCATTATGTTCTAAAATTCTCTTTGGGTTTGGGTTATGTTGTAATTAGCGTGAGGACGGTTGTTTAGGTATTTAAGTTTGTTTTTACAATAAAGCTTCAAGGTTTCCTTATTTCATGTTCTTCATAGTTTTCAATTAAGGAGAAAGATTAGTCGATTACTATCCATTTGTTCGGTATCGAGAGAGTCGAACTCACGAAAGGAGTAAGTACGATCTTCACCTTAATCAAGTGTTGATCAATCCAGCCTAGACATAGGTTAGGGTTTAAGGTGGCTAAAAGAGAACAAACCAAACATTGATGTATTTACAAGATTCACGTCGCGACTGGTATTATCTGCAGTGGGCATCAACAACATTCTGACTTAGACATAAGCGGGATCACTTTTGAAGCGTTCTGCCGAACCTTGTAGTTCTGCCGAGTCGCCGCCGAGACACACTTCCATTCCACTGCCGGGGCAGCAAGAGCATCACAACAGCTTACATGCCGTCCCCCGTCAAGGCAGCGATGTCTGGCAGCGCAAAGCAACTTATCCTATTCAACACAGTTTCACACTAAGCAACAGCATAACCCGGCCCATCCATCAATCTGATCTCTTCCCTTTTAATTACTTGAGTTTTATTTTTTTTGTTCTTAAACAATTCAACTTATTTGTGTATTTAATTTTCCCTTGTGCAAGAGTTACGATTCGAGTCAAGCTGTCCAATCCCTGTGGGAGACGATATCTTTTATACTATTACTTGACTAGAGTGTGCACTTACGCTCACATTTAGAGAACACTAAAATGCTCTACAAGTTTTTGGTGTCGTTGCCGGGGATTGGTAACAGCGAAATTCGTTTATACTTTCTGCACCTTTATTTATTTGCTTTTAATTTTTAGTTTCTATCTTTATTCGGAAAAAAAAATTACAGTTTCCTTTGCTAGTGCATGACCAGGGCAAACCCAAAAGGCGAAATTGTTTATTGTGACAATATCGTACGAAGAGCAAGAGAAATCAAAAAGGAAATCAGAATAGTCCTAGGGAAAGCTAAAGAAGAGAGAAAAGTAGTGGAAATCATGGAAGAAATAAATGACAACCCTACCAACAATGCTCAGAACGGCAGGGATGGGCAGCAAGTCCCGCCGTCCAAAGAACAGCAGCAAGTTCCACCTAGGCAGTCACCCCTTATTCTGCCCAGGTAGCCACAGTACGTTCGAACCACCAGGGATTACTTGGAACATGACTTCAGAGGGTTCGATCCTACAGTGACAGTGCCTAAAATTGAGGCGGATCACTTTGAGCTAAAGCCCGTGATGTTCAACATGATCAACACTTTGGGGCAATTTGGAGGGATTGCCATAGAAGATGCTCGACAACACTTAAGAGGATTCTTGGACATATGCAAAGCTTTCAAAATACAAGTAGTCTACCAAGATGTTCTAAGGCTGAGGTTATTCCCTTATTCATTGAGGGATGTGGCAAAACGATGGTTGAACAACCAGCAATCAGGGTCATTCAACACATGGACAGAGTTGTGCAAGGATTTCTTGGATTGTTTCAGCCCATCTAATGTCACAGACAGATTGAGAAACGAGATCACAACTTTCTGACAAGAGGATGATGAGCCAATGTATGAAGCATGGGAAAGGTACCAACATATGCTGAATAATTGCTCGCTTCATGGTTTTATGGCTTGGAAACAAGTGTCAATGTTTTACAATAGGCTGAACTACCCAACTCGAATGATGATTGATGCCTCAGCCAACAAAATGATCCTTGACAGACCACCAGCAGAGGCACCGCAGATCCTGAACCAAGCCTCTAAAAATGACTATAAGTACCCAACAGCCTGCCGAGGCGGCATTAGGCGGCCAACTACTGTGAACGAAGTAAAAGCCTCATAATCTGTCAATGCCCGCCTTGACAAACTAACAGAGCTGGTTATGAACATGGTTAAACCCACTGGAAAAGTCATTGAGGCCAAGGCTGTAGAACCATTCTGTGATGAGTGTGGGGGCAATCATGATTCCTCTGAATGTACTGCATCTTCCAATTTCATGGGAGGATACGAGAGGAACAGCAGGCCCGCCACGAACACATACAACCCTGGATGGAGAAATCATCCAAATTTCGCCTGGAGCAATCCTAAAACTGCTGCAAATTCACAACAGCAATAGGGAGGTTACCAGCAGAACCAGTCCAGACAGCAAGCTCAGCAACCACAAAACAATTCACTAGAAGCAACTTTACAAACATTTATGTCTAACACTAGTGAATTTATTATTTGTACTAATAAATCCATTGATAAAACTGAGTCGTTTATGAACAGGACGAAGATGAGGATGAACAACCAGAAAGTTGTGATAAAAAACTTGGATACCCAATTTGGGAAATTCACTACGATCTATAGCAGCAGGACAATGGGTACAACATCTAGTCGTACAGAGGAAGCAGCTAAACCCACATATGAGCAGTGCAAAGCCATATCAACCAGAAGTGAGAAACAATTGGATGAGCCTAGAATGGAAAAGGCAAAAAATGAACAGCCAGCACAGACAGTGTAACACCCCAAATTTGGGACTAGATGTTTAGAGTCTGAATCAGACCGGTCAGAAAACGGTTCGAATCTTAAAGGGAGTTTTAGGGAAAACCTAGTTCGGGATGCTTTAGAAATATAGAAAAATATCTAAAAATCCTCATTCAATATATGAAAGATAATGGTGGAATCAATTTTACAAAATAAGGTTTGGAAATACTACATTTCAGTGTAGTGACCAAATCTTAGTTTTTGCAAAAGTTAAATAGTGACTGTTTTGTAAAGGATTGAAACTTTGAATCTTTAAGGAGCTAATTTTATCAAAAAGTTTTCATCAGATTTTTCCTTAATTTGGGTGATTTAATTAATGTTTTAATTAAGGAAATGAAGGTTAATTAATTTGGAAACTACCTCTAACTATTCATAACTACTTTTCACAAATTTTCCCTCATTTTATTTTCTCTCAAATTCTTTTCAACCAAACACATTCTCTCCAGCAAATATACTTCGATTTTCACTTCATTTGATGAGATTTCAATTTTCCTTTGATTCATAATCAATTCCTCATCAAATCCACTTGATTTCTACAATGAATTTTCAAGAAAACTTGCCCAAATCAAGGAGAAATCATCCATTAGAGGTAAGCTTTGTCCTTCTCCTCTAATGATCAGTTCTTTACTGAAATTCCCAAGTTATCAATCTTTTTGTTAATGATTTTTAAGTGGTTTTAATGTTAGAAACAAGAAATTGTCTTAAAACTCAAGGTTTTGGAAGAGATCTTGAAGATTTTCGTGGTGAATGATTGGGATCTGTTTTGAGATGGTTTTCTAATGTATTTTGGATGTTAATTGATGTTACAAATGAGGTTTTATCAATCAAATCCCGAATAGGATTGTTTTTCTAAGTTTTGCATGTTAGAATGATGGTTTTGGGATGATTTTGGTGTTCTGTCATAGTTGGAGATATAAGGACGTGTTTGTGGTGGTTTTTGATGTTAATTGATGTTTAGAAGTGATTAGAAGTGATAGATCTTGGCTGGGTTTTGTTTTGGCAGAGTTTGGAGGTGATTTCGGTTGTGTTTGGTAGTCGAAATGCGGTTTTTGAGTAGAGCATCGAGTTTAGGTGTGTGGCTGATGATTTCAATGCATGATGATGCATTAATCCTCTGCTCTTATGTGTTTAAAACAAGAGAGACATCTTTGGACGCTTTTGGTGTTGATCCAGAAGCCTAGATAGCGTTTCGGCGAGCAAGCGAAACGTAATCGGTGAGTGCGTATGGTTTTAGAAGTCCTTGAGGGACAAAGAATCAAGGTTTGGGGATTTAGGAAAGGTTTAAAACACCTTCCTAAGTCCAAAAGTAAGTATTGGCTAGATTGCTCTCTTAAATGTGGTGGTTGCCCCTAAAATGCTTTTACATACTCATGGTTTGAGATAGATAAATTCCTACTGTTTTTATGCATGTTTTATAGCATGAGATGATGCTTGAAATGATTTCATGAAGAAACATGTTGCATGGTTGAGATTTGAGCTTTTGTTTAAAGCATGGCAAATGTTATAATTTTGAAATGAGATGAGAATGTTTTGAGAATTGTTGCATGGAAAACAGTAGGTGAGATGATGATTTGACATAATATATTGGCATAGATGTTGAGATACTTACCGGATAAAATTGATCGATCAATAGGATGAGAGTGCACTATAAACTAAAAATTCGTACGTGCTCTTTGGTTAAGCCAAAGGGAGAGAACCGATGATGGGCATTCCATCGGGTAGGACTTGGTGAAATACCCAAGCTTTGTGGCGATGAGAGATTCCGCCATGTGAGTACGGTGATGTGAGATTCCACCGAAAATTGTGTTGCTAGACGAGTGAGTGCGGTGATGGTAGATGCCACCGGAAGTGTCTAGTGAGATGTTTGCATATCCGAGTAATAATGAGATGTGTAATGCCAATATAAAATATGAAATTGTTTTTGATTCACATGTACCTTTGATGAAATGATTTATGCTATGAGAAATGCATATGAGATTTGTATTAGAAATGCTTTGGTGTTACAAGCATGAGTATGGCTTTGCCATGAGTTTTGCATTGGTTTAAATGCATGAGATAGAATGAAGGTACATGTGTTTTCAATGAGAAGTTGCTTTGAATGGTTTTTCAAGCATGAGATAGAATGAGCATCTTGTTAAAAAGCTTTTGAGAAAGTGTTTTCAAGTTATGCATTATTGAGTTTGTTTCCTTAGAGCATGCCTCACTTAGCTTTTGTGCTTACGCTCTCTTTTACCAATAATGCAGATAATTTAGGTGTTTCCCGGCATCAAAGAGGATAAGATCATCTAAGGAAGTACAAGCTCACGTATGATGAAGTTTTCATACACTTTAGTTTTGATATAATGGCAATGGGAAACCAAGGTTATATTTGGGAGATATGTTTGAACTCCCTAAGTTTGTCGCATGTTTATGTTGGCATTTTTGGGTTGTAAGTGGCCTTAAATGTTTTGTTTGAGGTTGAATAGCTTATATTGGTTTTGTGATTAGGGAGTATGCCTTTAGACTATGTAAATTTGTGTTTGATGCCATACTTGTGTTAGAAAGTCCTAAATATGTTCCTTATGTGTAAAATGGTTTGCTGGTATGATTTGGGAGTCTTTGAGGCATGTTTGATTGGGTTAAAGGATGAAAAACCAGCTATATCTGCTGTTTCTAGGCAAGGTGTATCGAAACACCCTCAAGTGTTTCGAAACGGAGGACTGTAATGGTCTGTGTTTCAAAACGATTGAGACTGTTTCGAAACAGTTTGGCTACTAGAGTGCCCTGTTTCAGTACTGGTCTCGGAACATACCCGCGTACCGAAACGGTCAACACCGTTTTGATACATGCGTTTCGATACGGTAGGTAGGTGTTCCGATACAGTTGACCGTTGGACGCAGTTTTGAATTGCTTTGAGTCTTCATGCTTTACACTTTAGTCCTAAATGTTGTTGATGCAATTGCTTGAGCTTGGAATGTTTATTTAAGCTGAAATTTGGCAGAGAAGCATGTAACATGATTAATTTCATATTGGTAACCCTAAAATCTGTGAAGTCCCTTTATTTTACAAAAATTACAATTTGGTCCCTAATTTTGTTTAAAGTGCAATTGAGTCCCTAAATGCGTTACGTTTGTTGTGCCTTTTTCCACCATGTCTCGTGGGTTTTCACATAGGCTTATTATGCATCTAGACAAGAGTAAAAATAAAAAAAGGTCGTGAATCAAGGTTGACTTTTGGGTTGACTTTGGTTTTCCCCATGTAATCTTCGTAGTTCGGGTCAAACGTCTACGCCGGGCTAATGGGGTTACATTTGTTGGTACAAGAGCGAGGTTATCGAATAATTGGGGTTTGGTATGTGGTTGTTGTATGTGTTTATGCATGTTTATGTCTTTACAGTGAAAGTTTGATGTATGAGCAGTGATGTGTGATTAATTTGAGATGATTTTGTGATGCTATGCTATGTTTGGAGTGTGGTTGGAGATCCCATTGCCATATCAAAACTAATGAATAGAATTGTTTTCGAAAAAGAGCTTGAGTACTTGGATTACTTACCTTATTGTGCCCAATTGTGTTTATTGCATTTTTGTCAGTGCATTGTTTTTATAATGGGGCCACGTAGAGAGCTGAGAATCAATACTAGATCGATGGATGATAATGAGAATGCGGAGAATGCTGAGGATTTGCCTCCTCCTCCCCCTGGTGGTGGACCACCTGGTGGCGGCAAGGCTGGTGCTGCTGGAGTTGGTGCTGGGGTTGCTGGACCCGAGGGTGTGCAGGGGCAAGCTGTTCCTGACATGACCATGTTGATACAGGCTATTGCTGGAGCTTTCCAGGCAGCCGTAGTTGGAGCTCATGGAGCTGCGCATCAGGATGATGCTAATGTGAGATTGCCTTTGGAGCGTTTTCGTAGTTTAGGAGGGACTGAATTTAGAGGCTTATCTCCGGAAGGATATGAGTCTTGGTTGGAGAGCACCAAGAGGATTCTGGGTCAATTGAACTGCAACAATGTGCAGAAGCTGGGTTGTATTGTGTCACTACTGCATGGTGATGCTTATACGTGGTGGACGACCACTATCTTCGGGATGGAGGACGATGAGGTAACTTGGACGTTCTTCTTGAATGCGTTCAAGCGAAAGTACCTGGGAGTGCGTTACCTTGATGAAAAGAAGAGAGAGTTTATGTCTCTCGTGCAAGGGAATATGTCTGTGGCTGAATATGAGATTCAGTTTGTTCGTCTTAGCCAGTATGCACCTGAGCTAATCCCTAATGAGCGGGAGAGGTGCGAACGATTCCGTTATGGGCTGGTAGCGGATGTCAAGACCTATATACTTGCAGCTGATTACACTGATTTTGATGTCTTGGTCACAAGAGCCAAGGACATTGAATCGAATCTTAGTTTGACAAGTCGAGCTGATGGCTCTAGCTCAGGAAAGCGAACTGCGGAATTCGATTTTGGTAGAGATCGCAACAAGAGACAGTAGGATAGGAAGCCACACTACGATGCTAGACGTGGGGGTGGTAACCCTGGTAGAGGTCAGGAAGGACCTAATGCTTTCCTAAGGACTCCTGAGTGTAATCGTTGTGGTAGAAGACATGGTGGTGAGTGTTGGGGTAACCTTGGGACATACTGGAATTGTTGAAACCGAGGGCATTTGAAGAAAGATTGTCCTCAGCCGCTGAGAGAGGGACATGCTCCAGTGAGAGCAACTGAGCCACATAGAGGACGTGGGCACGGCCGTGGTAATTTTCAGCGTAGGGATGATGGTGGAAGGAACGTAGCACATGATGTGGCTGTTCAACCTGAGGGTGGCAGTCAAGCTCGAGTGTACGCCCATCGTGAGGGAAGGAATGATACGGATGTGATCGCATGTACCTTTACTTTGCAATCCTTGTCATTACTTTCTTTGATTGATTCTGGATCTACACACTCGTACATATTGCGTGAACATGCTCAAATGCTTGGTTTACCTGTTGAGTCTTTGGATGTGGGTATGCGTATGACTAGTTCCTTTGGTGAGACGGTTGTAACAAGGAAGTTGTATAGGATATGTCCCTTGAAGGTGAAAAATCATGTTTTTCTTGTTGATCTCATGGAATTGCCATTCTATGGTTTTGATGTAATCCTTGGCATGGATTGGCTTGTTGAGTATAGGGCCGTTGTGGATTTCGAAAGCAAGTGAGTTTCGTTGAAACTTACGGATGATTATGAGGTGGTGGTAGTGGGTGAGAATGTGAAGTTCCTTGCCAATGTGGTGTCTACATTGGAAGCAAGCCAGATGTTGCGGCATGGTTCTGAGGCTTACCTAGCCTTTGTTATGAATCCTAGTTCAAAGGAGGTGCGCGTTCAGGATATAAGAACTGTGCGTGAGTTCCCTGGAGTGTTTCCGGAGGAATTACTTGGATTGCCGCCTAGTCGAGAAGTGGAGTTTGGGATTGAGCTGTATGAGAACACAACTCCAGTGTCCATTGCTCCGTGTCACATGGGACCCAAAGAGTTGAAGGAGTTGAAGACGCAACTTCAGGAGTTGCTTGAACGTGGCTTCATTCGGCCTTGTGTGTCACCTTGGGGTGCACCGGTATTGTTTGTGAAAAAGAAAGATGGCACGATGAGAATGTGCATCGATTATCGTCAGTTGAACAAGTTGACCGTAAAAAACAAGTATCCTTTGCCGAGGATTGATGATTTTTTTTATCAGTTTCCGGGAGAGGCTATGTTTTCAAAGATTGACTTGAGGTCAGGGTACTATCAGCTAAAGGTGAAAGATGTGGATGTGCTGAAGACAGCCTTTAGAACAAGGTATGGGCATTATGAGTTCCTTGTGATGCCGTTTGGTTTGACGAATGCTCCTGTTGCTTTCATGGACATGATGAATAGAGTGTTCCATGAATACTTGGACAAGTTCGTTGTGGTGTTCATCGACGACATCCTTGTGTACTCTCGTACTGAGGAGGAGCATGAAGGTCATCTGAGGATTGTTTTACAAGCGTTGTTGGAAATCAGCTTTATGCTAAGCTGAGAAAATGTGAGTTTTGGCTAAAGGAAGTTGTTTTCCTTGGTCATGTGGTTTCGGCTGAAGGGATTCGAGTTGATCCCCAGAAGGTTGAGGCGGTGATGAATTGGAAGCCTCCTAAGTCGGTTCACGAAGTCCGTAGTTTCCTTGGGTTGGCAGGATACTACCGAAGGTTCGTGGATGGATTTTCTAAGATTGCTGCCCCTTTAACGAAGTTGTTGCAAAAAGATGTTAAGTATGAGTGGACGGAAGCGAGACAGCAAGCTTTTGAGAAGCTTAAGGCAGCTCTGACCCAAGCTCCTATCTTGGTTCAACCTGAATCAGGAAAAGAGTTTGTGGTGTATAGTGACGCATACTACGTTGTGTTAGGGTGTGTGTTAATGCAAGAGGGTAAGGTGGTGGCTTATGCATAACGATAGTTGAAGGTGCATGAGTGCAATTATCCTACGCATAATATTGAGTTAGCTGCTGTGGTTTTTGCTTTGAAGATCTGGAGACATTATCTTTATGGTGAGAAGCGTACTGTGTACACGAATCACAAGAGCTTGAAGTATTTGATGTCACAGAAATAGTTGAATCTTAGGCAAAGACGATGGGTGGAGTTGCTTAAGGATTACGATCTAAAGATCGAGTATCACCCGAGAAAGGCCAATGTTGTGGCTGACGCCTTGAGTAGAAAAGTGGCGGTGGAGTTAAGTGCGATGTTTGCTAGCTTGAGCATATCGCGAGATGGAGGTCTTGTTGCTGAATTGCAAGTAAAACCATCTCTAGTTCAGTTGATAAAGGATAAGCAGTTGTTGGATGATTCTTTGGTGTCACATGTTCAGGATATTGTGGAGGATAGACCATCAGATTTTTGTTTTAATGATGATGGTGTTTTATGTTTTTGAAGTCGGATAGTGGTGCCGAATGATGTGGAGTTGAGGCGTACTATTCTGACCGAAGCTCATAGTAGTCCTTTTGCTATGCACCCTAGTAGTACAAAGATGCACCGTGATCTGAAGGATGAGTACTATTCGGTGGGTTTGAAGAAAGATGTTGCTGAGTATGTAAGCAACTGCATTGATGTCAGCGGGTTAAGGCTGAGCATCAATTTCCTTCGGGGTTGTTGCAACCGTTGAGGATCCCTGAATGGAAATGGGAGAGGATAACCATGGACTTTGTGTCTGGTTTGCCTTTGTCGCCATCAAGGAAGAATTTTGTTTGGGTGATTGTGGATCGCCTTACGAAGTGTGTGCATTTCTTACCTGTGCATACTACGTATACCTTGGATAAGCTTGCAGAGCTGTACATTGCTGAGATTGTGCGTCTGCATGGTGTACCAAAATCTATAGTGTCGGATAGAGATCTGAGGTTCACGGCACGGTTTTGGGAGTGTTTACATCAAGCGTTGGGTACGCGGCTGAATTTCAATACTTCTTATCATCCGCAGACGGATGGACAGTCAGAGCGTGTTATCGAAGTGCTTGAGGATATGTTGAGGTGCTGCGTGATTGAATTTCAAGGCTCTTGGGAGAAGCACTTGCCATTGGTGGAGTTTGCTTATAAAAATAGCTACCAGGCAAGTATTCAAATGGCACCTTATGAAGCTTTGTATGGGAGGAAGTGCAGAACTCCTCTTTGTTGGGCTGAAACGGGACAAAAGTTGGTCTTGATGCCGGCTTTGTTGAAAGGAACCACCGAGAAGGTGAAGCTCATTTGTGAGCAGTTGAAGGCAGCATCGGATCGGCAAAAGTCTTACGCGGATTTGAAGCGTAAGGAGATAGAATTTGCGGTGGGTGACCGTGTGTTCTTAAAGGTTTCACCTTGGAAGAAGGTGATGAGATTTGGCCGGAAGGGCAAGTTGAGCCCTAGATATATTGGACCATACGAGGTGATAGAACATGTGGGTCATGTTGCTTATAAGCTGAGGCTGCCACAAGAGCTAGAAAAGAAACATAATGTTCGGAGGTATAGATCGGATCCTTCGCATGTTATGCCTGTGGAGGAAGTTGAGTTGAATCCAGATTGTACATATGATGAGGAACCAATTGAGATTTTGGATTCAGACAGTAAGGTTCTCCGTGGTAAGACCATTGAGCTGGTTAAGGTGTTGTGGAGGCATTGTGGTGTTGAGGAAGCCACGTGGGAAAGAAAGGAAGATATGAAGAAGCATTTTCCTTACCTTTTTCCTCCAGGTAAATTTCGAGGATGAAATTTCTTAAGAGGGGGAGAGTTGTAACACCCAAATTTGGGCCTAGATGTTTAGAGTCCAAATCGGACCGGTCAGAAAATAGTTCGAATCTTAAAGGGAGTTTTAGGGAACACCTAGTTCGGGATGCTTTAAAAATATAGAAAAATATCTAAAAATCCTCATTCAATATAAGAAAGATAATGGTGGAATCAATTTTACAAAATAAGGTTTGGAAATACTACATTTCGGTGTAGTGACCAA
This sequence comes from Hibiscus trionum, assembly GCA_030270665.1. Taxonomy (NCBI): domain Eukaryota; kingdom Viridiplantae; phylum Streptophyta; class Magnoliopsida; order Malvales; family Malvaceae; genus Hibiscus; species Hibiscus trionum. Next base: position 53,432,033 of record BSYR01000008.1, read on the forward strand.
ATCGCAGTTTTTGCAAAAGTTAAATAGTGACTGTTTTGTAAAGGATTGAAACTTTGAATCTTTAAGGAGCTAAATTTACCAAAATGTTTTCATCAGATTTTTCCTTAATTTGGGTGATTTAATTAATGTTTTAATTAAAGAAAATGAAGGTTATTTAATTTAGAAAATACATTTGACTATTCATAACTACTTTTTACAAATTTTCCCTCATTTTATTTTCTCTCAAATTCTTTTCAACCAAACAAATTCTCTCCGGCAAATATACTTCGATTTTCACTTCATTTGATGATATTTCAATTTTCCTTTGATTCATAATCAATTCCTAATCAAATCCACTTGATTTCTACATTGAATTTTCAAGGAAACTTGCCCAAATCAAGGAGAAATCATCCATTAGAGGTAAGCTTTGTCCTTCTCCTCTAATGATCAGTTCTTTACTGAAATTCCCAAGTTATCAATCCTTTGTTAATGATTTTTAAGTGGTTTTAATGTTAGAAACAAGAAATTGTCTTAAAACTCAAGATTTTGAAAGAGACCTTGAAGATTTTCGTGGTGAATGATTGGGCTCTGTTTTGAGATGGTTTTCTAATGTATTTTGGATGTTAATTGATGTTACAAATGAGGTTTTATCAATCAAATCCCGAATAGGATTGTTTTCCTAAGTTTTGCTTGTTAGAATGATGGTTTTTGGGGTGATTTTGGTGTTCTGTCATAGCTGGAGGTATAAGGACGTGTTCGTGGTGGTTTTTTTATGTTAATTGATGTTTAGAAATGATTAGAAGTGATAGATCTTGGCTGGGTTTTGTTTTGGAAGAGTTTGGAGGTGATTTCGGTTGTGTTTGGTAGCCGAAATGTGGTTTTTGAGTAGAGCAGTGAGTTTAGGTGTGTGGATGATGATTTCAATGCATGATGATGCATTAATCCTCTGCTCTTATGTGTTTAAAATAGGGGAGACGTCTTTGGAAGCTTTTGGTGTTGATCCGGAAGCCTAGATAGCGTTTCAGCGAGCAAGCGAAACATAACCGGTGAGTGCGTATGGTTTTAGAAGTCCTTGAGGGACAAAGAATCAAGGTTTGGGGATTTAGGAAAGGTTTGAAACACCTTCCTAAGTTCGGAAGTAAGTATTGGCTAGATTGCTCTCTTAAATGTGGTGGTTGCCCATAAAATGATGTTATATGCTCATAGTTTAAGATAGATAAATTCCTATTGTTTTTATGCATGTTTTATAGCATGAGATGATGCTTGAAATGATTTCATGAAGAAACATGTTGCATGGTTGAGATTTGAGCTTTTGTTTAAAGCATGGAAAATGTTATAGTTTTGAAATGAGATGAGAATGTTTTGAGAATTTTTGCATGGAAAAAAGTAGGTGAGATGATGATTTGACATAATATATTGGCATAGATGTTGAGATACTTACCGGATATAATTGATCGATCAATAGGATGAGAGTGCACTATAAACTTAAAATTCGTACGTTCTCTTTGGTTAAGCCAGAGGGAGAGATCCGATGATGGACATTCCATCGGGTAGGACTTGGTGAAATACCCAAGCTTTGTGGCGATGAGAGATTCCGCCATGTGAGTACGGTGATGTGAGATTCCACCGGAAATTGTGTTGCTAGACGAGTGAGTACAGTGATGGTAGATACCACCGGAAGTGTCTAGTGAGATGTCCGCATATCTGAGTAATAATGAGATGTGTAATGCCAATATAAAATATGAAACTGTTTTTGATTCACATGTACCTTTGATGAAATGATTTATGCTATGAGAAATGCATATGAGATTTGTCTTAGAAATGCTTTGGTGTTACAAGCATGAGTTTGGCTTTGCCATGAGTTTTGCATTGGTTTAAATGCATGAGATAGAATGAAGGTACATGTGTTTTCAATGAGAAGTTGCTTTGAATGGTTTTTCAAGCATGAGATAGAATGAGCATGTTGTTAAAAAGCTTTTGAGAAAATGTTTTCAAGTTATGCATTATTGAGTTGGTTTCCATAGAGCATGCCTCACTAAGCTTTTGTGCTTACGCTCTCTTTTACCAATAATGCAGATAATTGAGATGTTTTTGGGAATCAAAGAGGATAAGATCATCCAAGGTAATACAAGCTCATGTATGGTGAAGTTTTCATACACTTTAGTTTTGATATAACGACAATGGGAAACCAAGGTTGTATTTGGGAGATATGATTGAACTCCCTAAGTTTGTGGCATGTTTATGTTGGCATTTTTTGGTTGTAAGTGGCCTTAAATGTTTTGTTTGAGGTTGGATAGCTTATATTGGTTTTTTGATTAGGGAGTATGCCTTTAGACTATGTGAATTTGTGTTTGATGCCATACTCGTGTTAGAAAGTCCTAAATATGTTCCTTATGTGTAATTTGTTTGCTGGTATGATTTGGGAGTCTTTGAGGAATGTTTGATTGGGTTAAAGGATGAAAAACCAGTTATATATGTTGTTTCTAGGCAAGGTGTATCGAAATACCCTCAAGTGTTTCGAAACGCGGGCCTGTAATAGTCTTTGTGTTTCGAAACGATTGAGACTGTTTCGAAACAGTTTGGCTACTGGAGTGCCTTGTTTCAGTACTGGTCTCGGAACATACCCGCGTACCGAAACGGTCAACACCGTTTCGATACATGTGTTTCGGTACAGTGGGTATGTGTTCCGATACAGTTGACCGTTGGACGCAGTTTTGAATTGCTTTGAGTCTTCATGCTTTACACTTTAGTCCTAAATGTTTTTGATCCAATTGCTTGAGCTTTGAATGTTTATTTAAGCTGAAATTTGGCAGAGAAGCATGTAACATGATTAATTTCATATTAGTAACCCTAAAATCTGTGAAGTCCCTTTGTTTTACAAAAAATACAATTTGGTCCCTAATTTTGTTTATAGTGCAATTGAGTCCCTAAATGCGTTTCGTTTGCTTTGCCTTTTTTCACCATGTCTCGTGGGTTTTCACATTGGCTTATTGTGCATCTAGACAAGAGTAAAAATAAAAAAAGGGTCGTGAATCAAGGTTGACTTTGGTTTTCCCCGTGTAATCTTCATAGTTTGGGTCAAACGTCTAGGTCGGGCTAAGGGGTTACAGACAGAACTACCTGCCACGGCAGCATCAACACCAGCCGCCCCGGCAGATGAGCCGGACAACAGCCCTGAGGTAGATGATCCTCCACAGATCAAGTTCCCATGCAAAGAACGTATCGAGGACATCCGCCTGCCAGCACCTTTCACCTCGGTGGCTTAAGTAAGAGAAATAAGAGCACCATTTTAGGAAATTCTTGGATATTGTGAAGTAGGTGCACATAAACATCCCTCTCATAGAAGCCATTTAGAACATGCCCAACTATGCAAAATACTTATGGGGTATGGTTTCTAAGAGGAAGAGAATTGAGGAGTTTGAAACAGTTGTTGTAACAAAGGAGTGCATGGCTATGCTGCACAACAAGATACCGTCCAAGCAAACAGATCCAGACATCTTTGTTATACCATGCAGAATAGGCAGCAAGCACGAAACAAAAGCCATATTCGACTTAGGAGCCAACATCAACTTAATGACTAAGGCAGTCTTCGACAAACTAGGAATTGGGCAAGCCAAACCCACCTCCATTATGCTGAAACTTGCTGATCATTCGTTTCTACAACCGGAGGGCAAGATTGAAGACATCCTAGTACGAGTGGGCAACCTTATTTTCCCAGCAGACTTCCTCATCTTAGACTGTGAGGCCGATGAAAACGCCCCTATTATCCTTGGGCGACCATTCTTGGCCAAGGGCAGAACGCTAATATAGATGTGGAACATGGGGAGTTGATCATGAGGGTAGACAATCAGAGCATCAAGTTAAATGTGTTACAACCCTCAGAAAAGGAAAAGTAAGGATGCCCAGATGCTCAGGCCGCCAAAATCAGCACATAGATAGGCCCAAACAGCAGCTGTCACGGCAGACCCCAAGGGCAGGCTAAAGGACCCAACAGCACACCGCTTTAAAGAACAGAATGACCCCCCATGAGGGAAAGACAAGAAACACCACCTCATGAAGGGGTTATGTCTGGGAGATGCACTCAAATGCACTCCCAACATAACTTAATTATTTTTTATCTTTATTTTCTTTATTTTTATTTTTATGCTTTAGGAATAGAATTTAATTTTCTGCAATTTATTTTTTTTAGATTTTATATTAGTTGAATTTATTTTCCCCATTGTCATTTTTCAGAATTTATTTTAGTATTTAATTACCTTTATTTTTATTTCAAGCTTTAGGAATAAAAGAGCTTGATCAAGAAGAAGGCCCAACAAGGAGCTCGCCCACCATCCCGCCAAGACAGCCAAGGGCGGCCCAGCACAGACAACGCGTAATGGCTAGTTGCCCGCTAACGGCTAGATGCCAACGACTACAGAAATAACGGGCAGAAATCCCGTAACGTGCGCGAGAAAACTTGCCCGTTGGACATTTAATGCCGCCCCGGCACCTCTCGACAGCCTCTATTTAAACCTCACTCATCTCATTCATTCACTTTACATTCACCCCCTTGTTATCTTATTCTTGTATCCATCGCTCTCTTTCTAATTACCTTCTTTTAAAGTTTCAGTTATATTACAATCGTCTCACACATGGCTTCAACATTAGCATCCAAACCCACCTTCCAACGCTTTTTACTCCAAGGCAGATGAAAATAGATATAAAAATTAGTTTGCCAAGCAAGCAATTTGCGAGGAGCAAGCTTTCCACTTCACGAAGCAAAGAGGGGATCTCGACCTAGAGCCTACCTTATTCGAAACCATCCACAGCAAGGGATAGGAAATATTTGCACGGCAGCCGGAGATGGCCAACATCACAATGGTCAGAGAATTCTATGCCCATCACCCCTGCCCAGAGCTGTCGTTTGTCTATGTTCGAAGGGATCCTGTCAAGCTGAACGCTGTCGTGATCAACAACTTCTACGGCCTAGAGATGGAAGACAACCCGCACGAGGAATGGAGGCAGTCACTGAAGGTTGTCGACTATGATAGACTCAAGGAAAAGTTGTGCGAGCCCAATGTTGAGTGTGCAAAAGTTCTACTTTTTACCCCTTATTTACCCCATATTCCTGCTGCATTCAAGCATATTTCATTGCATTTAGGATAGATTTCAATTATACATCAAAATTATATAAAACAGCACAGTTGCTACTGATTTTGGTTACTTTTGCAGGTAGCTGCTGGAGCAGACTCAGGGCAGTGGAGAAGCAGAGCTGGAGCACTGGACTGAAGTCGAGAAGGACGATGCTACCGAGGCCGCTACCATGGCAGCTAAGGAAGACAACAATGGTGAAGGGAAAAAGTGAAATGGAGCTCGACAGAAAGAGGAAATTAAGCCGGTCTGTCGTGGAGCACTCATATATTTTTCCGAGCCCTAGATCAGAATGAAGGCCAAGCCCAAAGTTCAAGGAAGAAACCCAAAGCAAGAAAAGAGGACGAGTTTAAAGGCATCTGCTCAAGAGATTTAGTCTTAAATTGAGTTGTACTTTAATTTAAACTTGTACTCTTACGTTATTAGAAAACTTGAACCCAAGGCCTATATAAAGGCATGTAATTCGACCTAGGGAAGGACATCATCTTCTCTAGCCGTCTTCCCCTAAACCTTAGTCGTTTTCCTCTTCTCATCATGTTCTAAACTTTCCCTAGGGCTAAGGGTTGATTCTGTAAAGTAGTTGCAAGGATTACATTGTTTTAGGATTTTTTCTGTTCAATAAAATAGACTTCAAGTTTGCTTATTCTAGTTTTCAACATCTTGCAAGAGTATCGGGAGAGCATTGTGAGATTATACATTTACTTAATATCGGGAGAGTTAAGTATACTAAAGGAATAAGTACGGGTTCTCCAGTTTATGGTTGAACTATCTCGGACCTAGGGATAGGACGAGGTTAAGTGGCTAAGGAAGAATTCAACAACATCGGTGTTCATCCTTCGATTCACGTCGGGAGGTATCATCAAAGACGTGTTCATCGACAGACTTGGACCTAGGGATAGGATGAGTCACAGCAGGGATTCTTGCCAAGCATGAAGTACAGAGTTGCGTGATCGCTGCCGCGACAACAACAAACTGCTGCCGCCGAAGGTGCTGCCGCGACAGAAGTAACGACAGAACAAAAGAGACCTAGACAGTGCAACACCTGCACTACTGAGCAAATCAATACCGGCCTATTTCTCTACCCTGAATCTCTTAATCTTTTATCTTCAGTATTCTTTATCATTCCCTTATAAACAATTAAAATTATCTTCTTTCTTGTGCAGCAGTTCAAGGTTAAGGCTATTTCCAGTCCCTATGGATTCGACATCCGATACTTCGTGTATCACTTTACTATTTGCGTCGTGTACACTTGCACTCTATTGCGATAGTCTATTTTATACGCAACAAGTTTTTGGCGCCGCTGCCGGGGACTGGCAACATATCTTTACCCTTAATTTAACTGCACATTTTCTTTTTAATTTTTCTGTTTTTATTTGGATTGTTCACCCTGTGCTTTTCACAAGGTCTTTTGTTTGCTGATGCGCAGATCTCAACGGGGCAAAGAACCTGAGCACGAATTAGACCCTGAAATTGAACGAACGGGCAACCTCAGGAAATGAGTCCGCCTCCTAGTAGCAAGAAACGAGTACCTGGAGGAACAGTTAGAAGCAATGGTGAACGGAAGGCAAGAAGACAGGAGGAACAACCAAGGGAATCCCCAAGATCCTAACGATCCTATCGGAGATGGATGAAACAGACAACCTGTCGCTCCTCCTACTGCTGGGGCCGCACGCCGGTCCTGCCGTGATTACATGATCAATGATCATGTTGAACTGAAGACCACCCTGCCAGACGTGGAAGCTGAAAACTTCGAGCTAAAACCTGTGATGTTCAGCATGATTAATTCCGCTGGCCAATTTAGTGGTGCTGCTACAGAGGATGCTAGAGAACAATTAAAAACGTTCCAAGAAATATGTGGTTCATTTAGACTACCAGGAGTAAATCCGGAGATACTGAGGCTTCGGTTATTTCCCCATTCATTGAGGGATAGAGCAAAAACTTGGTGGAACAAACTAACGCTAGGTTCAATACGAACTTGGGCAGATTTAACTCGTGAATTTTTATCTCGTTTTAATCCTTCCTATTTATCTGAGCGATTACGTAACGAAACTGCTACTTTTCAACAGGAGGATGACGAGCCAATGCACGAGGCATGGGAAAGGTTTACTACTCTTCTGAGAAATTGCCCGATGCACGGATTCCCAGTTTGGAATCAAGTCATCAAATTCTACAATGATGCAAACCTACAGACTCGCATGAGAATCGATTCAGCAGCCAATGGGTTGCTATTGGATAAAAATCTGGATGAAGCCATGGTACTGTTAAAGAATTTGGCGAAGAATGAAGAGCAACTTCCCACATTGAGGAGAGGTAAATGAGTACTAGCTGTGAAGGATTACGAAGCCGATAATTCCCTAAAGACCCAAGTTGCGTTTCTCACAAAGCAGTAGAAAACTTGCTGAAGAAAGATTCACAACCGGTCTACGCTACAGAAAAGGTATGTTGAACTTGCAGTGAGAATCATAGTTCGGAAGACTGCCCGTTACAACTAGAGGAATGGATGTATGTTGGAAACTATAACAAGCAAAACTAAAATTCCAACAATTACAATCCCAACTAGAGGAAAGACCCCTAGTTCTCTTGGAGAAACCCTAACAATGCCCTCAAGTACAGAACACTCAAAATCAGGGGGAACCTAAAATTATGACACGAAAGCAACTGCAACAGAAGCCACAATAGCCTCTGGCAGCCAAACCTAGTATACTGGAGCAGACCTTGGCCACATTTATGTCACAAACAGGAACCTACATAGAAAACATGGATCACTTCGTCAAGAAGACTGATTCATTCATGGATAAAACAGAGATGCGGATGACTAACCATGAAGCTACTCTGAAATCACTGGAGACACAAATGTGTCAGGTTTACCAACATATTATGCCAAGGCAGAACGGAGGATTCCCAAGCGATACTGAAGTCGCTAGAAAACCCACACATGAGCAGTGCAAAACTATCACAACTAGGAGTGGGAAGCAATTACCAGGGCCGAAAAAGAAAGCTGAACCAGTTAAGGAACCAGCCCTAGAATCAACTGCCACGAATACTGCTCCGGCAGACGATAAACAGCCTACTGCCGCCACACCTGTCACGGCAGCAGAAGGGACAAAGGAGAAGGATGAAGAACCTAAACCTCCTTAGATCCGAATAAAATGGGAAGGACGCATTGAAGATAACCGTCCTCCACCTCCTTTTCCACAGCGGCTACAGAAGTAGAAACAGGAGTTCCAGCTTAAGAAGATCTATGATATTTTTAAGCAGGTCCACATTAATATTCCGCTGTTGGATGCCATCAAGGAGATGCCCGGTTATGCCAAATTTCTCAAGGATGCTAGGTCAAAGAAATCCAGACTTGTGGAATTTGAGACGGTTAAAATGACGGAAGGATGCATGACTATTCTGCACAGGCATCCACCCCAGAAAAAGAAGGATCCTGGGAGCTTCGTAATACCGTGCATAATTGGTGATAAATTCGTGGGCAAGACACTTTGTGATCTAGGTGCTAGTATTAATTTAATGCCAAAATCTATATTTCAAAAATTAGGTATTGGACGAGCACGGCCCACGATAGTTATGCTGCAGCTGGCAGACCACTCTTACGTGCAACCAGAAGGGAAGATTGAAGATATTCTGGTAAGAGTGGATAAATTTATTTTTCCTACTGACTTTCTTGTTCCAGATTGTGAAGCAGATGATAATGCACCAATCATCCTGGGGCGACTCTTCTTAGCCACATGCAGATCACTGATTGATGTAGAAAAGGGAGAACTCACAATGAGAGTGAATGATCAAGAGATCAAGTTAAATGTTCTCCAAGCGATAAAACACGTTGATGCAGAAGAAGAATGCAAGGCTATCACTGAAGTAGTCTTTGACCAACCCTACATCAGGTCGAGCTGTCATGACATCAAATTCGGTCACTGCCACAGCAGCCATCTGGAAGACTGTCACGACAGCGACGACGACAGCAGCTCCTCAGATTCTGACATATTCGACACTGAAGGTCAGGAGGAGGTAAACTGGATAGGCAATCGTCCAGGTAAGTTATTCGAGCCCTTAAATTATACCTCGAATGAACACATCATTCAAAAGCCCTCAACTGTAGAACCACCTATTCTAGACCTTAAGCCCCTACCAGGGCAGCTCAAATATGTTTTTCTTGGAATAAATGATACGTTGCACGTAATCATCTCTTCCAAGTTGATGCAGGAACAGGAACAGCGGCTGATAGGGATGCTGCAGCAACACAAAAAGGCTATTGGATGGACGATAGCTGATATCCAAGGCATCAGTCCGGCACTATGCATGCACAAAATACTCTTTTAGGATGATCATAAGCCGACCATTGATGCCCAGCGACGTTTGAATGACGCTATGCGAGAAGTGGTTCGAAAGGAAATTATCAAATGGCTTGATGCTGGGATAATTTATGCCATCTCGGATAGTAAGTGGGTGAGCCCAGTGCAATGCGTTCCTAAGAAAGGAGGAATAACCGTGGTGACTAATGAAGAAAACGAAATAATCCCAACCAGGACTGTGACCGGTTGGAGGGTTTGTATGGACTACTAGAAGCTTAACAAAGCTACCCGGAAGGGCCACTTTCCTCTGCCTTTTATTGATCAAATGATTGATAGAATAGCGGGAAAGCCTTATTACTGTTTTCTTGTTGGTTACTCGGGTTACAACCAAATAGCCATCGCACCAGAGGATCAAGAGAAAATGACCTTCACTTGCCCATACGGTACTTACGCTTTTCGGAGAATGCCATTTGGACTTTGCAATGCACCAGCAACCTTCCAGAGGTGTATGATGGTGATATTCTCCGATATGGTGGAGGATTTCCTGGAGATATTTATGGACGATTTCTCTGTCTTTGGAGATAATTTTGAAAGCTGCCTAGGCAACCTACAGAAAGTGCTCGAAAGATGTGAGAAAGCAAACCTAGTATTAAACTGGGAGAAATGTCACTTCAAGGTGGATGAAGGGATAGTCCTAAGCCACAAGGTAAGCTGCAGCGGCATAGGAGTCGATAGAGCAAAGATTGAGGTGATTGAAAAATTACCGCCACCACCACAGTCAAGGGAATTCGGAGTTTTTTAGGGCATGCTGGGTTTTATCGAAGGTTTATAGCAAATTTTTCGAAGATCACCAAGCCGTTATGCCACCTACTATAGCAAAATCGTCCCTTTGACTTCAATACTGAATGTACTAAGGCATTCAGAATTCTGAAAGAGAAGTTAGTAACAGCCCCTATCGTACAGCCACCAGACTGAAAGTTGGCATTCGAAATTACGTGTGATGCCAGTGATTACGCTGTAGGGGCAACACTTGGGCAGAGGATGGACAAGCTATTCCACGTAATTTACTACACTAGAAAAACACTCAACGATGCCCAAGTGAATTACACCACAACAGAAAAGGAACTGTTAGCAGTGGTGTTTTCAATTGACAAGTTCCGATCCTACATACTTGGAACGAAGGTGGTGGTCCACAAAGACCACTCTGCACTGAAGTATTTGTTTGCTAAAAAGGACGCAAAGCCCATACTGATTCGTTGGATTCTGCTGCTGCAGGAGTTCGACATTGAAATCAAAGATAAAAAGGGGACATAGAACCAAGTTGCAGATCACTTGTCAAGACTAGAGAGGGGAAAGATTCTGCCAATTGACAAGACACACATACTGGATACCTTCCCTGACGAGTAGTTGTTTGCTGCCACGAGCACTACCGCGACAGCCATGGCGGCAGGTAAGTTTTCTGAACTCTCCTAGTATGCTTATTTCGTTAATTATATAGTTAGCGGAATATCCTCCTAAACTTAATTATCAAGCTAGGAAGAGGTTCCAAAATGATGTTAAGCATTATTATTGGGACGAACCTCTTCTTTTCAAACATTGTGCAGATCAGATCATCAGGAGGTGCGTACCACAGGATGAGCAGGAAGCTGTTCTCCATCACTGTCATGCTTCACCATATGGAGGACACTTAGGTGGTAACAAAATTGCTACCAAGGTTTTGCAGTCTGCTTTTTATTGGCCCTCAATGTTCAAGGATGCCCAAGCATTCTACAAAGGTTGTGATAAGTGTCAACGGACTGGAAACATCTCAATGAGATATGAGTCCGCTGCAAAACATCCTTGAAGTCGAGATCTTCGATGTTTGGGGGATTGATTTCATGGGACCGTTCCCAGCATCATGTGGGAATTTATATATCCTCCTGGCAGCGGACTATGTATCCAAATGGGTTGAAGCGATCACCAAACAGAAAAACGATGCCAAAACTGTTCAGATATTTCTGCATAAGAACATTTTTCTAGATTTGGCATCCCTAAGGCGATCATCAGTGATGAAGGGAGGCACTTTGACAATAGGGTAATAGCTGCTTCCTTAAGGAAATATGGCGTAAAGCATCGGATAGCAACAGCTTATCACCCTCAGAGCAATAGACAAGCTGAAATATCAAACAATGAGGTAGAGAACATTCTTGAAAAGATGGTTAAACCAACTCGAAAGGACTGGTCCTTACACCTCAATGATGCACTCTGGGCCTACAGAACAGCATTTAAGACTCCATTGGGAATGTCACCCTACCGGCTGATATATGGAAAAACATGTCATCTACCTGTTGAGATAGAGCACAGAGCTTACTGGACCATCAAAGCAGTAAACATGGACTTAGACAAGGTAGGACAGAAAAGGTTACTTGACTTGAATGAAATTGAAGAAATTCGAGCAATGGCCTACGACAACGCAAGGATTTACAAGGACAAGACAAAGAGGTGGCATGAAAAGAAGTTGTTGCCACGACAGTTCTACCCAAGGCAGCTTGCGTTGTTATTCAACTCTAGGTTGAAAATCTTCCCAGGAAAGCTGAAATCTAGATGGTCCGGCCCATTCCGAGTTGTGCAAGTTTTTCCTCATGGTGCCATCACGATCAAATCCTTAAAAGACGGGCACCAATTTAAAGTCAACGGACAAAGACTGAAGCATTATCAGGGGACTGAAGCCCCAAGAATGCAGGAAGTGGTTACTTTAGGAGATGCCCCTCCTGGAATCCCTAATTTAACTTAATTTTATTGTTATTATTATTATTATTATTTATATATATCTATATATTTATTTATTAGGAAATTAGAATTATTTTATTTTTAGGAACTAAGTTTATATTTTAATTATTTTTAGGAAATAAAGGAGACAAGGAGAGGAGAAGAAGTGAACCATCCCACCATCTCATCAGCAGCTCAAAAAGCCCAAAGGAGGATCTTGTCGTCACAGCTGTCGTGACAGACGCAAAAAATACAGCATGTCAACACGCTGTCGCGGCAGACACGCAAACACGTAACAGACACGTAGTAGACACGGAAACGTGTGACAGGCGCGTCAGAAACCACGTAACAACTAGCCCCGTGATTCGCTCCTGCCGTTACAGCTCCAACGGGCAGCAAACTCTTCATCTATATAAACCCGGTTTACTATTCATTTTTCACTTCACTTTTACTCTCTCTAGATTTTCATTTGCTTTCATTTTTCTACAGTCTCTTGCAACTATGAGTACCAGAAACACTAGAAGAAGTGTTGCCTCAAGCTCTGCTGCAGCAGCAGCCACTCCCAGCCACGACAGAATCCCAAATCGATTTTCCAATGCAGAGTCCAATGACCGATACTACACATCCTTACAGAAAAGGGAGATGTGGGAAGAAAAAGGGTTCATCTACACCAAATGAACGGAGAACCTCGGGCTCGAACCATTCATTGCCCGCAAGATCAGAGCACTTCAATGGCAGATGTTTGCTGCCCAACCTGAGGAAATGAACGTCACCCTGGTCAGAGAGTTCTACGCTGCCATCGACAGCAAAGACACGACGGCCGTGACAGTACGTGGTAAGGAAGTACCCCTTGAGCCAGAGTACATTAACAGCCTCTACGGACTCTACGTCGGCAGCAAGGAAGATGGGCATAAGAGGTTCATAGAGAGCTTGGAGGCAGCAAATTATGATGCTGTCAAAGCAGAACTCACCGAGGAAGGAACCCAGTGGAATACATACCCAAAACACCCACGGACGGTGAAACGAGCTCAACTCGCCCCCGAAGCAAAACTGTGGAACGCCTTCGTGAAAAAGTGGATTATACCTTCCTCACACAACAGCACAGTGGATCAACCCAGGTTAGCTCTCGTTCACTCCATTTTAAACGAGAGGCCCATTAATGTTGGTCGATATATTCGGGAAGGGATTTTGGATTGCGCACTACGGCCTTCGGGACCCCTTGTCTTCCTCTACCTCATCACAGAAATCTGCCGTGGCCACAATGTCCCTAAAATTTCTGAAGATTTGAAGATACGAGGTAAAGGGTGGACGGAGAAAAACTACTTCAGTTTGATGGAGCTGAAAGCTGCAACACCGATCTCCTGCTTCAACCCATCTACCGCGGCAGAGTTGCCAGCAGAGCCTACCCAGGCCGAGCCTGTCGCCGCAGAGCAGCAGCAGCCCACAGCAGCAACTCCTACAACAGACTCCTCCACCCAAATCCTTGCTGCCCTGCAGAAAATGGAGGAACGGTAGCTGGGACTAATGAGCTTTATCCGCGACTTCACAACAGCAACGGTACATTTCATTAAAAGCAATTTAAATTTTTCTGATGTACAATTCACTGTCTTCCCCGATCATTATTTTGCTGCACCCACACCTGCCCATACCCCTACCCCTGCTGCCACACCAAGAACACCCTTTGCTGCGTCCACTCCAACCCCGGCCACGACAGCTGCAGGTGGCAGCCAGACCGCCACTGCCTCCGCCAGAGGTGAAAAGCGAAAAGAGCCACCGTCCGACCTTGACGAGTTCATTGCTGGCTTTTCCTCCTCCTCAGTCTGGAAGGAATCTGATGGCGAGCCCTCGGTCAAGAGAAACCTATTCAAGGAATTCACTCAGATGAAGCGGCAGAAGCCCAACACAGGTGACGGACCATCTGACCAAAGGAAGTCGGACGGCAGCAGCAGGAGCAGCAGTGGTAGCAGCAGCAGCAGCTCTTTCGAGGAGGTTCAAGTGCTAGAGAAACTACCCCATATTTCACCTACTCGCATCCAGCCCCCGAGGGAAGCCAAGAAAAAGACTACCTCCGCCTCTCTGAGTCATCTCCTAGCACCAACAATGAAGGTCACTGCCCGTCGGCAGATCCAGATCAACAGAAGCAGCAGCAGCAGCGACAAAAGCACTTAAATTTAAGTTGTTATCATATCCTTGATGTCTGCTATTTTGTTATAATTGTGATGTTTTTTCTTTTCTGATTTTATTATTCTGTCATCATGCATTGAGGGCAATGCAACCCTTGAGTTTGGGGGTGGCATCCTTCCATTAATGAAGTATTTTTAGGTTCAAAATTGTGTCTAAGTGTTTAGTTTATTTTTGCTTAAAATGAAAATTTGGCTTAAGTCTTTGAACTGAACTTACCTGCCGTGACAGCCTCTGTCGTGGCAGTGCCTTTAGGATATTTTTAGGAGCAATTTAGAGCCTTACTATAGTTCTGATCCTTAAACACCTTTTGTGACTCTTATACTGTCTAGAACTCTACTGGTAAACTAGAATAGGAAAAAGCTTAAACACTTGAGTTGCCCCTAGAGGTGCCTAACACTGGCTCTAGGAAAAGAAGTTAAGAAAAAATAGACTCAATACACCTAGAGGTGCCCGAAACCGGCTCTAGGAAGTTAGCTAGAGGTGCCCGAAACAGGCTCTAGTCAAACTTAAATTTAGAAAAGAAAAAACGAGTCTAAGAAAAAACTAAAGGAGCCTAAGAATTGCCTCCAAAAAAATGAAAGTTGGCATAAAAATTCAAGTAAGAGGCTTAGCTATTCTAGTAAACTAAGGGAGTCTAGGCATAGAATTGTTCACAAAACATGCACACACTACACGAGAATTATATCAAGGTTCCGAATGAATCCTGAATTATCCAACAAGGTGTTGTTTGCAATAGGGCATGAAGGGTAGGTAAGGAAAAGTTCAATGTTTTAAGCTAAACAAAAAATTAAGTTTCTTTTTAGGTCCTAATTGCTTGAGGACAAGCAAGAATTCGAGTTTGGGGGTGTGTTGAGTGTGCAAATGTTCTACTTTTTACCCCTTATTTACCCCATATTCCTGCTGCATTCAAGCATATTTCATTGCATTTAGGATAGATTTCAATTATACATCACAATTATATAAAACAACACAGTTGCTACTGATTTTGGTTACTTTTGCAGGTAGTTGCTGGAGCAGACTCGGGGCAGTGGAGAAGCAGAGCTGGAGCACTGGACTGAAGTCGAGAAGGACGATGCTGCCGAGGCCGCTGAGGCCGCTGCCATGGCAGCTAAGGACAACAAAAATGGTGAAGGGAAAAAGTGAAATGGAGCTTGACAGAAAGAGGAAATTAAGTCAGTCTGTTGTCGAGCACTCATATAATTTTCCGAGCCCTAGATCAGAATGAAGGCCAAGCCCAAAGTTCAAGGAAGAAACCCAAAGCAAGAAAAGAGGACGAGTTTAAAGGCATCTGCTCAAGAGATTTAGTCTTAAATTGAGTTGTACTTTAATTTAAACTTGTACTCTTACCTTATTAGAAAACTTGAACCCAAGGCCCATATAAGGGCATGTAATTTGACCTAGGGAAGGACATCATCTTCTCTAGCCGTCTTCCCCTAAACCCTAGTCGTTTTCCCCCTTCTCATCATGTTCTAAAATTCCCCTAGGGCTAAGGGTTTATTCTGTAAAGTAGTTGCAAGGATTACATTGTTTTAGGATTTTTTCTGTTCAATAAAATAAACTTCAAGTTTGCTTATTCTGGTTTTCAACATCTTGCAAGAGTATCGGGAGAGCATTGTGAGATTATACATTTACTTAATATCAGAAGAGTTAAGTATACGAAAGGAATAAGTACGGGTTCTCCAGTTTATGGTTGAACTATCTCGGACCTAGGGATAGGACGAGGTTAAGTGGCTAAGGAAGAAATCAACAATATCGGTGTTCATCCTTCGATTCACGCCGAGACGTATCATCAAAGACGTGTTCATCGACAAACTTGAACCTAGGGATATGACGAGTCACAGCAGGGATTCTTGCCAAGCTTGAAGTACAGAGTTGCGTGATCGCTGCTGCGACAACAACAGACCGCTTCTACCGTAGGTGCTGCCGCAAAAGAAGCAACGACATAACAGAAGAGACCTAGACAGTGCAACACCTGCACTACTGAGCAAATCAATACCGGCCTATTTCTCTACCCTGAATCTCTTAATCTTTTATCTTCAGTATTCTTTATCATTCCCTTATAAACAATTAAAATTATCTTCTTTCTTGTGCAGCAATTCAAGGTTAAGGCTATTTCAGTCCATGTAGATTCGACATCCGATACTTCGTGTATCACTTTACTATTTGCGTCGTGTACACTTGCACTCTATTGTGATAGACTACTTTACACGCAAGACCCAACACACCATGGTTGGAAGGAGAGCTCGGCGGCTTTGTCTAACGCTGCCGCCTACTGCTGAGCCCATGCTGTGGAATACTTTTATTAAACGCCGTCTGCTGCTCACCTCCCACAACTCCACTATGGATTGGCCGCGCCTTGCACTCATCCACAACATCATGGTGAACCGGCCCATCAACGTTGGGGAGATCATATGCAAGTAGATCCACAACTGCTTACACAAGACAAAGGGTAGGTTGTACTTCTTGCCTCTCATCACCGGCCTTTGTGCCAACTTCAATGTCCCAACCGACCCCGAGAATGAGATGACAACCGCCAATGAGGGGTAGACTAGGGAAGTCCGCCTGCAGAAGATGCAGGCCCAGGAGACAGAGCCCATCACCCCCAGCCAGCCCTATGCCGCTCAGCCAGCCGCCCCGACAAATGAAGTCCTCACTCTGCTACTCACCCTCATTGACAGCAACAAACAGATCGAGTAGCCGTAGTTAACCTTCATTAAGTATGTTGGGGAGGTTCAAGAGGCTTTTGTGGCCTATCTCCTGCAGAAATTCCTAGACGACGCCCCACCCTACCCCGCCAATTTAGTCACCGCAAATGGCCACGGACAAGGAACACCATCAACCATAGCAACCCGTCATGCCGCTTTCTGCCGCATTGATGTCGTCTCTAACACACTACCTATCGTACTCTGCCACCTCCGCTTCCAACACAGTGGCAGACTCCCCAGAGTGGCATCATCAACATCATTCCCCCGCCTACACAGCGGTAACAGTGGCCAACACCTCCTTCTCAGATGAGGTCGAGCAGCAGCCGCCAGCAATAGCAGTAGCAGCAGCAGAAGCAGCAGCCCCAATGGCAATAGACCCTCCAGCAACACCAACGGAAGGAACAAAGAAGAGGAAGTGGCACATCATAACCACCGAGCCAGTGGACGAGGAGACAGAATCCGAGGAGAGCAAAGCCCTTCCAGAAGAACCCCGTGAAGAACCTCATGAAGAGCCTCGCCCCACTCCTAAGATAGTCCAGCTACCACGGACAGCAAAGGTCTCACCAGCCAAGTCTGTTGCCCAGGCATCGGCCGGCCGCCGCCTTGTCATCCAATCCTCCTCTTCCTCCTTTTTCGACAAGACCCAAGCCTCCTTTCAACCCTCATCCAATTTCTAGAGCTTTTTTATTTTCTTCTCTTTCTGTTATTTTTCTATTTTTATCTTAATTGTATTTATTTTTCTGTTTTATTTTTTCTATTTTTTATTTTTTGCATTAAGGGCAATACTAGTCTCGAGTTTGGGGGGTTAGCACTCATTATTTTTGTTTAGGCATAATTAGTGCATATTAGGTTGCATTATGTATTTGCCTTAGAAAATTAATTGAAAAGAAAAAATGTTAGAACTTGTGCCTATGATAGGATAGCCGATTTAAATTTTCGCACCAAGTTAAAATGAACTTAATTTTGGGGGGAAAACATGAATTAAACTTAAGATTTTTTTATAATTGCCAAAAATTAAAAATACTAGTGCTACTTGTTGAATTTGTTTGAGTTTCTGATAAACATTTCCTGTTGAATTATTTGTAAAATTCTAATATGGTTGCAGGAAGCTGACAGGGCAGGCAACAAACAAAAAAAAACAAAAGCACTGCCAAGGCAGGAAAAAGAATTTTTTTATGATGTTTATCCCTAGAGGTGCCCGAAATAGGCCATAGGAAGAATCATGTGCGAGGACACTCCGCTGCTATCAAAGTCCATGAATCTGAAAATCTTTAAGTGACGAACAAATTTGCATGAGTGAATGAAAGTCTTCACGGTATGACTCTACTCTATGGGTTCGGGGTTCTGTAGTTTGCTCCTATCTTAATTTCAAACCTAGAAGAGTAGTTGTGATGAGTTGAAGCCCTTATTGCCATTATTATTTAACTATGCTTAATTATGCTGTCTCGGCAGCAACCTTATATATCATGACAGTTTCTCTGTTTACTTAGAATATTCATCAGATTCAGCCTGTACACAGTTATGCACACACTTCACTAGAATTATAGTTTAATTTTGAGGTAACTCATGTTATTCCCCTCTCACTAATCTAATGACAGGTGTCACGGCCTTGAGGTGTTAAATCAAGTTTAAAACGGGTTTTTTTTTTCTTTTTGATTAGTTTAAAGGGCAAGTATGTTTAGGTTGCATTGCTTGAGCACAAGCAATAGTTCGATTTTGGGAGTGTGTAAAGTGTCCATAAGTTCTATATTTCATGTACATTCCATCTCCTATTATTACTGTTTTTGAGTACCTTTTAGGCATAAATAGGATCATGCATTGCATTTTATAGTATTCTTTACTTTGTTATGCTTTTTATAGATTATCTGTTATTTGGTAAGGAAGAGGTATTGTTTTAGCTTAGTTTTAGTTTCAGGTGCTAGAGGCTGATAGAAGGAGAGAGGAGTCGAGGACGTGATGTTGAGGCAGCATAACAAGGAGTTGTACATATGCAGTTCCAAACAAAGACAGCAGCTGTCGAGTAGCTACCGCTGCCATACCTGCCGCCTAAGACAACAAACTGAGGAATTGGAGAACTGAAGTGCGATCTGTAGAGCAGAAAATCCTGATTTTAACGATGTTGTCCACTCAATTTTCCGATGACTGTAGCAGCGGGCAGAGCCGCCTAAGGAGGAATGCGAGATTACTTGTGGAGCAAGGCAACATGACGAAGTCCACATTCAACTCAAAGAAGTCAGAATTTAAGGTTGCATTTAATGCAAAAGCTACTTTGAACACTTCTACTTCAAGAAGGACTAGACCTAGCTAATGCCTATATATACCCATTGTACTTTTACTTCAAAACAACTTAGGTTTTCCCTTAGGCATAGTTTAGGTTTTCTTGCCGCCATTATGTTCTAAAATTCTCTTTGGGTTTGGGTTATATTGTAATTAGCGTGAGAATGGTTGTTTAGGTTTTTAAGTTTGTTTTTACAATAAAGCTTCAAGGTTTGCTTATTCCATGTTCTTCATAGTTTTCAATTAAGGCGAAAGATTAGTTGATTACTATCCATTTGTTCGGTATCGAGAGAGTCGAACTCACGAAAGGAGTAAGTACGGTCTTCACCTTAATCAAGTGTTGATCAATCCAGCCTAGACATAAGTTATGGTTTAAGGCGGCTAAAAGAGAATGAACCAAACATTGTTGTCTTTGCATGATTCACGACGCGACTGATATTATCTGCAGTGGGCATCAACAGCATTCTGACTTAGACATAAGCGGGATCACTTTTGAAGCGTTCTACCGAACCTTGTAGTTCTGCCGAGTCGCCGTTGAGACACACTTCCATTCCACTGCCGGGGCAGCGAGAGCGTCACAGAAGCTTACCTGCCATCCCCTGTCGAGGCAGTGAAGTCTGGCAGCACAAAGCAACTTATCCTATTCAACGCAGTTTCACACTGAGCAGCAGCATAACCCGGCCCATTCCATCAATCTGATCTCTTCCCTTTTATTTACTTGTGTTTTATTTTCTTTTCTTCTTAAATAATTCAACTTACTTGTGCATTTAATTTTCCCTTGTGCAAGAGTTACGATTCGAGTCAAGTTGTCCAATCCCTGTGGGAGACGATATCTTTTATACTATTACTTGACAGGATTGTCCACTTGCACTCATATTTAGAGAACACTAAAACACTCTACATATATATATATATAGTTGAGCGGTGGTAATCTAAACAAATTAGGTTTAGAATAATAATAATAATAATAATAATAATAATAATAATAATAATAATAACAATAACAATAACAAGAATTTAAGTTGAAAAAAGAGAATCAATTCAATCGTGAGAAAAATGGGAATTAGAATTCAATTTGAATTTAAAAGGTTGAAAAAAAATAAATCAAACAAATTAAAAAAATGTGGCGTTGAAACTTAAGAGAATTGAAATTCAATTTGATAAAAGGGTTATTTATGGAGAAAACCTTTAAACTTTCAAGAAATTTCATATTAACTTTTAAGTTTGATAAAAATTCTTATTTAGCCCCTCATAAAATATTTAGGGTTCTAAACTAAAAATTCTCAATTGTTAAGGTTTTCAATTAGAGGTTTCAAA
This sequence comes from Hibiscus trionum, assembly GCA_030270665.1. NCBI lineage: Eukaryota > Viridiplantae > Streptophyta > Magnoliopsida > Malvales > Malvaceae > Hibiscus > Hibiscus trionum. Next base: position 53,452,668 of record BSYR01000008.1, read on the forward strand.
ATTAGGTTTCTAAATTAGAGATTTTTTGAATCTAAGGTTTACAATTTGGGCGTAATTTTTGGGTGTTACAACTCTCCTACCCTTAAAAGAAATTTTCTCCTCAAAATTTTCAGACTAACGACATACTTCAAAAAAGATAGAGGTTTTGATAACAATTTTAAAAAGACATTTTAGATCAGGTTATAAATGACAACACAAAGTTTTCAAATATGCTTTAATATTAAATTTATAAGAACAAGTATGATAACGATCGATCGCTAATTTAGAGCTCCTACGAGGTGGCATAGTAATCTACCTACAAAAGGGACAATCCTAGAATTAGAGTCAGTATTTGGAGTTTCTATTCAAAACATATCTTTAATTTTTGAAAATAATAAATTTATCAGAAAGTCTCAATTTGCCTAAAAACATTTAATATGCATGCAAAAATCATTTTCGGCTAAAAATTTTAAGTGAGCCTCACAGTCCAAGAGTTGAACTTGGCTATGATACCATTAAATGTAACACCCTAAACCTGACCTAGAAGAAATAGTCGAATTTAGGAAGTCACAATTAAAAACTTTACCCTCAAGAAACTAATTTGAATTATAATATATTAAAATAACGTAAAATAAACTATTTCTGATAATAATATAAAGTGTCTCGATATTTATAAAATCCAAACGTTAAAAATAATAATCTTATAATTTAAATAAAACTTTTAAATTTCAAGTCTAAAAATGAATGGTAAAAATAATAAGCCCCAAATCTAAAATTACATCAAAATCTCAAAATAATCTTAATAATAAAATATTCTCGAAAGTAAAGTATGTCCATAATGAAGATAAAATAGATTCGATAAAATAAAGAGATCCTCTGAGTACCATGTTGCCTAGAGAGTCTGGGTATATCTAAAAAGAGAAACTATGGGGGGTAAGCTATTGAGCCCAGTATGTATCTAAAGTGCAGGTAATCACAAACTAAGTTTCACAACAATAAATTTTCACAAAAATATTTAAAAGACGCAAAGCACATTTAAACACGGTTTTATGAAATCACAATGGAATGCACCCATACTGCATAGTCACCAAAAATAGTAGGTTCCCCATAACCTCTCACTACATAGTCACCAACGCAAGTGGTATAAACAACTGAACTTCCTCCGTACAATCCCAACCCATGATAACACAATAAAAAGATATCACAATTTTCATAGTATCAACACAATCCGATAATAATTCGGGATTCAAAACTCATTTATTCATAGTCTGAAAATAATATGCACAGAAAACAAAATGTAAAATCTCAACACATTTAAAAAGTATTCAAGTGCAAAATCACAATCACAAAAACAAAGTGTGTAGCATGGAAAGAGAACACAAATAAAAATCATTTATTTATAGAACCAGAAGAAACACACCTCGCAACAATAAAGCTCTAACGACGAACAAAAGGGGGTTGCGGCTTCGATGTAAGGTGATGGCAGCGTCAATTCAAGAGGAATTCATAAAGCATGGGAACAACTAAGAGCGACAACACTTTAAAACTTATGGCTTAGGTTTATTTCTGTACGTAGTAACTATGACTATATATATAGTTGAGCGGTGGTAATCTAAAGAAATTAGGTTTAGAATATTATAAATAATAATAATAATAATAATAATAATAATAATAATAATAATAATTTAAGTTAAAAAAGGAGATTCAATTCAGTCGTGAGAAAAATGGGAATTAGAATTCAATTTGAATTTAAAAGGTTGAAAAAATTCAAACAAATTAGGAAAATGGTGGAGTTGAAACTTAAGAGAATTTAAATTCAATTTGATAAAAGGGTTATTGTAAAACTAAAACTTTGATTTTGATATAACAAATATTTCAAGGTCTAATTTGAAAAGAAGATAAATTTTTAAGTCCTCAAACTTCCCAAAATTTACAAGCAAATGTTTAAGTCAAAACTGAAGGTCCCATAAAATTTTCTAAGTGTTTTCCAAGCCAAAATAGTGATTTTCGACTAACCGTTTCGAAACGATTTGAAACCGTAAAGTGAATTTTGACTAGCCGTTTCGATACACCCCTCAGGTGTTTCGAAATATTTTGAAACTGTCAAGTGTGAGCTTAAAACGAGAGAACTCGTATCGATACGGTAGTATCGAAACGGTCTCACTTGTTTCGGTACGAGTTTTGAAAGTTGATTTAAAAATATGGCCATTTCTTGTCATAACCGTTTTCTTAAAATTAGTTAAGCGTATCGATACGCTTTAAGTGCGTTTCGATACGGGTTTTCACAGTTGCAAAATGTTTCGATACGACCTTGTCCCATTTCGAAACGGGCTCTTTCAGTTTCAGAACGACCACGATCATTTCGATACGGTCTCTTAAATGCTCTCAACGACTATTTTGGTTTTTGCTCCGTTTCGATACAGGTGATGTCCTTTCAGTACGGGTAGGTGCAAAATAGCAATAATGGTGGGAAGATGAAGTTCCAACGGCTATATTTATGATGTCAACCACCCAAACGGCTAGAAATCAATGAGAAGGTATAAAAGCAAACATTTTGAGCACCAGCAACAACTATTGAACCTACAAGAATTATCCAAGCAACAAGTCCAAACCCTACTGCCTTTTATTGTCAAATTCTTGTACCCAACTCAATTGAGTGCTTCATTCTTATTTGTATTGTGAGTTTGGGGAGTGAAAAATTGTAATTGGATAAACAAATCATCCTTTGAGAGGAATTTGTAAGGTTTACCATTTTTCTTTATTGTAAATAGTATTTCAAATTAAGCTTTGGGTAGAAAGCTTAATTTCTTTGTAAGGTTTCCTCCTCATCCAAGAAAAGGGGAAGAATCAATAGTGGATTGGTTGAAAATCCTTAGTGGGAGCTAGGGTAGTGGATGTAAAGTTCATTGGAGAAATTGAACCACTCTAATTGCCTTGTATCTCAATTTTTATTCTTCCAATTTCCACCCCTAAAATTTTTATCGCCAATTCACCCCCTCTTGGCCATTTGCAATTGTTTGATCAACTCAACAATTGGTATTAGAGCTACACTCATGGAAGGATTACAACCCTCTTGATTCGATTCTAGGAGAGTTTGATCAACAACAAGTCAAGCAATGACATCCACCTCCATTTCTAACCTCTATGAGTCTCAATCTACCACCAAACCACCATTCTTCAATGGGGATAACTACCCATATTAGAAGAATAGGATGTGACACTTCATCAAATCTACTGAATACATGGTATGAGATGTAGTTGAAAAAGGGTCATACATTTCGATGAAGAGAGACGGTGAAGGAAGACTTGTCCCAAAGGTCAAAGCTGAAATGACTGAAGATGATGGAAGAAGGATGCAAGTCAACGATAAAGTCCTACATATCATCTTTTGTGCTCTTGGTCCGGATATCTACTCCAAGGTGTCTTCGATCGAGAATACCAAGGAAGTTTGGGACACCCTCGAGACAACATATGAGGGAACTAGCGACGTCAAGGAATCAAAGATCGGGATACTCAATCTAACCTATGAAAACTTCAAAATGGATCCCGATGAGAGTGTTTCCAACATGTTTGATCTATTCTCGGTCATCGTTAATGGATTGAAGAGTTTCAATGAAATTATTCCCGAAGATAAGCTAGTGAGGAAGCTATTGTATTCTCTTTTGAAATTGTGGGATAGAAAGAGAATAGCAATTATTGAAGCTAGAGATTTGAAGACTCTCAAGCTAGATGCTCTCGTTGGATCTCTACTTACCCATGAGATCATGAAGAAGGGAAGATAAGAATAAAATAAGATGGAGGAGAAGAAGGTTGAGAAGAAGGAAGTTGAGAAAAAGAATGTTGGAATCGCCCTTAAAGCTTCATATCATGAAAGCGATTGTAGTGAAGATGAAGATGAGGAGATGGCCATGTTGTCCAAACGATTCACTCGCTTCATTAAGTCCAACTGAGGGAGAAAGTTCATTAGAAAAGGGGACTTCAAGAACAAGAGTAAGGAAGAGGATAAGGACCAAGTCATTTGTTATGAGTGCAAGAAATCTAGCCACATCCGTTCTGAGTGCCCTCAATTGAAGAAGAAGATTTTTGGGAAGAAGAACAAGCTCAAAGCTGAAGTGGCAACTTGGAGTGACGAGGAGTCATCTAAGAAGGAGGAGGAAGTGGTTAACCTTTGTCTCATGGCTATTGATGATGATCCAAAGGTAAACCTCAATTCTTCTAATTCCGAATTTACCTATGATGACCTTAATGATGTATATGATGAGTTGCAGGTGGTCTATGATGAGTTAGTTGAAAAATACAAAGAGTCAATTTTGAGAAATAAGAAATATTTTGGATTTGAAAATTCAAAATGAGTCTCTTTCAAAATCTAACTCGGAATTGGAAAAAAGGTTTTATACTTGATAAACCTTTCAAATGATCTTAAAAAGAAAAATCTTGATCCTGAAAAACTTCTTTTCAAATTTCAAGATAATCACACAAATGGGGTGGATAATCTTAAAACATCTATTACTATTGGGAAAAACAATTTTGAAAAAGGATATTCTTCTAAAACCCAATATGTAAAAAGAAAACCATTTTATCCTAAACAAAGAAATTTTTCTAAGCAATCTAAAAGTCAAAGAATTATGAGTGTTTGGGTTCCTAAGGAACTCATTGTTTCTAATAATATGAATGTTATTGCTTATTGGATTCCTAAGGGAACCAAGGTTTTGAGGGCTAACACACATGGACCCAAAATGATTTGGGTACCAAAAACCAAAGCCTATTTTCTTTGTTTGTAGGGGGAGCATTGCTACAAGGCCAAAGTTTCATGTCAAAACTCATTGTACCTTGATAGTGGATGCTAAAGACACATGACCGGTGACAAGAGTAGATTCTTGGAACTAAAGCTAAAGAGTGGTGGAGTAGTAACTTTCGGTGACAACTCCAAAGACTACATTGAAGAAATTGGCTCTATTGGTAATCACTCTTTTATTTTCATTGAAAATGTATTACATGTCAACGGTCTTAAACATAATTTGTGGAGCATTGGTCAATTATGTGATAAAGGTTTTAATATTCTATTTGATAAAAATGGTTGCAAAATAGTGTACATTAAAACGAATCAATTGGTGCTCATAGGGCATAGGATAGGAAATATTTACATGGTGCATTTAGATGACATTCACACATCTCATGCATGTTTGGTTGCACATGATGAACATGAGTCATGACTTTAGCATAGAAAATTAGGACATGCTAGCATGAGTGTTTTAGAAAAATTAATTTCCCTTAATCTAGTTAGAGGTTTACCCAAACTTAAGTTCTCTAATGACAAAATATGTGATGCATTCTCTAAGGGTAAACAACATAAAATGTAACCCCCTAAACCCGACCTAGAAGAAAAGACCGAATTTAGGAAATCACCATTGAAAACTTTTCCCTCAAGTAATAAATTTTAAGTTTAAATAATTTATAAATTAATTATTAATTAACAATAAGTATCATAAAATACCATAATTATTTTCAAAACACAAATATTATAAAAATATTCTGATCATTTAAGAAAATATCTGAAATAAAGTCTGTAAATATATGCTGAAACATAATCCCAAAATATAAAGTTCTACGATCTGAAATACGTAAATATCCCAAAACATAGAATAATAATAATAATAATAATAATAATAATAATAATAATAATAATAATAATAATAATAATATAAGTTTAAATTTAGTTCATACTGAATAATAAAATAACCAGATAAAATATAGATCCTCCAAATACCAAGTCGCCTAGAGAGTCTGAGTATATTTGAAAAGAGAAACTATGGGGGAGTAAGCTAAAGAGCTTAGTGTGTCCCTAAAGTGCAAGAAAATCATAGTTGTAAAAACATAGTAGTATTTTTTAAATCTTTAAAGCATAACACATAAATCACAAGCGCAATGCAATGCACCCAACTACAACCGCCAAGAGGAAAGTTCCCCAAAACTCTTCACTACAACTGTCAATCCGAAGTGGAATCCAACCCGAAGGGTGAAACCACTGAACTTCCCCGAACAGATCCCAACCCATGCTCATACAATGATATGATGATTAGAAATTAAATTTCATAAACAAAGTTCCATAAATCCGATATTCCGTAAACATACTTCATAAATCATAGTCCATAAGTCCATAAATCGTAGTCCATAAATCACGGTTCGTAAATCATAGTAAAAACATATTCTGAAAACGTATGCATGTGATGTCAACCATAAAAATCATAATACATATAAATAATCACGCAAGAGGTAAAACACCAACACATAGAAAAATAACATATAATTTAATTATAGAACCGGAAGAAACACACCTCGCAAAAATAAAGCTCTAACGACGAACAAAGGGCGGTTGCGACTTCGATGTAAGGTGATGGCAACAACAATCCGAAAGGAATTCATAAAACATGGGAATAACTAAGAGCGACATCACTTTAAAACTTAATGCCTAGGTTTATTTATGTACGTAGTAACTATGACTATATATATAGTTGAGCGGTGGTAATCTAAACAAATTAGGTTTAGAATATAATAATAATAATAATAATAATAATAATAATAATAGTAATAATAATAATAATAATAATAATAATAATAACAATTTAAGTTGAAAAAGGAGAGTCAATTCACTCGTGGGAATAAAAGAATTAGAATTTAATTTGAAATTAGAGGATTAAATAATTAAAAAGGAGAAGACAGAAGGAAGAAAACAAATTAAAATTTAATTTGATAAAGGGTTATTTATGGAGTCAGTCCTTAAACTTTCAAGAAATTTCATATTGACTTTCAAGTTTGATAAAAATTCTTATTTAGTCCCTCATAAAATAGTAAGGGTTCTGAATTAAAAATTCTCAATTGTTAGGGTTTTCAATTAGGGATTTCTAAATTAGGTTTCTAAATTAGGGATTTTTCAAATCTAAGGTTTACAATTTGGGCGTAATTTTTGGGGTGTTACATAAAACCTCATTTAAATCCATTAACGATGTCTCTACTAGTAGATGTTTACAATTGATTCATATGGATCTTTTTGGGCCAATTAGGACTATGAGCTTGGGTGGTAAATTGTATGCTTTTGTACTTGTTGGTGACTATTTTAGGTTTACTTGGGTTCTATTCTTAAGTACAAAAGATGAGGCTTTAGAAAAATTTATCACATTTTCAAAAATAACTCAAAATGATCTTGAGCTTAAAATTTCTCATATTAGAAGTGATCATGGAACCGAGTTTCAAAATATGGGTTTTGAAGAGTTTTTAAATGAAAATGCGATTAGCCACAATTTTTCCGCACCTCGTACTCCTCAACAAAATGGGGTAGTTGAGAGGAAAATCGAACTTTAGAAGAAATGGCTAGAACCATGCTTTTTGAAAATAATTTACCTAAATATTTTTGGGTGGAAGCCACAAATACCTCTTGCTACATTATAAATCAAGTAATGATTAGGTCAATTTTGAAGAAAACACCATATGGGATTTTAAAATCTAAGAAGACTAACATTAGCTATTTTCATCCATTTGGTTGCAAGTGTTTTGTTTTAAACAATGGAAAAGACAATTTAAGTAAATTTGATGCTAAAAGTGATGGAGGGTATTCTCTAAACTCTAAAGCCTATCGTGTATTTAATAAGATAACTTTAGTAGTAGAAGAGTATATTCATGTTGTTTTCGATGATAACCTCCTTCCAAGGAAGGATTCTTGTGATGATGATGATATAAGGATCATTGAAGCAATTGATGGAGGACAAACATCAAAGGTGGATGAGATTCCAACCAAAGAAGAAGATGCAGAAGATCCACCTCTTGAGGCCTTGAAGGACTTGGCTCTTGAGGAAAAGGAGGTAACATACTCAAGGGAGTTCAACTATGTCAAAGGTGGTGAAATCTTGGGTGATCCATCCAAGGGGGTGAGTACTAGATCTCTCTCAAATTAATGAACCATGTTGCATTTCTTTCATGCATTGAGCCTAAAAATATCAAAGAAGCATTAAAAGATGATTTTTGGATTTTGGCCATGCAAGAAGAATTAAATCAATTTGAGAGAAGTAAAGTATGGACATTAGTTGAAAGGCCTAGTAATCAATCTACTATAGGAACTAAATGGGTCTTTAGGAATGAACTAGATGAGAGTGGTAACATAGTGAGAAACACGGCTAGGCTTGTTGCTCAAGGTTACACTCAAGAAGAGGGAATTGATTTTGATGAAACATGTGCACTCGTAGCTAGAATGGAAGCTATTAAGATGCTTCTATCATTTGCATGTTACCATGATTTCAAGCTTTTACAAATGGATGTAAAAAGTGTTTTTCTAAATTGTTTTATAAATGAAGAAGTGTATGTTGAACAACTACCGGGTTTTGAGGATTAAAATTTCCAAATCATATTTTTAAATTCGCCAAAGCTCTTTATGGTTTAAAACAAGCTCCTAGAGCTTGGTATGAAAGGCTTTCAAACTTTTTAATTGAAAAAGGTAAGGTGGACACTACACTTTTCATAAAAAGATATAGTAATGACATCTTAGTAGTGCAAATTTATGTTGATGATATCATTTTTTGTTCTACTATTGAATGTTATTGCAAAGAATTTTCTAAGCTAATTCAAGGTGAGTTCGAGATGAGCATTATGGGGGAGCTCTCATTCTTTTTGGGGCTCCAAATCAAACAAAGGAAGGATGGAACCTTCATAAATCAAGCAAAGTACGTGAATTATATACTCAAAAAGTTCGACTTGGAGAATGTTAAGCCTCAAGCCACCCCTATGAGCTCTTCTATAAAGCTTGAAAAAGATGAAGAAGGTAAGTGTGTTGATTCTAAGCTTTATAGATCCATGATAGGTTCTTTTCTTTACCTTACCGCAAGTAGACCAGATATTATGTTTAGTGTTTGCTTGTGTGCTAGGTTTCAAGCTAGTCCTAGAGAATCACACTTGGTAGCCATTAAGAAAATTTTTATATACCTTAGAGACACACCTAACTTAGGTCTTTGGTATCCTAAGGATTCTTCCTTTAGCCTTCATGCTTATTCGGATGCAGATTATGGGGGACGCAAGATAGATAGGAAAATTACTTCCGGGACATGCCAATTCTTAGGTAGAATGCTCATATCTTGGTTCTCTAAGAAATAAAATAGCGTAGCCTTATCTACCACCGAAGCGGAGTACATATCATTAGCGAGTTGTTGTGCTCATACAACTCTTAGATTATGGTGTTCAAGCAGAAACCATACCCCTTAGGTGTGACAACACTAGTGTCATTTGTCTCACTAAGAATCCCATCCAACACTCTAGAACCAAACATATAGAAATTAGACATCATTTCATTAGAGACCATGTGTTGAAAAATGATGTTGTTCTAGAATATGTTGACACCTTAAACCAATTAGCAGATATTTTTACCAAACCTTTAGATAAAGAGCGTTTTTGGACTCTTAGGAGAGAGTTAGGTTTACCTAGCCTTTCTTGACCCTTTTTAGGTCCCAAATAGTAAAAAATCTTGCTTGAAATTCGTTGTTATTCGTGCCTATGTTAATTTACAATACTTTGCTTCTATGCTTGTAGCTAAGGGGATTATATAAATGTTTTTGCCTATAGTCTTTGCTCATTCATCTTAATCATGCATCTTGAATCGAATAAAAATCGATTTTTCTACAACTTTTTGCCCAAACTGCACATTCTGGCATATGTGTATCGAAACGGGTACCCCTGTTTCGATACGGGCTACCTTAAAGGAGATCATTGAACCAAACTGTATCGAAACAAACATAGTGGTTTCGAAACATTTTGGTTCTGGAAACAAACTGTATCGAAACACCCTCCATCTGTTTCGATACGGGCATCTTTGTGAGAATCGATACAGTCAAACCTGTATCGAAATGGTCATACGGTTTTCGGAACGGTCGGTTTCATTTCGATATGCCTATTTCGATACGACTCTACCTGTATCGAAACGTGTATCCAAAAAAGGCTTTATTTAAAGGGCTTTCATCTTTAAAACAACTTTTCATTAAACTCAAACCTCTCAAAACCCTAACCCTACTTTTTTTCTTTAAATACTCATCAACCCTAAACATTTTTCACTCAATCTTAAGGGTTTTTAGTCTTCAACCCCAAACTAAGCAAGAGTCGTCAAATTTGTGCATATACATTCATTTATTCCTCTAAAATCCCAAATCAAGGTATTTTTCTTTTCTCTTTCAATTTTCATTTCAATTCTTTGATTTAAAACTATCTCTTTTGTATATATTCCATATTTATACTATGGGTTTCAAAGTTTTTGCAATGGTTTCTTCAAAACTCAAAATTTTTAATTTGAATATAAAATTTTTAAACTGTATATTTTTATCTCAATTTTTCAAATCATCTTCTTAAATTTCTTTTATCGTATATATATTTAAACCTTGATTATAGGATATTCATTGGATTGAATATGAATTTTAATGCATACATATTTTTGCTTGCTTAAAACGGTTCATAGGCTCTTTTCCATGGCTCACAAAATGGAAAGACTGAAGAGACGTGCGAAGGATCTAAAGTTGTTGATGACTCCTCTCGCCCTAACCTAGCTCTTCTCTTCACTAAGAGTCTCTGAAACAACGAAGCTCGAACGAACTTCAAGCTCTATCAAGACACCATCATTCGTCGTGAGCGTATGGTTGATGTAACCTTTCTTGACTCTGAATGTTTTTACGTCAAATATCTACCTCTTTTATAGTGTTGGGGTTTCTTATTTTTCATGACTATACCTGGCATTCTTTCTCGTGACCTTTTTTTGCTATTTTATGCTAATGGCCGGTTAGTGAGTAACCAAGACCATTCTGAAGTCATAGCCATATAATCCTATCTTATGGGGAAAAAGGTCCAAATTGAGCCATCAACCTTGGTAAATTTCTTAGGCCTTATCGATGACGGTATTGAAGATGAGGCTTCATTGGGCTCTCGAATCGGCTCGGTTCTCTCCTTAGATGTTCATAATCAGTTCTTGCATCTTATGATCTCTTGGTGGTTCCGTCCCTCCAGAAACAAGTTTGCTCACATCCGCCAAGTTGACAACTTTTGGCTTGAGTGCTTCCGTCAGGAAAAGCGGCCGAACCTCATCAAGATCATGTTTGTCGAGATGGTGCATTTGGTTAGGCATCGTGGTTCCGACTCAATCCAATTCTTCACCTATGGGACTGCCTTAAGCTACATTTTCTTCCGGTCTGGGATTGATTGTTCTTGTGACTACCCGGAGTCTCTCAAGCAAAAGCTCGATGAAAGCACCCTCTTTAGGTTCGGGTTTTGCTATGTTCTTGGTGAACGGGTTCGTGTAGAAAGAGGAGCAAGAGATCCTCCTGTTGATCCTCCACCTCAAGCTCCTCAAGCTCCCACAGTTCCTCAAAACAATGATGCGCTTATGGCTTATCTCAACACTCAATTCACCAGCTTGCGAACTGACATCTCTTTCGGATTTGCTGTCAACGATACATGTTTCACTACTTTGGAGGAACGTGTTCTTAATGTGGAAAATCGTCTCACTTCTCTTGAAAATCAGCATGCCTCGATGGATCTCTACTTCACCGGTTTCTATGGTGAATGGAAACACTTTCGGAGAAGTCAAGAGGAAGACAAAGACGAAGATGGAGATCATGGAGGTGATGAGGATAATGCGGATGGTGGTGATATGGACCCTTAGATTAGTTTGCATCTCATGACATATCATATTATCTAGTTTTTTCTTATGCACATCTTCTTAGTTATTTGAACTATGTTTATTTCCTATGTCATGGTTTTAGGAATTGAGTTTGGATTTTTTTTTCTTATGCTTTGGATTAATGAACTTAATATATTATGTTGTTTGCCTTGATTTAATTTACATTTTATTTCTCATTGAATTGTGCCTATTTTGATCTAACAAAAAGGGGGATATGGTATGGTAGAGCCAATTTTGAAACTTTGCAACTTAATTTTAAAAACCTATCTTAAATTGAGGGGGGGTAAGTTTTACAAAGTATTCAAAACTTAAAAATTTATATTTGGTTTTGTTATATCAAAAAGGAGGAGATTGTAAAACCAAAACATTGATTTTGATATAACAAATATTTCAAGGACTAATTTGAAAAGAAGATAAATTTTTAAGTCCTTAAACTTCCCAAAATTGACAAGCAAAATGTTTAAGTCAAAACTCAAGGTCCCATAAATTTTTATAAGTGTTTTCCAAGCCAAAACAGTGATTTTCGACTAACCGTTTCGATACACCCCTTAGGTGTTTCGAAACAATTTGAAACTGTAAAGTGAATTTTGACTAGCCGTTTCGATATACCCCTCAAGTGTTTTGAAACGTTTTGAAATTGTCAAGTGTGGGCTCGAAACGAGAGAACTCGTATCGATACGGTAGTATCGAAACGGTATCACTTGTTTCGGTACGAGTTTTGAAAGTTGGTTTAAAAATATGACTGGTGCTTGTCATAATCGTTATCTTGAAAATTAGTTAAGCGTATCGATACGCTTTAAGTGCGTTTCGATACGGGTTTTCAGAGTTGCAAAATGTTTCGATACGGCCTTGTCCCGTTTCGAAACGGGCTCTTTCAGTTTTAGAACGACCACAATCGTTTCGATACAGTCTCTTAAATGCTCCCAACAGCTATTTTTGTTTTTGCTCCGTTTCGATACAAGTGGTGTCGTTTCGGTACAGGTAGGTGCATAATAGCATTAATGGTGGGAAGATGAAGTTCTAGCGGCTATATTTATGATGTCAACCACCCAAATGGCTAGAAATCAATGAGAATGTATAAAAGCAAGCATTTTGAGCACCAGCAACAACTATTGAACCTACAAGAATTATCCAAGCATCAAATCCAAACCCTAGTTCCTTTTATTGTTAAATTCTTGTACCCAACTCAATTGAGTGCTTCATTCTTATTTGTATTGTGAGTTTGGGGAGTGAAAAATTGTAATTGGATAAACAAATCATCCTTTGAGAGGAATTTGTAAGGTTTACCATTTTTCTTTATTGTAAAGAGTGTTTCAAATTAAGCTTTGGATAGAAAGCTTAATTTCTTTGTAAGGTTTCCTCCTCATCCAAGAAAAGGGGAAGAATCAATAGTGGATTGGTTGAAAATCCTTAGTGGGAGCTAAGATAGTGGGTGTAGAGCTCATTGGAGAACTTGAACCACTCTAATTGCCTTGTGTCTCAATTTTTATTCTTCCAATTTCCACCCCTAAAATTTTAATCGTCAATTCACCCCCCTCTTAGCCATTTGCAATTGTTTTATCAACTCAACAGTTATTTATGGAGTCAACCCTTAAACTTTCAAGAAATTTCATATTAACTTTTAAGTTTGATAAAAATTCTTATTTAGTCCCTTATAAAAAAGTTAGGGTTCTAAATTAAAAATTCTCAATTGTTAGGGTTTTCAATTATGGATTTCAAAATTAGGTTTCACAATTAGGGATTTTTCGAATCTAGGGTTTACAAATTGGGTGTAATTTTTGTGGTGTTACATATCCACTGAAACATCATTCGGGACAATTGTTTGGTTCAATACTTTTAGCAAAGCATTTCTATGGGGCTCTAAACTTAGCAACAAAGATAATACAAAAATATTAGCTGATTGTTTGTGTAACTATTCAACTACATTGTATTCACTATGTTTGATAAACTTCATGAATTCATGTGTTTTTTCCTCTTTCATAGGCTCATTTGTAACATCCAGGATTAGGGTCTAGGAGATCCGATGAGTTTCCGAAGTTCAAAAGACCGGTGTTGGATATTTTGAGTACGTTCAGGGAATGAGGTCTTCGAGGGTTGATAAAAATATGGAATAAATCTTTAAAATCCTTTTTAAATATGTAAAAGGTTTTGGTAAAAACAATTTTGGAAAAATGCTTTCCGAACTGTGACATTTTGGTTGGTGACCAAAATGTAAAGTTTGTAAAAATCTATTTTAGTGACCATTTTGTAAAAGAGTCAAAACATTGAATCTTTAAGGAGCTATCTTGGCTGGGCCAAATAGGTTATTATCCCCTTTCATTTTTACTATTCAAATATTTTAAAATAGCTTTTATGATTTAATTAAAACAAGGGTTCATTCAAAATCTTATTTCACGTTAAAAATCAATTTCCAAGCTTCCTCATCTCCTCTTTTCAACAAAACAACAATTGAGCTTGTTTTCCTCAAGGTAAAAATATTTCATTGTTAATCTTTAATCTCTAAATAGTTTTCCTACTTTGATTTCCTAAAACCCAAGTCTATTTCATTGTTTTCGTCAAGGATTTTTGCCAAACAAGGGGTAATAGCTAGCATTGGGGGTGAGCAACGTGATTCTCCTCTAATGTAAGGTTCTTTAATGAAATTCCCATGCTTTGATTCTTTTAAATATCAAGGTTTTAATCTCTTGTCTTAATCCTAATGTAAATTGGCTAAAAGTTGATGAAAATGAGCTTTTGGTAAGATTTTTGGGTAAGATCTCTTTATGTTGTGTTTGATGATGTTGTTACCTTAGTTTTGAGGTGATTGTTGTGTTGAGATGATGGGAAAATGGCAAGAATCCCGAAATGGGGTTGAGTGTTGATTTTTGAAGTATGAAAAAGTGGGTTTTGAGTGGATTTTAGAGAGAATCAATAGCTGGTGTTGATCTGATGATTGGATGATGTTTTTAGATATTTATCTATGTGTTTTGATGTTATTTAATGTTGGGCTTTGCTGGGGAATATCCGAATTGGGTCTTTTTGTTGGTTACGGCTTGTATCAGATTTATTAGATAGGTATTTTGGTTGAGTTGTTGAAATCTCTGCTTTCCAACAAATTTGTGTGTTGTAAATATCACTAAATCCTCTGTTTTGGGTTGGTTAGAGGCAAGGATTGAAGACCCAGATTTGTTGAACGCTTTTGTGTGCGAACCGGAAAGCTAAGAAAAGGGGTTTCGGCTTGTTGTGGTAATCGCTGGTGAGTGGAAATGATTTTTACTGTTTTATAAAGGTTGAAGAGATGTTTTAAGGATTTGGTCTGAGCCATTAGGCCAATCCAAGCTCAAGGGTAAGATTTGGTTTTGTTTCGGCTTTTCGCCTTCATATTTTGACCATGTTTTGGATCATGTGCATATCATTTTTAAATGATGTTTCCTCTGTTGTTGTTATGCATTAAATGCATATTGTTGTTGTCCCATATGAATGCCATGTTGGGTTTTGGAGGTTGGTTGAGCTCTTGCTATCCTTGAGCTTGTGATCATGGTTTTTGGGATGTGTTTTGGGGAAGTGGTTATCCCCGGTGAAAATCAATGGTTTATGGTGTTACGGTGAGTATATTGACACATGGGTTATATCGGATAGACTGATCGATCAATAGGATGTGAAGTGCACTATAATTATAAAATTCGCGCGTGAGAAATCCTTCGGTTTCACAATAGGGTTGTACTATTGTGATGTGAGTGGTAGGGGTTGTGGTATCACCAACGGGCAATGCGGGTTGTGGCATCCCGGCCGAAGTGTGTTCGTGGTGAGGGTTGTTTCACCATGTGACTTGATGGGGGTTGTACCATCAAGGTGTCCGCTTATCCGATCAACGTGTCAATGATGCTGATATACTTAATCGCCCATGGTTCCATTATGAGTTTGGTAAACTCATATGGTTATGCTTATGTTTGAAGCATGTGCATGGTAAAGGAGCTGGTGGGCTTGGTTTGCATATATGGTTTATGCATGGTTGATGCATGTTTAGTGCCTATGGCACGTGCTGTCGCATTTGCTTAAACTTGTTTCAAGTTAGCATGTTGAAAAGGAAATGGTTTGGAAATGATTGTGAAAGTAATTTCAAGAAATGGTTTTGATTTCCCAAATGTTAGTGGTTTTCAAAACTGCATTGTTGTAGTTGGTTTTGAGCTCCGCTCACTAATCTTTATAACTTACGCTCCCTTTTTCCAATAATGCAGATCCGTAGACCCTTTGGAAAGCAACGGGGCAAGGGTGGTGATCCAAGTGTCCGCTCTTAGCTCAAGTATGCCTTTGATTAGATAATAATGTGTGTGGCAATGAGGGTGAACCTTGTCATGTCTTTGGAGTGTTTGTAAACTCTTGTTTGAGGACATGTTGATAGTTTTGGCCGATTATGCTTACCTTTTGTCTTGTGATCTTGTTCTGGACCTTGTTTCCACTTTTGTAGAATCTTGAAGCTCTTATATATATATATATATATATATAAAGCATGTTTGTGTTCCTTTCGATCTTAAGCATGTTGGATGGTTGATGTTTATGTGTGTATGTTGGCCTGGTGGTTTATCTGTTGTATGTGGTGTTTAGAACCAAGTAAAATACCTTGAAGATGCTTAGAACTGTTGTTTTGATGTTTCTGCAGCATGGTGTTTCGGAACGGGCTCGACTTTTTCGGAACAACCCTTATTTTCCTTTAAATTTTGCCTTGGCGTTTCAGAACGGGTACCGAAACGGGCTAATCTGGGCCGGAACGGTCTCAAGCCGTTTCGAGACGCTTTAGCTACTGTGGAGCACCGTGCCGATACAAGTTTCGAAATGGGGGTCGTTGTAGTTAGTTAAAGGCATCTTGGAAGTTATTTTTCTTGCGTTTTGGTCCTAGCTTATGCTGCTATCATTGTGGTTGATCGTGTGCATGTTTTAAGTTGTTTTTCATCATGGAAGCATGAAATGAACTAAATTTCTCAAAGGTCACCTTAATTGCATTTTAGGTCCTCATATTATGCTAGTTTTGCATTTTGGTCCCTAGTTGCCCTTTTGGTTTGAATCGATGCTCGTTTGATGTTCTGTCTTCCGCTGTGTGTTCGATAACTTAAGTTTAACTTTGAGCATCTAGAAAAGATATTAAGCAACGCATCTTGGGTTGCTAATCGGAGGGAAATCTTTGGGTCTTTCATCGATTAGTCTCGTGTCATCCACTTGATTCGGTCTGGTGGCTAGGCCGGGTCTAGGGGGTTACATCTGTTGGTATTAGAGCCTAGGTTTTCTATCAGAAAGGCTTGCGTTGGTGGTCGTGCAACTAGAAAGGTAAGTGAGGTAAGTGTATTGAGGTTGTTTGCTGTGTAGGGTACTCATTGCGACATACTATTATCTGGAAACCTATATAATACTTGAGCACCTTGGACCCTTGACGTTGCTGACCCGAATCATTTCCTTTTGTTTATTCTGTTTTGTTTGTAGCATTGCATTTGTTTCTATGGCTAGACCTAGAAGAGGTCAGGCGGGTGGTGAGTCGCGTAAGGATCCTGTTGAGGGTGCTGGAAGTCCGTTAGAGGGAAAGTTACCTCCTTCTCCTCCTGGTGGTGGGGCTAATGTGCAAGGCGA
This sequence comes from Hibiscus trionum, assembly GCA_030270665.1. NCBI lineage: Eukaryota > Viridiplantae > Streptophyta > Magnoliopsida > Malvales > Malvaceae > Hibiscus > Hibiscus trionum. The sequence continues at coordinate 53,469,946 of BSYR01000008.1, forward strand.
GGAACCTCGTGGTGGCCAGGGTCAGGCCGGAGCTGATATGAGCCCATTGATTCAGGCTATTACGGGGGCTGTTCAGTCTTCTTTGGCTGGGCTACAGTTAGCTGCACCGCAGCATGGCCAGAGGGAAGGGTTACCCCTCGAGAGGCTCCGCAGCTTGGGTGGAGTAGAGTATCGTGGGTTATCGCCCGAAGGAGTTGAGGCTTGGTTAGCTAGTACTACCAGGATTCTGAGTCAGATGGAGTGCAGTGATGCACGTAAGCTGGGTTATGTGGAATCTCTGCTTCAGGGTGACGCGTATGTCTGGTGGACTACGATCACCGCGAGTTTGGCTGCTGCTGATATTACTTGGGATTTCTTCCGTTCTGCCTTTCGAAAGAAGTACTTGGGGCTGAGGTACCAAGATGAGAAGAAGAACGAATTCATGGCCTTAGTTCAGGAGAGTATGACCGTTTCCGAGTACGAGGTACAGTTTGTTAGACTGAGTTAGTATGCTACTGAACTGGTTCCTACTGAGAAGGAACGTTGTGAGAGGTTTCGGTATGGTTTGACCGAGGGAGTGAAGACCTATATGTTGGCTACTGATTATACAGATTTTGATGTGCTAGTAGCTCGAGCCAAAGACATAGAGCATAGTCTTGGTTTGTCTGCTCGAGGAGGCGGGTCTAGTTCAGGGAAACGACCTGCAGAGTGGAATCGCGATCGTGCCAAGGGGCACAAAGACAAGAGGCAGCATTTTGATCATAGACGTAGGGGTGGCAACCCCGGGCGTGGTCATCAAGGCCAAGGTCATGCTCATCGTGCACCCGAGTGCACCAAGTGTGGTAGGTCTCATCCGGGAGAGTGTTGGGGAATCTATGGTACATGCTGGCAGTGCGGATTGAAGGATCATCTCAAGAGAGATTGTCCTCAGCTAGCTAGAGGCGGTCAGGCGCCGGTACGAGCTATCGAGTACCAGCGGGGCCGTGGGCGCGACCGAGGGAACTTTCAGTCACGAAACAAGGGACAGAGAAATGTGGTTGCAGTCCAGCCTGAGGGAGGCGGACCAACGAGAGTGTATGCACACAAAGAGGGCAGGAACGACATCGATGTTATTGCAGGTAATTCCATGTTACAGTCCTTGACATTACTTTCGTTGATTGATTCTGGTTCTACACATTCCTATATTCTGAGTGAGCATGCTAAGATGTTGGATGTACCGTGCAAGATACTTGATGTGGGTATGAATGTGACCAGTTCGTTTGGCGAGACAGTTGTGGTTAGAAAGAAGTATCGTAGATGTCCGTTGATGGTTCAAGGTCACGTATTCCCAGTGGACATGATGGAATTGCCTTTATATGGGTTTGATGTGATTTTAGGAATGGATTGGTTGGTAGAGAACAAGGCAAAGGTAGATTTTGAGACTAAGTGAGTGAGCCTGAGATTGTCAGACGATTATGAGGTAATAGTGGTTGGTGAGAACGTTAAATTCTTATCCAACGTAGTTTCTGCTTTAGAGGCTCAGAAAATGTTAGATCAGGGATGTCAGGCGTACCTGGCTTATGTGATGAATCCTGATATGAGTGACGTTCGACCAAAAGATATTAGAGCAGTTTGTGATTTTCCTGAGGTGTTTCCTGAAGAATTGCATGGTTTACCACCGGATAGAGAAGTTGAGTTCGCTATTGAGTTGTTTTCCAATTCAACTCTTGTATCGATTGCTCCGTATCGGATGGCTCCGAAAGAGTTGAAAGAACTGAAGACTCAATTTCAGGAATTATTGGATCGTGGTTTTATTCGACCGAGTATATCACCTTGGGGTGCACCAGTGTTGTTTGTTAAGAAGAAAGACGGAAGTATGCGTATGTGTATTGATTACCGGCAGTTGAATAAGTTAATTGTGAAGAATAAGTATTCGTTGCCGAGAATATATGATTTGTTTGATCAGTTGAGGAATGCATCAGTGTTTTCGAAGATAGATTTGAGGTCTGGGTATTATCAGCTGAAAGTGAAGGAACAAGACATACCGAAAACAACTTTCCGGACACGTTATGGCCATTATGAGTTCCTGGTTATGCCGTTTGGATTAACTAATGCACCGGCCGCATTTATGGACATGATGAACCGTGTTTTCATGAGTTTTTAGATCATTTTGTTGTGGTGTTCATTAATGATATATTGATTTATTCGCGCACTGAGGAAGACCATGATAGACATTTACGGCTTGTATTGAAGACCTTGTTAGATAATCAGTTGTATGCGAAGTTGAGTAAATGTGAATTTTGGATTAGAGAGGTAGTCTTTCTAGGGCATGTTGTATCAGCGGATGGCATTAGAGTTGATCCTAAGAAAGTGGAGGCTGTTGTGAATTGGAAGCAACCGAAGTCTGTGACTGAAGTACGCAGTTTCCTAGGCTTGGCAGGCTACTATCGACGGTTTGTGGAAGAATTTTCTAAGATAGCTGCTCCATTGACGAAATTGTTGCAAAAGGATGTTAGATATGAGTGGACAGAAGCGAGACATTTGGCTATTGATCGTTTGAAAGATGCCTTGACTATAGCACCTGTGTTAGTGCAACCGGTAACAGGGAAGGACTATGTAATTTACAGTGATACTTTGTATATAGGCTTAGGTTGTGTTTTAATGCAAGATGGGAGAGTTTTGGCATATGCCTCAAGACAGTTGAAGACTCATGAGAAGAACTACCCCACGCATGATATCGAGTTGGCCGCTGTTGTGTTTGCTTTGAAGGTGTGGAGACACTATTTGTATGGTGAGAAATGTACAATGTATACCGATCACAAGAGCTTGAAGTATCTGATGTCTCAGAAGGATTTGAATCTCCGACAGCGTATATGGGTTGAACTGTTGAAAGACTATGATCTTACTATTAAATAACATACGGGTAAAGCTAATGTGGTAGCTGATGCGTTGAGTAGGAAAGTAGTAGTTGAGCTTCGAGCGATGTTTGCTAGGTTGAGTTTGTTGCATGATGGAGGGTTGATTGCAGAACTGCAGGTGAAACCATCTCTTGAACAGTTGATCCGTGAGAAACAGTTGCAAGATGGTTCTTTAGCTTCACATGTTCAAGATATCGCGGAAGGTAAACTGACCGAATATAGTTTTAGTGATGGTAATGTTTTGTGTTACAAAAATTGAGTGGTTGTACCTGAAGATGATGTCTTGAGACGTGCCATTTTGAATGAAGCACATACTAGTCCGTTTGCTATGCACCCAGGTAGCAAAAAATGTATCGAGATTTGAACAATGATTATCTCTGGGTTAGTTTGAAAAGGTATGTGGCCGAATTTGTTAGTAAGTGCATGGTTTGTCAGCAAATGAAGGCCGAGCATCAGTTTCCGTCAGGATTGTTACACCCTTTACGGATTCCGGAATGGAAATTGGAGAGGATAGCCATGGATTTCGTTTCAGGTTTACCATTGTCTCCTTCGTGAAAGAATTCAATTCGGGTGATAGTCGACCGACTCACCAAATGTGCACATTTTCTAGCTGTTAACACGACTGATTCTTTGGATAAGTTGGTTGATTTGTATATCCGCTAGATAGTGAGATTACACGGTGTACCGAAGTCGATTGTATCAGATCAAGATCCGAGGTTCACAACGAGATTTTGGGATTGCTTGCATAGTGCCTTGGGTAGCCGATTGAATTTCAGTACATCATACCATCCTCAGTCAGATGGTCAGTCAGAACGAGTTATTCAAGTTCTTGAAGATATGCTACGTTGTTGTATTGTCGATTTCCAGGGTTCGTGGGAGAAACACCTACCGTTGGTTGAGTTTGCTTATAACAACGGTTATCATGCTAGAATTCAGATGGCACCGTTTGAGGCTTTGTATGGTAGGAGGTGCAGAACTCCAGTATGTTGGGCAGAAGCTGGGCAAAAGTTGGTATCCTTACCTGTTATGCTTAAGGGCACTACCGAGAAGGTTAAACTGATATGTAAGGGCTTGAAAGCAGCAACCGGTCGACAGAAATTGTATGCCAACTTGAAGCGTCATGAGATCGAGTATGTGGTGGGTGAGAAAGTCTTTTTGAAAGTATCACCATGGAAGAAAGTGATGAGATTCGGAAGAAAAGGTAAACTAAGTCCGGGATTCATTGGTCCGTATGAGATCGTTGGGCGAGTTGGTCATGTGGCTTATAAATTGAGTTTGCCTCCGGAATTAGAAAAGATTCATGATATATTCCATGTTTCTATGCTACGGAAGTATAGGTCTGATCCATCGCACGTAATGACTGTTAAGGAAATTGAATTGAACCCAAATCTGTCCTACGATGAAGAACGGATTGAGATTTTGGCTACGGACAACAAGGTTTTGCGTGGTAGATCTATAGAGTTGGTCAAAGTGAAGTGGCGACACCGAGGTGTTGAAGAAGCCACTTGGGAGAGGAAAGACGGTATGAAGCGTCAGTTCCCGCATCTTTTTCCCTCAAGTAAATTTCAAGGATGAAATTCCTTAAGTGGGGGAGAGTTGTAACATCCCGGATTAGGGTCTAGGAGATCCGATGAGTTTCCGAAGTCCGAAAGACCGGTGTTGGATGTTTTGAGTAAGTTAAGGGAATGAGTTTCTGAAGTTCGAAAGATCGGTAAAAATTTTTTTGGAAAAATGCTTTCCGAACCGTGACATTTTGGTTGGTGACCAAAATGTAAAGTTTGTAAAAATCTATTTTAGTGACCATTTTGTAAAAGAGTCAAAACATTGAATCTTTAAGGAGCTATCTTGGATGGGCCAAATAGGTTATTATCCCCTTTCATTTTTACTATTCAAATATTTTAAAATAGCTTTTATGATTTAATTAAAACAAGGGTTCATTCAAAATCTTATTTCACATTAAAAATCCATTTCCAAGCTTCCTCATCTCCTCTTTTCAACAAAACAACAATTGATCTTGTTTTCCTCAAGGTAAAAGTATTTCCTTGTTAATCTTTAATCTCTAAATAGTTTTCCTACTTTGATTTCCTAAAACCCAGGTCTATTTCATTGTTTTCTTCAAGGATTTTTGCCAAACAAGGGGTAATAGCTAGCATTGGGGGTGAGCAACGTGATTCTCCTCTAATGTAAGGTTCTTTAATGAAATTCACATGCTTTCATTCTTTTAAATACCAAGGTTTTAATCTCTTGTCTTAATCCTAATGTAAATTGGCTAAAAGTTGATGAAAATGAGCTTTTGGTAAGATTTTTGGGTAAGATCACTTTATGATGGGTTTGATAATGTTGTTACCTTAGTTTTTAGGTGATTGTTGTGTTGGGATGATGGGAGAATGGCAAGAATTCCGAAATGGGGTTGAGCGTTGATTTTTGAAGTATGAAAAAGTGGGTTTTTGAGTGGATTTTAGAGAGAATCAATAGATAGTGTTGATATGATGATTGGATGATGATTTTAGATATTTATCTATGTGTTTTGATGTTATTTAATACTGGGCTTTGCTGGTGACTATCCGAATTGGGTCTTTTTGTTGGTTACGGCTTGTATCAGATTTATTCGATAGGTGTTTTGGTTGAGTTGTTGAAATATCTGCTTTCCAGCAAATTTGTGTGTTGTAAATATCACTAAATCCTCTATTTTGGGTTGGTTAGAGGCAAGGATTGAAGACCCTGATTTGTTGAACACTTTTGTGGGCGAACCAGAAAGCTAAGAAAAGGGGTTTCGGCTTGTTGTGGTAATCGCTGGTGAGTGGAAATGATTTTTACTGTTTTATCAAGGTTGAAGAGATGTTTTAAGGGTTTGGATTAAGCCATTAGGCCAATCCAAGCTCAAGGGTAAGATTTGGTTTTGTTTCGGCTTTTTGCCTTCATATTTTGACCATGTTTTGGATCTTGTGCATATCATTTTTAAATGATGTTTCCTCTGTTGTTGTTATGCATTAAATGCATGTTGTTGTTGTCCCATATGAATGTCATGTTGTGTTTTGGAGGTTGGTTGAGCTCTTGCTATCCTTGAGCTTGTGATCATGGTTTTTGGGATGTGTTTTGGGGAAGTGGTTATCCCCGATGAAAATCAATGGTTTATGGTGTTGCGGTGAGTATATTGATACATGGGTTATATCGGATAGATTGATCGATCAATAGGATGTGAAGTGCACTATAATTATAAAATCCGCGCTTGAGAAATCCTTCGGTTTCACAAAAGGGGTTGTGCTATTGTGATGCGAGTGGTAGGGTTGTGCTATCACCAACGGGCAATGCGGGTTGTGGCATCCCGGCCGAAGTGTGTTCGTGGTGAGGGTTGTCTCACCATGTGACTTGATGGGGGTTGTACCATCAAGGTGTCCGCTTATCCGAGCAACGTGTCAATGATGTCGATATACTCAATCGCTTATGGTTCCATTATGAGCTTGGTACACTAATATGGTTATGCTTATGTTTGAACCATGTGCTTGGTAAAAGAGCTGGTGGGCTTGGTTTGCATATATGGTTCATATATGGTTTATGCATGGTTGATGCATGTTTAGTGCCCATGGCATGTGCTGTTGCATTTGCTTAAACTTGTTTCAAGTTAGCATGTTGAAAAGGAAATGGTTTGGAATGATTGTAAAAGTAATTTCAAGAAATGGTTTTGATTTCCCAAATGTTGGTGGTTTTCAAAATTGCATTGTTGTAGTTGGTTTTGAGTTCCGCTCAATAAGCTTTATAGCTTACGCTCCCTTTTTCCATCAATGCAGATTCGTAGACCTTTGGAAAGCAACAGGGCAAGGGAGGTGATCCAAGTGTTGTTCTCTTAGCTCAAGTATGCCTTTGATTAGATAATAGTGTGTGTGGCAATGAGGGTGAACCTTGTCATGTCTTTGGAGTGATTGTAAACTCTTGTTTGAGGACATGTTGATAGTTTTGGTTGATTGTGCTTCCCTTTTGTCTTGTGATCTTATTCTGGACCTTGTTTCCTCTTTTGTAGAATCTTGAAGCTCTTATATATATATATATATATATATATATATATATATATATATATATATATGTGTGTGTGTGTGTGTGTGTGTGTGTGTGTGTGTGTGTGTGTGTGTGTGTGTGTGTGTGTTTAAAGCATGTTTGTGTTCCTTTCGATCTTAAGCATGTTGGATGGTTGATGCTTATGTGTGTATGTTGGCCTGGTGGTTTATCTGTTGTATGTGGTGTTTAGAACCAAGTAAAATACCTTGAAGATGCTTAGAACTGCTGTTTCTGCAGCATGGTGTTTCGGAATGGGCTCGACCGTTTCGGAACAGCCCTTATTTTCCTTTAAATTTTGCCTTGGCGTTTCGGAACGGGTACCGAAACGGGCTAAGCAGGGCCGGAACGGTCTCAAGCCGTTTCGGAACGTTTTAGCTACTGTGGAGCACTGTTCCGATACCAGTTTCGAAACGGGGGTCGTTAGAGTTAGTTAAATGCATCTTGGAAGTTATTTTTCTTGCGTTTTGGTCCTAGCTTATACTACTATCAACTGTGGTTGATCGTGTCCATTTTTTAAGTTTTTTTTTCATCATGGAAGCATGAAATGAACTAAATTTCTCAGAGGTCACCTTAATTGCATTTTAGGTCCTCATATTATGCTAGTTTTGCATTTTGGTCCCTAGTTGCCCTTTTGGTTTGAATCGATGCTCGTTTGATGTTCTGTCTTCCGGTGTGTGTTCGATAACTTAAGTTTAACTTTGAGCATAGAGAAAAGATATTAAGCAACGCATCTTGGGTTGCTAATCGGAGGGAAATCTTCGGGTCTTTCTTCGATTAGTCCCGTGTAATCCACTTGATTTGGTCTGGTGGCTAGGCCAGGTCGAGGGGGTTACATCATTAATTTCTGGTTTTTCTTCATTCAGTAGAAACTTGTCTTTTTGCTCAACATCTCTTATTTCCACTGGTTTTGAAACATCAGGGGAGTAACACCTTCCACTTCAAGTGAAATTCCCAACTCCACTGATTCCTTCAGCTGCAATTTCAGAATCCTCTTTCCCTTTAGTGGTCATGTTACAGCCATAGATCTATGGTACTTATTGATTACTCTTGTATGGGAAAGGAGAAGAAGCCTCGATCACCAATCGAGGCAGAGGTTTCTCTTATCCTTTTTCATGTGTTCGTGGCCAATTGATCACAAAAGGTCGGCCAACTTCGCCACCCTTTTTGGACGATTGTTCATCCATTGTAAAAACATCTTTGACTTCTTTGCTCTATTCAAAGAACTCTATTTCTTTATTATCCATCAAATTCTAGATAATCTTTTTGAACTCATCACAATATTGAATTTAATGACTAAATTCTTCTATGAAATTCACAAAAATCCTCCTTACTATTCACAACAGCTCCAAGGTTAGGACTAACCAATCCTCTATCTGTCATTTTCTTCCAAACTCACTTTAACGATGATTGCACTTCAGATAAGCTTGTTTTAATCTTGAAATCATCACTATTCATCACAACATTAACCATTGGTTCCACATGTGTTTTCAAACGGTTGTTAGCAACATTAGGCTCATCTGGTGTATTGAAATGAAGAATATTTTGATTAATCAAGCTCTGAACCTTTCTTTTGAGAGCTAGAAAATTTTCGATAATATGACCGAGAATTCCAGCATGGAACTCACAATGTGAAGAAAGATCGTACCATTTTTGTAACACCCGGGTTTAGGGGTCAGGTGTTAGGTGAGTTAATTTGGGTTTGGGCCTTTAGGCTTGGTTTAAATACAAATGGGGTTGGTTTTAAATTAAAAAGGCCATGTGATTTCATTAAGGGCAAATGGAGAATTTTCTAAATAAATGAAATAAGACAAGTAAAAAGGATGTTTTGAAAGTCATCTTTTTCTTCCTCTTGAGAACTAAAACCACGACAAAACCCCTCTCCCCAACCCAAGTTACTGTTCCATCATCTTCCTCGGTGATTTCAAGTGTTTTTATCAAGGTAATGATGTTTTTGACTTCTCCTCTTCGTCCTTAACATTTCTATGGTCTTAGATTTTCATAAACTCCATTTTTGAATTTCTTCAAGTGTTCAAATTTTAAGTAAAAGGAGGAAACTTTGTTGGGTTTTTGATTTTTAAAGTTAATAAATGTTATAGTCTTGCCTTTAAGTGTAACATATCTTAAAATGGTGAAGTTTTGTTGAAATCTCGAAATGGGCATTTGTGGGTGTGTTTAAGGGTAGAAATCTTGAGTTTTTGAGGTAGTTTTGTGAGGGAAAGTTGGGCTGATGGTATGGTTATGCTTGGAGGTTGTTTTGAGCGTGTTTAGTGATGATTTGGGTGATGGAATCGATGGGTATTTGATGGGTTGTGTTCAAGTCTGAAAATGAAGATTTTAGGTTAGTTCTCGGTTTGGAAATATAGTGAAATCGTCTTGAGATTGTAATCTGCTTTGTGACAGTGATTTTGTGGATGTTTTGATGAGTAATACGTTGTTTTTGGTTGATTAGAAACAAGGGAAACCTTTGGAGAAGCTTCAGGCTCGATTCCGGGAAACTTGGAGGCTTGATCAACATTCTTGGCTTGTTTTGGGAGTGTTGGTGAGTGGACTATTTTCAATGGTTTTAAATTGGTTCAAAATATGTTGTTGAGGTATTAGATTGTGATTGGTAGGCCAATATAATGTGGGGTTAAGTTGGTAGCTTAATCTCTTGTTCATCCTTATGTATTCCTTGCTAATTGTGCATAAATGTGATCTTGTGTGATATGTGTCTGACTATGTATGTTATGAGGTATTTATGTTGCATGATGGTGGTTTGTAAGTTATGTTGCATGACTGGTAAAATCATGGTGAGTACTCGCTTATTATGTTGGCACTAGTTATGTTATCGGATATAAATGATCGATCATTAGGATTAGTGTGCACACGGTAAGAGTCAAATTCGCGTGTGGCCTTGGTGATGTGTAGTCATCAAGGAGGGGTACGGTGAAGTAACATTCCACAAGAAAGTATATGTGTGTGATGATTAGTGGAATCCCATCCATAAAAGAAAACGGTGATGTGTGAAACCCCACCGGAAGGTAATATTGTTGTTGAGTACGTTGGGGAAAAATACCAACGGAAGTTATCTGCATATCCGAGTAAGCTATATAGTTTCCAATATACCTTGTTTATGTGGGGTTGATGCGGTAAGATGTTATGTTATATCTATGTTAGCATAACATGAGGTAAGATGCCATGTTCATGCATTCTTATAGCGGTTGGCTATGTTGTTATGTTGGTGTTAATGTATGCCTTGTTGGTGTTTTATGGATACCATGTTTTGGACCCTGCATTGTCAATATTTGTTTTTGAGCTCCCTCACTAAGCTTTCAAGCTTACTATCATGGACGTATTCTCTCAAACCCGATCCGTGTGGCGTTAGCAAGCTTCGATGATGCTAACCAGCCTTGAACACTTACGCAACGCGATGGCTAAGCAAAGAACACAAGAGAGCTTACAAGTAAAGGACTTGTATTAAGCTAAGTAGGAAGCTTACAAGAGAGCTTGAATGCTTACAATGCTTGATTTTCCATGTTGAGTACAAAATGAGGGGGTGGCCCTATTTATAGGCACCCTCCTCCCTAATGGACGGCTAGGATCGTTTTGATCCGACGGTCACGGTTTTGTCTCCAAAAATATCTAGCCTATATCTACATCATTCTAGAATGTTCTACATGTATCTATACATGTCTATACATATCTACAAGTATCCATAATGTTCTAGAGAGCCCCAGGGTCTTCCGGAGTTGTCCCGAGCTTTCCCGAGCTTTCCCGAGCCTTCTAGGGCCTTCCGGTGTCTCACAGGTTTGTCTAGACTTGGATAGAACGTCCCGGACCTTTCTAGAACGTTGTGGCTTGCTTCCTTAAAGGCTTGGCCGTCCATGTCTCTTGTGACATCCTCTTTGGTGCTAGTTGGCGTCAAAATGGCCCAAGGGATGTCTTGAACCTTGGTTTGGATTTAAGGGAGAAAATAGGCAGGTTGTGACATCCTCCCCCACCTAAGCTCGCGCCGCCCTCGTCGCGCCTTGGTTGAATTGATCGAGTTGGTCCTTGAACTGCCAAAGAGCTTCTTCGGTCTCCCAACTTGCTTCGGCAATGGGCAGTCCCTTCCACTTGATGAAATACTCCTTGTAGCTTGGAACGCCCCTTCTTCGAACAACTCGATCGGCTAGGACCTCTTCAACTTCCTCATCAAAGGAAGTGACCACGGGTGTGGGTGCTCGGTTAGACACCCCTCTTGTTGGGTCTTCCATGTCCTCGTGATAAGGTTTGAGTAGACTGACATGGAAGACGGGATGGATCTTGAGCCTCGGAGGCAATTGGAGCTTGTATGACACCTTGCCCACTCGCTTGAGTACTTGGAAGGGTCCCTCGTACTTGCGGACAAGTCCCTTATGCACCTTTCGAAAGACCTTGAATTGTTGGGGCAAGAGCTTGAGCATGACTAGATCACCCTCTTTGAACTCCAAATGCCTACTTTTGGAGTCAACCCACTTCTTAATTCTCTTGCTAGCCTTGTGGAGTGCGGCTCGAGCTAACTCGTTCTGTTCGTGCCAAGATTTGGCAAACTTAAAGGCAGCAGGGCTCTTCCCTTCATAGCGTGTGGCAAGGGAGAGCGGAGTGGATGGTTGTTGTCCTAAGAAAACTTCAAAGGGGCTTTGGTGAGTGGCCTCGCTCTTTTGCAAGTTGTAGAATAATTGTGCTACGTCTAGGAGCTTGGCCCAATCCCTTTGGTTGGCACTTACATAGTGCCTCAAGTATAGCTCTAACAAAGCATTGACCCTCTCGCTTTGCCCATCGCTTTGAGGGTGGAAGCTGGTGGAGAAGTTTAGATCGGACCCAAGCATCTTGAATAGCTCTGTCCAGAATCTTCCTGTGAATCGAGGGTCACGATCACTCACAATGCTTGTCGGGACACCCCAAAGCTTGACTACATTGCGTAGGAAAAGCTTGGCTGCTTCCTCGGCAGTGCAATCGGCTGGGGCGGCAATGAATATAGCATACTTGCTGAAGCGGTCCACCACGACCATGATACTTCCAAACCCCTCGGACTTGGGTAAGCAAGTAATGAAGTCCATCGAGACACTCTCCCAAGGCCTCTTTGGTATGCGCAAAGGGTCAAAGAGTCCACCTGGTTGGTGTTGAACCACCTTGTCTTGCTGGCACACGAGACAAGTCCTCACATACTCCTCGATGGCATCCTGCATGTGAGGCCAATAGTAGGTGGACTGAAGGAGTGCTAGGGTACGTCTCATACATGGATGGCCTGCCCACAATGAATCGTGGCACTCCTTGATGAGTTCCTTGCGCAAATTGCCCCACTTGGGCACATAGAGCCTGTTGCCCCTTGTGTAAAGTAGGCCATCACTCATCCAAAATCGTCGGGTCTTGCCTTCGTTCACTAATGCAATAATGCTTTGGGCAAGAGGCTCGTGTTGGAGGCCTTCCTTAATCCTCTCGAGGATAGGGCTGGTGACTTGACTTAAAGATGCAAGCTCCGCCTTGCGACTCAATGCATCCGCGACCACGTTTGCCTTGCCCGGCTTGTATTGCATCACATAGTCGAACTCGGCCAAAAAGTCCTGCCACCGAGCTTGCTTTGGACTTAGCTTCTTCTGGGTCTGGAAGTAGCTTGTAGCGATGTTATCGGTTAGAATCATGAACTTGGACCCAAGAAGGTAGTGTCGCCACACTCTCAAGCAATGGATGATGGTTGTCATCTCCTTTTCTTGAACTGTGTAGCGCCTTTATGTGTCGTTGAGCTTCCAACTCTCGTAAGCAATCGGATGCCCCTCTTGCATGAGTACTCCTCCAATAGCGAAGTCTGAAGCATCGGTGTGTACCTCATAAAGCTTTGTGTGGTCGGGTAGGCTAAGTATTGGCTCCTCGCTTACGGCCTTCTTCAAGTCTTCAAAGGCCTCTTGGCACTTGGGTGTCCATACCCACGGCTTGTTCTTCTTTAGGAGCTCGGTGAGTGGCGTGGCCCTTGCGGAGTAGCCTTGGATGAAGCGACGATAGTAGTTCACCAACCCAAGGAAAGATCTTAGTTCATGCACCTTAGTGGGAGGCTCCCACTCTTGGATGGCACGTATCTTTCCATCCTCCATCATTAGCTTTCCATTCTTGATCTTGTGCCCTAAGAACATGACTTCGGGCTTAGCGAAGGAACACTTTTCCTTCATGATATAAAGTTGGTTCTCCCGTAGAACCTTGAAAACTTCCCTTAGATGCTTCACATGCTCCTCTAAGGTCTCGCTATACACCACTATGTCGTCAAGGTAGACGACCACAAATTGATCAAGGTATGGATGGAATAGCTTATTCATCAACGTGCAGAATGTGGTTGGGGCATTTTTTAATCCGAAAGGCATGACTAAGAATTCATATGAGCCATACCTCGTGACACATGTTGTCTTGGGTTCATCACCTTCCGCAATACGTACTTGATAGTACCCCGAGCGAAGGTCTAGCTTGGATAAGTAGCGGGCATGATCGAGCTGGTCAAAGAGATCAGAGATCAAAGGGATAGGATACTTATTCTTGATGGTGATCTTGTTAAGTGCTCGGTAATCGATGCACATGCGCAACGATTCATCCTTCTTCTTCTGGAACAGGACGGGTGCCCCAAATGGTGCCTTGGAGGGTCGGATGAACCTTGCATCAAGTAACTCCCTGAGTTGCTTCCGTAGTTCCTCCAATTCAGGGGGTGCCATACGATAGGCACTCATAGCTGGTGGCTTGGTGCCTGGCTCTAACTCGATCCTGTGATCAACCTCCCTTCTTGGTGGAAGCCTTGGTGGTAGCTCTGGGGGTGCTATATCCTCAAACTCCTCCAAGACTTGAGCTACTTCTTTAGGGATGTCTTCCTCGGGCCTCGCCTCCTCGTCATCGTATTCGTTGAGGATGGCTAGGTAGCTTTCCTCATTCCTCCTGATGCCCTTCTTGAATTGAAGTGCGGAGAGGACCTTGGTTTCTTGCTTGGTGGCCCTAGATGTTGGCACCATGCAAGCTCAATTATTGTCCACAATACACATGTTGTTAGCGAAAGGGATCGGGATAGCCCTGACCCGATCTAAGAACTCAAGCCCCAAGACAAGCTTGAAATCATCCATCGGCACTACGGAATAGTCTAGATGGCCAGATCATGCCCCGATGTTGGTCTTGACCCCACGAGCAATGCCATAGATTGGCTTTGCGGCAGAGTTAACTGCCTTGATGGATCCGCCTCCACCCACGGCCTTAAGACCAAGCCGTTTTGCCTCCTCGAGAGAGATAAAGTTGTGGGACGCACATGTATCGATCATGGCCCTAGATGCCTTCTCGTTGATGGTAACGTCCACGTATAGCAATCCCTTAGCTTCGGTCTTAGGAGCGGACTGAATGACATTGAGCAATTGTATTGACCCCATGTGTGCACTTTCACCATCGTTGCTGGCTTCATCACTAGTTTGGTGCTTGGCTAATAGTGCATTAAGAGCTCGCCTTTGCGAAAACTCTCGAGCCCAATGGTCTCCATCGCAGATGAAGCACTTGTTGGATGATGGCTTCTTCGTGTTTCGAGAGTCTTTGGACCTGGCCTTGTCCTTACCCTTCCAAGAGAAGGAATCCTTGTGCTTGGAGGTGTGTTCTTCTTGGTGGCTCTCCTTGCGAGGACTTTTGTCTCTCCCACCTTTGGCTTGACTCTTCTTATCCTTCGACTTCATGTTGGACTCCCTATTGCTAGTGTAATCGATGAGGCTCTCGGCCACGGCTATGGCATCCGCAAGGTTTTGTACCCCACGGCGCCTTAGTTCTGTCTTAGCCCACGTTCGGAGTCCATCCATAAAGTTGAAGAGTGCATCTTTGTCGGAGAGATCGGGGATCTCAAGCACCAAGTTAGTGAATTCTTTAACATAATCTTGAATGCTCCCCGATTGCTTTAATCTTCGCAATCGTGCCCTAGCTTCATCCTCGGCATTCTCGGGATAAAATTGCCTCTTAAGTTCCTTCTTAAAATCATCGAAGGAAGAGATGGTGCACGTACCTTTCTCAATGTCGTTGCGCCTTCTCCTCCACCACAACATGGCGGTGTCGATTAGATACAATGTTGCAGTTTGTATCTTGGATGTCTCCTCCACTATACCCAAGGCAGAAAGGTATTGCTCTAGGCCATACAAGAAGTTATCAACTTCTTTGGCGTTGCGCGACCCTGCGAAGGTCCTAGGTTTAGGCACCTCGACCCTTCATGCTTCAACAGTGGTGCTTGGCCCGGCAACCATGGCTCGCTTACACAAGGCCACATCGCCTTGTAGTGCCTCGACTTGAGCACGGGTGTGGTCTAGCTCTTCTTGAAGAGAAGCACGTACCTTGGAGAGCTTGCCCATGAGAAGGTCGCGAACTTGTCCCAACTCTGCTCGCATGGCCTCTTCTAGCTTCACCATCATGGCCTTCATGGCGGTGTGGAGCTCGGCGTCCTCTGCCTCCAGGCCTTCCACCCATTGGGTAAGGTCGTCCACATTGGCCCCTAAGCCTCCCACGTTCTCCTCTACGCGGGCTAGACGGTTCTCAAAGCTAGAGATCACATCCTTGGACTTGGCCCTCGGCCTAGTCGCACTAGGATCAGCCACCTCCTCGCGCCCTCGATCAAGCACGACTTCCTTCTCGGATGAGCTAACACCTTGGTTCTTTCCTGTCTTGGCCATTATCCCGGGTCTCGTAACACGCTCTGATACCAATTGTCACGGACGTATTCTCTCAAACCTGATCCGTGCAGCGTTAGCAAGCTTCGATGATGCTAACCAGCCTTGAACACTTACGCAACGCGATGGCTAAGCAAAGAACACAAGAGAGCTTACAAGTAAAGGACTTGTATTAAGCTAAGTAGGAAGCTTACAAGAGAGATTGAATGCTTACAATGCTTGATTTTCCAAGTTGAGTACAAAATGATGGGGTGGCCTATTTATAGGCACCCTCCTCCCTAATGGACGGCTAGGATCGTTTTGATCCGACGGTCACGGTTTTGCCTCCAAAAATATCTAGCCTATATCTACATCATTCTAGAATGTTCTACATGCATCTATACATGTCTATACATATCTACAAGTATCCATAATGTTCTAGAGAGCTCCAGGGTCTTCCGGAGTTGCCCCAAGCTTTCTCGAGCCTTCTAGGGCCTTCCGGTGCCTCCCGGGTTTGTCTAGACTTGGATAGAACGTCTCGGACCTTTCTAGAACGTTGTGGCTTGCTTCCTTAAAGGCTTGGCCGTCCATGTCCCTTTTGACATCCTTCTTGGTGCTAGTTGGCGTCAAAATGGCCCAAGGGATGCCTTGAACCTCGGTTTGGATTTAAGGGAGAAAATAGGCGGGTTGTGACATTACGCTCTCATTTCCAACAATGCAGATCATTAGTGTGGAAGTTAGCAAGGAGCAAGGAAGGGTCACCCAAGAGCGTGCGTTGATGCTCAAGTATGGTTTTTCTTAAATAATGTAATAGATAGCAATAGGGAAGCTATGTGTTGTAGGAGCGTATGTTAGACTCTTATGTGTTTGCTTTAATGTTGTTGATGGATGCTTATGTTTTTGTATGGAAGGCATGTAAACCTTGTTTATGTGATGCTTATGTGGATGTATGTTTCTTAATAGTTACATGTCTCATATGCATGCTTGTATGTTTAATCAAGCTCATGGTAGGATATGATGCCTCTAGATTGTATGCATGATGGTTGCTTGTGATCTTTGATGTTTGAGGCAAGTTTGGGGACCATTAAGGATGCTAAAGTTTGTTTTTTGAACCACTCTGTGAGCAGGCGTATCGAAACGCTCGAAGTGGTTTCGAAATGGGTGTAGCTCTAAGGATACTCGTATCAGAACGAGGGTGGTGCCATTTCAATACGATTTGACACTGTGAGCTCTCGTTTCAGTGCGCGTATCGATACGGTTTGCCACTGTGAGTGTCTGTTTCGAAACAAGTTCCGAAACGTTTTGTCACTGTAGACCCCCGTTCCAGAACAGCGTGGACCGTATCGGAACGGCTTGGTCTTGCTTTTAAACTAGAGCCCGTGTTTCGGAATGAGCAAGCATGTTTCGAAACGCGGGCATGTAAATTGGTTAATTGGCATCTTCAAAGGTTCTTGAACGTTACATTTTAGTCCCAAATGTTTGTTTGCTTCCTTATTGGGTTCATATGTATCTTTTATGAATGGTTTTGCTTCGTACGCATGAAATCGGTCTAACATGTCACTTGGTAAATTTAAGTCGCCTTATGTCCTGCTTGGATTGTTTCGTTATCATTTTCCGCTGTCGTCTTTGCACATAGGGCTAAATGTGATATTTAGACAAGATAATTAAATGAAAAAATAGGGTTGCTAATCGGAGTGAGGCCTTAGCGAGTTTCGCCCCAATTTTCCTCATGTAACCCGTTCGGACCGGCCTGTCGGCTAGACAGGGACGAGGGGGTTACATTTTTTGGTATAAGAGCCTAAGGTTTCCGCGACCTCGGGAAGGTAATTAAGGTAAGTTTGAAGTGTTATGTTGCAATTTCTCGGTGTGTGTCGTACGGTGAATGCTTTTGCTATGTATGCTTGTTGTTCGCTTGCTTGCATGGTGTTTCAAAGCATGTGTTAGTATGGTTGTTGTGTTGAGGCGTAGTGTTGAGTTCCCATTGCTACTACTACTTTATTAGAAAGGATTTTGTGAAGGAATACTTGAGCACCTTGGACCCTTGTCTTTGCTAACTCAGTCCTTGTGTGTTTATTTTGTTTGTAGTTGATATCTTGCTTGACGTAAGATGAGATCTAGAAGCGGGCCTAGGGTGGTTCATCCGGAACCACGGGCAGTAGCTCCTGAAGTTGAGCCGATTGTAGAGGCGGAGGCTCCTCTATCTCCTCATTCTTCTCCTCGTCAAGAGGGAGGTGAGGCGAGAGCTGAGGGCGTAAGACCTCAGGTTGGTCAAGGTCCGGCCGGTATAGATCTAGCTCTGGTTGTTCAGACTATAGCTGGGGCTTTTTAGACAGTCGTGGCCGGGGGACAAGCTGTGGCACAACCTCAGGGTGATTGCACCGGTTTGCCACTAGAGAGGCTTCGTAGTTTGGGAGGTGAAGAATTTTGAGGGTTGACACCCGAGAGATCAGAGGCTTGGTTTGATAAGATTGTTCGTATCTTGTCTCATATGGGTTGTACTGGAGCATGCAGGCTGGGATGCGTTGTTTCCTTGCTTCAGGGTGATGCCTACACTTGGTGGGTCACCATTACTACAAGCATGCTAGATGCCGAGATTACTTGGGAGTTCTTTGAGTCTGCTTTCCGCAAGAAGTATTTGGGTCCCCGCTATCTTAATGAAAAGAAGCGAGAGTTCATGGCTTTGCTTCAGGGTGACATGACAGTGATCGAGTATGAGGTACGATTTGTCAGATTGAGTCAGTATACGTTCGATCTAGTTCCTACTGATAGGGAACGATGCGGCCATTTCCATTACGAGTTGAGTGAGAAAGTGAATAAGTATACCTTGGCTACGGATTACACGGACTTCGATGTCTTGGTCGCTAGGGCCAAGGACATAGAGCACAGTTTGGGTCTGACCAAACGTTCAAGTGGGTCTGGTTCAGGGAAGAGGTCTGCTGACTTTGATAGAGGTGATGCCAAGAGGCACAAGGTCAATAGGCATCATTTTGAACATAGACGTTGGGGTGGTAACCACGGGAGAGGCCATCAGGGCTAGAGAGCTGGTGGGTATTTGCCCGAGTGTGCTAGGTGCGGGAGGAATCACACTGGAGAATACTGGGGAAACTTTCATGCGTGTTGGAACTGTGGAGCTAGAGATCACCTTAGGTGTGATTGTCCACATCATGTTGGGTTTGCACCAGTTCAGGTTCAGGCTCCTGCTAGAGCTAATGAGTACCCAAGAGGCCGTGGGCATGGTCGAGGTAACTTTCAGCCGAGGAACGATGGCCAGAGGAATATAGCTCATATGGTTGCGGTTCAGCCAGAGGGCAGAGGTCAGGCTAGAGTTTATGCTTAGCGAGAGAGACAGAACGACACGGATATGATTGCAGGTAATTTCTCGATATAGTCTCTGAGTTTGCTTTCCTTGATTGACTCCGTGTCTACGCATTCATACATATTGAGTGAGCATGAAAAAAAGTTGAATATACCATGTAAGGTACTAGAGGTAGGTGTTAGTGTTGCTAGTTCCTTCGGGGATACAATAGTGGTTAGGAAGATGTACATAAGGTGTCTGTTAATGGTTTAGGGGCATATATTTCCAGTGGACATGATAGAGTTACTGTTCTATGGCTTCGATGTGATTTTGGGTATGGACTGGCTTACAGAGCATAGGGATAGGATAGATTTCGAAATAAAGAGTGTCTTCTTGAAGCTTGCAGATGACTACGAGATTGTGGTAGTAGGGGAGAATGTGAAATTCTTATCGAATGTTGTTTCAGCCTTAGAGGCTCAGAGATTAGTTGAGTTGGGTTATGAGGCGTACTTGGCCTACGTGATGAATCTGAACATGAAGGAAGTTAGACCGCATGATATCAGAACAGTGTGTGATTTTCCGAGTGTGTTTCCGGAAGAATTGCCTGGTTTGCCGCCTGACAGAGAAGTAGAGTTTGCCATAGAGACATACTCAGATTCTTCTCCTGTTTCGATTGCTCCATACTATATGGCACTGAAAGAACTAAAAAAGTTGAAGACTCGGTTACAAGAGCTATCAGACAGAGGTTTTATCTGTCCGAGTTCTTCACCTTGGGGCGCTCTGGTATCATTTGTGAAGAAGAAAGATGGTAGTATGAGGGTGTGCATCGATTATAGACAGTTGAATCAGTTGATAGTGAAAAACAAGTATCCCTTGTCGCGTATCGATAATTTGTTTGATCAGTTGAGGGTGGCATCAGTCTTTTCGAAGATTGATTTGAGATCCAACTATTACCGGTTGAAGGTAAATGAGGTTATTGTACCGAAGACAGCCTTCAAGACTAGGTATGGTCACTACGAGTTCTTGGTTATGCCGTTTGGGTTGACAAACGCACCGGTTGCTTTCATGGACATGATGAACAGAATCTTCCATCAGTACTTAGATCAGTTTGTGGTTGTATTCATAGATGACATTTTGGTGTATTCGCGTACCGAGGAAGATCATGACAAGCATTTGAGGTTAGTTTTGCAGACTTTGCTAGACAACCAGTTGTATGCTAAGTTGAGTAACTGTGAGTTCTGGATCAGAGAAGTAGTCTTTCTAGGACATGTGGTATTAGCCGAGGGGATTAGAGTTTATTCGAAAGAAGATAGAAGCCATTGTTGAGTGGAAGCAACCAAAGTCTGTGATAGAGATTCGTAGTTTCCTAGGCTTAGCAGGTTATTATAGGAGGTTTGTGGATGGATTCTCGAAGATAGCCGCTCCTTTGACAAAATTGCTTCAGGAGAATGTTCAGTTTGAGTGGTCAGATGCAAGACAGCAAGCCTTTGAGAAACTGAAAGAAGCTTTGACAGATGTACCGATTTTGATTCAGCCAGAGTCGGGGAAAGAGTATGTGATCTACAGTGATGCTTCATATGTGGGATTAGGTTGTGTGCTCATGTAGAATGGAAGAGTTGTAGCTTATGCCTCGAGGCAGTTAATGAATCACAAGAGCAATTATCCGACACATGACATAGAGCTAGTCGTAGTTGTATTTGTATGGTGAGAAATGCACAGTGTATACGAATCACAAGAGTCTGAAGTATTTAATGACACAAAGAGAGTTGAACCTTAGGCAGCGTAGGTGGCTAGAGTTACTTAAGGACTATGATCTCACGATTGAGTACCATCTGGGTAAAACCAATGTTGTGGCAGATGCTTTGAGTAGGAAGGTAGTTGTTGAGTTGAGATCCATGTTTGCTAGTTTGAGTTTGTCCGGAGATGGTGGTCTAGTGGCCGAGCTTCAGGTTAGACCAACCTTAGGCCAGTTGATTAGAGAAAAACAGCTGTTAGATAGATCTTTGGCACCTCACGTGCAAGATACAGCTGAGGGTAAACCATCAGACTACAGTTTCAGTGTTGATGGGGTCTTGTGTTTTAGAGACAGAATAGTTGTGTCGGATGACATTGATTTGAGACGTACTATCTTGACCAAAGCACACAGTAGCCCGTTTGCTATGCATCCTGGTAGTACAAAGATGTATCGTGATCTGAAGAATGAATACTATTGGGTTGGTTTGAAGAAAGACGTAGCCGATTTCGTGAGTAAGTGCATGGTATGCCAGAGAGTTAAGGCAGAACATCAGGTTCCTTCAGGTTTGTTGCAACCGTTGAAGATTATGGAATGGAAGTGGAAAAATATCATCATGGACTTCGTTTTAGGTTTGCCTTTGAATCCTTCGAAGAAGAACTCAGTTTGGGTTATAGTTGACCGCTTCACAAAGTGTGCTCACTTTAGAGTTGTTCATACGACTTACTCCTTAGATAGGTTGGCTGATTTGTACATCAGTGAGATTGTGAGACTGCATGGTGTGCCGAAGTCGATTGTGTCTGATAGAGATTCGAGATTTACAATCAGATTTTGGGAGTGTTTGCATACTGCTTTGGGTACCCAATTGAATTTCAGTACGTTGTATCATCCTCAGTCAGATGGTCAGTCAGAGAGGGTTATACAGATTTTGGAGGACATGTTGCGTTGTTGAATTATTGAATTTCAGGGTACTTGAGAGAAACACTTGTCGTTGGTCGAGTTCGCATACAATAACAGTTATTATTCGAGCATTCAGATGGCTCCGTATGAGGCATTGTATGGTAGAAAAGGTAGAACTCCGATTTGTTGGGTCGAAGCAGGTCAGAAGTTGTTACTGATGCCGGATATGCTTAAGAGGACTACCGATAAGGTGAAGTTGATCTATGATCATTTGAAGGCAGCTTCGGATAGACAGAAATCCTATGCCTACCTGAAGAGGAAGGAAGTTGAGTATGTCATTGGAGATAGAGTGTTCTTAAAAGTCTCTCTATGGAAGAAAGTTATAAGGTTTGGCAGAAAAGGGAAATTGAGTCCGAGATACATTGGGCCGTATGAGATTGTGAAGTGAATCGGTCTGGTTGCTTATCAGTTACGTTTGCCATCCGAGTTAGAGAAGATTCACAATGTGTTCCATGTATCGATGCTTTGAAAGTATAGATCAGATCCATCGCACGTTATGCATGTGGAAGAGATTGAGTTGAACCCAGACTTGACGTACGATGAAGAACCAGTTGAGATCTTGGCATCATATAGCAAAGTGTTGCGTGGTAGACAGATTGAGTTGGTCAAAGTGAAATGGTAACGCCGAGGTGTGGAAGAGGCCACTTGGGAGAGAAAGAAGGATATGGATAGGTAGTTTCCGTATCTCTTCCAGTAAGGTAATTTCGGGGATGAAATTCCTTAAGTGGGGGAGAGTTGTAACACCCGGGTTTAGGGGTCGAGTGTTAGGTGAGTTAATTTGGGTTCGGGCCTTTGGGCTTGGTTTAAATAAAAATGGGCTTGGTTTTAAATTAAAAAGGCCATGTGATTTCATTAAGGGCAAATGGGGAATTTTCTAAATAAATGAAATAAGACAAGTAAAAAGGATGTTTTGAAAGTCATATTCTTCTTCCTCTTGAGAACTAAAACCACGAAAAAACCCCTCTTCCCAACCCAAGTTACCGTTCCATCATCTTCCTCAGTGATTTCAAGTGTTTTTATCAAGGTAATGATGTTTTTAACTTCTCTTCTTCGTCCTTAACATTTATATGGTCTTAGATTTTCATAAACTCCATTTTTGAATTTCTTCAAGTGTTCAAATTTTAAGTAAAAAGAGGAAACTTTGTTGGGTTTTTAATGGTTTTTTGATTTGTAAAGTTAATACATATTATAGTCTTTCCTTTAAGTGTAACATATCTTAAAATGGTGAAGTTTTATTGAAATCCCTAATTGGGTATTTGTGGGTGTGTTTAAGGGTAGAAATCTTGAGTTTTTGAGGTAGTTTTGTGAGGGAAAGTTAGGCTGATGGTATGTTATGCTTGGGGTTGTTTTGAGCGTGTTTAGTGATGATTTGGGTGATGAAATCGATGGGTATTTGCTGGGTTGTGTTCAAGTCCGAAAAATGAAGATTTTGGGTTAGTTCTCGGTTTGGAAATGTAGTGAAATTGTCTTGAGATTATAATCTGCTTTGTGACAGTGATTTTGTGGGCGTTTTGATTAGTAATACACTGTTTTTGGTTGATTAGAAATAAGGGAAACTGTTGGAGAAGCTTCGGGCTCGATTTCGGGAAACTTGGAGGCTTGATCGACATTCTTGGCTTGTTTTGGGAGTGTTTGGTTAGTGGACTATTTTTAATGGTTTTAAATTGGTTCAAAGTATGTTGTTGAGGTATTATATTGTGCTTGGTAGGCCAATCTAATGTGGGGTTAAGTTGGTAGCTTAATCTTTTGTCCATCCTTATGTATTCCTTGCTAATTGTGCATAAATGTGATCTTGTGTGATATGTTTCCGACTATGTATGTTATGAGGTATTTATGTTGCATGATGGTGGTTTGTAAGTTATGTTGCATGATTGGTAAACTCATGGTGAGTACTCGCTTAGTATGTTGGCACTAGTTATGTTACCGGATATAAATGATCGATCATTAGGATGAGTGTACACATGGTAAGAGTCAAATTCGCGCGTGGCCTTGGTGATGTGTAGTCACCAAGGAGGAGTACGGTGAAGTAACATTCCACCGTAAAGTATATGTGTGTGATGATGAGTGGAATCCCATCCGTAAAAGAAAACGGTGATGTGTGAAATCCCACCAGAAGGTAATATTGTTGTTGAGTACGTTGGGCGAAAATCCCAACGGAAGATATCTGCATATCCGAGTAAGCTATATAGTGGCCAATATACCTTGTTTATGTGTGGTTGATGCGGTAAGATATTTTGTTATATCTATGTTAGCATAACATGAGGTAAGATGACATGTTCATGCATTCTTGTAGTGGTTGGATATGTTGTTATGTTGGTGTTAATGTATGCCTTGTTGATGTTTTATGGATACCATGCTTTGGACCCTGCATTGTCGATATTTGTTTTTGAGCTCCCTCACTGAGCTTTCAAGCTTACGCTCTCATTTTCGACAATGCAGATCATTAGTGTGGAAGTTAGCAATGAGCAAGAAAGGGGCACCCAAGAGCGTGTGTTGCTGCTCAAGTATGGTTTTTCTTAAATAATATAATAGATAGCAATGGGGATGATATGTATTGTAGGAGCGTATGTTAGACTCCTATATGTTGGCTTTAATGTTGTTGATGGATGCTTATGTTTTTGTGTGGAAGGCATGTAAACCTTGTTTATGTGATGCTTATGCGGATGTATGTTTATTAATAGTTAAATGTCTCATATGCATGCTTGTATGTTTAATCATGCTCGTGGTAGGATATGATGCCTCTAGATTGTATGCATGATGGTTGCTTGTGATCTTTGATGTTTGGGGCAAGTTTGGGGACCATTGAGGACGCTAAAGTCTATTTTTCGAACCACTCTATGAGCAGGCGTATCGATATGCTCGAAGTGGTTTCGGAATGGGTGTAGCTCCAGGGATACTCGTATCAGAACGGGGGCGGTGTCGTTTCGATACGATTTGACAATGTGAGCTCTCGTTTCGGTACGCGTATCGATACGATTTGCCACTGTGAGTGCATGTTTCGGAACAAGTTCCGAAACGTTCTGTCACTGTAGACCCTCGTTCCATTACAGAGTGGACCGCATCGAAATGGCTTGGTCTTGCTTTTAAACTAGAGCCCGTGTTTCGGAACGGGCAAGCCTATTTCGAAATGCAAGCATGTAAATTGGTTAATTGGCATCTTCAAAGGTTCTTAAACGTTAAGTTTTAGTCCCAAATGTTTGTTTGCTTCCTTGTTGGGTTCATATGTATCTTTTATGAATGGTTTGGCTTCATACGCATAAAATCGGACTAACATGTCACTTGGTAAATTTAAGTCCCCTTATGTCATGCTTGGATTGTTTCGTTATCATTTTCTGCTTTCGTCTTTCCACATAGGGCTAAATGTGATATTTAGACAAGATAATTTAATGAAAAAAATATAGGGTTGCTAATCGGAGTGAGGCATTAGCGGGTTTCGCCCCGATTTTCCCGTGTAACCCATTCAGACCGACCTGTCGGCTAGACCGGGACGAGGGGTTAAATTTTTGGGTATGGTGGTTGCAATGGTGTGAGAAAGACATAGGATATCAATCGCTCTTCTAATAATTTAGCAAATAGCACTTTGTAAGAAATTGGAATAGGTGTGAAAAATTGCCTTTTTGTATTAGTCCTTGATGGCTTAGGCCTCCTTGTGGTTGTTTTTTCTTGGCTTGAAGAGGTTGTAGTGGGTTTCGAATATCCTGTAGGATACACGAATTGTGGTGAAGATTGATATTTGGGATATGAATGCCCATAGTCTCCCACAATATTAATTTTATTCTCTCTCTTTTTGGTATTCGATTTTTTGGAAGCCTCAAGAGTGCTAAGTTTCCCTCGTTTATTGGCACACTCAATTGCTTCACCTGCTATCACTAGATCAGCAAAGTCTCTAGTGGTACTATCAACAAACTTCTCATAGTATGTGGACTCCAAGGAATTAATGAAGAGGGTTGTCATCTCCTTCTCAACTGATTATACCATCGCATGGCATACCCGGCTAAGTTGTCCTGAAAGAAATTGATTAACAACTTATCATCATTCTCGTACCCCGTCATTTTACGAAAAAACATGGTACGGTGGGCGATAGGGCAGCTCATGCCATCAAATTTCTCAAATTCTGGTACTTTAAATTTTTGGGGCAAAATTAAATCAGGGACCAAGCTCAGCTCCATTACATCTGCTCCAATGAAGGCATCAATACCTTCCATAGCTTTGATTCTTTCTTCAATTTTTTCAACTCAACCGGGTTATCGAAGTTTGGGACTTCTGATTTAAATGGGCTCGCCCATACGTTTAAACCAGAAGCATCATGAAGATTTACTTAGTTATGGACATTAGATTGTAGTCTATCGGCAGAGAACACAAATTGAGGATGGGTTTCCTTTGGTCCAAAAGGTAAAGATGATGAATCTCTCTCGTGAACTTTATGAGTTTTTCCTTTCTCAGCATTTATTATCTTGGGTAACAACTGTGACAGTTTGTTTTCTAATTTGCTTAGAAGAGTCTCTTGACTTTTTTCTAAGTTCCCTCAAGCTCTTTATATCCTGAGTGACTTGTTCTTGAAATTTCTCTAGCTTCTAGACTCTATCTTCCATTCTTTTAGCCTTGAATCGCTTGTAGTGGGGGTGATTGATTTGATCGTCTTTCATTTCCAGTATCATTGATATTGAACCCCCATGAATTAGTCTCTTAATAAGCATATCACATGTTATATTTTAATGTTTTTACTTTTCCAACAAGAAGGTGATTATTATTATTTTTTAAAATTCCACGTCGTTTTCTCTCTCTTAATAAGCATACCACATGTTATTTTTTAATGTTTTTACTTTTCCAACAAGAAGGTGGCACGTGTCACCTTCTGATTGGTTAAACAAAACCAAAAGAAATAAAATGATTCCTTAAATGCGTGTTGGATTTGAAGCAAGGACCCCTTGGACAAATGCTTAACAATCAACCCTTGAGCCTAGCAATTGCTTGTGATGAGAACTAAACAAACATATATTTACCCAACTATTTTTTGACAAAATGGTACCTAACGTTATGTTTTCAAAATGGTACCTCCACCGTTGAATCTTAACGCAAAAGTTGACATGAAATTTATTATTATTGTTTTTTAAAATTCCACATCATTTTCTCTCTTTTAATAAGCACATCACGTGTTATTTTTTAATATTTTTTATTTTTTTCAACAAGAAGGTAACATGTGTCTTCTTCTGATTGGTTAAATAAAATCAAAAGAAATAAAATGATTCCTTAAATGCACGTTGAATTTAAACCAAGGACCCCTTGGACAAATGCTTAACAATCAACCATTGAGCTAAGCAATTGTGTGCGATAAGAACTAAACAAACATATATATAACATAACCGAAGTTACCGTCTCAAAATAAAACAAAATTATTACTATAAAGAATTTAACTCAGGACCCCTTGTAAAATGGGTACTAAGCAAAACCATTAAGCTAAGTTAGTTTAAGTGATATCACACCACCACTAGACTAAATAAATAAGTTTTTTTATTATAAACTAATATTAAAACATTCCTAAAAAATTAAATTTATAATCTTTATTTGGAGTAAAATATAAATTTTAAATTATTTGAAAAAATATTTTTTATAATATTATATTAGATAATGTAAAAATTAAAATAATAAATTATTTTTCATTTTGTATGAAAAAAAGTAATAAAATAAGGCTTTGTTTGGTAAACAATTTTTTGAGTCAAAATTAGAGGTTTGACTAGTTAAAGCCACTAATTTAGATGTTTGGTAAATAGATGATTATAATAACATATTAGGGTGAAACCTCTCAATTTGAAAAAGCTCCTTTTAGGAACTTTTTGAGTTAGAGGTTTGGATACAAAAATTATAAATAATCTTTTGTCATTGATAATTACAAAAAAATCTCTAAATAACATAAACTTAATAACTGATAAAATTAAAAAAATCATAAATAAATATATATATATATATAAAAATTTAATAATTAATAAAATTATGTTCAAAAATATAATTTCATAAATAAGAAATTAATATATACATCTAAATTAAATAATTATAAAAATTCTATTAAAAAGGTAATTTCACAAAGAAGAAATTAATATATACTCACCCCTAGTGCATTGTTTCTCGTATTTTCATTCTTCAATTAAGTGACGTGTGTCACCACCTGATTGGAGGAGGAAAATAATTTTATTTAATTAAATAAAAGTGTTTACATTAGTCCAATCAGGCGGTGACATTAAAATTATTTTTTATATTAAATTTAGGACTAAATTAATTGCATATGTAAATATGAAGGACTAAATATATAATTATACAAATTATCGTTAATTGCCACATCATCATTTATGTTAAAGTTGACGACAACGGCTTGATTGGGGGCATTTTAATAGTTCGGTAGTCTTATTGATAAAATTTTTAGTTCGATGGTCAAAATCTGATCTACACAATGATTCAGTGGTCATGAGTGTAGTTTACTTAAAAAATCAAAAAAGATAAAATAAGTATCATTTGAAACCAGTTACATTAAGAAAAACGGGAAAATATTTTTTTCTACAAATATCAAACTTTTTTTAATGATTTAGTAAATTTACATAAATAATTTACCAAACATCACATATGATTCCAAGAAAAACAACACTAAAGAAGTTCTAGGATTCAAAGTACTAAAAAAACACTAGATTTCAACGATAAACAAAATCGTTTGACCAAAAACACGAGACTAGTTTGAGTGCTTCAATGTTGTAACAAATTCATCTTCTGTTGGTTTTTATTTTCTGTGAAATCAAATAGCTTTCTCTTTATAACACAAATCAACATGGTAACAAGTGTGTAAATCTAACGTAAAAAGTGAGAGGACAAATGTATAATTAATTTATTTTACGTTTGGTTATTACTAGAGGCGGATGATAATGGGTCAGGGAAACTTTTGAAATTTTATTATTTTGTCTTTAATATTTTGAAAATTTTTAATTTGGCCCTTCAAAAATTTAAAATATTTTTATTATATTTTATTTTTATGAATACTTTTAATTAAGTATCCTCCTTAAAATTCTAAAAGAGTTCTTTTAAAGTATTGTTTTTTTTTTAAATTTTAGTCTACTCCAAAAAATTTTAAAAAATTAAATTAAACCCATCAAAATATTTAAAATTTTTAATTTAAACATTCAAATATTTTACAATTTAAGTAGCCCCTCAAACTCCGACCCCAAATTCTGCCCCTAGTTATTACTAACTTCAGCTTGGGATTTGGGTAATTTAAAAAGAAATGTTATTTTGTAAGTTGATGGACCATTTTATAACTTTTTACGGTAGAAAGAATAAAGAAAAAAGACGCTGTATAATCAGAGACGTTTTATGATATTTACCCTAAAAACAATTGCTATGCCTTTAAAAAGTAAGCACATGGGGGAGGATATATACATATATATATTTTTCATTTTTCTCCCCCTCTAAAGGAGATAGCTGGCAAATAATCCCTCTCTCTTTCATTTGATTCACATTTTGTGGGCCATTTTATCACCCCATTTATTGCCCACTTTTCCATTTGTCATGCATTGTGAAGCTAAGCTGGCCTAAACTTTTGTCTGTGTTTCATTTTCTAGTAGGATAAATATAAAATGGACTTTTATACCATCTTTACTTTATCATATTCATGATGCACTTTCATTTTAAAAATTAATTCCTATTAAAATTATGGTTTGTGTTTTTATTACAAGATTGATATATAAATCATAATATATTTTCAATAAATATATATCTAAAATTCAACTATTAAAAAAGTAGTCTCCAACCAAAACCAACCCCATGCTCAACTCCTATTCATTTTCTTTATAATCTTCCATCTACACTTCAGGGCTAAATCTCAAACATCAAGCTCTCTTTACTCGAAAAATTCAATAGAAAACAGATCCAAATCCAGAAATAAAATCAAGTCGAAATGCCTACACCACCAGACACAAGCAAAACCTTGAAATTGGAGCGATACAACACCTATCTCCGCAAAATCCACACCACCAAACTCGTTAATGCTTCTTCTAAGCTTCTCTTTCCAGCCACCCTTCTCGTTGCTTTGCTTTTAATCCTCTTTTTTACCATCACCTACCCTCCTCTTTCCGATAATCCCCACCACCGTCTCCACCGCCACAGCTTACTCTCCACTTCTCTTTTCTCCGTCGGGGGCGGCGCTGCCTGGGAGAAACAAGTTCGACGCTCTTCCACGCCGCGTAGGCCCAATGGGTTCTCCGTTTTGGTCACGGGCGCCGCCGGGTTCGTTGGTTCCCACTGTTCCGTGGCTTTGAAAAAACGAGGCGATGGGGTTCTGGGTTTAGACAATTTCAATAGCTACTACGACCCGTCTTTGAAACGAGCCAGGCAAAACCTTTTGAAGAAGCACCAAGTCTTCATCGTCGAGGGTGATTTGAACGATGCGCCATTGTTAAGAAAGCTGTTCTACGTTGTCCCCTTCACCCACGTTCTACATTTAGCGGCTCAGGCCGGCGTACGTTACGCGATGCAAAACCCGCAATCTTATATTAGCTCCAACATTGCCGGCTTCGTTAACTTACTCGAAATAGCCAAAGCGGCCAATCCTCAGCCGGCCATTGTTTGGGCATCGTCAAGCTCCGTTTATGGACTCAACACCGAAAACCCATTCTCCGAAATAGACCGGACCGACAAACCGGCGAGCCTTTACGCTGCGACGAAGAAAGCCGGCGAGGAAATCGCCCACACTTACAACCACATCTACGGCCTTTCCCTAACCGGCTTAAGATTCTTCACGGTTTACGGTCCCTGGGGAAGGCCCGACATGGCTTATTTCTTCTTCACGAAAGACATCCTACAAGGGAAGTCGATCGAGATTTACAAGACGCATGATCAGAAAGAGGTGGCGCGTGACTTCACCTACATCGACGACGTGGTGAAGGGGTGTCTGGGGGCAGTGGACACGGCGGAGAAGAGCACGGGGAGCGGAGGAGAGAAGAAAGGGAAGGCTCAGCTGAGGGTTTACAACTTGGGGAACACATCGCCGGTGCCGGTGGGGCGATTGGTGTCGATCCTGGAAGGGTTGCTGAAGACGAAGGCCAAGAAACATGTGATAACGATGCCAAGAAATGGGGACGTGCCCTTCACACATGCCAATGTGACGTTGGCCCACACGGATTTCGGGTACAAACCCACCACGGATTTGCCCACTGGGTTGAGCAAATTTGTGAAGTGGTACGTCGGTTATTATGGGATTCAACCGAGGGCAACAAAGGAAACTCAGCCCACCAATGAATCCGGATGAGACATGGTTTTAATGATTGAAAATTGTGTGTTTTTGGTCCTATGATGTAAAAAAATGGACCAAAGTGTTGTTAATGTTGCGTATAGATTATTATTTGATTATATAGAAATGGATAAATGTGAATTTAAAAAAAGTGTAGAAATGTGAAGATGAAGTGTAATAAGGTCTGCCAGAAAGGATGCAGATCTGGACAGTTAATTTCCATATAAAATACACAGAAAAAAAAGTCATGATTTATTTATCAAAAAAAAAGGAAAACTACACCAGTGACCACCGAAGATATTGGGGATACCTATTTGAACCACCGAACTAAAAAAACGTCAATCACACCACCAAACTTATTAAATCAACCTATTTTGACCACCGCCGTTAAAAAATTAACGGAGGGGTGACGGAAGTGCCACGTGGCGGTTAACAGGACATTTTTAAAATTACATGTTTAGTCCCTGTTATTTACTTATTAAATCAATTTGATCCTAATTTTATTTTAATTAAATAAAAATTAATCAACCAATCAAATTATGACACGTGTCATCACCCAATTGAATTAATTTAATTTATTTTGTTTAATATTTAATATATTTTTTCCTCCAATCAGGTGGTTCGAACTTGGGACCAAGGGGATAAAACCCCCAAGCTTTAACCATTGAACCAAACTGCTCTTAGTGCTATAGTTTGCACCTTTTATATACATATCTGAATTCCATTCTTCTTTCTCTTCAAGTTCTTGGCTTTATTTCTGCAGATTTTAAAATCTAACATAACTTCTCAACAATCTCTGCATTTCTAGTCCCTTGATATGGAAGTTGATGAATCTAGAGGTAGAGCGAACGAACAGAAGATGGACTTGGAGTACGAAGAGTTCTTGAGTGATCTGGAAGAGAACCCTGAATTAAGGTTCAACTTATCACTGTACCGCAACAAAGATTACCAGCCATCAGAAATGGTATCTGTGTCGGATGGGGACGATCTTCCTTCCGTTCCATTGGAAGAATTGCTTGCCGATCTCGAGTTGAGCGAACAAGAGGATGGTGAAGATAGCATGAGAGAATGAATCTATGTTGGTACTTCTCATATACTACTTTTTTTTAGTCGTGTCTTACAATGGTGTTTGGGTTATTGCTCTGTCGAATTAAAATAACTTGTTCTGTGGTCATCTTTGTTGAATGTCTCAGATTCATTTTTGTTAAATTTCAAGCTTACGTTTAGTGTGAAGCTTTCTCCAATGGCAGATGAATTGATTGTAGAGGGGCTTTATTTATTTGAGAATATCTGCATGAACTAATCTGGAGTTGGGTTCATCTTAGATGTTTCTGTTTTCTTAAATTTTAACATGAAATGACTCAACTCACTCTTGCCTTTTACTATTATGCTTTCTCCAACCCCAGATAATGACAGCAAGAATTTGATATAATCAAAATGAAGAACAATAACTAAACCTATAGTTATTACTAGTAATGGAATTTGATTATAAATGCAGAGATTGTGGAGAAGTTATGTTAGATTTTAAAATCTGCAGAAACAAAGCCAAGAATTTGAAGAGAAAGAAGAATGGAATTCAGATATGTATATAAAAGGTGTAAACTATAGCACTAAGAGCGGTTTGGTTCAATGGTTAAAGCTTGGGGTTTTATCCTCTTGGTCCCAAGTTCGAACCACCATGACCCCATCTTCATTTTCTTCTTTAAATTTCCTTTAACCAGGTGGTGACACGTGTCACCACCTGATTGGAGGAAAAAATATATTAAATATTAAACAAAATAAATTAAATTAATTCAATTGGGTGATGACACGTGTCATAATTTGATTGGTTGATTAATTTTTATTTAATTAAAATAAAATTAGGATCAAATTGATTTAATTAGTAAATAACAGGGACTAAACATGTAATTTTAAAAATATCCTGTTAACTGCCACGTGGCACTTCCGTCACCCCTCCGTTAATTTTTTAACGGCGGTGGTCAAAATAGGTTGATTTAATAAGTTTGGTGGTGTGATTGACGTTTTTTTTAGTTCGGTGGTTCAAATAGGTATCCCCAATATCTTCGGTGGTCACTGGTGTAGTTTTCCCAAAAAAAAAAGTCATGATTTGAACAAATCATGGGGACTCCCAGATTCTTCTTTATTGCAACTTAATCCCGTTTTGATTTTGGTATCTTTTAGTAACTATATTTTAATTTAGAACGTAATCGCCGTTAAAATAAAGTATAAGGTTAATTTGTTTAGCATTTTCAATGGATTTCATTTTGGTATCTTTTAGTATGGTTTCGAAAACTGTCATGTTTCACCAAAATATGACATTTTAAGTCATTTCTAACCTCTAATGATCACTTTTATCATTAGATTACTTCAATACATAGTCTTAAGCATCAACAAGTACATTTAACAAGTTTTAAGTTTTTAAAATCTTATTTACCAAAACCTAAAATAAAACTTATCATAACCAAATTCTTACCTAATATTCAATACTTACAACCATACATGCTTAAGCTTATTACAAAGCTTACAAGTGTAACATAACAATATTGGTCACCTATGCATATCATCATGTTTAATCACAAACAACTTTAGTATCACTAAGCTTTACCATGTTCAAGGTTCCCATATAAGTACTTGCTTATCATTACACAAGTTCATAACTCAATCATACAAGGCTAACATAGAACTACCATTTCATGAATCACACATACTCCTTTATTCATATCTTATATCTTACTTCATGACTCAAAACCACGAGCTTAACCTATTGAGTTACAAAAATAGGTCGGTTTAATATTAAATTAAGTAGTGACTATATTGCAAGAGTTACAAAAATTTTAGTACTAACAATATTTTAAAAAGAGTTCAAGTGATATTTTTATTGGGATTATTAAACCAAATATTAAATATATATTTTCCCTTTCATTTCTAACAAAAGAATACAACCGTTATTATTTCTCTCAAGATGTGAAAAACACATCAAAGCTTTTCTCATTTTCTCTTTAGAGTTTTGCCAAACACGTTTTAGAAAACATTGATTTTTCTTCTTGATTTTTATTTCTGTGAAATCAGTGTTTGATTTTGATAAAACAAATAATATAAGGACCAAATTGCAAAGTAAATAAATTTTTAAGTACTCAAAAGACTTACATTTGACAAGTAAATTTTAGACTTAAAATGTTTTGAAGTCAAAACTTAAACCCCATAAAATTTTCTAAGTGTTTCAAAGCCAAAATAATCAAAATCGCCTATGCGTTTCGAAACACCCCCAAAGTGTTTCGATACGTTTTGCCACTGGAAAAGTCCGTTTCGATACGGACTAATCTATTTCGAGACAAGGGTTTTGAAACGGGCAAGCCCGTTTCGATACAACCTTCATCCGAGCTTTTGTTTTTTAAGTATCGTTTCGAAACGGCTCATACCCGTTTCGATATAAGGGTTAAGTATTTTCAAAATAGAGCATTAAATGAACTAGCCGTTACTTGTTAGAACTGAATTTTTGAAAATTGGTTACCTATTTCGATACACCCCTTTTGGTGTTTTGAAACACCATTTCACAGTTTCAAAACATTTCGATACGGCCTATAGTCGTTTCGATACGGTCCCATTTTTACACATAAAGGCAGTTTATAGTTTCAAAGCGTTTCGATACGATCTATAGCCATTTCGATACGATTCCCTTTTTACACACAACGACTCTTTCTTTTTTTGGTGTCCGTTTCGATACAGAGCCTCATGTTCCGATACGGGTAGTTGAAGAACATCATTTATGGAGGGAAGAGAGAGCCCTAACGGCTCTATTGATGATCTCAACCACTCAAACGGCTAGAAATCAATGAGAAGGTATAAGAGCAAGCCTCAAAAGCACCATCAACAACCATTGAACCTCAAAGCAACATCCAAGCAATCAAATCCAAACCCTAAGCACTTATTATCAAAATTCTTTTACTCAACTCTTAAAATTTTTAGTGTAAATCAAATTTGAGAGTTTGGGGAGTGTTTGTAATCTATTTGGACTATATTTATCTTGTGAGAGATCAATTATAATAGCCAACATCTTCTTTGTAAAGTGAGAGTCTTGTGATTCAATATTTGGGGTAGAAAGATTGAACATTTGTAAAGGTTACCTCCTTAGCCTAGAAAAGGGGAAGAACAAATTAGCGGAGAGTTTGTTGAAAATCCTTAGTGAGAGCTAAGTTAGTGGATGTAGAGCTTGTTTAGAAGCTTGAATGTAACCCCCTTATCCCAGCCTAGACGCTTGACCCGAACTACGAAGATTACACGGGGAAAACCAAAGTCAACCCGAAGGTCAACCTTGATTAACGACCCTTTTTTTTCTTTTTATCTTATTTAGATGATCATTATTAGCCTATATGATTAGAAAAACATTTCAGCGGAAGCGACACAGTGAACGTAACTCAAAAAGGAACTCAATTGCAAAGAAACGTCTTTTAGGGACTAAAATGTAAATTTCCAGAATTATAAGGACTAAGCAAGTTTTAATGTTACCGATCCATGATTAATCATAAAACATGCCATCATGTCAAATTTCATTCCAAACAGACCATTCAAACTCATTAAATTAAGCAACTATAACTCGGGGACCAAAACGTAACATTTCAAAACTTACAAAGATACTTTTAACCGAAATTAACTACCCGTATCTATACATTTGAGCCTGTATCGATACACGGGAAGACATTAGCTAAGGAAGGGTGGAGCGTATCGAAACGCTTCCCCGCGTATCGGTACGGCCTTCAAACTTGGCTTGGGCGTTTCGATACACGGGCAATCCTTACCAATACCCATGTACTAAAATGCCTCATTTTTGCCTTAGTGTATCGATACACTTCCCCGTGTATCGATACGCATACCAGAATGGCTCATTCCAACAACTCTTAAGCATACTAAAACACAACCAAACAAGCTCAATTCATGCATACATGTTATAATCCATCTAATAGACTTATAGACACCATCAAACAACAAATCATACTCATCAACCACAACATACCAAGGTGACATTTAAACTATCCAAACATGCTTAGGATACCAAGCTATAGCAAAGGTAAAACACTATACGTAAACCAACGACCATTTAAAGGCCAATTACAAGTCCACAATCAGAAACTAAACATGCTTTAAGCAACAATATCACCAACAAATCCAGGAAATAGGAATCCCGCCCATTGCCACTTATTACACTAAAGGTGAACCGCATACATCGCTTAAACAAAGCTTTTGGAATCCCCTTTCTCTTGGGCTGCCTTGAAATGCTCGATTCTCTGCATTGATGAAACAAATGAGCGTAAGCACAAAGCTTAGTGAGGATCGCTAAACATATTCATCAATGCATTTCACAACATTGGCAAAAACCACCATTTCATATCTCGTGCATTTTCATAAAACATGTCCATTCAAGAACTTCAATGCACTTTCTAAAACATGCTCATATGCAACATTAAAATCAGCAAATAAACCTTTGCTCATGCTTTACCAAGCATTTCATGCATCCTTGCATCATTTACAAGCATCTCATGCTTAACATTAAACATTTACATTATATTGGCTCGCAAGTGATAATCCATAAACCATTTCAACATAAGACACAATCAGATACGCGTATTACAAGCGTTGTCCCACACACTTCATACATACTACCGGACTACACAAGGTGGAGATCAATGGCACAATCACAACCCCTCAACACCCGTGATGGAGATTAATGGCACAATCACAACCCATCAACATCACTCATCGGTAGTTGTATAATTCCACTAACGAGAGTACGGGACACATACACAAGACTCACACACGGGACTAAACCATCTACTTTTGTGGTCTTAGCCTCAATTGTTAGGGTACTTGGATGTAGATTACGGCACAATCACAACCCCTCGACATCCAAGGAGACTTTATTCACGGTGCACCCAATCCTATAGCCGGCTAACTATATCCGATTAACACAACCAAAAAACCATTTACTTCACTTGCCAATATAATCATTTAACCACATGAATTCACTATTTTACAAGCATAAACACAATGCCATTTCCACAAGCATAACATGCTTACATCATATGAATTCAACACATGAAAACCAAGAATCACTTACCTAGTGCATCCTTAACATAATGACATTAAAATCCAGCAACATTCATGCTTAAATCATGCTTTAAAACAGTAAACAAATCCACACTTAACCCAAGTGCATTATCATCAAACATAGCACATTTCCAAGAGAGAGATTTCTGATTCACTTACTCTTGAGCTTAACTAAGTGTATCAAACTTACACTAAGCTCCCAAGACCACGCTCAAAGCGTTACAAAGAAGGAAATTGTATTTCCACTCACCGATACGCGAAGCCTTGTTCGCCGACGCGAAAATTACTCCTCTAAAGCCTCCAACAACCCCTCGTTTGCTTTTGGATCAAGATCCCCTCTTTTCACATCATCAAAACAGATATCTAAATGCATTAAAATGCATTCCAACACCAGCAACAATTCACAAACTCGTTGCTCATCCAAACTACACTAAATTACTCATCCAAAACAACCGAAAACTCAATCGATTGCTTCTTAAACCAATCCCAGCCAACATACATGACTTCCAAACCATTAAAGACATCAAAATACATCTAACAAACAACCTAACCCAACCTTATACCTCCAGCAATCAAGATTCCACCATTTCACCTCAAAAACTCACTTAAAACAACCAAGAACCTCAAGGATCTCAAGGATTCTGGGATCTATGTTATCAACACTTCATTTTAACATATTAATCAACTTAGAACTCAAATAAAATCAACACAAAACAGAGCTTAACTCATCAAGTCCGAAAATTAAGATTTCAACCACAATTTCATAAGTTTTTGATCTCCAATCAACACTATAGTGAAAACTCAACAAAAAATAGTATTTAGAAGCCAAATATCTTGGGAATTTCAATAAAGAACTTTGATTAGAGGTTGAGAACGGGATTTACCTCCAATCCTTGCTTCCCTCAATGAATGACAACTTTTCCTTAGCAAAATCTTGAAGAACTAGGAAAGATTTCTTCAAAATGATTTAGGAAATGTTGAGAGAGTTTTTGGGAGAAAAAATTCTGGAGAAAGATGAGTGAATTAGCGTTTGGCTGAAAATGAGGAAAAGTTGGTAGTTACGTAATTGAAAATCTCACATTAACTACCTTCTAATTAATTAATATAAATCCAATTAAAGTCATTTAATTAAAAGACTTTTAAAACACATGTCATATTGAGGAAAGGTCAAATTGACTTAAAGCCCCCTAAAAATTCTAAAATTTTGGCCTCTACATTAAAAATCACATTTTACCCAATTTTGAAACTTTACAATTTGGTCACTACTAAAAATGTCCCATTTCCAAAATATGTTTTGTAAAATTGACTTGACCAACCTCTTAAACATATTTTTAGAGGATTTTAGCAATTTTTACCACATTTTTATCCTATCCCGATCCTTGATTTCCTTAAATCACCTTACGCGATTCGAACCGTTCTCGGCCGGTCTGATCCGATGTCTAAAACATCTAGGCCCAAAACCAGGGCGTTACAACTCTCCCCACTTAGGAAATTTTGTCCTCGAAATTCTTACCTGATGGAAATAGATGCGGGAACTGTTTTAGTATGCCTGCCTTGCTTTCCCACGTGGCCTCCTCAACTTCTCGATGTCGCCACAACACCTTCACAAGCTCCA
The DNA here is from genome assembly GCA_030270665.1 of Hibiscus trionum. Lineage (NCBI taxonomy): Eukaryota > Viridiplantae > Streptophyta > Magnoliopsida > Malvales > Malvaceae > Hibiscus > Hibiscus trionum. The sequence goes on from BSYR01000008.1 coordinate 53,508,486, forward strand.
TCGTCTTGCCACAAAGAACTTTGCTACTCACATCCAGAACCTTCACTGGTTCCTCATCATACGACAGATCCGGATTCAACTCTATCTCCTCAACAGGCATCACATGCGAAGGATCCGATCTGTACCTTCGTAACATAGAGACATGAAACGCATCATGTCTCTTCTCCAACTCTGCAGGCAATCTCAACCGATATGCCACAGGACCAATACGCTCCACAATCTCGTAAGGTCCAATGAACCTTGGGCTAAGCTTACCCTTACGCCCAAATCTCATCACCTTCTTCCAAGGCGATACTTTCAAAAACACACGTTCGCCAACCGCGAACTCAATTTCCTTACGCTTCAAGTCCGCGTAAGACTTTTGCCTATCCGATGCTGCCTTTAAACGCTCACAAATGAGCTTCACCTTCTCGGTGGTTCCTTTTAGCATAGCTGGCATCGAAATCAACTTTTGCCCAGCTTCTGCCCAACAGAGAGGGGTTCTACATCTTCTCCCATACAAAGCCTCGTATGGAGCCATTTGAATACTTGCCTGGTAACTGTTATTATATGCAAACTCAACCAACGGCAAGTGCTTCTCCCAAGAACCCTGAAAATCTATCACACAACATCTCAACATGTCCTCAAGCACTTGAATCACACGTTCTGATTGTCCATCCATCCGAGGATGATAAGAAGTATTGAAATTCAACCGTGTACCCAAGGCTTGATGCAAACATTCCCAAAATCGTGCTGTAAACCTTGGATATCTATCCAACACGGTGAACTTTGGCACACCGTGCAACCGCACAATCTCAGCTATGTACAGCTCAGCCAATTTATCCAAGGTATACGTAGTATGCACATGCAGAAAATGTGCACACTTCGTGAGCCGATCTACAATCACCCAAATTGAATTTTTCTTTGATTGTAACAAGGGAAATCCAGACACAAAATCCATAGTGATTCTCTCCCACTTCCATTCTGGGATTCTCAAAGGCTGCAACAACCCAGAAGGAACCTGATGTTCAACCTTCACTCGTGACACACCATGCACTTACTAACGAACTCAGCCACGTCCTTTTTCAACCCCACCCAGTAGTACTCATCTTTCAAGTCACGGTACATCTTTGTACTACCAGGGTGCATAGCAAAAGAGCTACTATGAGCTTCAGTTAGAATAGTGCGTCTCAACTCATCACCTTCCGTCACCACTATTCGACTTCCAAAGCACAAAACACCATCATCACTAAATCTGAAATTATGAAGATCTACCCTCTGCAATATCCTGAACATACAAAACAAGGGAATCATCAAGCAACTGCTTATATTTGATTATCTGAATCAAAGATGGCTTCACTTGTAATTCTGCAATAAGACCACCATCACGCGATATGCTCAAACGAGCAAACATCACTCTCAACTCCACAACCACCTTCTGGCTTAAAGCATCGGCTACAACATTAGCCTTGCCCGGGTGGTACTCGATCGTCAGATCATAATCTTTAAGCAACTCTACCCAACGATGCTGCCTAAGATTCAACTCCTTTTGAGACATAAGATACTTCAAGCTCTTATGATCTGTAAACACAACACACCTCTCACCGTACAGGTAATGCCTCCAAATCTTCAAGGCAAACACCACAGCCGCAAGCTCAAGATCATGAGTAGGGTAGTTGCGCTCATGCACCTTCAATTGCCTAGATGCATAGGCCACTACCTTACCCTCCTGTATCAACATGCAGCCCAAGCCAACAATGGACGCATCACTATAGACCCCAAACTCCTTACCAGACTCGAGTTGAATTAGAACAAGAGCTTACGTCAAAGCTTCTTTCAACTTTTCAAAATCTTGTTGTCTCGCTTCAGTCCACTCAAAGCGAACATTCTTCTGCAACAGCTTTGTTAACAGTGCGGCTATCTTTGAGAAACCCTCGACAAACCTAAGGTAATACCCAGCTAGAACAAGGAAATTTCGTACCTCCGTCACTGATTTAGGTACTTTCCAACTCATCACAGCCTCTACCTTGTGTGGATCAACGCGAATACCCTCAGCTGACACAACATGTCCAAGGAAGACCACCTCCCTAAGCCAAAACTCACACTTACTCAGCTTGGCATATAATTGATTTTCCAATAACGCTTGTAAAACAATTCTCAAGTGTCTATCATGATCCTCCTCGGTACGCGAATACACAAGGATATCATCGATGAACACCACCACAAACTGATCCAAGAAATCATGGAATACATGATTCATCATGTCCATGAAAGCAGCAGGCGCGTTTGTTAAACCAAACGGCATCACCAAGAATTCATAATGCCCGTACCTCGTCCGAAAAGCTGTCTTAGGTACCTCCATACCCTTCACCTTCAGCTGATAATACCTCGATCTCAAGTCTATCTTACAAAACACTGAGGCTCCCCGAAACTGATCAAAAAGATCATCAATTCTAGGCAAGGGATACTTGTTCTTGATCGTCAACTTGTTCAGTTGCCGATAGTCTATACACATCCGCATTGTCCCATCCTTCTTCTTTATAAACAAGACCGGTGCACCCCAAGGTGACACACTCGGCCGGATGAAACCTCGATCCAACAACTCCTGCAATTGCATTTTCAACTCTTTCAGTTCCTTAGGTGCCATACGATAAGGAGCAATGGACACCGGAGTCGTATTCTCGAACAACTCAATACCAAACTCTACTACTCTATTTGGTGGCAATCGAGGCAATTCTTCTAGAAAGACACCTGGAAAATCGCGAACAGTTTGGATGTCCTGTACACGTACATCCTTGGTGCCAGGATTCATCACATAAGCAAGGTAAGCCTCACAACCCAACCTCATCATACGGTTTGCTTCCAAAACTGAAATCACATTCGACAAGAATTTCACATTCTCGCCCACTACCACCACTTTATAATCATCGGCCAGCTTTAAGGTGACTCGCTTGACATCAAAGTCAACCACCGCCCTATGCTCCGACAACCAATCCATGCCAAGGATTACATCAAATCCGTAGAAAGGTAACTCCATCAAATCCACAAGAAAAACATGTCCTTGCACAGATAAAGGGCATCTTTTATACAACTTCCTAGTGACTACAGTCTCACCAAAAGAACTAGTCACTTGCATTCCTACTTCAAGCAACTCAACAGGTATATCAAGCAAATGTGCATGCTCACTCAAGATATAAGAATGCGTGGATCCAGAATCAATCAAAGCCAGCAAAGATAAAGACTGAAGAACAAAGGTACCTGCGATGACATTTGTATCGTTGCGCTCCTTGCGCTGAGCATAAACCATCGCTGGTCCACCTCTCTCAGGTCAGACATCTACTACATGAGCAATACCCCGCTGCCCCTCGTCTCTCCTCTGAAAGTTCCCACGGCCGCGCCCACGGCCTCTCTGAGGTGCAGCCACAACAGGAGCTCGTCCTTGGCCTCCACCAGCCAACAAAGGACACTCCCTCCTCATGTGATCCGCCGAACCACAATTCCAACATGAATTCTCTGTCACCACAATAGGAGCCTGGACCTCCCTAGCTGCCCGAGGACAATCTCGCCTCAAATGGTTCCTCGAACCACATGCCCAGCATGTATGCTGCTCAGATCTCACACGACCTCCCTGAGCCTGACCACCTCGACCCGGAGCACCACGCCTCCCCTCAAGCTGATGTCTCATGTCTCGACCTCTTTTGTTCTGTCCACCTCCGAAACTGTACTCAGCTGCTCTCTTCCCAGAACTAGAACCAACACCTCGAGACGAAAATCCTAAGTTCTGCTCGATGTCTTTGGCCCGACACACAAGCACATCGAAGTCAGTATAATATGCAGCCAGCATATATGTCTTAACTTTCTGTACCAGCCTGTACCGGAAGCGATCACATCGGTGCCTCTCACTAGGTACTAGCTCAGGAGCATACTGGCTCAGGCGTACAACTGGACCTCGTACTCATCCACAAAAAGGTTGCCCTGAACAAGCGACATAAACTCACGTTTCTTTTTGTCCAAGTATCGCACCCCTAGATACTTCCTCCTGAAGGCACCTCTAAAAAACTCCAATCAACCTCATTGGGTTCCATACCAGCCATGGTAGTCGTCCACCAGCTGTAGGCATCGCCTTGCAATAAAGAAACTGTGCATCCCAGCTTGCGCATATCATTACAGCTCATCTGATCCATGATACGGATCGTATTTGCCAACCATGCCTCAGACGCCTCAAGAGACATACAATAAAACTCCACAGCTCCTAGGCTCCTCGACCTCTCTAAAGGTAAGCCCGCCTGCCCAGCTGCAGGGGCCTGTACATGCGCTCCGACAACAACAGCCTGAAATGCCCCGGTGATCGCCTGTACCAGTGGCGCCAAATCACCCAAACCAGGACCAGCAGGTCCTTGCTGCACCTGCTCCCCACCTCCATGTGGTGGCAGAGGAGGTAGATTTCCACCATGAGGGACATCAGCCCCTTGCTCACCCTAGTCACCCTTCTCAGCCGCAGGCACTATCGTATTCGACCTCAGTTCCCTTCTTGGTCCCATAGTGCTATTTTAAACAAAGCATAACAATAAAACAAGTCAAACCATTTAAGCCAGCTTCAAGCAAGGATCCAAGTTTACAAAAAACATTTGATTAGTGTAATAAGGCAATGGGCACCCCGTTTCCCTCAACATGGCATAGCATACAATGACACATCATGCTCAGCATGCTTTTCATCATCCAAATTCAGCACATAACAACATTGCATCATCATCACGCAATCATATCCATTCCACATACAATTTACATAATTCAAGCATGACATAAGCTTCAAAATTCAACCAATTGCATGCTTTTCACAAAACATACATCAACACATATCAATTTCTCATACCAATATCCCCAATTCTTTTGTAACCTGGATCTGATACCAACAAATGTAACCCCCTTAGCCCGGCCTAGATGCTTGACCCGAACTACGAAGATTACACGGGGAAAACCAAAGTCAACCTGAAGGTCAACCTTGATTAACGACCTTTTTTTTCTTTTTATCTTATCTAGATGCTCATTATTAGCCTATATGATTAGAAAAACATTTCAGCGAAAGTGACACAGCGAACGGAACTCAAACAGGGACTCAATTGCAAAGAAACGTCTTTTAGGGACTAAAATAAATTTCCAGAATTATAAGGACTAAGCAAGTTTTAATGTTACCTATCTGTGATTAATCGTAAAACATGCCATCATGTCAAATTTCATTCCAAACAGACCATTCAAACTCATTAAATTAAGCAACCATAACTTGGGGACCAAAACGTAAGATTTCAAGAATTACAAAGATACTTTTAACCGAAATTAATTGCCCGTATCGATACACTTGAGCCTGTATCGATACGCGGGAAGACGGTAGCTAAGGAAGGGTGGAGCGTATCAAAACGCTTCCCCGCGTATCGGTACGACTATTGAGTGTATAAAAGTTCTATATTTTACCCCTAATTTACCCATATTTCTGCTGCATTCAAGCATATTTCATTATATTTAGGATAGATTTTCTAATATACATCACAATTAGATAAAATGGCACAGTTGCTACTGATTTTGGCTACTTTTGCAGGTATCTGTTGTGGCAGACTCAGGGCATCAAGGGAGCAAAGCTGGATCACAGGACTGGAGTCAAGAAGAAAACGCTGCCGTGGCAGCCATGACGACAACATTGATGAAAGGGAAAAGTGAAGTGGAGCTCGAAAGATAGAGGAATTCAAGCCGGTCTGTCGTGGACCACTCCTATATTTTTCTGAGCCCTGGGGCAGAATGAAGGCCAAGCCCAAAGTTCAAGGAAGAAACCCAAAGCAAGAAAAGAGGACGAATTAATGGCATGTACTCAGAATATTTAATCTTTAATAGAGTTGTACTTTAGTTTAAACTTATATTCTTGCCTTATTAGAAAACTTGGACCCAAGGCCTATATATAGGCATGTAATTCGACCTAGGAAAGGATATCTCATACCTAGCCGTCTTCTTCAAAACCCTTGTCGTTTTCCCCCTTCTCATCATGTTCTAAACTTCCCCTAGGGCTAAGGGTTGATTCTGTAAAGTAGTTGCAAGGATTGTACTGTTTTAGGAATTTTCTATTCAAGCAATAAAAACTTCAAGTTTATTTATTCTGGTTTTCACATCTCGCAAGAGTATCGGGAGAGCATTGTGAGGTTATCTATTTGTTTGATATCGAGAGAGTCAAGCATACGAACGGAATAAATACGAGTTTTCCAGTTTATGGTTAAACCATCTCGGCTTAGGGATAAGTACGAGGTTAAGTGGCTAAGGATGAATTCAACAACATTGGTGTTCACCCTTCGATTCACGCTGGGAGGTATCATCTAAGAAGTGTTCAGCAACAACACTTGGGTCTAGGGATAGGACAAGTCATGGCAGAGATTCTTGCCAAGCTTGAAGTACAGAGTTGTGTGTTCGCTGCCGCGACAACAACAGATTTCTGTCGCGACAGGTGCTGCCGCGACAGGGATGATGACAGAACAAAAGTTTCTATTCAGTGCAACACCTGCACTACCGAGCAAATCAATATCGGCCTATTTCTTAAACCTGATCTTTTACTCCTTTAATTTAGTTAATATTCATGATTACTCTACAATCATTTTAAACTCTTTTTCTCTCTCGTGCAACAATTCTAGGATAAAGCTATTTCCAGTCCCTGTGCAGACGATATCCGATACTCCAAGTATCACTTTACTACTTGCGTCGCGTACATTTGCACTACATTGCGATAGGACTTTTGACACGCTACAAGTTTTTGGCGCCGTTGCCGGGGACTGGCAACATATCTTTACCCTTACTTTTACTGCACTTTTTCTTTTTAATTTTTCTGTTTTTATTGGTATTGTTTACCCTGTGCTTTTCACAAGGTTTTCTATTTGCTTATGCGCAGATCTAGACGAGGTAAGGACCCTGAGTGCGAATTAGACCCTGAAATCAAACGCAAATGCAACCTCAGGAACCGAGTCTGACTATTGATAGCAAGAAACGACTATCTTGAGGAACATCTAGAAGCAATGCAGAACAACGGGGTAGATGATAACTAAGGGGTTATTGGAGATCCTCCCCAGGATGCCCGGAATGGACGGCCTGCCGCTGCTGCTGCCGCACGACAGTCCTGCCGCGACTACATGATCAATGATCATGTTGAACTGGAGACCACCTTGCCAGACGTGGAAGCTAAGAATTTCGAGCTGAAACCTGTTATGTTCAGCATGATAAATTCCGTTGGCCGGTTTAGTGGTGCTGCAACAGAGGATGCCCGAGACCATCTGAAAACGTTCCAAGAAATTTGTGGATCGTTTAGATTGCCAGGAATAAATCCAGAAATACTGAGGCTCCGGTTATTTCCTCATTCATTGAGAGATAGAGCCAAAACTTGGTGGAATAAACTAACGTCGGGTTCAATACGAACTTGGGCAGATCTCTCTCGTGAATTCTTATCTCGTTTTAATCCTTCTCATTTATCTGAGAGATTGCGTAACAAAATTGCTACTTTTCAACAGGAAGATGACGAACCAATGCACGAGGCATTGGACAGATTTACAATTCTTCTTAGGAACTGCCCGATGCATGGTTTCCCCATGTGGAATCAGGTCGTTAAATTCTACAATGCTGCCAATACACACACTCGTATGATAATAGATTCAGCAGCAAATGGGCTATTATTGGATAAAGATCCAGACGAGGCAATGGTAGTGTTGAAAAACCTAGCAAAGAATGACGACCAATTCCCTACATCAAGGAGAGGAGGTAAACGAGGGGTAACTGTAAACGATTATGAAGCTGAAAACTCCTTGAAATCACAAGTTGCTTACCTCACAAAGGCAATGGAAAATCTACAGCAGAAAGATTCTAAACCCGTATATTCTGCAAAAGAGGTATGTGAGACTTGCAGTGGGATTCACAATTCAGAAGACTGCCCTTTACAGCTTTAAAAAGGGATGTATGTTGGGAATTACAACAAGTCAAGAAACTACGATTCCAACAATTACAATCCCAACTGGAGGAAAGATCCTAAGTTCTCCTGGAGCAATCCGAACAACGCACTGAATCCTCAAATGCAGAACAACCAAAACCAAGGGGCACCTAGAATCCTGTCGAGACAGCAGCCACAGCAGCAGCCGCAACAGCAGCTGGTAGCCGCACCTAGTATATTGGAGCAGACATTGGCCACATTCATGTCACAGACAAGAGCTTACATGGCGAACATGGATCACTTTGTCAAGAAAACGGAGTCATTCATGGACAAGACAGAGATGAGGATGAAAAACCATGAGGCTACCCTAAAATCACTGGAGACACAGATGGGCCAGGTTTCCCAGCATATCAAGCCAAGGCAAAAGGGAGGATTCCCTAGTGATACTGAGGTCAATAGAAAACCCACACATGAGCAGTGTAAAGCAATCACAACAAGGAGTGGGAAACAGTTACAAGTGCTGGAGATAAAGAGCATACCAAGTAAGGAACCGACCCTAGATACACCTTCCATGAACACTACCCCGACAGAGGAAGAACAACCTGATGCCGACACACCTGTCACGACAGCAGAAGGGACAGAAGAGCAAATAGAGGATGCTGAAGAACCTTAACCTCCTCAGATCCGAATACCATATGAATGATGTCTTGAAGATTACCGTCCTCCACCTTCCTTTCCACAGCGGTTACAAAAATAGAAACATGAGTACCAACTCAAAAAGATTCATGATATTTTTAAGCAGGTGTACATTAACATACCGCTGTTAGAGGCCATCAAGCAGATGTCCGGTTATGCAAAATTCCTCAAGGATGCCATGTCAAAAAGATCCAGACTTGGGGAATTCGAAACGGTAAAAATGACAGAAGGATGCATGACTATCTTGCACATGCATCCACCCTAGAAGAAGAAGGATCTTGGGAGCTTCATCATACCGTGCATAATTGGCGACAAATTCGTGGGTAAGGCACTTTGTGATCTTGGTGCTAGCATAAATTTAATGCCAAAATCCGTGTTTCAGAAATTAGGTATTGGACAAGTGAGGCCCACGACAGTCATGCTGCAGCTGGCAGATCGTTCTTACATACAACCAGAAGGGAAGATCGAAGATATTCTAGTAAGAGTGGATACATTTATTTTTCCTGTTGACTTTCTTGTTTTAGACTGTGAAGCAGATGAAAACGCATCGATCGTCCTGGGGCGACCCTTCCTAGCCACATGCAGAACTGTGATCGATGTGGAGAAAGGAGAACTGACCATGAAAGTAAATGATCAAGAAATCAAACTCAATGTTCTCCAAGCAATTAAACATGCTGATGCAGAAGAAGAATGCAAGGCCATAACTGAAATAATCCTTGACCAACCCTGCATCAGGTCGAGCTGCCATGACATAAAATTTGGTCACTGCCACAGCAGTCATCTGGAAGAATGTCACGGTAGCAACGACGACAGAGACTCTTCTGATTCAGAAACATCTGACACTAAAGGTCATGAGGAGGTAAATTGGATAGGCAATCGTCTAGGTAAGTTCTTCGAGCCCCTAAATTATACCTCGAATGATCATATAATCCAAAAGCCTTCAATTGAGAAGCCACCTGTTTTAGACCTTAAGCCCATGCCAGGGCAGCTTAAATATGTTTTTCTTGGTTTAAATGATATGTTGCTCGTAATCATCTCTTGCAAGTTAATGCAGAAACAGGAGCAGTAGTTAATCAGAATGCTACAACAGCTTAAGAAGGCCATTGGATGGACGATAACTGATATCCAAGGCATCAGTCCGGCATTATGTATGCACAAGATTCTCTTGGAGGATGATCATAAGCCGACTATTGATGCCCAGAGACGTTTGAACGAAGCTATGCGAGAAGTGGTGAGAAAAGAAATTATCAAATGGCTTGACGCCGGAATCATATATGCCATCTCGAATAGTAAGTGGGTGAGCCCGGTGTAGTGTGTGCCCAAAAAGGGAGGCATAACCGTGGTGACCAACGAAGAAAACGAGCTAATCCCAACCAGGACTGTGACCAGTTGGAGGGTTTGTATGGATTACTGGAAGCTTAACAAAGCTACCCGAAAGGACCATTTTCCCCTACCTTTTATTGATCAAATGCTTGATAGATTAGCGGGGAAACCTTACTTTAGTTTTCTTGATGGTTATTCAGGTTACAATCAAATAGCAATTGCACTGAAGGATCAGGAGAAAACTACCTTCACTTGCCCGTACGACACCTATGCTTTTCGGAGAATGCCATTTGGACTATGCAATGCACCAGCAACCTTCGAAAGGTGCATGATGGCCATATTCTCCGACATGGTGGAGGATTTCCTAGAAATTTTCATGGACGACTTTTCCGTCTTTGGAGATAGTTTTGAAGTTTGTTTAGGCAACTTACAGAAAGTACTTGAAAGATGCGAAGAGGCGAACTTGGTCATGAACTGGGAAAAATGCCAATTCATGGTGGATGAAGGGATAGTACTAGGCCACAAAGTGAGCTGCCGCGACATAGAAGTGGACAAAGCCAAAATAGAAGTCATAGAAAAGCTGACCCACAAAAGTCAAGGGGATTCGGAGTTTCTTAGGGCATGTCGGGTTTTATCGACGATTTATTGCAGATTTCTCGAAAATTACTAAACCCTTATGACACCTACTGGAGCAGAACCGTCCCTTTGATTTCAATGCTGAATGTACTGAGGCATTCAAAATTCTGAAGGAGAAGCTGGTAACAGCCCCGATCGTACAGCCACCAGACTGGAGTTTGCCATTCGAGATAATGTGTGATGCCAGTGACTATGCTGTCGGGGCAGCACTAGGGCAGAGGAAGGATAAGCTCTTCCATGTGATTTACTATGCCAGCAAAACACTGAATGATGCCAAGTGAACTACACCACGACAGAGAAGGAACTATTAGCAGTGGTGTTCTCAATCGACAAGTTCCGTCCGTACATACTTGGAAAGAAGGTGATGGTCCATACATACCATTCAGCACTAAAGTATCCATTCACAAAAAAGGATGCAAAACCGAGACTGATACGTTGGATTCTGCTGCTGCAAGAGTTCGACATTGATATCAAGGATAAAAAGGGAACATAAAACCAAGTAGCATACCACTTGTCGAGATTAGAGATAGGAAGGAGTCAATCGACAGATAGAACCAACATATTGGAGACCTTCCCGGACGAGCAGCTGTTTGCTGCCACCAGCACTGCCGCGACAGTCATGGCGGCGGGTAAGCTTTCTGAAATCCCTTGGTACGCTAATTTTGTTAATTACATTGTTGGTGGGGTACTACCTTCTGAACTTAATTACCAAGCAAGGAAGAGATTCCAAAATGATGCAAAACATTATTATTGGGGCGAACCTCTTCTTTTCAAACACCGTGCAGATCAAATTATCAGGAGATGCGTGCCACAGGATGAACAGGAAGCCGTGCTTCACCACTGCCACGCTTCCCCATATGGAGGACACCTAGGTGGAAACAAAACCACTGCCAAGGTTCTGCAATCTGGTCTCTATTGTCCCACATTGTTCAAGGATGCACAAGCCTTCTACAAAAGCTGTGACAAATGCCAAAGGACCGGGAACATCTCGAGAAGGCAAGAGATGCCACTACAGAACATTTTAGAGGTCGAAATCTTCGATGTATAGGGAATCGACTTCGTGGGACCATTCCCAGCATCTTGTGGAAACCTGTACATCCTACTGGCAGTGGATTATGTGTCCAAGTGGGTAGAAGCGATCGCCACTCAAAATATTGATGTCAAGACTGTTCAAAGATTTCTTTACAAGAACATCTTCTCTGATTTGGCATCCCAATGGCTATAATTAGTGATGAGGGGAGACACTTCGATAACAGGGTAATTGCTGCCGCCTTAAGAAAATACAGAGTAAAGCACCGGATTGCCACATCATACCACCCTCAAACCAATGGGCAGGACGAGATATTCAACCGAGAAGTAAAGAACATACTTGAGAAGATGGTTAAACCTACTCGAAAGGATTGGTCTCTACATCTCAATGATGCACTTTGGGCCTATAGAACAGCATTCAAAACACCATTGGGGATGTCACCCTATAGACTCATCTATGGGAAAACATGTCATTTACCTGTTAAGATAGAACACATAGCTTACTGGGCTATCAAGGCAGTAAATATGGACTGGGATAAGGCAGGACAAAAGAGGCTACTGGACTTGAATGAAATTGAAGAAATTTGAGCAATGACCTACGAAAATGCCAAGATCTACAAGGACAAAACCAAAAGGTGGCACGACAGGAAGCTACTGCCACGACAGTTCTGCCCTGGGCAACAGGTGTTGTTGTTCAATTCTAGGTTAAAGCTTTTTCCAGGAAAGCTTAAATCTAGATGGTCCGGTCCTTTCCAAGTTGTCTAGGTTTTCCCACATGGTGCCATTACAATCGAATCCCTAAAGGACGAGCACCAGTTCAAAGTAAACAGACAGAGACTAAAGCATTATCAGGGGACTGAAGCCCCAAGGATGCATGAAGTAGTTACTTTAGGAGATGCCCCTCAAGGCATCCCTAATTTAACTTAGTTTTTATTTTTACTTTATTTTATTTTTAGGAATTAAGATTTATTTATTTTATTTTAGGAACTAAGATTTTATTTTAATTTATTAATTTATTTATTTTTAGGAAGTAAAGAGAGCAAGACAAAGAGAAGGAATGAACTAGCCCACCACATCCACGATAGCCCAAAAAGCCCAACTAACGAGTCTGCCGTCACAGCCTGTCATCAGCTGTCGCGACAGACACGGAGAAGACAGCCTGTCATAGAGCTATCGCGACAGACATGTAAACGTGTAACAGACGCGCATCAGACACGGAAACGCGTGACAGACGCGTCAGAAACCATGTAACAGCTGGCCCCGTTATTCGCGCCTACCCTTACAGCTCCAACGGACAGAAAATCACCCTTCTATATAAACCCCCTTCACTATTCACTTCTTATCTCATTCTCATTCTCTCAACTTGTTTTCTCTGTTTAGATCTTAAAAATTCTCTTTACATTTTTTCTACAGTCCTTGCAAATGGCTAGCAGACAAAACCGCCGTAGTGCAGTCTCCACTTCTGCCGCAGCAGTATCCACCCCAAGCCATAACGCCATCCCAGACCGCTTCGCCTCCACCAACACAGCCACGAGATACTACAGCTCTTTCCAGAAGAGGGACATGTAGGAGGAACGAGGGTTTATCTACACAGAACCCACGGTAGATCTAGGGCTCGAGAACTTCATAGAAAAGAAAATCCAAGCCCTCAAATGGCAGCAATTTGCTGCTCAACCCGAGGAGATGAACATCACACTCGTCGGAGAGTTCTACGCTACCGTCGACAACAAAGACACCAAGACAGTAACAGTTTGAGGTAAACAACTCTCCATCGAACCTGCCTACATCAACACCCTCTACGGCTTATATGTGAGTAAGAAGGAGGACTCCCACAAAAAATTCGTCAATAGTCTGTCGCCGGCAGACTACGACGCGGTCATAGTAGAGGTCACCAAGGAAGGGACGGAGTGGAACACCGACCCTAAACACCGATGGACTATCAAGAGAACTCAGTTGACTCCACAAGCCAAATTGTGGAATCACTTTGTCATGAAGCGTATCATGCCATCCTCCCACAACAACACCGTCGACAGACCAAGGTTAGCCCTTGTCCATTCCATTTTAAATGAATGACAAATAAATATCGGCCGCTACATACAGGATGGAATAGTTGAGTGTGCCCTCCGACCGTCGGGTCCCCTCGTCTCCCCATACCTCATCACCACCATCTGTCGGGGCCACAATGTACCAGAGATTGAGGAAGAGGTCAAAGTCCAAGGAAAGGGGTGGACGCAGCAGAACATTTACGGCCTAATGGAGTTAAAAGCTGCCACTCCACTGTCATACTTCGATCCCTCTACCACGGCAGACCAGACGGTAGGCCCCAGTTCCCCAGAACCAGCCGTAGCAGAACAACAGCAGACGGCAGCAGCACCTGCACCTGACGCCTCCGCCCAGATTCTGTCGATGTTGAAAAGAATGGAGGAACTACAGCTCGGACTGATGGGCTACTTGAGGGATTTCACAGCCGCAACGGTAAACTTTATTCATAATGACTTACATTTTACCCATGTGTCGTTCCCTTCCTTCCCAGACCACTTCTTTGCTACCCCAACACCTACCCCTGCTGCAAGCCCGAAAACCCCCTATGCTGCTTCCACACCTACCCCTGCCACGACAGGAGAAGGCAACAGGCAGTCCGCCATAGCCAGAGGAGAGAAGAGAAAGGACCCCCTCCCGGAAATTGACCCCAAATATTGGGAAGGGTTCTTCTCCTCTTCTGTTTGGCAGGATTCGGATTCCGAGCCATCAGTTGCCCGAGACATCTCCAAGGACTTCCCACCGATGAAAAGGAAGAAGCTTAACGAGACTGTCGAAGGACCATCCAGCCAAGGAAAATCTGCCAGCGGCAGCAGCAGCAGCAGCTCCGACGATGAAGTCGAGGTTCTGGACAAGCCCCCCCTCACATCTCACCGACACGTGTCCAGGCACCTCGGAAAGCAAAGAAAAAGGTAGCCCCTGCCATGAAAGTCACTGCCCACAGGCAGCTCCAGACCAGCAGCAGCAGCGACGACAGCTCCTCAAATTAAGTTTCTTTCTTATATTTTGCTGTCTTTGCTGCTTTATTTATTTTGTGATGTATTTTGTTTTTCTATTTTTATTTTCCATTCTGTCATGCATTGAGGGCAATGCAACCCTCGAGTTTGGGGGTGGCATCCCTCCATTAATGAAGTTATTAGTTGTGTCTTAATATGTGTCTAATTATTAGTTTATTTTTAACTTTATTTTTGTGTCAAAAAAAAATTTGGCTTAAGTCTTTGAATTAACTTACATGTCGTGACATACTCTGTCGTGACAGTGCCTTTAGGAAATTTTAGGAACTGTTTAGAGCCTTTCTATAACTCTGATCTTTACAACACTCTTTGTGACTCTTATGCTATCTAGACTTTTGTAGTACATTGGAATATGAATGTTTACCCACTTGAGATTGCCCCTAGAGGTGCCTATCGCTGGCTCTAAGAAAGGAATAAAAGGAAAGAAAGAATTCAGACTCATTTGCTTGCAAAACTGCCTTGCACTGATTTTAGGGAGATTTCTCTTTGAGCTTAAGTTAGAAAAAACTAAAGGAGCCTAAGAATTGCCTCCATAAAAGATGCAGCTAAATCAAGAGTCAGAAAAACTAAAGGAGCCTAAGAATTGCCTCCAGAAAAATGAATTGGCATAAACTCAAGTTTGTAAGCATGACTATTCTGGTAAATTAAAGGAGTCTAGATACATAGTTCTTCGCAAAACCTGCACACACCGCACAAGAATTATAGCATGGTTCCGAATAAATCCAGAAACACCCGACAAGGTATTGCTCTTGATAGGGAATAAGTGGTAGGTAAGGAAAGGTTCACTGAATTAAGTCAAACCAAAAAGTTTTTATTTTTAGTTAGGTAGTATTTTCTTGAGGGCAAGCAAGAACTTGAGTTTGGGGGTGTATTGAGTGTATAAATGTTCTATATTTACCCCTCATTTACCCATATTTCTGCTGCATTCAAGCATATTTCATTGCATTTAGGATAGATTTCCTAATATACATCACAATTAGATAAAATGGCACAATTGCTACTAATTTTGGCTAATTTTGCAGGTATCTGCTGTGGTAGACTCAGGGCAGCAAGGGAGCAAAGCTGGATCACAGGACTGGAGTCAAGGAGAAAACGTTGCAGTGGTAGTCATGACGACAACATTGGTAAAAGGGAAAAGTGAAGTGGAGCTCGATAGATAGAGGAATTCAAGCCGGTCTATCGTGGACCACTCCTATATTTTTTGAGCCCTGAGGCAGAATGAAGGCCAAGCCCAAAGTTCAAGTAAGAAACCCAAAGCAAGAAAAGAGGACGAATTAAAGGCATCTACTCAGAAGATTTAATCTTTAATAGAGTTGTACGTTAGTTTAAACTTGTATTCTTGCCTTATTAGAAAACTTGGATCCAAGGCCTATATAAAGGCATGTAATTCGACCTAGGGAAGGATATCTCATACCTAGCCGTCTTCCCCAAAACCCTTGTCGTTTCCCCCCTTCTCACCATGTTCTAAACTTCCCCTAGGGCTAAGGGTTGATTCTGTAAAGTAGTTGCAAGGATTGTACTGTTTTAGGAATTTTCTGTTCAAGCAATAAAAACTTCAAGTTTATTTATTCTGATTTTCACATCTCAAAAGAGTATCGGGAGAGCATTGTGAGGTTATCTATTTGTTTGATATCGGGAGAGTCAAGCATACGAACGGAATAAATACGAGTTTTCTAGTTTATGGTTAAACCATCTCGGCTTAAGGATAAGTACGAGGTTAAGTGGCTAAGGAAGAATTCAACAACATTGGTGTTCACCCTTCAATTCACGCCGGGAGGTATCATCTAAGAAGTGTTCAGCAACATTACTTGGGCCTAGGGATAGGACCAGTCATAGCATGGATTCTTGCCAAGCTTGAAGTACAGAGTTGTGTGTTCGCTACCGCGACAACAATAGACTTCTGCCGCGACAGGTGCTACCGCGACAGGGACGACGATAGAACAGAAGTTTCTATTCAGTGCAACACCTGCACTACCGAGCAAATCAATATCGGCCTATTTCTTAAACCTGATCTTTTACTCCTTTAATTTAGTTAATATTCACGATTACTCTACAATCATTTTAAACTCTTTTTCTCTCTCGTGCAGCAATTCTAGGATAAAGCTATTTCTAGTCCCTGTGGAGACGATATTCGATACTCCAAGTATCACTTTACTACTTGCGTCGTGTACACTTGCACTACAATGCGATAGGACTTTTGACACGCAACAACGACCTTCAAACTTGGCTTGGGCGTTTATTTACACGGGCAATCCGTACTAATACCCCTATACTGAAATGTCTCATTTTTGCCTTAGCGTATCGATACACTTCCTCGTGTATCGATACGCATACCAGAATGGCTCATTCCAACAAATCTTAAGCATACTAAAACACAACCAAACAAGCTCAATTCATGCATACAAGTTATAATCCACCTAATAGACTTATAGACACCATCAAACAACAAATCGTACTCATCAACCACAACATACCAAGGTGACATTTAAACTATCCAAACATGCTTAGGATACCAAGCTATAGCAAAGGTAAAACACTATAAGCAAACCAAAAACCATTTAAAGGCAAATTACAAGTCCACAATCAGAAACTAAACATGCTTTAAGCAACAATATCACCAAAAAATTCAGGAAATAGGAATCCCACCCATTTCCACTTATTACACTAAAGGTGAACCACATACATCGCTTAAACAAAGCTTTTGGAATCCCCTTGCTCTTGGGCTGCCTTGAAATGCTTAATTCTCTGCATTGATGAAACAAATGAGCTTAAGCACAAAGCTTAGTGAGGATTGCTAAACATATTCATCAATGCATTTCACACCATTGGCAAAAACCACCATTTCATATCTCGTGCCTTTTCATAAAACATGTCCATTCAAGAACTTCAATGCACTTTCCAAAACATGCTCATATGCAACATTAAAATCAACAAATAAACCTTTGCTCATGCTTTACCAAGCATTTCATGCATCCTTGCATCATTTACAAGCATCACATTCTTAACATTAAACATTTACATTATATTGGCTCGCAAGTGATAATCCATAAACCATTTCAACACAAGACACAGTCGGATACGCGGATTACAAGCGTTGTCCCACACGCTTCACACATACTACCGGACTACAAAAGGTGGAGATCAATGGCACAATCACAATCCCTCAACACCCGTGATGGAGATTAATGGCACAATCACAACCCCTCAACATCACTCATCAGTAGTTGTATAATTCCACTAACGAGAGTACGGGACATATACACAAGACTCACACACGGGACTAAACTATCTACCGTTGTGGTCTTAGCCTCAATCGTTAGGGTACTTGGATGGAGATTACGGCACAATCACAACCCCTCGACATCCAAGGCGAATTTATTCACGGTGCACCCAATCCTATCGCCGGCTTACTATATCCGATTAACACAACCAAAAACCATTTACTTCACTTGCCAATATAATCATTTAACCACATGAATTCATTGTTTTACGAGCATAAACACAATGCCATTTCCACAAGCATAACATGCTTACATCATTTGCATTTAACACATGAAAACCAAGGATCACTTACCTAGTGCATCCTTAACATAATGGCATTAAAATCCAGCAACATTCATGCTTAAATCATGCTTTAAAATAGTAAACAAATCCACACTTAACCCAAGTGCATTATCATCAAACATAGCACATTTCCAAGAGAGAGATTTTCGAATCACTTACTCTTGAGCTTAGCTAAGTGTATCAAACTTACACTAAGCTCCCAATACCACGCTCAAAGCGTTACAAAGAAGGAAATTGCATTTCCACTCACCGATACGCGAAGCCTTATTCGCCGACGTGAAAATTACTCCTCCGAAGCCTCCAAAAACCCCTCGTTTTCTTCTGGATCAAGATCCCCTGTTTTCACATCATCAAAACAGAGATCTAAATGCATTAAAATGCATTCCAACACCAGCAACAATTCACAAACTCATTGCTCGCCCAAACTACACCAATTTACCCATCCAAAACAACCGAAAACTCAATCGATTGGTTCCTAAACCAAGCCCAACCAACATACATGTCTTCCAAACCATTAATGACATCAAAATACATCTAACAAACAACCTAACCCAACCTTATACCTCCAACAATCAAGATTCCACCATTTCACCACAAAAACTTACTTAAAACAACCAAGAACCTCAAGGATCTCAAGGATTTTGGGATCTATGTTATCAACACTTTATTTTAACATACTAATAAACTTAAAACTCAAATAAAATCAACACAAAACAGAGCTTAACTCATCAAGTCCGAAAATTAAGATTTCAACCACAATTTCATAAGTTTTTGATCTCCAATCAATACTATAATGAAAACTCAACAAAAAATAGTATTTAGAAGCCAAATATCTTGGGAATTTCAATAAACAACTTTGATTAGAGGTTGAGAACAAGATTTATCTCCAATCCTTGCTTATCTCAATGAATGACAAGTTTTCCTTAGCAAAATCATGAAGAACTAGGAAAGATTTCTTGAAATGATTTAGGAAATGTTGAGAGAGTTTTTAGGAGAAAGAATTCTTGAGAAAGATGAGTGAATTAGTGTTTGGCTGAAAATGAGAAAGAGTTGGTAGTTACGTAATTGAAAATCTCACATTAACTACCTTCTAATTAATTATTATAAATCCAATTAAAGTCATTTAATTAAAATACTTTTAAAACACATGTCATATTGAGAAAAGTTCAAATTGAATTAAAGCCCCCTAAAGATTCTAAGATTTTGGCCTCTACATTAAAAATCACATTTTACCCAGTTTTAAAACTTTACAATTTGGTCACTACTCAAAATGACCCATTTCCAAAATCTGTTTTGTAAAATTGACTTGACCAACCTCTTAAACATATTTTATAGGATTTTAGCAATTTTTACCACATTTTTATCCTATCCTGATCCTTGATTTCCTTAAATCACCTTACGCGATTCGAACCGTTCTCGACCGGTCCGATCAGATGTCTAAAACATCTAGGCCCAAAACCAGGGCGTTACATTGAACCACAATAATTGCCTTGTCTATTATTTTTAATTGTTCCTTTTGCTCCATTCATTTTTTAAAGTGTCAATTCACCCCTCTTGGCTATATCGGTTAATTCGATCCACTCAACAATTGGCATCAGAGCTTACCTCTTTGAAGGCTTCACAACCACAAGAGGAGATCCAAGAAGATTGTTGATCAATTTCCAAGTCAAGCCATGGCATCTACCTCCGGGCCAAGCATGTACGAGTCACAATCTATTACTAAACCATCATTCTTCAATGGGAATAACTATCCTTATTGGAAGAACCGAATGCACCTCTTTATCAATTCAAACGATTACACCATATGAGATGTGGTAGAAGATGGCCCAATCATTCCAATGAAAAGAGATGAAGAAGGAAGGCTTGTTCCGAAGAAGAAGGTGGAGATGAGTGAAGAGGATAGAAAGAGATTGCAAATGAATGACAAAGCCTTGCACATGCTATTTTTCTTACTCGAACCGTACATCTACTCCAAAGTTTCATTGATCACAAGTGCCAAAGAAGTGTGGGAAACTCTTGAGACCGCTTATGAAGGAACAAGCGATGTAAAGGAGACAAAGACCGGGATCCTCAATCTTTGTTACGAGAACTTCAAGATGAAGGTCGATAAGACCGTAAAGAAGATGTCTGATCGCTTCTCTGTCATTGTAAATGGTTTAAAGGGCTTCGGAGAGATCATCCCCGAAGACAAGCTAGTCCGGAAGCTACTCTATTCACTTCTCGAATCATGGGATGAGAAGAGAATCGCAATTATCAAGGTAAAGAATTTGAAGACCTTGAAGCTCGATGAGTTAGTAGGATCTCTCCTTACTCATGAGATCATGAAATAAGGGAGAGAAGAAGAGAAGAGAAAAGAAGAGAGAAGAGTAGTCAAACAGGAGGTAGAGAAGAACAAACAAGGAGTTGCTCTCAAAGCCTCTCTACCACAAGAAGAGAGCACTTCTAATGGGAAAGAAGAGTTTGAAGAATTGGCTATGGTAGCCAAAAGATTCTCATGGTTCATGAAGTCAAATCGTGGTAGAAAGTTTTCAAGAAGAAAAGACTTTAAGAACAAGAACAAAGAAGAAGAAAAAGACCAACTCATTTGCTATGAGTGCAAGAAGCCGGATCACATTCGCATTAATTGTCCTCAACTAAAGAATAAGAGATTTGAGAAGAAGAATAAGCTCAAGGCTCAAGTAGAAACTTGGAGTGATGAGGAGTCATCATTCGAGGATAAGGAGCATGAAGTGGCTAACCTTTGCCTCATGGCCCTTGAGAATGAATCTATGGTAAATTCTAACTCATCATCTCTTACTTAGGATGAACTATATGATGCCTATGATGAGTTGCAAGAAGTTTACGATGAATTGGTTGAAAATATAAAGTCTATTTTGAAAAAACAAGAAAATATTTTCGATTTAAAATCTCAAAATGAGTCTCTTTCAAAAACCATTTTCGAATTAGAAAACAAGGTTTTATACTAGAAATATTTCAAATGAGCTTAAAAAGAAAAATCTTGATGTTGAAAAACTTCTTTCTGATTTCCAAGATTATCACACTAAGGAGGTGGATAATCTTAAAATTTCTCTTGCTATTGGGAAAAATGGTTTTAACAAGAGTAGTTCTTCAAAAACTCAATATGTAAAGAGAAAGAATTTTAACTACAAACAAAGTGGCTCTCAAAGGCATTATAGAGCTAAGAGGATTAGAAGTGCATGGGTTCCCATGGAACTTGTAGCTTCTAATAATATTGTTGCTATTTCATCTTGGATTCCTAAGGGAACCAAGTTTTTGGGAGCTAACACTTATGGACCCAAAATGGTTTGGGTACCAAAATCAAAGAACTAATCTTTGTTTGTAGGGGAGCATTGCTACAAGGCCAAAGCATCATGTCAAAACACATGGTACCTTGATAGGGGATGCTCAAGACATATGACCGGAGACAAGAGTAGATTCATAGAGCTCAAGCCAAAGCATGGTAGAGTGGTAACTTTCGGTGACAACTCCAAAGGACATATTGACGAAATTGGCTCTAATGGTAATCTTTCATCCATTCTTATTGAAAATGTTTTACTTGTCAATGGTCTTAAACATAATCTACTAAGAATTAGTCAACTTCGTGATAAAGGTTTTGATATTCATTTTGATAAAAATGGGTGTAAAATTTTGAACATTAAAACAAATAAAATAATGCTCATTGGTCATCGCATAGGAAACATTTATATGGTGCATTTAGATGACAAACATTCATCACATGCATGTTTAGTTGCACATGATGAGAATGATGCATGGTTGTGGTATAGGAAACTAGGGCATGCTAGCATAAGTGTTTTAGAAAAAATGGTTTCCCAAAATCTAGTTAGAGGTTTACCCAAACAAAAATTTTCATTAGATAAATTATACGATGCTTGTGCTAAGAGTAAACAAAAGAGAACCTCATTTAAACCCATTAATGATGTTTCAACTAGTAGGGTGTTACAATTAATCCACATGGATTTATTTGGGCATATTAGAACTATTAGCTTGAGTGGTAAGTCATATTCATTTGAATTGGTAGATGACTTTTCTAGATACACTTGGGTTCTATTCTTAAGTACTAAGGATGAGGCTTTATAAAATTTTATCACATTTACAAAAATTACCCAAAATGATCTTGATCTTTGTTAAGTATGCAAAAGTCCTACATTTATGCCCTAATTTAGCTCAATTATTGTTGTTCTTAAGTTTAGTTTAGTTGCATTTATTAGGTAAACATACACAAAAATGCATAGATTAGTTAATCTGCCTTATTTGATGCACTTAAATGTTTTTATCTAAAAGATACTCTAAGGTGTGTTCTCTTACTGTGCGCAGGTACCCGCCTAGGCAGATGTCGCCGAGGCAGCAGAGGAGAAGCTGGAAACTGAAGGAGGAAGCTTATAGACCACCTGAAGAGCTATTTGAGAACTGATCGAGGAGGAAAGAACCAGAATGTAGAGCTCTGCCAACCCTTGCACATCAGTTCACACCTCCACCGAGGCAGTCAACTACTTGTCGCCGAGCAGCACTTCAAGGAAGAGTGGAAAAATGAAAAGTGGTATGCAATAAAAAGAGCTCATCAAGCCCAATTTTTAGAGACCACTTGCACGTGCATTGGAGCCCAGCAGACAAAGAAAAGTCGGGCCAAAGTCAAGTTGAAGAAAAGTCAAACGGGAATCTAGGAGAATTTAATGATCTTTTAATGAGTTGTAATCATATTCTAACTAGTATCCTACCCTAAACTGACTTAGACCAGGCTCCTCCCCTATATATATGTAATCGACCAAGAGGAGAAAACACAATTGAGATTAGAGAGAAAATCCGTTTTGTGGAAACTCTAGTGTCGTGTGAACCCCACCATGTTCTAAACCTTCCCTAGGGCTAAGGGTTGGTTGTGTAGTAGTTGTGAGAGTCTTGTTGTATTCGTTTAGGATTTTAGTTTTGTAATAAAATTCAAGGTTTGTTTACTCTTGGTTCTTCATTGTCGTAATCTTTATCGGGAGAGAAGAGGGTGACAATCTATTTGTTCAATATCGGGAGAGTTGAACTCACGAAAAGAGTAAACACGGTTTTATCCAACCACAGGGTAAAGCTACTTTGGCTTAAGGATAAGTTAAGAAGTTCAACAGCTAAAAGAGGATCTACAATCGATTGGTGTTCGTCCTTAGATTCACGCTGAGAGGCATCATCCAAGACGTGGTCGCCAATAGTACTTCAAGCTTCGGGAGAAGAGGGAGTCATAGAAGGGAACCTTGTCGAACCTTGAATCATCGCCTAACTTCCCAGGCGATCTCACGCATCTCTGCGGAGGCAGGCGCCTGCCGAGGCATACTTATGGGTGGTGGCTGAAGTTGTTAAGTTGCTCAGCAAAATTGTGCTGAGACAGTACATCAATTCTTCACACTACGAAACATCCAATACTGACCCATTCTCTCACTCTGATTTCTCAAATTACTTTACTTGTTTTTGTCTTAGTTTTAATCAACCCAACTCTCATTAATTGTGTTTTTACTTTTACTTGTGCAGAAAAGTAAACTCCGAAAAGCTGTCACAATCCCTGTGGAGAAGATATCTTAAATACTATAACTTGGCACCGTGTACACTTGCACGCTAATTGCGCATCACTTTTGCACGCAACAAGTTTTTGGCGCCGTTGCCAAAGATTTTCGTACAACTTTTTGTTTTTATTTTTCTCCACTTATCTTTATTTTCTTATATTATTCAGTTTTTCTTTTGTTTGAAAACAAAAATATTTCAGGTGCAATACAAGTTTAAGGTCATCAACATGTCAAGAAAAAACACTCGAGAGTTGATGTGGGAAAATTCTTACAATTTTTTTTAAGGAAATCATGAGTTCGAAAGTTGCCCTCATCTTTTCGGTGAATACATGAATGAACCGAGATGGGAACAACAACAAAATTCGTCATGGTATGATCAACAAGCTCAAAAGTTTTCCTACCATGACAATTTTGTTGCTGTGGCAGCAGACTTGCCATGGCAATGTAGTCCTCTTGAAGAGCAATCAAAATCCTTGGAAGACACGCTTCAAGCTTTCATTGCACTCACTCAAGAATTGTCAGCTTCTATGGACGCAAGAATCGCCAAGGTGGACACACTTTTGAACAATTCAGTCCCTATTAATACCATGGATGAACATGATGCCTCGGCAACCATTGATCACCAACAACTATATCCCATGGACACTAACATCCTAAGGCAAGAAGACGTGGATCAATACGAAGAACACATTGATGAGCCTATGCAACAGATTGCCCTATCAAGGACTGAGGAACCTGAACAGAGCTATTCCTCGGCAATTGAGGAATCTGTCGAATTGCTCTCATCTACCTTTGCTTGGGCAATTGAACGACCACATAGAGGAGCAACACGATGGAAATACTTTCCTAACGGAATATGAGCTGATAATAGTTGAACCTTTTGAATTCGTTGAAAAAACACCTTTTCCATTGCAGGTATTTCTTGAGGAACCAATACCGATAGAGTTGATGTCAAAAAAATCTCTACTGATGGGGATGGTTGAGAAACCTAAAGAAAATGGTGTTCACAAAGCTCTTCATAAAATTGGGTTTTCCTTTGACCTGCACCGCATTATGACATAAGATTGCCACAAGAACTGGTTGCCGCAGCCGCAAAGGCTACTCTCCACCATAACGAACTTCGACGAGAATAAGGTAAGTACATAGTTGGATATTTATATGATTTTTCCTAATCATATGTTCATGCCTCTAGGAAAAACAACAAGGTGGAAGGTATACATGGATACAAGGAAACAAGGAAGAAAGGAACCTCTACCATGATAATGCAAAAGCAAGCAGTTGCAAACATAGTGGTCCACCCTTTTATGGGAAAAATAGTCAGTCGATGGAGGGTGTGGGTGGATTACAAGAAGTATCGAAAATGACCCCCTCAAGCTCGAATAGACAATGGAGTCGTCACTTTAGGAGATGCATGCCCATGCACTCCTAGAGTAACATGATTTTTATTTTATCTTCCATTTTTATGCTTTTGTAGACTTATAAT
The DNA here is from genome assembly GCA_030270665.1 of Hibiscus trionum. Lineage (NCBI taxonomy): Eukaryota > Viridiplantae > Streptophyta > Magnoliopsida > Malvales > Malvaceae > Hibiscus > Hibiscus trionum. The sequence goes on from BSYR01000008.1 coordinate 53,533,755, forward strand.
TTTTAAATTTTCAGTTTTTAGGAAGTAGATTTATATTTAGCATCTATGCACTAATAATTTTTATTTCAGTTTTTTAGGAGGAACAATAGCCCAAGAGAAGAGAAAAGAAGCAAGCCCAAATCCATCACCCATTCCAGCCCACCCGCCAAATCTGTCGCGACAGATAGACGTTGCTTCCCTCCAGAACTAGCCGTTCGCAGACGCCTGTTTCGTTCCAACGGCTCTCTGCCCGGGAAACGTTTGCCTCGACAGATGAAATGGCAGCACCCTTTCACTTCTATTTAAACCCCCTCATTTTTTTACTATTCAATCTTCTGTACTCTCTCTTGCATATTGTTTTACAGTTTTCTTTGCTTTTAGATCTATTTCTTTTTCCACAGATTCTCAAACTATCACAACCATCATCACACAAAAACCCTAAAGCCCAAATCAAGAATGGCAAGAACCCCCCCGCCAGCATGTTGTCCAAGAAGAGTCAGAGGAATCCCTCAACCGCTTCACCACACCATAAATTAAAGCCCGCCGCAATGAAAAGTTTAAAGAAAGATCGGAATGGGAGGAGCAGGGATTTTTCTATGAGCCGGGAAAGAAAAATCTAGGGCTCGAACAAATCATGTACTCCAAAATCGCGCACCAACGGTGGCAAATCTTTGCCCAACAACCAAAACCGGTAAATCAAACCATGGTGCGCGAGTACTATGCCCATAGACCGACGGAGGACGTGCCGATAGTGAATGTCCGTGGGCGGCCCGTTTTGATCGACGAAGATAAAATCAACCTGTACTACGGCCTCCACATTCACGAAGACCAGCACACGAAGTTTCTTGCCTCCCTCACAGCGGACAGTTACGAGGCAATAAAGGAAGAGCTTTACATTCCGGGGATAGTTTGGAACGAGGGCAGAAATAGAGGCACCGTCAACCGGCGGAATTTGCTGCCCGAGGCCAATCTTTGGAACACGATCGTGAAGTGATGTTTGCTGCCTACGACCCACAACTCCACCGTCGCCAAGCCAAGATTAGCACTCATCCACTCTATCATCAACAAAAGGTACGTAAATGTGGGTTCAATTATTGCTAATGAAATCTATGAGTGAGGGAAGAAAACAAAGGGGCAACTCTACTTCCCCAGCTTCATCACGGTGATGTGCGAGAAGGCGCATGTTGCAGACGCTCCAACCGACACCATGACACCGGAATGAACTGGGTGGATGAGGGAAATAATCCTTCGAAAGATGGAGATCACAGTAGCCACCCCGGAGAACTATGCCCAGACGTTGGAGATGGGCAGTCAACAACACTCCTAGCAACCCACCCCAGTAACCACAATCGGTGGCTTGGTAGCACAGCTAGATAGAATTGAACGCCGCCAGCTAACTTTCATGGCATATATCCGGGACTTCAACAACGCCATCGCCTCTACCATCAAAGAGAAGTTCCCAGTGGTCCTTTTTCCAGAGTTCCCCGCCGAAATATTTACCCCGGTAGCCCCAGACGCAACCGCCGCACCATCTGCCTTGGCAACACATCCAGCACCCTTAGCAACTCCAACCGCTCCCATATCCACCGAGCCACAAGCATCCCCATCAATCGCAACCACCAAGGTCCTTTCCAGCTCTGACAACCAAGGAGATACAACAGCAGCCCCAGTCAGAGAACCAGGTCAGAGATCCTGGGTAGCGGCCGAAGAACCAGGACTATCTAACTCCAGCTACATCAAGGATTTCCTATCAGACGACTCCGTATGGCAAGACACAGTTCGATCCATCACAAGGAAGCTCGAACCGTCCTTCTCCCTAGGTGCTAAGAGAACACACACCACCACCGAAGTATGCCCCGACAGCGAGCGAGAGGTAACACAATAGGCTCAATCCAATCCACCTTCCCGCCAACAGCCGCCGAGGGTGGCCAAGCGCTTCAAGATGGTAGCCCGGAAGCGAGTGATCATTGCCAGTGGCGACGACGATGGCTCATTCGAATCCCAACCAATCTCAGCTTCTCTCCCCTTCTTCTCTTTTGTTTTTATCTAATCTATGCACCTTTTGTGTATGTAGGCATGCATTGTGGACAATGCTCCTCTCGAGTTTGGGGGGGGAATTAGTCCTCTAATTTTTCTTTTGTTATTTTTCTTCTATTTTTTATTTTGTTTTTTTTAGTTGCATTTAGGTTAGGATGTAATGTAACATGCCTTTATTTAAAGTCTAATGAATTCTTAAGTTTGAGGAAAATTCTTGAGTATCCTTTACTCGCCGCGGCAGACGGCCCGCCTAGGCGGCAACCTTAGCATGACTTTAGGTTAACTTAGAATCCTACTATGGTCTGAACTTAAAGAAAACACTCTTTGTGACTAGTTTGATTTTAGGACTTCTAGGAAACTTAAGTATTTCACCTAGTAAACTTGGGTAGAACTTGATGTTTTCGGGAAAAAAATATATGTCCTAGAGGTGCCCGAAACTGGCTCTAGAGAAAAAAAAATGAATGAAATCATTAGAAATGCCTATCACAGACACTGTGTGGTTAAATTGCAAAAGAAACTAGAGGGAAATCCGAGGGAATTAAGGTGTTTATCGAAAGTTTACTTAGATGCCTAAGAATCATTCTTATCACAAGTAACACACTCACGAGATTCATAGTTCGGTTCTGGGTAAGTCTATTATCATTCGAAAGTTTGCTAATTAGACGTAAATCTACACAATATGTAAAGGTTGCTCAAGATGCTTTCTCGACTTAGTTTACATATGATTTTAAGTTTTGACATGTTATTATTCGATTAAATAGCTTGAGGACAAGTAATAGTTCGAGTTTGGGGTGTGTTAAGTGTGCAAAAGTCCTATATTTATGCCCTAGTTTAGCTCAATTATTGTTGTTCTTAAGTTTAGTTTAGTTGCATTTATTAGGTAAACATACACAAAACTGCATACCTTAGATAATCTGCCTTATTTGATGCACTTAATTGTTTTTATCTAAAATATACTGCTCAGGCGTGTTCTCTTACTGTGCGCAGGTACCCGCCCAAGCAGACGTCGTCGAGGCAGTAGAGAGGGCAGCAGAGGAGAAGCTGGAAACTGAAGGAGGAAGCTGATAGACCACCTGGAGAGCTATTTGAGAACTGATTAAGGAGGAAAGAACCAGAATGTAGATCTGTGCCAACCCCTGCACACCAGTCCACACCTCCACCGAGGCAGCACTTCAAGGAAGAGTGGAAAAATGAAAAGTGGTATGCGATAGAAAGAGCTCATCAAGCCCAATTTTTAGAGACCACTTGCACGTGCATTGGAGCCCAACAGAAAAAGAAAAGCTGGGTTAAAGTCAAGTTGAAGAAAAGTCAAACGGGAATCTATGAGGATTTAATGATCTTTTAAAGAGTTGTAATCATATTCTAACTAGTATTCCTACCCTAATTCGACTTAGGCCTAGGCTCCTCCCCTATATATATGTAATCGACCAAGAGGAGAAAACAAAATTGATATTAGAGAGAAACTCCTTCTTGTCGAAACTCTAGTGTCGTCTGAACCCCACCATGTTCTAAACCTTCCCTAGGGATAAGGGTTGGTTGTGTAGTAGTTGTGAGAGTCTTGTTGTATTCATTAATGATTTCAGTTTTGCAATAAAATTCAAGGTTTGTTTACTCTTGGTTCTTCATTGTCACAATCTTTATCGGGAGAGAAGAGGGTGACAATCTATTTGTTCAATATCGGGAGAGTTGAACTCACGAAACGAGTAAACACGGTTTTATCCAACCATAGGGTAAAGCTACTTCGGCTTAAGGATAAGTTAAGAAGTTCAGCAGCTAAAAGAGGATCCATAATCAATTGGTGTTCGCCCTTAGATTCACGTCGGGAGGTATCATCCAAGATGTGTTCCCCAATAGTACTTCAAGCTTTGGGTGAAGAGAGAGTCATAGAAGGGAGCCTTGCCAAACCTTTAATCATCGCTTAACTGCCCTGGCAATCTCACACATCTCTGCCGAGGTGGGCGCCTGTCGAGGCATACTTGTGGGCGGTGGCTGAGTTGTTAAGTTGATCAGCAAAACTGTGCCGAGACAATACATCAATTCTTCACACAATGAAACATCCAATACCAACCCATTCTCTCACTCTGATTTCTCAAATTACTTTACTTGCTTTTGTCTTAGTTTTAATCAACCCAACTCTCATTAATTGTGTTTTTACTTTTACTTTTGCAGAAAAGTGAACTCTGAAAAGCTGTCACAATCCATGTGGAGACGATATCTTAAATACTATAACTTGGCACTGTGTACATTTACACGCAAATTACGCATCACTTTTGCACGCAACAATCTTAAAATCTCACATATTAGAAGTGATCGTGGAACCGAGTTTCAAAATATTGGTTTTGAAAATATTTGTAAAGGAAATGGTATTAGCCATAATTTTTCGGCTCCTCGCACTCGTCAACAAAATGAGGTAGTTGAGAGGGAAAATAGAACTTTAGAAGAGATGGCTAGGATCATGCTTTGTGAAAACAATTTACCTAAGTATTTTTGGGCGGAAACCACTAATACGGCTTGTTATATTATTAGTAAAGTAATTATTAGGCCTATTGTAACGCCCCGGTTTTGGGCTTAGAAGTTCTGGGCGTTGACCGGTTTGGTCAAAGTGCTGTTCGAATCTAAAGAGGTGAAATTAGGAAAGCCTAGTTCGGGTTGCATTAAAAATATGGAAAAATGTTCTAAAATCATCTTTTAATATAATTAAGTAAACTGTGAAATCAATTTTGGAAAATGAGTTTCGGAAGGGTGACATTTTGGCTAGTGACCAAAATGCGATTTTTGAAAGTTTTGTGACTGTTTTAAAAAGGATTGAAACTTTGAATCTTTAGGGAGCTATTTACCCAAAGGGGAGTTTCTCCAGATTTTCTAGAATATTAAATGATTTAATAATGGTTTAAAATAAAAGTAAAAAGGAGGGAAAGATATTTTAGTCATTTTTTAACTAACTTTCTAAATTTTCCATTTCCCATTTTCTCTCATCTTTTCTCTCAAACCAAACACATTCTCTCCAGATCTTTTCCTCTGATTTTTATCACCTAAATACTTCTTTTCAATCCTCATTTGATTCCTAATCATCTCCTCATCAAAACCTTTGTATTTGCTACTTGATTCATCAAGCTTTTTGGCTCTAAAAGAGGAGAAACTCAAGTTTGGAGGTAAGAACGTCCTTCTCCTCTGAACTTCAAGTTCTTTAATGAAATTCCTAAGTTCTCAATCCTTAATTGATGTTTTATAAATGGCTTTTAAGATTGTTTAGTGGATCTTGGCTTAAAATGCAAGATTTGGTGTGTTTTTGATGAAATTTCGTTGGATCTGTTTAAGCAGTGTTTTAAGGTGTTAAAATGATGATTAATGAATGTTAATTTGATAAGGAAATGAGTTTTGATTAATGCAATCCCGGATAGGTTGTGTTTCCTAAGTTTAGCTTGTGATTCTTGGATGTTTTTGTGGTGATCTTGTGGATCTGATGTTGCTGGAGGTATAAGGATGTTTATAGGTTGTTTTTAGATGTTAGATGGTGTTAATGGATGTTAGGTTTTGCTGGTTTATGGCTGGGCTTTGTTGAGAAGTGGTTTTGATGCAATTTCGGTTGTGTTTGGTGGCCGAAATTGGAGTGTGAATGAGAGCAGCGAGTTTGAGTGCTTTCATTGAAGCTTTTGATGCATGATGATGCATTAAATCTCTACTTTAATGTGTTTAATCAGGGGAGGCATCTTTGGATCCAAGAGTTGTTGATCCAGAAGCTTGAATTGGTGCTTTGGCTTGAGGCGAAGTGGAATCGGTGAGTGAAATTGGGTTTTCGGCTTTGAAACCAATGTCTTGGGAGCTTAGTTTAAGTCTAAACAACTTTGCTAAGCTCAAGTGTAAGTTTTCGGAAATACTCTCTAGTGGTGGCCATGATTTGGTTGTTGTGCAATGTGGTTTATTGCATGTTTTAAATTCTGTTTTGAAAGCATGATTTAGCATGGTTAATGCTGTTTTTGTAAGCCATATGTTGAAGGAAGCTCATGGTAAGAGTTCCTTGTTTTTGAACATTGATTAAATGTGGTTTGATGCTTTTAAATGCATGATGAATATGGCTTGGTTTAATGCTTTAAAACAGTGGATAAATTGATGATAATGATGTATATTGGCAAGTGATGTTTTGAAAAGGTTAAGGTCACTAAGGTGGTTAAAAGTCCTTGAGTGAGCCTTGTTTACTTAAGAACATCAAGGTGGTTAAAAGTCCTTGGATGGTTCTTGTTACGGACACAAAGGTGGTTAAAAGTCCTTGTGTGGTCCATTCTATGGTGTTTAAAAGTCCATAGGCCAAGGTGTTTAAAAGTCCTTGGGGTTCAAGGTGTTTAAAAGTCCTTGAGGTAATTCAATTCTATGGTGTTTAAAAGTCCATAGGCCAAGGTGTTTAAAAGTCCTTGGGGTTCAAGGTGTTTAAAAGTCCTTGAGGTAATTCAATTCATGGTGTTTAAAAGTCCATGGCCAAGGTGTTTAAAAGTCCTTGGGGTCAAGGTGTTTAAAAGTCCTTGAGGTAACTTCTATCATGGTGTTTAAAAGTCCATGGCCAAGGTGTTTAAAAGTCCTTGGGGTCCAAGGTGTTTAAAAGTCCTTGGGGTGAAAGTTGATGAACTTGTTTTCAAAGAAATGAATTGTATCACTTGTGGCCAATATGACATGTAATGAAATGAAGCATGAGATGCTTGTTAAAGTATGCTTTTGAGCATGTGTAAATGATGATTTGAAGCATGATTTATAAGTGTTTTATAAATGCATTATTGAATGGTTTTACGAGCATTCCTCACTAAGCTTTTGCTTACGCTCTCTTCCGTTTTCTTAATTCAATAATGCAGAACATTAGAGTACTTGAGGGCAGCAAGGAGGGCAAGCATCCAAGTGGAAACAAAGCTCTAAGTATGGAAGGTTTTCTAAGTACATTTTAGCTTTTGGTAATTTGGCAATGGGGGACCTATGTGTATGTTTTGGGAGATGTTTTGAACTCCCTAAGTATGTTGAATGTTGTTGAGAATGCTGGTTTTTGTGGTTGGCCTTTATATGCTTGAATTGGAAGTTTATGCTTGAATGGCTTACTTGTGTAGGAAGCATGCCTATAGATTTGGGGCTTTTCATATATGTGGATGTTTTGATGAATTGTTGATGCTTATATGTCCCTTCTATGTTTAATTGCATGCTGGTAAAGTTTGGTTGCATTTGGAGCATGATTGGTTGGTCAATTGCATGTTTAAGTAGGCATTTTTGGGCAATCTGTGCAGGGTGTTTCGGAACAGCACCTACCGTTTCGGAACGGGTGCCTTAAACAAGCCCAGGCGTCCGAAACGGGAGGGACCGTTCCGAAACGGAAAGGCTACTGCCAGACCCCCGTTTCGGTACGCGTTGCGGAACGGCCCCGAGTTTCGAAACGGGCTATGCCTGTTTCGGAACGGGTGACCGTTGGGGGCTGACATTGACAGTTATATGTTTTGGAATGTTTGCGTTTTGGTCCTGAAACTTGTTTGTGCAATTGTATGAGTTTGGGAAGTCCTTTTGAGCTGAAATTTTACAGAGAAGCATGAAACCTGATTAATTTCAAGTTGGTAACTTCAATTTGGATTAAGTCCTCGTAATTATCAGAATTTACAATTTGGTCCCTAAAGTTGTAAATTGTTCAATTAAGTCCCTGTTTGATCTCTGATGTTTGTGATCTTTTGGTATGATGTTTGTGTGATCACAATTAGGTCTAAAGTGCATCTAGACAAGGTTAAAAAGAAGAAAAAAAAGGGTCGTTAATCAAGGTTGACTTTCGGGTTGACTTTGGTTTTCCCCGTGTGACTTTCTTAATTCGGGTCAACCGTCTAGGCCGGGTTAAGGGGGTTACATTTGGTGGTATCAGAGCTGAGTTCTCGAGTAATTGGGAATGTATGTATGCATGATTGAAGTATGTATGCCTTGTATGCTTGTTGAGTGAAAGCATGTTTAATGGCTTGTGATTTTGATGCAATTGAAGTATGTGCTGTGATGTAGCATGTTGTGGGTACCCATTTCCAAATCAAAGCTAAAGGAAAGATGTTGTTTTGAAATGAAATTGAGCTTGAATACTTGGACTGCTTACCTTGCTGGGCCTGACTTTGTTTTATTTGTGTTGTGATTGCATGGTAAAAGTATGGCACCACGTAGAGAGTTGCGAGGTAATGTGCGAGCTACGGCTCCTAATGAGAATGAGAATGAGGAAAACATGGGTAGTGCGGTGTTACCTCCTTCTCCACCTGGTGGTGGTGGTGCTGGGGCTGAGGAAGCTAGAGCTGCAGCTGGCGCTGGAGCCGCTGGACCTGGGGCTGGTCAGGGGCAAGCTATGCCTGATATGACGATGTTAGTGCAAGCTATTGCTGGTGCTTTTCAAGCAGCAGTAGCTGGGGCTCGTGGAGCGGGGCATCAGGAAGATGCTGGTGTTAGACTACCTTTGGAGCGTTTGCGCAGTCTTGGTGGGACTGAGTTCAGGGGTATGTCTGCTGAGAGTTCTGAAGCTTGGCTAGAGAGTACCAAGCGAATCTTGGGCCAGATGAGTTGCACTGATGTGCAGAAGCTGGGTTGTGTTGTGTCCTTGCTGCAGAAGGATGCGTATACGTGGTGGACAACCACTATTGCTGGGATGGCAGAAGCTGATGTGACTTGGACATTCTTTCAGAATGTGTTCAAGCGGAGATATCTTGGTGTGAGATATCTTGATGAGAAGAAGCGTGAATTCATGTCTCTTACTCAAGGGAGCATGAGTGTGGCTGAGTATGAAGTGCAGTTTGTGCGACTCAGTCAGTATGCACCTGAGCTGGTACCTGATGAGCGGGCAAGGTGCGAGAGGTTCCGTTATGGTTTAGAGACGGATGTAAAGATGTATTTGCTGGCCGCCGAGTATGATGATTTTGACGTATTGGTGGGCCGAGCCAAGGACGTTGAGATGAACTTGAGTTTATCTGCTAAGGGTGCTGGCAAGCGATCTGCTGAGTTTAGTTCCGGAGGTGGACGGAACAAGAGGGGACGTGATCAGAAGTATCAGTCTTCAGCCAAGAGAGGTGGTGGTGCACCTGCTAGGGGTGGCAGTGCTAGAGTTGATCCTAGTGCTTGTTGGATCTGTGGTTCCCGTGGTCACATGAAGCGTGACTGTCCTCGTGTTGAGAGAGTGGTGCAAGCTCCTGTTGCGGCAGCTGGTAATGGGTGCTGGAATTGTGGATCCGCAGACCATTTGAGGCGTGATTGTCCTAGGTTGGCTGGTGATCAGGTGCGTGCTCCAGTTGTTGCTGCACCGCAGAGAGGTCGTGGGCGCGGCCGTGGTAATTTCCAGAGGAGAGAGGAAGGTGGTCGTGGAGTGGCCCATGTTGTGGCTATTCAGCCTGAGGGTGGAGGCCAAGCGAGGGTGTATGCTCAGCGAGAGGGCAGGAATGATGCGGATGTGATTGCAGGTACCTTTACTTTGCAGTCCTTGTCATTGCTTTCTTTGATAGATTCTGGATCTACGCATTCATACATTTTGCGTGAGCATGCTGAATTACTTGGTTTGCCTGTTGAGTCTTTGGATGTTGGTGTTCAAGTCACTAGTTCTTTTGGTGAGACTGTTGTGACTAGGAAGCTTTATAGAAGGTGTCCCTTGGTTGTTCAAGAGCATGTTTTCCATGTTGATCTTATGGAGTTGCCCTTCTATGGTTTCGATGTGATCCTTGGTATGGATTGGCTTGCTGAGCATCGTGCTGTTGTGGATTGTGAGAACAAGCGGGTTTCGCTTAAGCTTGCGGATGATTATGAGGTTGTTGTGGTGGGCGAGAATGTGAAGTTTCTTGCCAATGTGGTGTCTACCTTGGAGGCAAGCAGGATGTTGAGGCAAGGTTGCGAAGCCTATCTAGCTTTTGTGATGAATCCTAGCTCTAAGGAGTTGAGGGTGCAAGATATCAGAGTTGTGAAGGAGTTTCCTGGTGTTTTTCCTGAGGAGTTGCCTGGTTTACCTCCTAACCGCGAGGTGGAGTTTGGAATTGAGCTGTATGAGAATACAACTCATGTGTCCATTACTCCCTATAGAATGGCACCTAAGGAGCTGAAGGAGCTGAAGACGCAGTTGCAAGAGTTGCTTGATCGTGGTTTCATCCGGCCGAGTGTGTCACCTTGGAGAGCACCGGTCTTGTTTATGAAGAAGAAGGATGGCACTATGAGAATGTGCATTGATTACCGTCAGCTGAACAAGTTGACTATCAAGAATCGGTATCCTTTGCCGAGGATCGATGATCTTTTTGATCAATTTCAGGGAGCTGCTGTGTTCTCTAAGATTGACTTGAGGTTAGGGTATTATCAGTTGAAGGTGAAGGATGTGGATGTGCCTAAGACAGCTTTCAGGACAAGGTATGGGCATTATGAGTTCCTTGTGATGCCATTTGGGTTGACAAATGCTCCTGCTGCTTTCATGGACATGATGAATCGTGTGTTTCATGAATACCTGGACAAGTTTGTTGTGGTGTTCATTGATGATATCCTCGTGTACTCGCGTACCGAGGAGGAGCATGAAGAGCATTTGAGGATTGTTTTGCAAGCTTTGTTGGAGAATCAGCTTTATGCTAAGCTGAGTAAGTGTGAGTTCTGGTTAAGGGAGGTGGTGTTTCTTGGGCATGTGGTCTCAGCTGAGGGGATTCGTGTTGATCCTCAGAAGATTGAGGCGGTGATGAATTGGAAAGTTCCTAAGTCTGTTCATGAGGTCCGTAGTTTTCTTGGTTTGGCGGGATACTACCGAAGGTTTGTGGATGGTTTTTCCAAGATTGTTGCTCCTTTGACGAAGCTGTTGCAGAAGGATGTTAAGTATGAGTGGACGGAAGCGAGACAGCAGGCTTTTGAGAGGCTTAAGGCGACTTTGACACAAGCTCCTATCTTGATTCAGCCTGAATCAGGGAAAGAGTTTGTGGTTTACAGTGATGCATCCTATGTTGGTTTGGGGTGTGTGCTGATGCAGGAGGGTAAGGTGGTGGCTTATGCATCGCGGCAGTTGAAAGTGCATGAGCGCAATTACCCTACGCATGATATTGAGCTGGCTGCAGTGGTTTTTGCTCTGAAGATCTGGAGACATTATCTGTATGGTGAGAAGTGTACTGTGTACACAGATCACAAGAGTTTGAGGTATCTGATGTCTCAGAAGGAGTTGAATCTTAGGCAGCGGTGTTGGTTGGAGTTGCTCAAGGATTATGATCTGACGATTGAGTACCATCCTGGGAAGGCTAATGTTGTTGCGGATGCCTTGAGTAGGAAGGTAGCTGTTGAGCTGAGAGCCATGTTTGCTAGCTTGAGCATATCGCGAGATGGTGGTCTTGTGGCTGAGTTACAAGTGAAGCCATCTATGGTTCAGTTGATCAAGGATAAGCAGTTGTTGGATGATTCCTTGGTGTCTCATGTTCAGGATATCGCGGAGGGTAGACCTTCGGATTTCTGTTTCAATGATGATGGTGTGCTGTGTTTTGGGAGTCGAATAGTAGTGCCCAATGATGCTGAGTTGAGGCGTGCTATTCTGACTGAAGGTCATAGTAGTCCTTTTGCTATGCACCCTGGTAGTACTAAGATGTACCGTGATCTTCGTGATGAGTACTATTGGGTGGGTTTGAAGAAGGATGTTGCGGAGTTTGTGAGCAAGTGTTTGGTGTGTCAGCGAGTTAAGGCTGAGCATCAGTTTCCTTCAGGGTTGTTGCAACCGTTGAAAATCCCTGAATGGAAGTGGGAGAGGGTTACCATGGATTTTGTATCTGGTTTACCTTTGTCTCCATCGAAGAAGAATTCGGTCTGGGTGATTGTGGATCGCCTGACGAAGTGTGCGCATTTCTTGCCTGTGCATACTACGTTTTCTTTGGATAAGCTGGCAGAGCTGTACATTGCTGAGATTGTGCGGCTGCATGGTGTGCCTAAGTCGATCGTGCCGGATAGGGATCCGAGGTTCACATCGCGGTTCTGGCAGTGTTTGCATCAAGCTCTGGGTACAAGGTTGCATTTCAGTACATCTTATCATCCTCAGTCGGATGGTCAGTCTGAGCGAGTTATCCAGATTTTGGAGGATATGTTGAGGTGCTGCGTGATTGAGTTCCAAGGTTCTTGGGAGAAGCATCTGTCTTTGGTTGAGTTTGCTTATAACAACAGTTATCAGGCAAGTATACAGATGGCACCTTATGAGGCTTTGTACGGGAGGAAGTGTAGGACTCCTCTTTGTTGGGCTGAGACTGGTCAAAAGTTGGTTTCGATGCCGGCTTTGTTGAAAGGGACCACGGAGAAGGTAAAGCTCATTTGTGAGCGGTTAAAGGCTGCTTCTGATCGGCAGAAGTCTTACGCGGATTTGAAGCGTAAGGAGATAGAGTATGCGGTGGGTGACCGTGTGTTCTTGAAGGTTTCGCCTTGGAAGAAGGTGATGCGGTTTGGTCGGAAGGGTAAGTTGAGCCCTAGGTACATTGGACCATATGAGGTGGTTGAGCGTGTGGGTCCTGTTGCGTATCGGTTGAGGTTACCTCAGGAGTTGGAGAAGATCCATGATGTGTTTCATGTTTCTATGCTCCGGAAGTATAGATCTGATCCTTCGCATGTGATGCCTGTGGAGGAAGTGAAACTGAATCCGGATTTGACCTATGATGAGGAACCGGTGAAGGTTCTGGATTCGGATAGCAAGGTTCTTCGTGGCAAGACCATTGAGTTGGTGAAGGTGCTGTGGAAGCATCGCGGTGTTGAGGAAGCCACGTGGGAGCGGAAGGAAGACATGCTGAAGCAGTTTCCTTATCTCTTTCCTTCAGGTAAATTTCGAGGACAAAATTTCTTAAGGGGGGAGAGTTGTAACGCCCCGGTTTTGGGCTTAGAAGTTCTGGGCGTTGACCGGTTTGGTCAAAGTGTTGTTCGAATCTAAAGAGGTGAAATTAGGAAAGCCTAGTTCGGGTTGCATTAAAAATATGGAAAAATGTTCTAAAATCATCTTTTAATATAATTAAGTGAACTGTGAAATCAATTTTGGAAAATGAGTTTCGGAAGGGTGACATTTTGGCTAGTGACCAAAATGCGATTTTTGAAAGTTTTGTGACTGTTTTAAAAAGGATTGAAACTTTGAATCTTTAGGGAGCTATTTACCCAAAGGGGAGTTTCTCCAGATTTTCTAGAATATTAAATGATTTAATAATGGTTTAAAATAAAAGTAAAAAGGAGGGAAAGATATTTTAGTCATTTTTTAACTAACTTTCTAAATTTTCCATTTCCCATTTTCTCTCATCTTTTCTCTCAAACCAAACACATTCTCTCCAGATCTTTTCCTCTGATTTTTATCACCTAAATACTTCTTTTCAATCCTCATTTGATTCCTAATCATCTCCTCATCAAAACCTTTGTATTTGCTACTTGATTCATCAAGCTTTTTGGCTCTAAAAGAGGAGAAACTCAAGTTTGGAGGTAAGAACGTCCTTCTCCTCTGAACTTCAAGTTCTTTAATGAAATTCCTAAGTTCTCAATCCTTAATTGATGTTTTATAAATGGCTTTTAAGATTGTTTAGTGGATCTTGGCTTAAAATGCAAGATTTGGTGTGTTTTTGATGAAATTTCGTTGGATCTGTTTAAGCAGTGTTTTAAGGTGTTAAAATGATGATTAATGAATGTTAATTTGATAAGGAAATGAGTTTTGATTAATGCAATCCCGGATAGGTTGTGTTTCCTAAGTTTAGCTTGTGATTCTTGGATGTTTTTGTGGTGATCTTGTGGATCTGATGTTGCTGGAGGTATAAGGATGTTTATAGGTTGTTTTTAGATGTTAGATGGTGTTAATGGATGTTAGGTTTTGCTGGTTTATGGCTGGGCTTTGTTGAGAAGTGGTTTTGATGCAATTTCGGTTGTGTTTGGTGGCCGAAATTGGAGTGTGAATGAGAGCAGCGAGTTTGAGTGCTTTCATTGAAGCTTTTGATGCATGATGATGCATTAAATCTCTACTTTAATGTGTTTAATCAGGGGAGGCATCTTTGGATCCAAGAGTTGTTGATCCGGAAGCTTGAATTGGTGCTTTGGCTTGAGGCGAAGTGGAATCGGTGAGTGAAATTGGGTTTTCGGCTTTGAAACCAATGTCTTGGGAGCTTAGTTTAAGTCTAAACAACTTTGCTAAGCTCAAGTGTAAGTTTTCGGAAATACTCTCTAGTGGTGGCCATGATTTGGTTGTTGTGCAATGTGGTTTATTGCATGTTTTAAATTCTATTTTGAAAGCATGATTTAGCATGGTTAATGCTGTTTTTGTAAGCCATATGTTGAAGGAAGCTCATGGTAAGAGTTCCTTGTTTTTGAACATTGATTAAATGTGGTTTGATGCTTTTAAATGCATGATGAATATGGCTTGGTTTAATGCTTTAAAACAGTGGATAAATTGATGATAATGATGTATATTGGCAAGTGATGTTTTGAAAAGGTTAAGGTCACTAAGGTGGTTAAAAGTCCTTGAGTGAGCCTTGTTTACTTAAGAACATCAAGGTGGTTAAAAGTCCTTGGATGGTTCTTGTTACGGACACAAAGGTGGTTAAAAGTCATTGTGTGGTCCATTCTATGGTGTTTAAAAGTCCATAGGCCAAGGTGTTTAAAAGTCCTTGGGGTTCAAGGTGTTTAAAAGTCCTTGAGGTAATTCAATTCTATGGTGTTTAAAAGTCCATAGGCCAAGGTGTTTAAAAGTCCTTGGGGTTCAAGGTGTTTAAAAGTCCTTGAGGTAATTCAATTCATGGTGTTTAAAAGTCCATGGCCAAGGTGTTTAAAAGTCCTTGGGGTCAAGGTGTTTAAAAGTCCTTGAGGTAACTTCTATCATGGTGTTTAAAAGTCCATGGCCAAGGTGTTTAAAAGTCCTTGGGGTCCAAGGTGTTTAAAAGTCCTTGGGGTGAAAGTTGATGAACTTGTTTTCAAAGAAATGAATTGTATCACTTGTGGCCAATATGACATGTAATGAAATGAAGCATGAGATGCTTGTTAAAGTATGCTTTTGAGCATGTGTAAATGATGATTTGAAGCATGATTTATAAGTGTTTTATAAATGCATTATTGAATGGTTTTACGAGCATTCCTCACTAAGCTTTTGCTTACGCTCTCTTCCGTTTTCTTAATTCAATAATGCAGAACATTAGAGTACTTGAGGGCAGCAAGGAGGGCAAGCATCCAAGTGGAAACAAAGCTCTAAGTATGGAAGGTTTTCTAAGTACATTTTAGCTTTTGGTAATTTGGCAATGGGGGACCTATGTGTATGTTTTGGGAGATGTTTTGAACTCCCTAAGTATGTTGAATGTTGTTGAGAATGCTGGTTTTTGTGGTTGGCCTTTATATGCTTGAATTGGAAGTTTATGCTTGAATGGCTTACTTGTGTAGGAAGCATGCCTATAGATTTGGGGCTTTTCATATATGTGGATGTTTTGATGAATTGTTGATGCTTATATGTCCCTTCTATGTTTAATTGCATGCTGGTAAAGTTTGGTTGCATTTGGAGCATGATTGGTTGGTCAATTGCATGTTTAAGTAGGCATTTTTGGGCAATCTGTGCAGGGTGTTTCGGAACAGCACCTACCGTTTCGGAACGGGTGCCTTAAACAAGCCCAGGCGTCCGAAACGGGAGGGACCGTTCCGAAAGGGAAAGGCTACTGCCAGACCCCCGTTTCGGTACGCGTTTCGGAACGGCCCCGAGTTTCGAAACGGGCTATGCCTGTTTCGGAACGGGTGACCGTTGGGGGCTGACATTGACAGTTATATGTTTTGGAATGTTTGCGTTTTGGTCCTGAAACTTGTTTGTGCAATTGTATGAGTTTGGGAAGTCCTTTTGAGCTGAAATTTTACAGAGAAGCATGAAACCTGATTAATTTCAAGTTGGTAACTTCAATTTGGATTAAGTCCTCGTAATTATCAGAATTTACAATTTGGTCCCTAAAGTTGTAAATTGTTCAATTAAGTCCCTGTTTGATCTCTGATGTTTGTGATCTTTTGGTATGATGTTTGTGTGATCACAATTAGGTCTAAAGTGCATCTAGACAAGGTTAAAAAGAAAAAAAAAAGGTCGTTAATCAAGGTTGACTTTCGGGTTGACTTTGGTTTTCCCCGTGTGACTTTCTTAATTCGGGTCAACCGTCTAGGCCGGGTTAAGGGGGTTACACCTATTTTAAAGAAAACACCTTATGAGATTTTGAAATCCAAAAAGCCTAACATTAGCTTTTTCCACTCTTTTGGTTGTAAATGTTTTGTTTTAAACAATGGAAAAGACAAGTTAGGCAAATTTGATGCTAAAAGTGATGAAGCAATTTTTTTGGGTTATTCCCTAAATTCTAAAGCCTATCGGGTATTTAATAAAAGAACTTTGATTGTTGAAGAGTCTATGCATGTTGTTTTCAATGATAACCTCCTTCCGAGGAAGGAATCTTGTGATGATGATGATGTAGGGATCATTGATGCCATTGATGGAGCACAAACATCAAAGGTGGATGAGATTCCAACTAAAGAAGAGGAAGTACAAGATCCACCTCTTGAAGCCTTAAAGGAGTTGGCTCTTGAAGAAAAGGAAGTGACACACCCAAGGGAGCTCAACTATGTCAAAGGTAGTGAAATCTTGGGTAATCCATCCAAGGGGGTAACTACTAGATCCTCTCTCAAACTTATGAACCATGTTGCATTCATCTCATGCATAGAGCCTAAGAATATCAAAGAAGCATTAAAAGATGATTTTTGGATATTTGTTATGCAAGAGGAACTTAATCAATTTGAGAGAACTAGAGTACAGACATTAGTTGATAGACCTAGTAATCAATTTACTATAGGAACTAAGTAAGTATTTAGAAACAAACTAGATGAGAGTGGTAACATAGTGAGAAACAAGGCTAGGCTTGTTGCTCAAGGTTACACTCAAGAAGAAGAAATTGATTTTGATGAAACATATGCACCCGTAGCTAGAATGGAAGCTATTAGGATGCTTCTTTTGCATGCTATCATGATTTCAAGCTTTTTCAAATGGATGTGAAAAGTGATTTTCTAAATGGTTTTATAAGTGAAGAAGTGAATGTTGAACAACCATCGGGTTTTGAAGATCCACAAGTTCCAAATCATGTTTTCAAACTAACTAAAGCTCTTTATGGTTTAAAATAAGCTCCTAGAGCTTGGTATGAAAGGCTTTCAAACCTTTTGATTCAAAAAGGTTTTGAAAAAGGAAAGGTGGATACTACACTTTTCATTAAAAGATATGGCAATGACATCTTAGTAGTTCAAATATATGTTGATGATATTATTTTTGGTTCTATTAATGAATACATAAAGAGCTCTCATTTGAGATGAGCATGATAAAAGAGCTCTCATTTTTCTTGGGGCTCCAAATCAAGCAAAGGAAAGATGGCACCTTCATCAATCAAGCAAAATACATAAAGGGCATGCTCAAGAATTTTGGCTTGGAGAACGTAAAGCCTCAAGCCACTATAATGAGCTCATCAATAAAGCTTGACAAAGATGAGGAAGGTAAGTGTGTCGATTCTAAGCTTTATAGATCTATAATTGGCTCTTTGCTTTACTTTACCGCAAGTAGACCGGATATTATGTTTAGCGTTTGCTTGTGTGCTAGGTTTCAAACTAGCCCTAGAGAATCACACCTAGTTGCCAATAAGAGAATTTTTAGATACCTTAGAGATACACCTAGTTTAGGTCTTTGGTATCCGAGGGATTCCTCCTTTGACCTTCATGCTTTCTCCGTTGCAGATTATGGGGGATGTAAGATAGATAGGAAAATTACCTCCGGAACATGTCAATTCTTAGGTAGTATGCTCGTATCTTGGTTCTCTAAGAAACAAAATAGCGTAGCCTTATCTACCACTGAAGCGGAGTACATATCTTTAGGGAGTTGTTGTGCTCAAGTTCTTTGGATAAAGCAACAACTCTTAGATTATGATGTTCAAGTAGATACCATACCCCTTAAGTGTGGCAACACTAGTGCCATTTGTCTCACTAAGAATCTCATCCAACACTCTAGAACCAAACATATAGAAATTAGACATCATTTTATTATAGATCTTGTCTTAAAAATTGATGTAGTTCTAGAATATGTTGATACCTTGAACCAATTAGCGGACATATTTACCAAACGTTTAGATAAAGAACGTTTTTGGACCCTTAGGAGAGAGTTAGGTTTAACCAGCCTTCATTGACCCTTTTAGGTCCCAAATGACCAAAAATGTGCTTGAAATTATTTGATGCTCATGCTTATGTTGATTTGCCTCCTTTTGCATCTATTCTTGTTGTTAGAAGAAGTATGAAACTGTTTTTTGTTCATATAACATGCTCATATATCATTTACATGCATTTAGGCTCGATCTAAGTTGGCCTTTTGGACTTAAAACTGTCCAAAATGCATTTTCTGGCAAAGGTGTATCAAAACAGGTTCACATGTTTCGATACGGGCTCGATCTAAGTTTGTTACTGTAACTGGTCGTATTGAAACAAGCTCTTTGCGTTTCGATAAGGGCTCACGGTGTTATTCTGAAATGGCTATTACTTGTATCGAAACAAGTCTCGTACCGAAACGGCTCGAAAGCATTTTGATCCCCCCGTTCCGATACGCCAAATGGTGTATCGATACGCGTCTGCGCAGATTGTTTTAAATAGCCTTAAATGAGTATCCAACTTTAATTAAAACACAAACTCTCTTTTTCTCTCAAACCCTAACCGAAAACCCCTATATAAACTCCTCAGATCTCTTGATTTTTCACATCAAAACCTATTTTTTTTAGGGTTTTCAATCTACACATCAAGGCTAAAGCTTCGCAAGCAATTTGGTGCATTAATCATCCCTCATTCATCCAATTTCCTATATCAAGGCATAAACCTCTTCTTTTCTTTTTAAATTTTCGTTTGATTTTCTTTAATGTTTTTACTCAATTTTTGTATAGAATATATACTTATAGTATGGGTTTTAAAGTTTTTGCAAAAAATTCTTTAAAACTCAAAAAAATTTGGTTCTAATATAAAATTTAGGCAGAAGGTCAAAAATAGCCCCCGACGTTTCACCTTTTGATCATTTTAGCCCTATCTTTTTTTGGTGCAAACAACCACCTAACGTTTCGTTTTTTGTTCAAATTTCACCCTTCATGGATGAAAACTATTAGTCAACTAACAGTCAATGTCTGAGGTTGACATGGCATGTCTACAGGGCATGGGGAGATGACTTGGCACTGCCACGTGGCACTTTGCTGATGTGGCGATTGGTTAAAAATATTTAAAAATTAATTTCTTTAAAAATAATTAATTAATTTTTTAAAAATGCCATGTCAGCAAAAATTCCACGTGACAGTGCCACATCATCTCCTCATGCCCTGCAGATATGCCATGTCAGCCTCAAGCGTTGACCGTTAGTTGACTAACGGTTTTCATCCAACAAGGGTGAAATTTGAACGAAAAATGAAACCTTAGGTGGTTGTTTGCACAAAAAATGATACGGCTAAAATGACAAAAATGTGAAACGTTGGGGGCGATTTTTGACTTTTTGCCAAAATTTATATTGTATATTTTTCTTTACTATTTTTCGAAATTCTTTTTACCAAAAATTTGTTTTATATTTATATATATTTATACACTATATTTTATAGATTTTTATCAATACATTGACTATTGGATTGAATTTGGTTGATTTACACATACATGTGTTTTTGTATCTTGATTTGTTTCCAGATTTCGAATATGGGTTCTAGGAAGAGAGTACGAACCGATGAGGCTGGGGAAGTTCTAACATTGATGACGATTCCTCTCGTCCTAACCTCACTCTACTCTATCAAAAGAGTCTTCGAAACAAAGACGTCGATACCAACTTCAAGCTCTTTCAAGATCATGCAATCTATCGTGAGCGTGTTATCTTTATACCCTTTTTGGATTTCGAGCGATTTCAATTTCGCTATCTCCATTTATTGAGGCGTTGGTGTTTCTTACCGTTTTTTAGCTTACTGATACTTTGTACCGTAACGTGGTTCTTCTCTTCTATGTCAATGCTCGATGTATCTCCAATGTCGATCATTCTCAAGTGATTGCCATTGAATCCTACCTAATGGGGAAGAAGTTTCGGGTTGATCCTCAAACCTTGGTCAATGTTTTTGGGTTTGAAGATGAGGGTATTTCAGATGAAAACTCATTGGGACATACTCTTGGTGGCTCCGTCACGGTGTTTGATGATTATGATCGCATCCTTCATCTCATGATGGTTTCCTCCATCCAGAGGAAAGTTCTCCCACATTCGGCAAGTTGACAATTTTTGGATTCGTTGCTTTCGTGAGGAATGTCGAGCAAATCTTTTCCAAATCATGTTTGCTGAGATGGTGCATCTTGTCTAAAACCATAACTCAGATCTTGTCACTTCCTTCACCTATGGCACCACTTTGAACTATTTGTTCTTAAAATTGGGGATCGATTGCACTCTTGACTTTCTAGAATCTCTCAAGGATCCCATCGGTGAGCGCACTCTTCTTCGATGCAAGTTTAATTTCATTGATAGAGAGTGGATTCGTGTTGAGCATCATTCTCAAGTTGCGGCCCCCAAACCTCAACCTCAAGTTGCTCCACCAAACAATAAAGTTTTCATGACTTTTTTCACTGAGCAATTCAATGGCTTGCGAACCCACATAGACTTCGGTTTTGTCGCTATTGACACTCGCTTCGCTTCCTTGGAGGGACGTGTCTAAAGTGTTGAAAATTGACTTACTTCGGTTGAAACTCAACAAGCATCGATGGACATGCATGCCTTTTACCAGCTTTTATGGCGAGTGGAGACAATTTCGAAGGAGCACCGCCAATGGTGAAGATAAAGATGACGATGAGCCTTAAATTTTGCATCTCATTGCATATCATCTAGTTTAGGATTTCCCTTTTTATGCACCTATCTATGTTTTTGTTTTAAGACCTATGCTTTGATCTATTGTTTTTAAGTATTAAGTTTGGATATTATGTTTAGATATTTTGAAACTTTTGTTTTGGTTTATTATGCTTAAGGAAATTATTTTGCTTTAATTATGTTTTGTCTTGTGCTATATTGCTTTATATCTTGATTATATTCTTTATTCCTTCATTGATTTTGATCTAATAAAAAGGGGGAGAAAGGTTAAGCTAAATTTTTTTAAAAATCTTTTTCAAAACCTAGCTTCAATTTATGGGGAGTTTACTTTAAAATTTACTTTGGTTTTGTTATATCAAAAAGGAAGAGATTGTAAAACCAATGTTTGATTTTGATATAACAAATAATTTAAGGACCAAATTGCAAAGTAAATAAATTTTTAAGTACTCAAAAGACTCACATTTGACAAGTAAATTCTATACTTAAAATGTTTTGAAGTCAAAACTTAAACCCCATAAAATTTTCTAAGTGTTTCAAAGCCAAAATACTCAAAATCGCTCAAGCGTTTTGAAACACCCACAAAGTGTTTCGATACGTTTTGCCATTGGAAACGTCCGTTTCGATATGGACTAATCTATTTTGAGACAAGGGTTTCAAAACGGCCAAGCCCGTTTCGATACAGCCTTTATCTTGGCTTTTGTTTTTTAAGTATCATTTCAAAATGGCTCATACCCGTTTCAATACATGGGTTAAGTATTTTTCAAAATAAAGCATTAAATGAACTAGCTGTTACTTGTCATAACTAAAATTTTGAAAATTGGTTACTTGTTTCGATACACCTCTTTGGTGTTTCGAAACACCATTTTACAGTTTCAAAATGTTTCGATACGTCCTATAGTCATTTCGATACGGTCCCTTTCTTACAAATAAAGGCATTTAACAGTTCCATAGCGTTTCGATATGGCCTATAGTTGTTTCGATATGGTCCCCTTTTTACACACAACGACTCTTTCTTTTTTTGGTGTCTGTTTCGATACAGGGCTTCGTGTTTCGTTACAAGTAGTTGCAGAACAGCATTTATGAAGGGAAGAGAGAGCCCCAACGGCTCTATTGGTGATCTCAACCACCCAAACGGCTAGAAATCAATGAGAAGATATAAAAGCAAGCCTCAAAAGCACCAGCAACAACCATTGAACCTCAAAGCAACATTCAAGCAATCAAATCCAAACCCTAAGCACTTATTGTCAAAATTCTTGCACCCAACTCTTAGAGTTTTTAGTGTAAATCAAATTTGAGACTTTGGGGAGTGTTTGTAATCTACTTGGACTATATTTATCTTGTGAGAGATCAATTGTAATAGCCAACATCTTCTTTGTAAAAGTGAGAGTCTTGTGGTTCAATCTTTCGGTAGAAAGATTTTTATAATTAAGATGTTTTATTTTATTTCATTTTCAATTAAGTCATCAAATCCATAACAAAACTTCCAATTGAGCCTCTAAGTCTTATTTTCTTTCAATTAAATCCATTTCTAAGTGTTGGAAATTTTTTTATAATTATAATTTAAGTTTCCCATTTTTGATATTTACCTTGATATTTTTTTTTAATTTAGGTATTGACCTAGAACAAATATATATTATTTTTGAGTTTTAGTTCTCTTATAATATATTATTTCTGAGTTTGCTAATGAAAAAAAATCTTTAATAAAATCGTAAGAAATTTAATCTCTTATCTCACAATTATAATTTATAATAGATATTTTTTAATCCATTTTAATTTATGTTTATTTTTGTTTAGAAAATACTATAAATATCATTAAAAATGACTTTTTATAGTTATAATTATAATTATTATATTTTACAATAAGTTGTGCAAATTTTAAAAAAATTCACGACCGCGACACCCGCAATGACCGCAATAGCCTCCGTTATGTCCGCAACCGGGATAACCGAAAACGCGACCGCGAACGCTATTTAAATCCCTGGGTACGATAGCTCCAGAAGGTATCAAATTTGTGGAAGCAATTAGTATGCGTGAATATCCATGGTGCCTTAGTAAGTCGAAGTGTTTCGTCTGAATTTTTTTTCATAAAAAGAAAACGTTGCCATTAGAAAAATAAATACCTCTCAAAATTCTCATCACTAGAAAGTTCGGGTTCTTAATGATCCTCAAGCTTGTTTCTCCACCAAAGCTTTATTGAAGGCCTTAAGGTCTCTGGATTCAAGTTCTCCATCATCTTTAGGCTCACAAAGCTCCCCTAACTGAGACAATGAATTCTTTTACTATTATCTTCTTTATAGTTCCACCAAAAGTTCATAATAATAGAACTGATCCCATCACAAAAAATTGAGAGAAGGAAAAAATATTGCACAACATATAATGGGATAGTAGCGGCCAAAACTTTGAATAAAACTTCTTTCTCAGCTTATGAAAGAAATTTTAATTTCCATCCTTGAAGTTTAGTTCGGATTCAGTTCAGAATGATGCCAAAAGCTTTTTTTACCTGTACACTGAATCAATGGAAGACCCTAATACTTATTTCCTTCCTCTATAAGACTGAACCCCAATAAGTTAGTCAAATGTTGTCTGGAGTTCATATAGCACACCTAACCCAGTTTAGAAGATAAACTGGTTCGGGAAATGTTAGCACAAAATAATACAAACAATAAACATTAAAAACACAAAATGTAACAACCAATTATAGAGAAAATTGAGTTCAATTTAAAATCTATCCAAACCATCAATCATTTTAAAAAATATGGACTAAATTATAAATTTTAGAGAGATTTAGGATCCAAATTGTAAAATTCTATAAATATAGAGACTAATTCGATATATCTGGAATTTCATCTTATCAACTTAGGATCAAAATCATAACAATAACCTTAAGTCCATTTTAAGGCTACTAACTTGATTTTACAATCTTTTTAAACTTTAAGGATTCAATCCTACGGTTCTCATAATGAAAATACTATATGGTCCTTATACTTTATGCATCTAAGAATTGACCTAACCATAAGTCATATATGTATTCATTCAAGCAATAACACAGGATGGATTTATTCAACAATAAACAACATCTATTGTCGTCAAGTTCTTAACCGGTATACAAAAACATAATAAATATAATTATCAACATGTATACACGATAAACCTAATCCATAAACCCACATTTCTTATACATTAACCTTGTCCAGATTTACTAAAATCTCATATAATCTCTTTAGACATGACTGAATGGATTCAAACATCACTTGCATCATCTTTCTCAATAGCATACAACATAACCAATCATCATCAAGCATGAGCATATCACGTACATTCACATATCATTTTCCCTTTAAACTATGATCCAAACCATGCATATCATCTTATAATTAAGAAACCATCAAACAACATTACATAACTAACATTAACTTAAAAGGAAGATAGTTACTTAAAGCCATTTACAATTCAAAAGCCCATAAAGTATACACTAACTTCTTAGACTACATTATGCTTGTACAAATGTAGTATGCCACCATTCTAAGAGTTCTTAATGTAAGACTCAACATGATACAGAAGCTCTGAGAAGTGACTTGCAACATTTAATCATGATCGTGATTCAAAGCTTTATTCAACCTAAAAATGCATGAAATGAATGCATTAGGCTTACTTAGCCTTGTGAGGTAGTGAACATGTATTAGCATAAAATACTTTAATGGTAATACATACTAAGACCAATGTAAGCAAAGTCAGTATAGCATCGATACACATACATCATAGATAGTACAGTTCAACCTTATTCATCGAAGTCATATCTTAAATTTTCTTTGTTTTAAGGAGGCTTAACCATAGTTCAAGTGTTTTCATAGCTTGTGCAAAGCATTCATTGCATTCACTTTCATATCTTGCTCTTAATGATTTATCGAAGTCTTATCAATGATCAAGCAAAGTTCTTTCGAAGTTCTTGCATTTTAACAATATTTGCCTTGGATCACATTTGGACATAGGTAATATTAATCTGTGTTTGACCGTATTGGTCTATGTTACACATAGCACAAAGCACAAAGAAATGACTAGTGTTAAAGAATATCAATCAATCTTCACTTCACTTCCATCACCTCTCATGTTACCTCCTATTGTCGCCAATATATCACAATATGGGATCGCCGTCCCAGAGTCGTAGCTCGTGGACCATAGTCCTAATATACCATGTACCATGCCAAAGTGTCCAAGGGCTTCCATTGTTTAGGCAACTTATACATTTAAAGCTTTGTTATTATGAGAGGGGTTTTATAACAACAATGAGCTTTAAGCTCCAAGTTCACAATGTCTTATGGCATTAAAGAGCTTACTTGATTCATAGAAATTAACATTAAGACTTGATTTTCATTTCTTAAAAGCTTTAGAACAAGTTATATACATTACTACTATTACATATCATAGCATAGAAAGGTACAATGATGCATATGTAATGCAAGCATAATCAAATAACTTAACAAGAATGCCATGCCATGAAAGTATCCACACAATATGCTCTATGTGAGCCAAAGCATTGATCACGATTTAAACAAACAATTTATGAAAACAAAGATTGAGATGACACCGTGTCATCTGAATACATAAACTACACTTACATGATATCTCGAAGTTATGGGATATTCGAACCACAATCAAAGCTTGCTTTTAAGTGATTCCTTCCTAACCCCATTCAATAACATCTTCTATAAGAATATATACACCTCAAAAAAATTAGTGAACCGTTAGAACTAGCTCAAATCAATCACACAACTAGTTTTCATTATCTTATTACTAATAGTCAAACTGAACATAACAATCACATGACACATCAATACTTCATTTTCTTCCTATCAAACCATTCGAACAATTTACATAAAGCAACATTCATCTTCATACTTTATATCAAATCTTCATTACAATTCAGATTTCATAAGCATACTTTTATGCTTTCAATGGCATTTGAAGGCAGCAAAGACATCAAAATATAGCATGCTTTCAACTATTCAACAAGGACATACTCTTACTTTGAATTTCATGCACATACATTTTTCCTTTCTTCTAATCAAATTTTCAGAATCATTAACTCATCTATATTCAGTCTTATGATAATATTTAGTATATGTATTCAAGGATAACATTGCCAAACCATCAGTATGTATTTTTAACAGTTTAATACTTAAATTCCAGCCCCCATTTAACACAATTTCCCGCATGAATCCAATACAGCTTTCAACATAAGACAATGCAATTTTCCAACATAACACAGTGCAGTTTGCACTGTCCTTAAAGAATTATCTCTATAAAATGTTCTATGACTCAGAATTCAAATCCATTTATTTTAAACGAAACTAGATTGAATAAACTTTTAAACCATATAAATCATAGCTTTCAATTCTTCTTATAAAATTTTTAGTGGATTTACAAAGTTACTGCTAATGCAGATTTCAAAACAGATTACTAACTAGTTTTGACTTACCTTTACTTAAAAATTCATATCTTTTAATCTACAAATCAAAATTAATCAGTGTTTGTTTCAAATGAAACTAGATTTACATACGGTTCTGTACATATAAGGATCACTTTCTAATTTGACCTATAAAATTTTTAGTGAATTGTTAAACTTACTGCCAATGTAAACAGAAAGTCACAGCAACTTATGACTCCTTTGAACCCGAGTTTTAACCTACATTTTGATCTTTATCCTTAAGAAAATCTCAATTCTATAACTAAATTAAGGTTTAGGTTTCGAAAGCATCCATGAAATCAAAAGATGTTTCGGTTTTGAACTCTATATTCACAACGTTTGTGATAAACAGGGCAACTTGCTACCCTGAAATTCCAGCAACTAATTAATATTTTAACATAACATAACAGAAGAATCTTCAATTCATGACGTGTGAACAAACATAGAATAGGAAACATAAGATGATATAAGTGGAGTAATTTGAACACCTTTTGACATTGTTTTTATACACACAACAGAAAGCATATTCATGAAATAAAACAGTTCCCAAACAAATAATTATCAAGGCAAAGTCACAACTAAGAAACCATGTATACATTCACACAAGCTTAGTTCATACTCCATGGACAATTTCACTAATCAAATTCTCATACAAGTTTGATATATATCATTCTCTAACTAAAATCCATCCAACACCAAACCCTTCCAAACACAAACTTATCATTTCAAAGAAATCTACACTTCAAATTAACCACATGGAGTGATAGAATCTACAAATTGAAGACAATTGAGCTTTTCTAAGCAAATTCAAGCTCCTACCATGGAGGAGAGTGTTCGGTGAAGAAGAAGATTGGAGTGGAGAGGTTGAATGTCTAACATGTTGAGTTGTGTGGGGCTCGATTCGTTCAACCGATAAGGCTCACCAAGTGGTGGAGAGGTGGATTTTTGGGTGGAAGGGTTGTGGAAGGGTTGTGGAAGCTAAAATGTAAATTGACACAATGATTTATAGTGGTTCAACCTTCTAACCAAGGTCTACATCCACTACCTTAGCTCCCCACTAAGGATTTCCAATCAATCCACTATTGATTCGTCCGCTTTTCTAGGCTTAGGAGGTAATCCTTATACACAATCAAGCTTTCTACCCAAAGCCTTGATTGAAACCCTCTCTTACAAAGAGAAACAAGAAGCAAACTTAAAACTCTCTAATAGGTGTTTGTTTGCACAATTAAGCACTCACCCAAAACCTAAAACACTTGAGCAAATTTGACAATTTTGGCTCACTAGTGTTTGTCTATACAATAAATGACAATTTAAGCTCTAAGACAATTCTTGATCATTTGATGTTTGACAATATGAGCTTTTTTTTTTACTTGATGCTTGGAGGTCCCTTTTATACTCCTTGATGAGTTTATAGCCGTTGCTAGTCGTTGGGATTGAATTGGAGCCGTTGAGGACTTTAATTCCCACCATAAATGCAGTTCTGCAGCTCCCCGTTTCAAAACACTCGAACCCGTTTCGAAACACCCTTTAAGTAGAAAGAGCCGTTGCAGTCTGACGTGGACCCGTATCGAAACGCTTTTGTCCGTTTCGAAACACTCGTTTCGAAACGCCTAGTCCCGTATCGAAACGACCTACATTTGAATGTTAGTTGGGAAATAGCCGTTGGGGTTTATGACCGTTGTGGTCAGTGCCACGTGGGCGTATCGAAACGGCGTAGCCCGTTTCGAAACGCTGGGCAAAAATCCCATCCAGGGAATGTCCGTTTCGATACGAGTATCGAAACGTTTTTGCTACTGGAATTCCCGTATCGAAACGCCCTAAGGTGTTTCGAAACGCCTGGACAGTTTTGTGAAGTTTGGCTTTGAAAAACATGTAAAACCCTTTTAAAGACTTCCCTAAACATAATTTCAAGTTGTTTGGACTTTGAAAATGTTTTAAATACTTTTTAAATCAGTCCAAAACATTTTTCAATTATTATATCAAAACATTAGTTCTACAATCTCCCCCTTTTTGATATAATAAAACTCACTTGAAAAATTGTTTGGGATTCTCCCCATTTAACTTTAAAAATGTGAATAAGAGATTGAAGATATGAAATCAATTAAAGCTCCCCCTTATTCATTTGAAAATTCAATTTTTCAAACAATTTCTCCCCCTTTTTGTTATATAAAAAAGAATCTAAAACATTAAGTTCAAAATAACAATAGAGGTAAAAATTGACAAAAAAAAGAATTTGGTTTTAAAATGGCTCCCCCTTACTCAAAGCATCATCAAAATGTTAGTCCAACATATATGATCATCTAGTTGAATTAAATAAAAAAATAAAACAAATAAATGCAAAAACAACTAGATATTACCACACTTGAACTCAAGGTAGGATGTGAAGCCTTCCTTCTTCAAGTGTTCTTCCTTGTGTGCATGGAGCTCCCCCTCAATGTTTGACTTATTGAACATCTCCATCACACCTAGCAAAAGACAATCAAGTGACTTTTGGTATCCAAATTGCTTTGGATCCTTGAACGTTAGTAGCACAAATTTTAGTCCTCTTAGGAATCCATTTTTCAATGTCATCCTTTTTAATTGAAGTACTAAGTTCTTTTGGGACCCAAATACTTCTAAAACATTTTCCTTTAACAAATCTAGGGGCACTAGATTGTCTAACATAAAAATTTGATTTTCCAAAATTGTTTTTCTTTTCAAGCTCTTTGGAAATCAAATCATTTTCTTCTTGAACTTTTTGAAGCAATTTTTGTAAATCAAAACATTTTAATTCAAACTCCTTGAGTTTTGCTTCAAGTTCAAGTTTGGTTTTAGAAATCAAATCATTTTGAATTTTCAACTTTGAAATCACTTTATTGTTTTTCAAAATGTGATTTTTAAATTCTAAAACCAAATCATCATAGGCATCTTGTAATTCATCAAAAGAATAAGAACATGAAGTAGATGAATTAGAAGTTACCCTTGAATCTTCTTCGATGGCCATAAGGCAAAGGTTGGCTTGTTCATCGTCGGTGGGGTCCTCATCACTCCAAGTAGCCACATGTGTCTTCTTCTTATGGCTTGAAGTGCTTACCCTCTCCTTTTTCTTGGATTCTCGTTCAAACTCTCTCAAGGCTTTCTTCATGAAAGGGGCACACTTCTTGAAGAGATGAACTATCTCTTCATCCTCCTCTTCACTTGAATAGACATGATGGCAAGTGGAGGACTTAAGAGCCATGGCACTTGCATTGATGCCTAGCCCTTTGATTTTCTTCTCTCCCATAGCTCTAATTTATTCCCTCTTCTTCTCATCCTCTTTGTTCTTCTTCATGATTTGATGAGTAAGGAGTGACCCCATGAGTTTATCAAGCTTCAAAGTCTTCAAATTTTTGGCTTCGATGATGGCGGTCCTCTTTGATTCCCAAGACTCGGGAAGTGAGTAGATGAGCTTTTGAACAAGCTTTTCTTCCGGGATGGCTTCTCCATAGCCTTTGAGACCATTTGTGATAGTGGAGAACCTATCAAACATTTTCTCGATGTTCTCTTCCGGATCCATTTTGAAGTTCTCATACTCTAAGGTTAGGAGCCCAATCTTGGTCTCCTTGACTTCATCGGTCCCCTGGTATGTGACTTCAAGCTTGTCCCATACCTCCTTGGCACTCTCACAAGAAGACATCTTCTCATAGATGGTTGGGCCAAAAGCACAAAACAAGATGTGCAAGGCTTTGCAATTAAGCTCCATCTTCTTGCGATCGTCGGCACTCCACTCCACTTTTCTTCTTTGAGGCACGAACGAACCATCTTCAACTACATCCCATATCTTGTAATCTCTTGATTTGATGAAGAACTTCATCTTTGTCTTCCAATGGGCATAGTGAGTTCTGTCAAAGAAAGGCGGTTTGTCGATAGATTGTGTCATTTGAGCCGGTTGATGTAATAGTGAACGAGCTTGTCGGATCTTATTAATAGGATGTGAATCATCCTCAATTGAGCCAAGCTTTGATACCAATTGTTGAGTTGTGTGGGGCTCGATTCGTTCAACCAATGAGGCTCACCAAGTGGTGGAGAGGTGGATTTTTGGGTGGAAGGGTTGTGGAAGCTAAAATGTAAATTGACACAATGATTTATAGTGGTTCAACCTTCTAACCAAGGTCTACATCCACTACCTTAGCTCCCTACTAAGGATTTCCAATCAATCCACTATTGATTCGTCCGCTTTTCTAGGCTTAGGAGGTAACCCTTATACACAATCAAGCTTTCTATCCAAAGCCTTGATTGAAACCCTCTCTTACAAAGAGAAACAAGAAGCAAACTTAAAACCCTCTAATAGGTGTTTGTTTGCACAATTAAGCACTCACCCAAAACCTAAAACACTTGAGCAAATTTGACAATTTTGGCTCACTAGTGTTTGTCTATACAATAAATGACAATTTAAGCTCTAAGACAATTCTTGATCATTTGATGTTTGACAATATGAGCATTTTTTTTACTTGATGCTTTGAGGTCCCTTTTATACTCCTTGATGAGTTTATAGCCGTTGCTAGCCATTGGGATTGAATTGGAGCCGTTGAGGACTTTAATTCCCACCATAAATACAGTTCTGCAGCTCCCCGTTTCAAAACGCTCGAACCCGTTTCGAAACACCCTTTAAGTAGAAAGAGCCATTGCAGTCTGACGTGGACCCGTATCGAAACGCTTTTGTCCGTTTCGAAACACTCGTTTCGAAACGCCTAGTCCCGTATCGAAACGACCTGCATTTGAATGTTAGTTGGGAAATAGCCGTTGGGGTTTATGACCGTTGTGGTCAGTGCCACGTGGGTGTATCGAAACGGCATAGCCCGTTTCGAAACGCTGGGCAAAAATCTCATCCAGGAAATGTCCGTTTCGATACGAGTATCGAAACGTTTTTGCTACTGGAATTCCCGTATCGAAACGCCCTAAAGTGTTTCGAAACGCCTGGACAGTTTTGTGAAGTTTGGCTTTGAAAAACATGTAAAACCCTTTTAAAGACTTCCCTAAACATAATTTCAAGTTGTTTGGACTTTGGAAATGTTTTAAATACTTTTTAAATCAGTCCAAAACATTTTTCAATTATTATATCAAAACATTAGTTCTACAATAACAGAAATTCATTCTCTTTCCTCATCTACTAAA
Organism: Hibiscus trionum; assembly: GCA_030270665.1. Lineage (NCBI taxonomy): Eukaryota > Viridiplantae > Streptophyta > Magnoliopsida > Malvales > Malvaceae > Hibiscus > Hibiscus trionum. Next base: position 53,565,197 of record BSYR01000008.1, read on the forward strand.
ACCGATTCATAGTCCCCACCAATTCTTTAATTTCTTCTTTTTAAGAATAAATACTAGTATTCATCGCACTAGCAAGATACATGTGATACATGGACTCCACTATAATTAAATAGGTAATTAGAAATGCAAATCCATAGATTTATCTCCAATTCGATTTAGCCCCCATCCCTACTTTCCATTCTTTACAATTTAATCCTTTAATCAAATAAACTTAACTTAATTTAGAACAATTTACTATCAAACTTAATCCAATGGTTCTCAATTACCTTACTAAGGTTTCAAGAAGGTGTTCTAAATTATTAAAATTATTGATAAATTCTAACCCGGTTTTAAGAGTGATACAGTTGATACTCAAATTTGACGGAAAAAAACCTGAGAATTTACTAAAATTCATTGTTTGTCCCATAACAACTTGAAAATTGTGAAGGATACGTTTCACATTGTCATAATTTGTTTGGTCGGCTTTTGCGAAATGGAAGCAATCATCGGCAAACATAAATTGATTAATAGATGGTCATCTTCTGTCAATTCGAAAGTCGAAAAAAAGCCCAAGATAAATGTGTGAGTAGTTTTATTAAGCTACTTAAATAGTAGTTGGAATAAGTTCTTGATTATGATTTTGATTTAAATGATGAACTTGACCAATGACCAACAAATAACGAGAATAAGTATATGTATAAAGCCAAAATAGCCCAACAAATTTAGAATGATATAACAATCAAATAAAGTTGCATAAGATGTTTGTTCTTATTTCTATCCGTAATTCTATTGTTCAATTATTGTTTAAATATTTTTTGGTAATATGTGTTCGTTTTACTGTACATGTTCAGAGTGTGAGATTGCCCATCGCAATAAAATTGCATAATGATGTATTTGATCATCTATAGTTTGATTTTGTTATCGGTGTGTTAGCATATATACTCTTTTTCTCTATTTATGTTGGGAAAATTTTTAATGAGACATATACTAACATATTAGGTGTATGTTCTTTGATTAATGGAATCACACCTCTTTATCATAAAAAAAAGTAAATTACTTCATATTAAGGCTTAACATAGACCAAATTATTAGGAAGAGCCACTAAAGCAAACATTAAATAATGTTTCTGTCGAAAATACAAACGCTTAAAAAAGTTATTAAATAATAATAATAATAATAATAATTTCTTGAGATATTGTAATTTGCATGCTGAAGGGTTAAAATTTCAAGGAATTATCATCACAAATTTCTCATTTTTTTATGAAATCATTATTAAAAAATGTCACAACTCAAACACAGTGATATCATGCGGGCTGAGGAGTTTTGGTAAGTTGAGGGCTTAAAACAGCAATCTCATCTTCAAAGACCTTCAAAAGCAGCAAAAATATCACCACCAATGTAATCATTATCAACCAAGCTCACCAAATAATAGCTGCTCTGGATCTGCAAAAATGGAAATGAAACCATTTTAGATTTATTCTTCAACTTAGTCCTATTCAATATAGGGTTGTCTACAGGATCGGACGGTTTTTACTAGCCCAAAAAACCCACTTTTATAACATCAGATAAGGTGAAAACCCGACGGGTTTAAGTTATTTTGCTACCCTAGTGAGCATCAAAGTGATCAACCACTATTCGAGAATGGTGAAGTTCGTTAGCTAACCTCTTCCAGGAATTTTTTTGACGGATCGCCTTCTGGGTACAATGCAGCCCATGTTCTTGACCAGATTTCAAATGCTTCGTCCTTCCACACCATGAAGCTGGCAGGATCCACCACTGTTGGCTGGATTATTTCTTTGGCTGGGAACACTCCCCAAGTTACGGCATTAACATCTGTAGTGCCAATGTTCGATAACAAATTCCCACTTTTGTTAATGGCAACGTAGGTAATAGAAGACAAGGGCTTGCACTTATTGACAAGTGCATCTAGTTTTTCCTTGGAGCAGAAAAACTCAAGATAAGCCTTCTGGTAAACATACCCTCCGGGGCTGCCCCAACCTGCAAGCAAACAGCCATGTACGAATAATTTAGAGCAGACATGGCAACCTGCCTATTATAATCTTCCACTTGTTTGCTCAAAAATACATAAATGAGTTATTTTTATCCAACTAAAACCTACATCTAGTGCAGTTAGCTCATCCAGTAATTCAGGTAAAAAAGAATCACTTTGTTCAACCAAATGGTAGGATACATAGAATGGAAATATAAGTCCAACACTTGAACTTACCGACAGCTGGAGAATCAGAGCGTTCTCCATTGACGGCTGGTTGGCTATTGATGGTAAGGAAACCCTTCAAATTGATCTTTCCCAGCTGTTCATGTATGATCTTTGTCTCTGGCTGAAGTGAATCCAATTCTGACCAAGGACTACTTCTCAACTTACCCAGACAATAACTTTTAAATTTCTGATAAATACCAGTTCGTGACGAACAAAATTATAATTATATTCAATTGAGATAAAAGGAGAAAAGACCAAATAAATTCCAAGCTACAAATTCTCCTACCTCTTGGATATCATCAATGCTTTTCAATGGGGTAACCCATTCTTCTTGAAGTTTCTTGTCACGTGCTCGGGGCCTCATGAACTGTTAAGAAATTAATCACTTTCGTCATACAAATGAAGTAATGACTAATGAGGCGACTTCCCCGACCGAACAATATTTCTTGACATAGCAACATTTGAGCAAGGAAACAATAATAAAAAAGAACAAATGAAAAATATACGTTTTACATGAAGTAATGTTCATTAATTGCAAGAATAAACAAATAGAAAAATCAAACATTTAAGTTTATCCAAATTCATATGAACATTTAACATTTACAATTTATAAATGCATCCGACACTTACTATCCAAATGGAGGTTATGTATAATCAAATATTTAACCCCAAGAGAAACTGAATGCATGATTCAAAGTTCTTTTTATATAATTAATAAGAAACACAAAAACAGGACAAAGATGTTCAACCATTTTGTATACCTGATAGTCGGTTAGTGCACCATAGGATGGATTTCGAGAATCACCCCATCTCCCATGTGGGTACTGGTCCCAACCAGTAGTCCTGGATAAGTAACTCTTTGGACGATTAGCCCTGCCATCATTAGCTAGAACCATCAGATATCCACGTATATTTCACATTATAGTGCAGTAAACTGAAGACATCTAGCCAAAGATGGTGAAGTTTAACATTTATCACACACCAAAATATAGGACGAACATCTTCTTTAACGCGAAAAACATTTGCAGGGCGTCTCCAAGGTAAAGGCCTAGAAATTTTGGACTCTTCAATCAATCCAAGATTCTGTCAAGATAAGCCTATTATTAGTATGGTACAAATTAAGTAACAATTATACATTCTAAAACAAAGATTAATATATGTGTCACGGCTCAAACAAGAAGAAAAAAGGAATTTTTATCAGATCAGAGGTGAGAAAGAAACAGATTCAGAAAAGGAGAGAAGAAGGGGATAAAGACGATTTCATTCCGGCATAATAATGGCTTGTACAACGTCAACCCAAAACCCTTAAAACATGCCCATGAAGGAAACGACCCCGTTTTATCTATTAACATGGGTCTCTCTCAAAACTCACCGTTTCATTAAACGGTTCCCCTTAAACAGAAAATTAAAGCTCTAACCAACTAACATTTGAAAATCCCCAACGGTCTATTCTTCTTCTTCGAGTCATTACATTACTCCCTCCTTCGAAAACATACTTGTCCTCAAGTATCGAACTGAGGGTAGCGTTGCTTCAGCACATGCAGAATTTCCCACATCGCATCTTCCGGGAACGAGTTTGACCACTCCACTAGTACCTCCGTTACTGCACGATTGCCTCTCCTTCCTAGCCTCCTGTCCAGTATCTTGCAAGGCTCTTTGCTTATGCTTCCATCAGGGTCAACCACTGGAAGTTCAGATTGCACTCGATCGGATCCAACTCTCTTCTTCAGCTGAGAGACATGGAAAACAGGGTGGACTCTCGAACCCAAGGGTAATTGCAGTTTATAAGCCACCTTGCCAACCTTGTTAACCACTTCATATGGTCCAAACCATTTAGGTGACAGTTTCTGGCAGCTTCTCGACACAACAGTCTGTTGCCTATACGGCTGCAACCTGAGAAACACCAAGTCCCCAACTTGGAACTCCCTATCCTTCCTCTTTTTGTCTGCCTGTATTTTCATCCGATCTTGTGCTCGCTTCATATGGAATTGCAGCATTTTAAGGGCTGCTTCTCGATGCTGCAGACTTCGATCCACTTCAGCAACTATCGAATCTCCAGCAATATATGGTACATGGACTGGAGGGGGTTGTCCATACAGTGCTTGGTAAGGGGTCACTTGAATTGCTGTGTGAAAGGTGGTATTGTACCACCATTCAGCTAAGTGGAGCCAATCACACCATTCCCTTGGTCGTTCTCCAGTCATACACCGCAAGTAGGTCTCAACACACTGGTTCACCCTTTCGGTTTGGCCATCCGATTGGGGGTGGTAAGCTGTTGACGCATTAACTGTTACTCCAAGCTTACTCATAAGCTCTTGCCAGAAGGTGCTCATGAAAATTCGATCTCTGTCACACACGATGTCCACTGGTAGTCCATGCAGCTTAAATACGTTTTCGAGGAAGACATGTGCAATTGACTTAGCTGTGAATGGGTGAGCTAGGGCCACAAAGTGGGCATGCTTGGTTAACCGATCCACCACTACAAAGATACAGTCTTTCTTCTTCGATTGGGGTAGCCCCTCGATGAAATCCATGCTAATTGAGCTCCAAATTGCATTAGGAATCGCCAAGGGTTGCAATAATCCTCCAGGAAGGCTAAGCTCTCCCTTGTTTCTCTGACATGTCATGCATTCCCTCACAGTGTTCCTGACTTCCTTTCTCAACCCCTTCCAATAAAAAGTAGATGTAATCCTATGGATTGTAGCCTTCGCGCCTGAATGTCCACCCAAGGCACTCCCATGGAAAAACTGTATGATATCCTTCCTTAGTTCAGGGACCTGTCCAACCACTAGCTTACCCTTCCTCTTCAACAATTTCCCATCCCACTTGTACTTCGCATGCTTCAAACTCCCTTCTTCCTTCTCTTTGATTAGTTTTTGTAGCTTCTCATCTCCTTGCCAAGAAGCAATAACCCTGTCCATCAAGTCTGTATTTACCCTACTCACTCCCATGGTCAGCAATTTTCCTTCCTCAGGTCTCCTTGATATCACATCGGCCACGATATTGTTGCACCCCTTCCTGTATTGCACCTCGTAGTCGTACCCCATCATCTTGATCACCCACTTCTGTTGGAATGGTGTTATAGCTTGGTTTTCTGTTAAAAACTTAAGGCTTTGGTGGTCGGTTCGAATGATAAAGTGCCTCCCAATCAGGTATGTTGCCCACTTCTTCACTGCCATCAGTGCGGCCAACATCTCTTTCTCGTACACGGATAGCCCCTGATAACGAACCCCAAGCCCTTTACTGAAGAAAGCCACTGGTCTTCCTTTTTGAACCAATACTGCTCCTACTCCCACATTCGAGGCATCTGTCTCAACTATGAAAGGCAAATCAAAGTCAGGAAGTGTCAAGACTGGGGCTGAACTAACACACTCCTTCAACCTTTCAAAAGCTGCTTCCTCATTCTGGTCCCACTTCCAGCCATCTTTTTTCAGTAGCTCAGTTAATGGTTTCGCAATGCATCCGTACCCTCTCACAAAACGCCTATAGTAGCCAGACAATCCAAGGAATCCCCTTAGTTCCTTCACTGATTTGGGACTTGGCCATTCCTTAATACACTTAACCTTCGATTGATCCATCGCAATGGTCCCTCTCGAGATGACATAGCCTAAGTAGTCCACTTCCACTGCCCCAAAACAACATTTGGACTGCTTGGCATACAATTTCTGTGTTCTCAAGATCATCAGGACTTCCTTCAAGTGCACCAAATGTGACTGCCAATCGGGGGAGTAAATCAGTATATCGTCGAAGAACACCAACACATACCTTCTTAGTTGTGACTTAAAGACCCGATTCATCAGCCCTTGAAATGTGGCTGGTGCGTTAGTGAGCCCGAATGGCATCACTAAAAACTCGTAGTGGCCTTCATGGGTCCTAAAAGCTGTCTTAGGGATGTCAGCTTCATGCATTCTGATTTGGTGATATCCCGACCTAAGGTCCAGCTTGGAAAAGAAAATGGCAGATCCCAACTCGTCTAAAAGCTCTTCGATGACAGGCATTGGAAAGCTATCTTTGATAGTAACCTAATTCAGTTTTCTGTAGTCGATGCACATTCGCCACGTGTCATCCTTCTTCTTCACCATAACCACCGGAGAAGAAAACGAGCTATTGCTGTCCCTGATGATTCCAGTCTGTAGCATTTCCTTTACCATTCTCTCAATGACATCTTTTTGGTAAGCTGGATGTCGATAGAGTCTCACCTTCACCACAGTTTCTTCTTTAAGCAGCTTGATCTTGTGATCATGACCTCTATCTGGTGGTAACCCTTGAGGCTCATCGAATACATCCTTGAACTGCAGCAACAACTGTTGTATTTCCACTGGGGTTGTATCACCTTCAGGAGTCATCCCCAACTGAGGATTAATCAAACAAACAGCTGCACTATATGTACCACTGGGCATCCTTAGTAATTTGTCGCACTCAGTAGTGTCCATCATTTGAATCTCCCCCATTTGAATTCCAGCTAACCTCACCCTGTCGCCCAAGTACTGGAATTCCATCACATGGTTGACAAAGTTCCATTCAACCTTGCCCAAGCCAGCAAGCCATTGCATCCCCAGTACCATGTCACAACATTTCAAGGGTAGCACAAGGAAATCTGTCACAAAACAATAGCCCTGCACGTGCCACTCCACTTTCTTACACTCTCCCCCAGTCATTAGGCAGTTCCCATCAGCCACAGTTACTTTCAGTTGGGTTCCATGATGTATGTTCAACTTGAGCCTCTTAGCCAACCCATGACTCATGAAATTGTGGGTACTCCCCGTATCTACGAGTGCAACACCACTGCAATTGCTGATAGTTACTAGGAGCTTCATGGTTTCCAAGTGAGATGCTCCCCACAATGCATTCAGGGACAACTTGGGTTCTTCCTCAGTGTGTTTCCCAGCTGACAACATCTCATTGTCGTCCTCACAGTCCAAAAAAACTTCAGAATCATGCTCCTCTTCATTTCCCTCCACTAGGATCTGGAACAGTTGTGTTTTGGCACATTTGTGTCCTGGTGTGTATTTGGAGGCACACCAAAAACACAACCCTTTCCTCCTTCGATCCTCAATTTCACTCGAGGACAATACCTTCCCTGGCCCTCTAGAGTTACTCCCCTGCACTGGTTTGTTGTTGCTCGGATGGGAATTGCCTGAAACAGTAAGTTTAGGTTGACTATAGGTGTTAGCTCCTGTGTTTCCCCCTCCTTCCCACTGACTTATCCCAGGTTTCGATTGTGCTACTGGTAAGGGCAGTGGTGAAAACACCCTGGGGTTGCTCGTATATGCCTTCTTAGGAAAAACCATGTCTTCCACATGTTTGGCTAAATTATAAGCATCCATCAAACTCTTAGGATTCAACAACTTAACCATGGGACTAATCTCAATACGCAAATGGTTCTTGAACATGCTAAGGACATAGTCATCGGGCAGTTCTACTTGGTTCAACAGTTGTATAAACTCCTCATAATACCTGTCAACTGAGTCCGTTTGTCTTAATGCTACCAATTCAGCAAATGGATCTTCGAACCCTTCAGGAGCGAATCTTCCGCGTATAAGGGCTAAGTAGTCTGGCCAAGTAACTTGGTGTAACCCACCCTGGCTTTTAGAAAGGAACTGGTGTCACTGCAACGCTCGCCCTTCAAGATGCAACATCACAACACGAACCTTTGCTGTATCCGGTACCATTTCAGCTTCAAAGAATTGCTCTAACTTCAAAATCCATTCTCGAAAATTAGATCCGTCGAATGTCGGGCACAACAGCTTGTAAGCAAAGTTGTTGTTCATCACACGTTGCCCTCCCTGCATATTTTCAGTGTTCCCCGACTCAGTGGCCAGTGTGGACTCGTGCTGGACTGAGTTTGAGGGTCCTGATGTTTGGATATTACCCCCTGCTTTCGATGTGTGTTCCCACCCCTGAGGTGCTGATTGGGGTGTTCCCAGAACACCAAAGTGTTGGACTAGCAAGGCGTCTGCATCTATCTTCTTACCCAAAGCTATCTCCATTAGCTTATGGAGGTTGGCTAACATTGCCATTTGCATCGACTGGAACCTATCATTGATGGATCCCTCCAATCGTTGCAAGTCAGCCTGAAGTTTCACTGTCTCCTGCTTACACTCAGGCCCTGGTGACTGCGACATATCCGTGACTGAGCTCGGCGGCGCATCAGTGGATGGGTGAGCAGCTTGACTTCGCGTTTCAACCATGATTCCGAGGAACGGGAGGCTCTGATACCTTTGTCACGGCTCAAACAAGAAGAAAAAAGGAATTTTTATCAGATCAGAGGTGAGAAAGAAACAGATTCAGAAAAGGAGAGAAGAAGGGGATAAAGACGATTTCATTCCGGCATAATAATGGCTTGTACAACGTCAACCCAAAACCCTTAAAACATGCCCATGAAGGAAACGACCCCGTTTTATCTATTAACATGGGTCTCTCTCAAAACTCACCGTTTCATTAAACGGTTCCCCTTAAACAGAAAATTAAAGCTCTAACCAACTAACATTTGAAAATCCCCAACGGTCTATTCTTCTTCTTCGAGTCATTACAATATGTATAGCTGACCCAAAACAATTGACAAAATTCATCTCATTTAGTTTCAATAGAGGAAAAGAAAGTTCCTGACAGATTGTTTTGAATAGATTGAACAACAATAAATCACAAGAATGAAATTTATGAGTAAACCACAATATTATTCTGTACTTGCATTCCTTCATTACTTGAACTGGTATTTACCTAATTATTTGAAGTAAATGACAAAAAAAATGCAGTTAAAGAGTTCTCATCGACCCTGTAGGCACACAACTTGAGGAAGAAAGATATCTTGAACAACATAATTTGTTCAATAATTTTTCTTTTTAAATTTCAAAGTTCAAGAAGTCAAATGATATTCAGCGATGACCAAAAAAATGATGAAATATGGAATAATAAGAACCAACCATTAGAATAGCTAATGCAGATTTCTCCATGTTTAATGTATAAAGGTGCAATGTCTTAATCCCATGAGCTAAAATCTTGCGGCACATTTCCGTTCCAAGATGAATTCCATAGGCTTTGACGGCTTCTTCATTGTCCTTGATAGGCTCTAAGGCAGCAATAATCTCATCGGGTATCTACAATGAGCCATTAGATGAAGAAGTCATATTTGAAAAACATTAACAGAAATAGCCAGTTAGCCACCAAAAATAGCTTTTATAGACACTTGTATAAGTGACCATAATAAATAGTTGTCTAGAAAAAAACAGCCCAAACAATGCACTGTGACAACATGGGATATCCTTCCAAACTAGAGGCCTTCAAAATCTTAGATCTTTTAGCCTTAGAAAAATATCCAACCAATGCATGCACACCGTTTCGGTAAAATTTACCAAATTGGTACCGATGGAAAGGCTCAAAAATATGAGAGCACATTTTCTCAGGCTAAAAGGACGAGGAGAAAATGCATGACAATTATCACAATGCTTGTTAGGGAAAAGAGAAAAATGTTTTACAGCATACCTTAGTTTTGCAAAAGCCAGTCATTCGAAAGAAACCCTTGTAGTTATTAATGGGCATAATACCCGGCACAATAGGACATTTAATTCCAATTTGACGACAGTCATCCACAAATTTGAGAAAGATATCAGTATCATAAAACAGTTGAGTGACAATCAGATCGGCTCCTGCATCAACCTATGTAGTAAAGAAGTTTTAGCAAAAAAAAATCAACTGGTACATAGAAATGGAAACACGAGTACAAAATTTTTGAATTAACTAACAAGTAAATAGTAAAACCTTTCTCTTTAAGTAAGCAAGATCATTCTGATAAGCTTCAGGTGTAGCCACACCATTATTTCCTATGGCATCAGGATGTGCCTCTGAGGAAAAAAGAAGCAAACTATTTAATAATCAAAATCCACATGAACAAGCCTCTTATTAGAAAACAATCAAACAAACAAAACAAAACAATATATATATATATATATATATATATATATATATATATATACACATACATAATACATTTATATGAAAAGCATATCACCTGGATAACCAGCAACTGTTATGCCAAAGTAGTCACCATACTTGGACCTGATATGTTTCACCTAGAACTTAGAAAGGAAAGTTAGTAACACATATTTATTAAGAAATAAAAGTAAAAAGCCAAAGAACAATGGGTTTACCAGATCAAGAGCACAAGCGAAGCCACCTTCGACCTGGACAAACTTGTCCTGGCCGTGAGGAGGATCACCTCGGAGGGCAAGAACATTCTGAATACCATTGGACTTGATGGTCTGAAGAGCATGGTCGATCTTCTCTACGGGCATATTGGTGCAAGTGAGATGCATCATTGTCTCCACACAGATGATATTCTGCATCTTGTTAGCGATGTCGAGCGTGAGATCGGCAGTGGAACCACCCGCACCCCATGTTATGTCGCAGAATGATGGGTTGTGAGCAACCATTCGATCCATTCTCTCGAACAGGTTGTCTACACCATCCTCAGTTTTTGGAGGGAAGAACTCAAAGGAAAACACCACTTTCCCTTCTTGCAAAGATTGGATTTTCTCTATCACCTTCATCTTTAACTGGATCTGCAACTCAAATTTAACTACAGACAGTGAAAGCTGAATCTGAGAGAAAACAGATAACTGGAAACAAAAACCCAAATTTCACTTCCAAGCATCAATCATTTTTTTAAGTAAATCAGATCAGTTAAACCAGTTATACATTGTGAAGGATCTAAGAGCCCCAAAACAAACAAAGATTGGATATTCCAAATCTAAATTCCGAAGTTCGTATTAATTAGCACATTGTCCCAAATAAATGGAACAAAACCATATCATAAAGGAAAACTGAAAATCCCAGAAAATGGGAAGAAAGAAATGAAACTCACAAATGGGCTTGTGGTGGGTGCAGAGAGAGAGAGAGACCAGAGTGGGTGAAAATGGATATGGAAGCGAGCGAGTATTTGAGAAGGAAGCGAGTCGGGGTTGGTTTGATTGAAATGACAAACTTGCTAGCCATCATATATAGGGTGGGCAAAACTTGGGTTGACTCGAAAAAATCAAATTATTCGACTGGATTCGAAAAAATTTGACTCGTAAGTTTATAAACTCGACTCGAAAAATTTCAAATAAAGTTTGAGTTATAAAATGAAAATTCGAATAACTCGAAATTTTAATAATTAGTTGATTAGTTTTCAAGTTTGAGTTGTGCCCCTCAATTTTTTCGATATATTATCTATATCACGTGTGAAAATATTAAGAAATATATAAGTATATCGTACGTACATGGATATAGAAATTCTTTTAAATTAGAATCAATATGTATTATAACATTATAAATGATTACAATTAAATTTGTGCAGAAACTCAAAAATTCGATACGACTCGACTCAAATTTTATAAGCTCGAATCGAATCAAAAAATTCAAAAAAAATGAATCATAAAATATGACTTGTAAACTCGATTAACTCAAACTTTTTTTACTCAATTCGATCATACGCCCAATCCTACCCCAAATACTAACTCTACATAATCATAGGTACGAATACGATACAATAGGGTCGTTCTTGTCGTATGTATCTATTATCAACCACAAACAGAGATGCCGACATGTGTTGCTAGCGTCATCTCAGCGGAAAGAATGGCATTATTATATAAAAAAAATTCTTTTTAAATAGTTATTTATGAAAATGACCCCCAGCTAATATTATTTAGAAAAATAACTTTCAAATCTTCCACATAAGGCAACCTCGCATTCTGGGAAACGCGAAACCATGACATCGCGTTATACAAATAGCGAGGTATGTCCGACGTGGGCCATCTTTTCATATTTTGTAATTTAAAATTATTGGATAAACGTGAGATCCACGAGATATTATAAAGACACATTAATATATCGTTGTAATTACTGTAGGGACCTCGCGTTGTGCACATAGCGAGGTCTCCTTAACTGTTGCAACCCCTAGTAAAAAATAAATCGCCATTAATTGAAAATCTAACTTAATTGACTTATTTTTTTAATGTGTAAAATATATATTTTAATTACTAAAATATATAATTTAGCGTAATTATTTAAAAAATTCAAAATATTCTGAAGATGATATTTAACCGTTTATAAAAAGTAATTTGAAGTAATTATTTGAAAAATCTTAATTTTTTGAAAGATGATTTTAGTAGATGAAAAATTATAATTATGTGTAAAAATTATAATTATTTGAAAAAAATTCTAAATCATGATAATTTGACGTAACTATCATTAAATAAAAATCTTTGATAAAAATTTTTATTTTCCTTAAATTAAATACTCTACTTACTGTAGAATATTTGAAATCAAAAACTCTTAATGTAAAAGCATTTTATATTTACTAGGATGAAGATATTGTATACAAAAAGATATTATGTAAAAGAAAATATGGTATTTAGATTTTATTATTATTTCATATGTTATATTAGTAATTAATTGTCCCAATTAAAATATTCTTTATTTTATAATTACAGTAAGAAATCAAAATTTTATTCGAACTAGGAGTTAAAGTATGATATTTAAATTTTATTACTTTTTTATATTTTGTATTAGTAATCAGTTATCCTAATTAAAATAGTGTTGATTTTTTAATTACAGTAAGACATCAAAATCTTATTCGAATCGCCAAATAAAATAAAAAAATAAAGTTAAAAACCCTTGGAACTCGTTATCTGTAGAACGCGAGTTCCATTGGAACAGTTGGATTCCATTGAAACAGTTAGATCTCGTCTGTACTGAATCGTCGCGGCTTTTCAATGGACCTCGCATTTTGCAGAGCACGAGGTCCATTGAAACAGTTGGCTCATTCTTTCGACTTTTATCATATCAAATTATCTTCTCTTGTTCTTCAATTACTAGTATCTATTGTTTTTATTTTCTAAAGTCTTCAAATTTTCAGTACTATGGCGAGATTATTGAGGCTCGACAACATACACGTGTGGAATTACTGGCGCTCAAAATCTCATGTAAGTTTTTTAATTTAAATTTTGTAATTATTTGTTTATTATTTTTTAATTGTTAATTTTTATTTAGTAATTTATGAATTTTAAATTTTATTTTGAAGGGGTATGAACGTGCCTTGAGTTGTTTCATCAACCGCACGAGACCATCGCATCCGGATATTGTCGGTTATTTGCATGAATTTGATTTTGGCTATGTTTCCCACCTATTTGGCGGTCCGAAGTTGAACCGTTCGATGATTAAAGCCTTACTAGAAAGGTGGAGGCCCGAGACACACACACATTTCATCTTCCCTACAGTGAAGCAACTGTTACCTTGCAAGATGTTGCATATATTCTCGGTCTTCCCATTGACGGTGAGGTTATCACCGAAATTGCGGAGGCAGACTGGTCGGGTGTGTGTGAAGCCTTACTTGGACTAAGGCTAGAGGACGACGATTTCGATGGCGGTAAACTGAAAATAGTATTTTTGGACAACAATTTGACCAACCTACCCAGACACTAATGAAGTAACGAATATGGTATAATTTATTGTTATTGTTTATTATTATTATTTATTTATTGTGGAATTTTATTTTGTAGAAAAATAATTTATTATTGAAAAAATTAGTTTTGCAGCGGTTTGATCGTGCCCATATTTTACGAGTTATTGGGGGTCTTGATGCCAGACAAATCTCGCAACAAGGTCCATTTGATGTGGTTGCCTCATTTGGTGAATACCGTGGAATCCAAAAACAAATGTTGGGGAGGGGCTGTGTTGGCGTATCTATTTTGGGAGTTATGCAGAACTGTCGACCCGGAAAGACGTGTCATTGGCGGGTGTCTTTGGTTGCTGCAGTCTTGGGCATGGATTCGTATGTCGTTTTTAAGCTCGATGCATTGAAACCTGACCTCATTCCAATTTCCACTTGTTCGGAGGTACTAATAAATATTGATTTTATTATTTTTCTTTTTTAATAGTAGAATACTTAGAATTGTTTTTTTTTTGAATTATAGGTGGCTTGGCCAATTAACACACGTGGGACTACCAACCAAACAACGGGATTATCGAATGTTGATCATAAGATAGATGGGGTAAATTATGAGGTTCAAAATTTAGCTAACTGAATTTTGTTAAATTAGAAATTTTTTAATGGAATTTTTAATATTATTTGTTTTAAATCAAGTTTAGCTAACTGATTTTACATATTTTTGTAGTTCCTATGGACGCCGTACGCGGATCCTACTATTCGGGCAAGCATTCAGCCTGAAATAATGTTGAGTGAGGGTGTTTGGATTTTGATGGTTCCACTCATACACTACGAGATAGTCGAGTGGCATCCTACCGACCGCGTGCTGCGACAATTCAATTATGTCCAAGGGATTCTGGATGTGCCACCCAATTTGGACGCATTGCACAAGTTAACGCGACAAGGCAAGACGGAAGTCCATTGGGGGCATCATCACATAAACTAGATGCAGCAATGAATAACCCGTTTCCATAGGCAACCCCTTTTTTGAACCCATTGGGGACTACAATGTTACCTATGAGTATATGTCATGGTACAATCAAAATGGAAAGTCGCATCTTTTAACCCTGGAGGAGCGAAAACGAGAAATGGATGTGCCTCCTCGAAATCCTCTGCCGACACAGAGTCCTCCGACGCAACGTGGTACCCGTACGGGTACACGGTGAGGTGGCTAGAGAAAAAGAACACACACTCTCGGGGCATCGTCATCGGGAACAGCGCAGGCACCTGCCTAGTCAGTCGTCCAGCCAGAAACACTGGTGCCAGCTCCTGCATTCCAGCAGTCGCCTTTCTCGGCATTTCACCCTACGGGTAGTAGTCCATCGTTTCAACAAATGAGGAGCCCGTCGAAAGGTTTTTTCACAAACGTGTTTCATCCGCTTATGGTGGTTCCCCCAGTCTACTATCCGACACTACCCTCTACATCTGTTCCTCCAGCCTCGACACAGTTCAGATCTGGTATTGTAGATCAGACACCGTCGCAGAGCCTATTCTTCACCGGCCCCAGTACGAGTGGTGGGACTCGTATTTCATTTGGGGATGACGATGACGATGAAGATGGTGGTGCCATTGTTCGAAGGAATCTGCGTCGGGATCATCTTCCACCGTGGTGCGATACGAGTGGACATAGGCGTCATTAGGATAGATATGTAATTTTTTTATTTATGTAAAACAACTTTGTTACCATTTTATCCAAAGAAAACTATGTTATATCGTGGTATACCTTGTTACTTTTATATAACTACTCTGAAATAAATTTATGCCGACAAAAAAAACCAAAAAAAAAAACCAAAAAAAGAGGACCTTGCTATCTGCAGAACGCGAGGTCTAATGACATGTCAGATCTACAGACTGCCACGTCAGGAATCTTTGCCAAGAATCTCTGTCAGGAATATCTGTGAAACTCGCGGTTTGCATAGCGCGAGTTTTGGCCTATATAATCTGCGCGCCCACCAGCAGTTGCTTGCCATCATATCCGAAGAAAAAATGAGTTACAACTAGTGATGCGAACAAACAACGCGAGTTTCAAATTTATCTATTATTCATGGGTTGACAGTTTTCATGAGACGGGTGTTCCGCGTTATTGTTCAAGATGAACGACAGATCATAATATCAGGGAAAGTGTGTAACACCCTGGTTTTGGGCCTAGATGTTTTAGGCATCGGTTTGAGTTAGTCGAACTTGTAAGTAGAGGTTCGAGCCTTTAGAGGCGGTTCAGGGAACACATAGTCCAGGATGGGATAAAATTATGAGAAAATTGATAAAATATTTTAAGAATATATATTGAAGGTTGGTAAAATCAATTTTAGAAAATGAGTTTTGGAAAGTCGAGATTTCGGAAAGTGGCCATTTTGTAAAAAGTGCAAAGTTGGATTTTAAGGACTAAAATGAAAAGAGGACAACACTTAGAATCTTTAGGGAGCTTATATCGTTTTGTGGGCCTTTTCTCTCAAATTGACCATTTTAATTATTCTAATAAAAAGATTTTAAAAAGGGTTTCAAATTTAAAAGGGAATTTTAATTAAAATAAGAGAAGAGTTTACGTAACTAACTTCTCTCATTTTGCACTCAGCCAAACACTCTTTCTTTCCATCTTTTCTAATCCTTTTTGAATAGCAAAAGAGTTCTTTGATTCTCCTATCATTTATCATTGGGTTTACTTGAAGATTTCATCAAAATCTTGTCATTTGAGGAGAAAAGGCAAGGTTAGAGGTAAGATTTTATTTAACTCATCTAATCAAGGTTCTTTAATGAAATTATCAAGTTTTGTGCCTCCTAAATATATTTATTAACTTTGTTTTATAGTTGATAAATGGAAAATTGGCTAAAAGTGACTTTATTTGGTGATTTTCTAAGATTTTCGTTTGAGCACTATTTTGGTTGATTTTAGATTGATTTTAAAGTTTTTTTGGATATTAAATGATGTTGAAATAAAGGCTCAGTCATAATAATTCCGGATTAGGTTGGATCTCTAAAAGTTTAGGTTGTTAATTAAGGATTATTGACTTGGAAATGTGAATCTGGTGTTGTTGGGTGTTATTAGATGTAATTAGGGTGTTTTTGGATGTTGATTGATGGTTAAAAGTGAATGGAAGTGATGGATTATGGATGGGTTAAGTTTCGAGTAAGATCGATTGAGTTTTCAGTTGTTTTAGATAAGCTTTTAAGTGCCTTTGGGTAGAGCTGCGAGTTTTTAGTGATTGCTGGCGGCTTTAATGCATTGAGATGCATTAATCCTTTGTTCTTGTGTGGTATAAATAGGGGAGGATTCTTTGGAAGCATTTGGCGAAGTTTCAAGGGCTTTAGACGCTTGATTTTTGCGTCGGCAATTGAGGTTTCACGTGTCAGTGAGTGGAAATGAGATTTCCAGCTTTGAAATGCTTAAAAGGTGGTTTTGGGAACTTAGTGTAAGCTTGAAACGCTTTGCTAAGTTCGGAAGTAAGTAAAGTGATTTTCTCTCTCGGATTGTGCTATTATGAGATTGTTTATGCACTTGTTTTAAAATGCATATTGTCACGGTTATAACATGATTTGAGGTAAATGAATTACTGTTTTTGATGATATAATGATGAAGGATGCACATGGTAAGTGATCCTTGTAAGTATACGTTTATACTTGTGGTTTTAAGCATGATTTGATGCTTGAGAATGAGGTTGGTAATTGATGCTTTGAAAACAATGAAATATGTAGTGAAATGTGGTTTATATTGGCAAGTGATGATTTGAAAATACTATTAAAAATGCTATCGGATATAGTTAGCCGGCTATAGGATTGGGTGCACTATAAACAAGTCGCCTTGGATGTTGAGGGGTTGAAATTGTACCGAATACTCCATCCATGTACCCTAACGATCGAGAAATGATTAAGGTGTCGCAATGGTGGAAGATAGCTCCCGTGTGAGAACCTTGTATAGTGTCCCGTCTCTCGTTAGTGGGCTATACATCTACCGATGAGTGGTGTTGAGGGGTTGTGATTGTACCGAATACTCCACCACGGGTGTCACAACGGTGGAGGGTAGCTCCCGTGTGTGAGCCTTTAGATGTCGGTAGAGTGTATGAAGTGTTTGGGAAAACATTTGGAAATCCATGTATCCGATGTGGTTTTTGAGAAACGATCTTGTTGCTAATCACTTGTGAGCCAATATGAGAAATGATGTAATTTAAAATGTGTTATGTTGCATAATATTGAAAATGCATGTTTTTACTCTTTAAGCTTGGCATGTGTGGAAATGCTTCGGAAGGCTTAAATTGAGTTTAGCAAATGTGGTTTGTTGTTGGTTGGTTAACACATGTTGCATGAGGTTTTCATGCTGAATTTGAATGAGAAAAGTGCATGGTTTTTTGATGGCATGATGGATTTTAAATGATACTTGTGTTAATTGAAATGAGATTTCAATGTAGTTTGGAAACCAGTTTAAATGCATTGATGATGTTTTGGTTTTGAGCATTCCTCACTAAGCCTTTTGTGCTTACGCTCTTTTTATTCATCAATGCAGACAACTAAAGTCTTGGAGGCAGCACTAGTAAGGGATCAGTGAAAGACTTCGTTTGAATGTATGTTTCGTTTATGGACTAGAGTAATAAGTGTAATGGGGGATATATGGCTTGTTTGGGAGATGTGTTGAAACTCCCTATTTGAGCATGTTTACTCGCTGGTTTTTAGCTTGTAAAAGGCATTTATATGTTGGTTTAAGCTTCGACTTGAGTTTTGGCTTTTGGATGGCTTGATTTTCATAGGAAGCATGCCTTTGGAGCTATTTGGTGTTTCTTGCCATGTTTTATTGTTGAAATTGCCATGTATACTTAAGGATTGATGTTTATTTGAGTTGTATGCATGTTAGAAGTAAGTTGGTATGCATAGGGATGGTTTAAAATGAGTTTAAACAACTAAATTTGGCATTTCAGGCCTCGGAGTATCGATACCCTTGTAATGGTATCGGTACGACCATTGTAAATTAGAAGGGGGTAGCGATACACGGAGGCGTATCGATACCATTTTTGGCTACTAGTTTTACAGGTATCGATACCGGCCTTAAGGGTATTGATACCATCTCTTTAGGGTATCGATACTGGCCTTGAGGGTATCGATACCAGTTTTCTGAATGTGTTTTAGGGGGCGTGGTCGTCGAGGGAGTATCGATACCCTCTCTAAGGGTATCGATACAGTGGCAGTTAAATTGGTTAAAAAGTATCTTTGAACGTTATGAATATTTACATTTTGGTCCTTGAATGTGTGGATGCAATTAAGTGAGTTTGAATAATTATTTTGAGCCGAGTTTTGACAGAGATGCATGTAATATGATTAATTTAAAGATGGTAACCTGATTTTGGAGAAAACCCTTGAAATTTGATAAGTTTACATTTTGGTCCCTAAAGCTGTTTTGAATGCAATTGATGTTCGACTGATATTTTGTTTGTTCCGGTGCAACATAAAACACCTAGGTTTGTAACGAGCATCTATACAAGATAAAAGAAAAAAATAGGGTCTTTTATTGAGGTAAACCTTTTCAGTTTACTTCAATATTCCCCGTGTGACCTGTTCGGTTCGGTCGATCGCCTAGGCCAGGTCGAGGGGGTTACATTTGGTGGTATCAAAGTCAGGTTGTGAAGAATGGGATGATGGTAAGTTAATGGTAGGTCGATATGATGTGATTATATGTAATTGGTGATGTTTGCTTTGCACGGTGGATGTTGTAAGCCTGTTAATGTTGATCAAATGATAGTGATGCCATGTATAATGATTGTGATGTAAATATGAGTTGTTATATATGATGATGTTGTGGGCTAAATCTTTTTTATTGTGATGCAAGATGGTTGTGACATGTACGTTGTATGCTTTATGCTATGTTTGGGGGAAATTGGGATGCCCATTGCCTTATTACTATAGTAAAGTGTTTTTAAATTGAATTTGAAGTCTTGGGTCCTTGCTTAGAGTTGGCCTGAGTGTTTTGTTTTGTTTTGTTAGTTTGTTATCATGACTTAATTATAATAGCACAATAAATCGGGGAGAGAGTAGCAATCTGGTATTATTGTTGTTGCCGTTGGGCAGGGAATAGTAGAGTGTGTAGTGTCTCCTAGGGGCATGACGCCTCAATGTGCCTCGATATAAGTACAACCTGTGTCGGTCGGGCCAGTGTTGGATGCATGGCGCCTGGGGTATAGGAGATGTCCGGAGCTTGAGAAGCTGTTAATGCTGGAGTGCATGTGACTGCACTAGCTAGTGGACGATTGTGAGCTGCGGTTAGAGCGCTTACGTATTTTGGAAGAAGTTGAGCTCGTGGGTTGTCACCAGAGGTATCCATGGAGTGGATGACATGTACGAATAGGATTATGGAACATATGGGGTGTAATGATGCCCATAGTGTGAAGATGAGTTATATCTCAGTTATAAGGAGATGTGTATAGTTGGTGGACAACTGTGGTTGTGGAAATGGGACTCGATGCTGTGTTTTGGGAGTTCTTTTGAACTGTCCTAAAGGAGAAGTATCTGAGAGTTAGATACTTGGATGACAAGAAAGGTGAATTTGTGGTTTTGGTTCAAACTCATAAGTTTGTAGTCGAGTTAAGACATAGATTATTTAGTTGAGCGGGTATGCTCCTGGATTGGAATTGGATGTGAGACATCGATGTGATTGACTCTTTTATGGGTCTGTGCATGATGATAGACTAGATATGTGGTTTATATTGGCTACACCGTTTTCGACGTGTTGGTAACACGGGCGAGGTACATTGAGCGTAATCTGGGTTTAGCAAATCGTGTGAAAGGTTCTAGCTCTAGAAAGAGAGTTGCAGACTCTAGTTTTAACGGTAGCCAGTGTAAGAATAGTCATGCTAAAAGGGTATCGCCTAGGTTGAGGTGAGGTGGTAGTAATGTTGGATGGGGACCATAGGGTCAGTGTGTCTAGGCTTGAGTAACGTTTGATACCTATTAAGTATGTGGATCGTGTGACCACGTGAGACGATATTGGCCATATTTGATCGGTGGGGTATAGCTTTCCGCGCCAGTTGTTGCTAATGCTTTTGGATGTTATGGCTTGAACGTTCGTTTCAGAGGTGTTAGATGTGGGATTGTGTAAAGTGTCCATAAGTTATATATTTCATGCATATTCCATCTCATATTATTGTTGTTTTTTAGTACATTTTAGGCATAATTAGGTTCATGCATTGCATTTTACAATATTCTTTACTATGCCATGTTTTTTTTATTGATTTTCTCTTATTTGGTAAGGAAAATGTACTATTTTAGTTTAGTTTTAGTTTCAGGTGCTAGAGGCTGACAGAGGGAGAGAGGAGCTGAGGACATAATGCCGAGGCAGCAAACCAAGGAGTTGTACTGATGCAGTTCCAGACAGAGACAGTAGCTGCCGTGTAGCTGATGCCGCCCTACCTGCCCCCCAAGACAGCAAGATGAGAAATTGGAGAACTGGAGTGCGATCTATAGAGCCGAAAATCTTGATCTTAATGATGCTTTCCACTCAATTTTCCAATGACTCTAGTAGCAGGCAGAGCCGCCGAAGGAGGAATGCGAGATTACTTGCGGAGCAAGGCAACATGATTAAGTCCACATTCAACTCAAAGAAGTCAGAATTTAAGGTTGCATTTAATGCAAAAGCTACTTTGAAGACTTCTACTCGAAGAAGGACTAGACCTAGCTAATGCCTATATATACTCAATGAATTTTTACTTCAAAACAACTTAGGTTTTCCCTTAGGCATAATTTAGATTTTCTTGCCACCATTATGTTCTAAAATTCTCTTTGGGTTTGGGTTATGTTGTAATTAGTGTGAGAATGGTTGTTTAGGATTTTAAGTTTGTTTTTGCAATAAAGCTTCAAGGTTTGCTTATTCCATGTTCTTCATAGTTTTGAATTAAGGCAAAAGATTAGTTGATTACTATCCATTTGTTCGGTATCGAGAGAATCGAACTCACGAAAGGAGTAAGCACGATCTCATCTATAGACGGTGTTGATCAATCTAGCCTAGACATAGGTTAGGGTTTAAGGCGGCTAAAAGAGAATGAATAAACATTGTTGTCTTTGCACGATTCACGTCGCGACTGGTATTATCTGCAGTGGGCATCAACAACATTCTGACTTAGACATAAGTAGGATCAATTTCGAAGCCTTCTGCCGAGCCTTGTAGTTCTGCCGAGTTTGCCGCTAAGACACACATCCATTCCATTATCGGGGCAGCGAGAGCGTCATATCAGCCAATCTGCCATCTCCCACTAAGGCATCGAAGTCTGGCAGCGCAAAGCAACTTATCCTATTCAACGCAGTTTCGCAGTAAACAGTAGCATAACCCAGCCCATTCCATTAATCTAATTTCTTCCCTTTTATTTACTTGTTTTTTATTTTCTTCTTAAACAAACCAACTTATTTGTGCAATTACTTTTCTTGTGCAGGAACAACGAATCGAGTCAAGCTGTCCAATCCATGTGGGAGATGATATCTTTTATACTAATACTTGACAGGAGTGTGCACTTGCGCTCATATTTAGAGAACACTAAAACGCTCTACAAGTTTTTGGCGCCGTTACTGGGGATTGGTAACAGCGAAATTCGTTTTTAATTCTTGTACTTTTATTTTATTTGCTTTTAATTTTTAGTTTTTATCTTTATTCGGAAAAAAATATTTTACAGTTCCTTTGCTAAGTGCCTGACTAGGGTAAACCCAAAAGACGAAATCGTTTACGTTGACGATATCGAACGAAGAACAAGAGAACTCAAAAATGAGATCAGAACAACCCTTGGGAAAACTAAAGAAGAGAGAAAAGTGGAGGAAAGCATGGAAGTAATAAACGAAAACCCTGCCAACAATGCTTAGAACGGCAGGGATGGGCAGCAAGACCCACCGCCCAGAGAACAACATCAAGTTCCACCAAGGCAGCCGCCCCCTATTCCACCCAGGCAACCACGGTACGTTTGAACCACCAGGGATTACTTGGAACATGACTTCAGAGGGTTCGATCCAACAGTGACAGAACCTGAGATCGAGGCGGATCACTTTGAGCTGAAGCCCGTGATGTTTAATATAATCAACACGTTGAGGCAATTTGGCGGGACTGCCATAGAAGATGCTTGTCAGCACTTAAGAGGATTCTTGGACATATCAGGGCATTCAAAATACACGGAGTCCACCAAGACGTGCTAAGGCTAAGGTTATTCTCGTATTCACTGAGGGATAGTGCAAAGAAGTGGTTAAACAACTAGCCAACAGGGTCATTCAACACATGGACAGAGTTGTGCAAGGATTTTCTGGATCGTTTCAGCCCATCCAATGTCACAGACAGATTGAGAAACGAGATCACAACCTTCCGACAACGGGATGATGAGCCAATGTATGGAGCATGAGAGCGGTACCAATAGATGCTTAACAACTGCCCGCTCCATGGTTTTTTGGCTTGGACACAAGTATCAATGTTTTACAACGGGGTGAACTACCCAACTTGAATGATGATTGATGCCTCAGCCAACGGAATCATCCTCGACAGACCACTAGAGGAGGCACTGCGGATCCTGAACCAAGCCGCCAAGAACGACTATAAGTACCCAACAGCCCGCCGAGGCGGCATTAGGCGACCAATAGTTGTGAACAAAGTGGAAGCCTCAGAATCTCTCAATGCCCGCCTCGACAAGCTGACAGAGTTGGTTATGAACATGGTAGAGCCCACTAGGAAAGTCTATGAGGCCAAGGCTATAGAGCCATTCTGCGATGAGTGTGGAGGAAACCACGAGTCCTCTGAATGCACCGCATCTGCCATTTTCATGGGAGGATACAAGAGGAATAGTAGGCCCGCCACGAACATGTACAACCCTAGATGGAAGAATCATCCAAACTTCTCATGGAGCAATTCTAAAACAACTGCCAATCCACAACAGCAACAGGGAGGCTACCAGCAAAACTAGTCCAGACAACAAGCTCAACAGCCATAAAACAATAATTCACTAGAAGCAACCCTTCAAACTTTTATGTTTAACACTAGTGAATTTATTGATAAAACTGAGTAATTCATAGATAGGACAGAGATGAGGATGAACAACCAGGAGGCTGCAATAAAGAACCTGAAGATCCAGTTTGGGCAGTTCACTGCGATCTACAACATCATGACAATGGGAGCAACATCCAGCAGTACAGAGGCAGCAACTAAGCCCACATATGAGCAGTGCAAAGCCATATCAACCAGGAGTGGGAAACAGTTGAATGAGCCCAGAGTGGAAAAGCCAGAAGAGAAACAACCAGCACATAAAGAACTACCTGCCACGACAGCATCCACAGCAGCCGCCCCGGCAGTTGAGCGTGACAGAAGTCCTGAAGCAGATGATCCTCTATAGATAAAATTCCCATGCAAAGAACGTATAGAGGACATCTGCCCGCCAGCACCTTTCCCCCCAGGGGCTTAAGCAACATAAACATGAGTACCAATTCATAAAATTCTTGGATATTCTGAAGCAGGTGCATATAAATATCACTCTCATAGAAGCCATTCAGAACATGCCCAACTATGCCAAATACCTCGGGGACATGGTTTCTAAGAGGAAGAGAATTGGGGAGTTTGAAACAGTTGCTGTAACAAAGGAGTGCATAGCCATGCTACATAACAAGTTTCCACCCAAGCAAGCAAATCCAAGAAGATTTGTTATACCATGCAGAATAGGCAGCAAGCACGAAACAAAAGCCCTGTGAGACTTAGAAGCCAACATAAACTTGATGCATAAGGCAGTCTTTGACAAACTAGGAATTAGGCAAGCCAAACCTACCTTCATTATGTTGAAACTTGCTGATCATTCATTTGTACAACCGGAGGGCAAGATCGAAGACATCCTAGTTCGAGTGGGCAACCTTATTCTTCCAGCTGACTTCCTCATCTTAGACTGTGAGGCCGATGAAAACGCCCCTATCATCCTTGGGCGACCATTTTTGGCCACGGGAAGAACTCTAATAGATGTGGAACATGGGGAGCTGACCATGAGGGTAGACAATCATAGCATCAAAATAAATGTGCTACAACCCCCAGAAAAGGAAAAGGAAGGATGCCCTGATGCTCAGGCCGCCGAAAGCAACACAAAGACAGGCCAAGGCAGCAGCTGTTGCGGCAGAACAAAGGGCAGGATGAAGGATCCAATAGCACACCACCTTTCAGAACAGGAGGACTCCCCAGGAGGGAAAGACTAGAAACACCACCTCAGGAAGTGGTTATGTCTGGGAGATGCTCGCAAATGCACACCAAACATAACTTAATTAATTTAATTTTTATTTTCTTTATTTTTATGTTTTATGAATAAAATTTAATTTATTGCAATTTATTTTTCCTTAGGATAAGATTTTGAATTTATTTTTCACAATTTTATTTTTCAGAATTTATTTTTAGTATTTAATTATCTTTATTTTTATTTCAGGCTTTAGGAATAAAATAGCTAGATCAAGAAGAAGGCCCAACAAGGAGCCCGCCCACCATCCCGCCAAGACAGCCAAGGGCAGCCCAGCGCAGACAACGCGTAACGTCTAGTTGCCCGCTAACGGCTAGTTGCCAATGGCTACAGAAATAACGGGCAGAAACCTCGTAACGTGCGCAAGACAACTTGACCATTGGACATTTAATGCCGCCCCAGCACCTCTTGGTAGCCTCTATTTAAACCTTTCTCACCTCATTCATTCACTTTACTTTCACCTCCTTGTTATCTTATTCTTGATTCCACTGCTCTCTTTCAAATTATCTTCTTTTCAGTTTCAGTTAAATTTCAACCGTCTCACACATGGCTTCGACATCAGCACCCAAACCCACCTTCAAATGCTTTTGCTCCAAGGCATATTAAAAGAGATACAAAGATCAGTTTGCCAAGCAAGCAATTTGGGAGGAGCAAGGTTTCCACTACACGAAGCAAACAGGGGACCTTGGCTTAGAGCCCGCCTTGTTTGAGACCATCCACAAAAAGGAATGGGAAATATTCGCACGGCAGCCGGAGATGGCCAACATCACCATGGTTAGAGAGTTTTAAGCCCATCACCCCCGCCAAGAGCTATCGTTCGTATATGTCCGAAAGGAACCTATCAAGCTGAATGTTGTCGTCATCAATAGCTTCTACGGCCTAGAGATGGACGACAACCCTCACGAGGAATGGAGGCAGTCACTGACGGCTGCAGACTATGACATACTCAAGGCCAAGCTGTGCAAGCCCAACATGTCGTGGTTGGCAGGAAAGCATGGCGGCTCTGTCCAAAGCTACCACCTGCTGCCAAAGCCTAGTCTATGGATCACCTTTATCAAACGACGTCTGCTGCCTACCTCCCACAACTCCACTGTCGATCGGCCGCACCTTGCTCTTATCCACAGCATCATGGTGAACCGGCCTATCAATGTTGAGGAAATAATATGTAAGGAGATCCATAACTGCTTCCACAAGACGAAGGGCAGGCTATACTTCCCGTCACTCATCACCGCCCATTGTGCCAATTTCAATGTCCCAACCGACCCCGAGGATGAGTTGACAACTACCAAGGAGGAGTGGACCAGGAAAGTCCGCCTGCAGATGATGCAGGCCCCGAAGACAGAGCCCATCAACCCAGCAAGCCCTCTACCGCCCAACCTGCCACTCCAGCCGCCCCCAGCAGCATTGAAGCTGCCCCAACCAATAAAGTCCTCACTCTACTGCACACCCTCATCGACAGCAACAAACGGTTTGAACAACATCAACTGACCTTCATGAAGTATGTGGGGGAAGTCCAAGAGGCATTTGTGGCTTATCTCCTGTAGAAGTACCCTGATGACGGCCCCACCCTGCCTCCTTACCCCACTGATCTCGCCGCCGCAGCTGCCCCTGCACAAGGAACACCGTCAGAAGCAGTTGTCTGCCACGCCGCTTTCCGCTGCCAGATGCCATCTCTGATGCACTACCCATCATATTCCGCCACCTCCGCTTCCAACACGGTGGCAGACTCCCCAGAGCGACATCAACAACATCATTCCCCAATCTGCACAGCGCCAACGGTGGCAAACACCTCCTCATTAGACGAGGTCGAGCAGCAGCAACCCCAATGGCGATTGATCCTCCGGCAACACCAACAGAGGAAAGAACAAGGAAGAGGAAGCGACACATCATAGCTGCCAAGCTAGAGAACGAGGAGACAGAATCAGAAGAGAGCGAAGCCTCTCCTGCCACTCCTCTTACAAAACTGCAAGAAGAGCCTCGCCCCAATCCCAAGAGAGTCCAGCTGCCGCAGACATCAAAGTTCTCATCAGCGAAGTCTGCCGCCCGGGCATCTGCCGGTCGCTGCCTTATCATCCAATCCTCATCCTCCTCCTCCTCAGCAGCAAAGACCCAATCCTCCTCCCAACCATCTGTCAACTTCTAGTTTTTTCTTTTTTTCTCTTTCTTTTATTTTTTTTTTCTGTTTTTTCAATTGTTTTTATTTTTCTGTTTTTTATTTTCAGTTTTTATTTTGTGCATTGAGGGCAATTCCCATCTGAGTTTGGGGGGTTAGCACTCATCATGTTAGGCATACTTTAGTGCATATTAGATTGCATAATGTACTTGCCTCAGAAAAATTAATCGAAAAAAAATTTCTTGTTAGAACTTGTGCCTATGATAGGATAGCCGACTTTAAATTTTTGCACCAAGTTAACATGAATTTAATTTTGGGGAAAAACATGAAGTAAACTTAGGATTTTTCTATAGTTGCCAAAAATTAAAACACTATTGTTACTTGCTGAATTTGTTTAAGTTTCTGGTAAATATTGCCTGTTGAATTGTTTGTAAAATTCTAACATGGTTGCAGGAAGCTGCCGCGATAGGCAACAAATAGAAAAAAAGCACTGCCAAGACAGGAAAAAGAAAAATTTTATGTTGTCTATTCCTAAAGGTACCCGAAACAGGCTCTAGGAAGAATCATGTCCGAGGACACTCCGCTGCTATCAAAGTCCATGAATCTAAAAATTTTGAAGTGACGAACAAATTAGCATGAGTGAATGAAAGTCTTCACGGGATGACTCTACTCCATGGGTTCGAGTTTTTTTAGTTTGCTCCTATCTTAATTTCAAACCTAGAAGAGTAGTTGTGATGAGCTGAAGCCCTCATTGCCACAATTATTTAAATTGTGCTTAAATATGTTGTCTCGGCAGCAACCTTGTATATCATGACAACATATCTATTTACTTAGAATATTCATCAGATTCAGCCTGTATACAGTTCTGCACACACTTCGCTAGAATATTATAGTTTAATTCTAAGGTAATTCATGTTATTCCCCTCTCACTAATCTAATGACAGGTGCCACGGCCTTGAGGTGTTAAATCAAGTTTAAAACATAATTTTTTTTCTTTTTGATTAGTTTAAAGGGCAAGTATGTTTAGGTTGCATTGCTTGAGGACAAGCAATAGTTCGAGTTGGCGGGGTGTGTAAAGTGTCCATAAGTTCTATATTTTATGCACATTCCATCTCATATTATTGTTGTTTTTGAGTACATTTTAGGCATAATTAGGTTCATGCATTGCATTTTATATTATTCTTTACTCTGCCGTGCTTTTTATTGATTTTCTCTTATTTGGTAAGGAAAAAGTACTATTTTAGTTTAGTTTTAGTTTCAGGTGCTAGAGGCTGACAGGGGGAGAGAGGAGTTGAGGACATGATGCCGAGTCAGCAAACCAAGGAGCTGTACTAATGCAGTTCCAAACAGAGACATCAGCTGCCGTGTAGCTACTGCCGCCCTACCTGCCGCCCAAGATAGTAAGATGAGAAATTGGAGAAATGGAGTGCGATCTGTAGAGCAGAAAATCTTGATCTTAACGATGTTGTCCACTCAATTTTCCGATGAATGTAGCAGCAGGCAGAGCCACCGAAGGAGGAATGCGAGATTACTTGCGGAGTAAGGCAACATGATTAAGTCCATATTCAACTCAAAGAAGTCAAAATTTAAGGTTGCATTTAATACAAAAGCTACTTTGAAGACTTCTACTCCAAGGACTAGACCTAGCTAATGCCTATATATACTCAATGTATTTTTACTTCAAAACAACTTAGGTTTTCCCTTAGGCATATTTTAGGTTTTCTTGCTGCCATAATGTTCTAAAATTCTCTTTGGGTTAGGGTTAGGTAGTAATTAGTGTGAGAACGGTTGTTTAGGATTTTAAGTTTGTTTTTGCAATAATGCTTCATGGTTTGCTTATTCCATGTTCTTCATAGTTTTCAATTAATGTGAAAGATTAGTTGATTACTATCCATTTGTTCGGTATCGAGAGAGTCGAACTCACGAAAGGAGTAAGCACGATCTCATCTATAGACGATGTTGATCAATCCAGCCTAGACATAGGTTAGGGTTTAAGATGGCTAAAAGAGGACGAATAAACATTGCTGTCTTTGCACGATTCACGCTGCAACTGGTATTATCTGCAGTGGGCATCAACAACATCCTGACTTATACACAAGTGAGATCACTTTCGAAGCGTTCTACCGAGCCTTGTAGTTCTACCGAGTTTTCCGTCGAGATACACATCCATTCCATTGTCGGGTCTGCGAGAGCGTCACAACAACCAATCTGCCATCTATCTTCGAGGCATCAAAGTCTAGCAGCGCAAAGTAACTTATCCTATTCAACACAGTTTTGCACTAAACAGTAGCATAACCCAGCCCATTCCATCAATCTAATTTCTTCCTTTTTATTTACTTGTGTTTTATTTTATTTTCTTCTTAAATAAACCAACTTATTTGTGCATTTACTTTTCTTGTGCAGGAACAACGAATCGAGTCAAACTGTCCAATCCCTGTGGGAGACGATATCTTTTATACTATTACTTGATAGGAGTGTGCACTTGCGCTCATATTTATGGAACTCTAAAACGCTTTACAGAATGTAAGTAACTAGTTTCTTTGGTGAAATTGTTGTTACAAGAAAATTGTATAGGAGATGTCCTTTATTTGTTCAAGGCCATGTGTTTTCAGTTGATTTGATGGAGTTGGCTTTCTATGGTTTTGATGTAATCATTGGGATGGATTGGTTGACCGAGCATAGAGTTGTGGTCGATTTTGATGTTTAGCGAGTTACCTTGAAACTTGTTGATGATTATGAAGTGGTAATCGTGGGCGAGAACGCGAAATTCTTGTCCAATGCAATTTCGGCTCTTGAAGCAAGTCAAATGATGGAGTTAGGTTCTGAAGCTTTCCTAGCCTATGTAATGAACCATGGTACAAAGAAGGTGCGAGTACAAGACGTATGAACAATATGTGAGTTCCCGAGTGTCTTTCTGGAAGAGTTGCCTGGTCTGCCATCGAACAGAGAAGTTGAGTTTGGCATAGAGTTGTATGAAAATACGACTCTAATGTCATTTGCTTCTTATCGAATGGCACCTAAGGAGTTGAAGGAATTGAAAACACAACTTCGGGGGTTGCTAGTTTGCGGGTTCAAAAGGCCAAGTGTTTCATCTTGGGGTGCACTGATATTGTTTGTAAAGAAGAAGGATGGCTCTAAGATTAATTTGAGGTCTAGGTATTATCAATTGAAGGTAAAAAATGTAGAAGTGCATAAGACAGCTTTTCAGACAATGTACGGGCATTATGAATTCTTGGTGATGTCGTTTGGTTTGACAAATGCACTGATTGCATTCATGGATTAGATGAATCATGTGCTGCAAGTGTTGTTGGAGAATCAACTTTATGCTAAAATAAGCAAGTGTGAGTTTTGGCTCAGGGAAGTTGTCTTCCCTGGACAAGTGGTGTCGGCTGAGGGTATCTGGGTTGACCCACACAAGATCGAGGTGGTGATGAATTGGAGATGCCTAAATCAGTGACGGAAGTGTGTAGTTTCCTTGGTTTAGTTGGATATTATCAAAGGTTTGTTGAAGGTTTCTCTAAGATTGTTGCACCGTTAACTAAGTTGTTATACAAGAATGTTTGTTTTGAGTGGACGGATGTTAGACAACAAGCTTTCGAGAAGTTGAAGGAAGCTTTGACGCAAGCTCCTTATTTGATTCAACCTGAATCGGGTAAGGAGTTTGTGGTTTATAGTGATGCATCATATGTTGGTCTAGGTTGTGTGTTGATGCAATGTGGGAAGGTTGTGGCGTATGCACCTAAGCAATTGAAGGTGTATGAGCGCAACTATCCTACTCATGATCTAGAGCTTGCTGCAGTTGTGTTCGCTTTGATGATTTGTAGGCACTACCTTTACGATGAGAAGTGTGTGGTTTACGCAGATCATAAGAGTTTGAAGTATCTAATGTCCCAGAGAGAGTTGAATATTAGGCAATGAAGATGGTTGGAGTTGCTTAAATATTACGATCTAATGATAAAGTACCGTCCTGGAAAGACCAATGTTGTGGCTGATGCTTTGAGTAGGAAAGTGGTTGTTGAGTTGAGACCGATGTTTGCTCGGTTGAGTATATCGTGAGATGGTGGGTTGATAGACGAGTTACAAGTGAAACCTTCCTTAATTCAGTTAATTAAGGATAAGCGGTTGCTTGATGATTCTTTGGTGTCTCATGTTCAGGATATAACATATGGTAGTGTAACGGATTTTGTTTTAATGATGATGGTGGTTTGTGCTTTAAAAGTCGTATAGTCATAGCAGTCATTTTGCTATGCATCCGAGTAGTACAAAGATGTTTTGTGGTTTGAAAAATGAGTACTATTGGGTTGGGTTGAAAAAGGATGTTGCCGATATTGTGAGCAAGTGTATGGTTTGCCAGCGTGTGAAAGTTGAGCCTCAGTTTCCTTCCGGTTTGTTACAACCTTTGAGAATACCGGAATGGAAATGGGAGAGGATTACGATATATTTTGTGTATGGTTTGCGTTTGACCCCAACCAAGAAGAACTCTTTTTGGGTGATTGTAGATCGTCTTTCGAAGTGTGCGCATTTCTTGGCTGTGCATACTACGTATATGTTGGATAAGTTAGCAGAGTTGTATATTGCTGAGATTGTGCGTTTGCATGGTGTGCCTAAATCTATACTGCCAGATAGGGATCCGAGGTTTACAACGAGGTTTTGGGAGTGTTTACACCAAGCGTTGGATACACGTTTGAATTTCAGTACCTCGTATCATCCTTAGACAGATGGTTAGTTGGAGCGAGTTATCCAAGTGTTGGAGGATATGTTGAGATGTTGTGTTATAGATTTCCAAGGTTCTTGGGAAACACAGTTGCCCTTAGTGGAGTTTGCCTATAATAATAGTTTCCAGGCAAGCATACAAATGGCTACGTACGAAGCTTTGTGTGGAAGGAAGTGTAGAACGCCTCTTTGTTGGGCAGAGGCGGGGCAAAAGTTGGTTTCCTTGCCAGATTTGCTTAAGGGAACAATTGAGAAAGTGAAGCTCATATGTGAGCGGTTGCAGGCTACATCGGATCGTCAAAAGTCTTACGCGAATTTAAAGTGTAAGGAGGTTGAGTTTGTGGTTGGAGATCGCATGTTTTTGAAGGTATCGCCTTGGAAGAAGGTGATGAGATTTGGATGTAAGGGTAAGTTTAGTCTGAGGTTTATTGGACCTCATGAGGTTTTAGAGCGTGTTGTTCCTGTTTCATATCGGTTGAGGTTGTTTCCCGAGTTGGAGAAAATCCATGATGTGTTTCATGTTTCGATGTTGCGAAAGTATAGATCAGATCCATCTCATGTGATGCCTGTTGAAGAGATTGAGTTCAATTCGGAGTTGTCTTATGATGACAAACCAGTAGGGATTCTTGATTCTAGTAGCAAAGTTCTTCATGGTAAGACGATTGAACTTGTGAGGGTGTTGTGGTGAAATTGAGGAATCGAGGAGGCCACATGAGAAGCAAGGCGAACATGTTGAGGCAGTTCCCACACCTTTTTCCTTTGGGTAAAATTTCGAGGATGAAATTTCCTAAGTGGGGGAGAGTTGTAACGCCCCGATTTTGGGCCTAGATGTTTTAGGCATCGGTTTGGGTTAGTCGAACTTGGAAGTAGAGGTTCGAGCCTTTAGAGGCGGTTCAGGGAAAACGTAGTCCGAGATGGGATAAAATTATGAGAAAAAAATTCTAAAATCTTTAAAAATATATATTGAAGGTTGGTAAAATCAATTTTAGAAAATGAGTTTTGGAAAGTCGAGATTTCGAAAAGTGACCATTTTGTAAAAAGTGCAAAGTTAGATTTTAAGGACTAAAATGAAAATAGGAAAAGACTTAGAATCTTTAGGAAGCTTATATCGTTTTTTTGGGCCTTTTCTCTCAAATTGACCATTTTAATTATACTAATAAAAAGATTTTACGTAACTAACTTCTCTCATTTTAATTAAAACAAGAGAAGAGTTTACATAACTTACTTCTCTCATTTTGCACTCAGCCACACACTCTTTATTTTCTAAAATCCAGAGAGTTTTTCCATCTTTTCTAATCCTTTTTAATAGCAAAAGAGTTCTTTCATTCTCCTATCATTTATCATTAGGTTTACTTGAAGATTTCATCAAAATCTTGTCATTTGTGGAGAAAAGGCAAGGTTAGAGGTAAGATTTCGTTTAACTCATCTAATCAAGGTTCTTTAATGAAATTCCCAAGTCTCGTACCTCCTAAATATGTTTATTAACTTTGTTTTATAGTTGATTAATGGAAAATTTGCTAAAATGGCTTTATTTGGTGATTTTCCAAGATTTTCGTTTGGGCACTGTTTTTGGTTGATTTTAGATTGATTTTAAAGTTTTTTAGGATATTAAATGATGTTGAAATAAAGGCTCAATCATAATAATCCCGGATTAGGTTGGATCTCTAAAAGTTTAGGTTGTTAATTAAGGGTTTTTGGCTTGGAAATGTGAATATGGTGTTGTTGGGTGTTATTAGATGTAATTAGGTGTTTTTGGATGTTGATTGATGGTTAAAAGTGAATGGAAGTGATGGATTATGGCTGGGTTAAGTTTCGAGTAAGATCGATTGAGTTTTCGGTTGCTTCGGATAGGCTTTTAAGTGCCTTTGGGAAGAGCTGCGAGTTTTTAGTGATTGCTGGTGATTTTAATGCATTTAGATGCATTAATCCTCTATTCTTGTGTGGTATAAACAAGGGAGGATTCTTTGGAAGCATTTGGCGAAGTTCCGGGGACTTCGGACGCTTGATTTTCGCGTTGGCGATTGAGGTTTCGCGTGAAGGTGAGTGGAAATGAGATTTCCAGCTTTGAAACGCTTAAAAGGTTGTTTTCAGAACTTAGTGTAATCTTGAAACTCTTTGATAAGTTCGGAAGTAAGTAAAGTGATTTTCTCTCTCATATTGTGCTATTATGAGATTGTTGATGCACTTGTTTTAAAATGCATATTGTAACTGTTAAAGCATGATTTGAGGTAAATGAATTGCTGTTTTTGATGATATAATGATGAAGGATGCACATGGTAAGTGATCCTTGTAAGTATACGTTTATACTTGTGATTTTAAGCATGATTTGATGCTTGAGAATGAGGTTGGTAATTGATGCTTTGAAAATAGTGAAATATGTGGTGAAAAGTAGTTCATATTGGCAAGTGATGATATGAAAATACTATTCAAAATGCTATCGGATATAGTTAGATGGCTATAGGATTGAGTGCACTATAAACAAGTCGCCTTGGATGTTGAGAGGTTGAAATTGTACCGAATACTCCATCCATGTACCCTAACGATCAAGGAATGGTTAAGGTGTCGCAACGGTGGAGGATAGCTCCCGCGTGTGAACCTTGTATAGTGTCTCGTCTCTCATTAGTGGGCTATACATCTACCGATGAGTGGTGTTGAGGGGATGTGATTGTACCGAATAATCCACCACGGTTGTCACAACGGTAGAGTGTATGAAGTGTTTGGGACAACACTTGGAAATCTGTGTATCCGATGTGGTTTTTGAGAAATTATCTTGTTGCTAATCACTTGTGAGCCAATATGAGAAATGATGTAATTTAAAATGTGTTATGTTGCATAATATTGAAAATGCATGTTTTTAATCTTTAAGCTTAGCATGTGTGGAAATGCTTGGGAAGGCTTAAATTGAGTTTAGCAAATGGGAATTGCTGTTGGTTGGTTAAAACGTGTTGCATGTGGTTTTCATGCTGAATTTGAATGAGAAAAGTGCATGGTTTTTGGATGGCATGATGGATTTTAAATGATACTTTTGTTAACTGAAATGAGATTTCAATGTAGTTTGGAATCTGGTTTAAATGCATTGATGATGTTTTGGTTTTGAGCATTCCTCACTAAGCCTTTTGTGCTTGCGCTCTTTTTATTCATCAATGCAGACAAATAAAGTCTTGGAGGCAGCACTAGCAAGGGATCAGTGAAAGACTTCGTTTGAATGTATGTTTTGTTTATGGACTAGAGTAATAAAGGCAATGGGGGATCTATGGTTTGTTTGGGAGATGTGTTGAAACTCCATATTTGAGCATGTTTACTACCTGGTTTTTAGCTTGTAAAAGGCCTTTATATGTTGGTTTAAGTTTCGACTTGAGCTTTGGCTTTTGGATGGCTTGATTTTAATAGGAAGCATGCCTTTAGAGCTCTTTGGTGTTTCTTGCCATGTTTTGTTGTTGAAATTGCCATGTATACTTGAGGATTGATGTTTATTTGAGTTGTATGCATGTTAGAAGTAAGTTGGTATGCATAGGGATGGTTTAAAATGAGTTTAAGCAGCTAAATTTGGCATTTCAAGCCTCAGAGTATTATTACCCTTGTAATGGTATCAGTACGACCTTTGTAAATTAGAAGGGGGTATCGATACATGGTGTATCGATACCGTTTTGGCTACTGGTTTTATAGGTATCGATACCAGCCTTAAGGGTATCGATACCATCTCTTTAGGGTATCGATACTGGCCTTGAGGGTATTGATACCAGCTTGCTGAATGTGTTTTGGGGGGCTTGGTCGTCGAGAGAGTATCGATACCCTCTCTAAGGGTATCGATACAGTGGCAATTAAATTGGTTAAAAAGTATCTTTGAACGTTCTGAATCTTTACGCTTTGGTCCCTGAATGTTGTGGATGCAATTAAGTGAGTTTGAATAATTATTTTGAGTTGAGTTTTGACAGAGATGCATGTAATATGATTAGGGGTTATGTAGGGGTTGGATTGGACGACTATGGCGAGACCTCAACATCTATACATGTTTAGAGGGTGATGTACAAGATGCCCTCTTTGGTCGGGATCAGGATTGCGGATGTGAACTTCTCCTCAAATTACGATGCAAAGTGGGTACCAAGATAAGTTGAGGAACTGAATAATCGATCATGCCATCGTATCGATTATAAATTAACTATGACACCATTTGTCTAAATCATGTTTAGGGGTACAATTGACCGGTTAGAACGTCGCTGACCTCGCCCCGGTTATGTACAAGATAACATCTTTTACTGGGATCAGTGGCCTAGCTATCAAAATTTATTTTCGTCATTTTATGTGTTTGATTGAAATGTAATAAACTTACGTTGTTATTCTTACCCTATAAAGGCTTTGAAACCATTTTCACGCGCTTGTTACACCTGCTAATTAGAATTACTGATCAACTATAATTGCAATTGCTTAACATCTAAAGATTACATCTACAATTTAAGATTTCAATCATAATATAAAAAAATAGACCTCACATTCTATACATAGCGAGGTCCATTGACATGACACTATGTACTAGTCCTGCCACGTCAGAAATCTCTGCAAACCTCACATTCTGCAGAGCGCGAGGTCCATTTAAAACGTGATCTAATACCTCATGTTTTAGAGAGCACGAATGTTTGACTATATAAGGCAAAAACGAGGGCAAACAAACCCACCAGCATTTGCTATCGCTCTAGAAAAATCTGTATCAGATTTGAAGAAAAGATACAACTGTTGCTACTAATGGCAATGGATCACGTATCAGAAAAATTGTTTTACAAATTAATTTCCCTAATATTGCGATTTGTTGGTATAATTAGTCGCATTTATATGGTGACTACATTATTTTGGTCAATTAATAATATTTGGTGATATGTATCTTCCTTGTTTTGGTTCAAGATCTACGAAAAATCGCAATATTAGGTAATGAGTGGACCTTTTAAAGTGCTGAGATCAGTCTTGAACTTTTGTTTTAGGCTACCGGTAGCTTCTTCGTACGCCTTTATCGTGAAGGCTACAGGAAGTCCACCGCATGTAACGTTGTTGGTGACATCTATGTTGTGAATGATGATGATTATCGCGTACTCACAAAATCCATGAAGCTTTAGGGCTCCAACAACTAGGAAGAACTATGACGCCATTTGTCTACACCAACGACACATATCTTGGCAACCATACCACTCGGAAAAACTATCGCACATCTCGTCTAAATCAATTCCTATATAATTTATTTTGTCTGCATGTTTAGGGGTACAATTGACCGCGTGTTTAGGGGTACAATTTTTTAAGATACAAAAAATAAAAATATAATTTACATATTATTTGGGACTCCGATAACATCATTATTATCAGAAAACATTGCATACAGCTCAAGCTCAAGGGCCCCGCCTAAAGAAAACTGTAGGTGAGATTCCACCATCAATTCCACATCAGTGTTGTCCACAACATGGTATAATGAGTACATTAATGGTTCTAACGACGTCGGTAGTCGAAACTTCAACGGTTCCAACTTTTTCCCACGACCATGTAGAACATATTTCTTCACTTCCTTCATCAACTTCTTATTCGATAAGTTCCTTGGCAGTGGAAGCAATAAAATACTTGAGGGTTGAAATACGACGTCGAGAGATGCATCATTGACTATCTTCCTATCGTAGTATACCAAATATGTAATAGTTTCTCGTCTCAACATATTATATCGATCAAGCTATTTACAAATAATATTGAATATTAGACTAAGAAGAAGAAGAACGAAGATTAGTTGCGAGAATATTCGGAGACCTTCTTCCTCTATTTATTGGCTTAACGGGCCTCGCTATATGTAGAGCGCGAGGTCATATTTAAGGAAAATATGGGCAAATTTTGCAACTTATTCTTAATTTTGGCATAATCATCAAAATAATTAGGAAATTAATTAAAACGTTCAAAATGACCTCACTTTTTACAGCGAGCGAGGCCACTTTTTTTTTTTTGCTTTTTTAATAAAAATATATTACATTATTCTCAAGGATTACACAAATGCGACGATTAACTTCCCGAATAAACCCATCAAAAATGATTCCCAAGGCATTTTACCTTTTTATTGAGGCCAAATCCATTTTCAGGGCCATTTTTATACCGTTTAAAATGTATGTTATGTGTCAATATCAGTCTCAAATGAAAGATAAATTCCAATACGAGGCCTCTAACCTAAAATATTACAAAGATTAATCTAATAATAAACTGAGAAAACACCTCCAACATGCCTACTAAGCCATTTCAACTACTTATTCTTGGACAAAAACTAGCGTTTGAACCATTTTCAACGCGCTTTTTATACAGTGTGCAATGCCTCTTACGTGCCAATATTAGTCTCAAATGGAAGATAAGTTCCAATACTACGTATCTAAGCTTAAAAATTACAAAAATTATCGGGCTAACGCCACGATAAAATGCCTCAAACATGGCTACACACCATTGTATTTCAACCTAGAATTCATGGACCTCGCTTTCTGCAAAACACGAGGTCCTTTTATTTTCTTTCACGATACATTCAATATCTTAGGGACCTCGTGTTTGGGAGAGCGCGAGGTGTTATCTAGTAATTTTAAATTACAGAATATGAAAAGGCAGCCCACATCGGATGGACCTTGCTATTTGTAGAACGTGATGCAAGGGTTTCGCATTTCCCAGAACACGAGGTCGCCTTACGTGGAAGATTTGAGGGTTATTTTTCTAAATAACATTGGTTGGGGGGTCATTTTCGTAAATAACTAACTAAAAAGGTTTTCTTATATAATAACGCCTTTTACTTTCCTTTGTCCTTTTTTTCTTTTTGAAATTGATAGAACAACCAGAGTGGACATGGTGCCACTACCACCTCCAGCCAAGGACTTTATGAAGACTTTCTGGCATTTTGGGTCAGAATTTGCAACATGTACATAAAAAATAAGTGAATGAGTCGAACTTCTCATACGATGTGATCATTTTGGTACGCTGGTGCAGTTTTCAGCTTCACAACCGTTCCCAGTATGTGTTTATGCATTAGGTTTAGCCACGGCCGCAAGTCTCTGTACGATTCCTCCCACTGGCCATACAATTTTTGTATGGCCCGCCACCTTGCGTACCATGCTTTGTGGTACTCAACTATGTAGTCGTACTAAGATTTGGCTGTAGCAATACATGTGGCAACCGTTACATGCGGATTTGCCTTCACCAGTGGAATAAATGTTTTGCAGAGCACCTGCACATCCAAGTTAGGATGATCCTAACTTAGTCTACTGACGGTGCACCTATGAGGCCCCTCGAGTTTTATGATCTGTCATAGTCGGTTTAGCTTCTTCAAGCACGATACTTGAACCCTCCAATTACCCCTGGCTCTTGTGGGCACATTCCGCAATGTAGTAATTCGGTTGAGTCTTCTTCACAGTCGTCGTAACTGAGTTGCGTATGTTATAGTTCTTGATGGCAGCCACGATGAGTTCTTTCCTTATAAAGGTCATCCAAATACTGAGTTCACCATTAGCACGCTGGTTGTACTACTCAAGTTCTGGGAATTGCGAGAATTTTGGAACATTGAAGGCTTCAATATCAATTGTTGTTGTAACGCCCTGGTTTTGGGCCTAGATGTTTTAGACATCGGATCGGACCGGTCGAGAATGGTTCGAATTGCGTAAGGTGATTTAAGGAAATCAAGGATCGGGATAGGATAAAATTATGATAAAAATTGCTAAAATCCTATAAAAATATGTTTATGGGATTGGTCAAATCAATTTTACAAAAAAGGGTTTTGAAAAATGGACATTTTGAGTAGTGACCAAATTGTAAAGTTTTAAAACTGTGGAAAAATGCTATTTTCAAGAAGAGATTCAAAATCTTAGACTCTATAGGGAGCTTTTGTACAATTTAGCCTTCCTTCAATTTGACATGTGTTTTTAAAGGGTTTTAATAAAGGAATTAAAATGGTTTTAATTAAATATTAAATAAATGAGAAATTAGAGAGGTTTTAATCACGTAACTACTTTCCCCTCTCTCATTTCAGCCAAACACATTTGTCAAACAACTTTTCATCAGATTTCTCTTCTCTCAAATTCCTCTCTTCTTCTCTAAACTCTTTTTCAAAGATTCACTTCTTTTTCTTCAAGATTTTTGGAAGGAAAACTTGCCAAATTGTCAAGGGAGCAAGGATTGGAGGTAAATCCCGTTCTTAACCTTCAATCTAGGTTCTTTATTGAAATTCCCAAGATTATTGACTCTCATTTATGATTTCTAACTGAATTTTTATTATATTTTTGAATTAAGAGCAAAATCTTGCAAAATTGGGATGTGATTCTTGATTTTCGGACTTGATGAGTTGGGCTCTGTTTTGTGTTGATTTTATTTGAGTTCCAAGTTGATTTATAGGTAAAAATGATGTGTTGATAACATAGACCCCGAAATCCTTGAGATCCTTGAGGTTCTTGGTTGTTTAAGGTGAGATTTTGGGGTGTTTTGGTGGAATCTTGCTTGCTGGAGGTATAAGGTTGGGTTAGGATGTTTTTTAGATGTGTTTTGATGTTTATAATGCTTTGGAAGTGTTGTATGTTGGATGGGATTGGTTTAGGAAGCAATCGATTGAGTTTCGGTTGCTTTGGATGGGTATTTTGGTGTTGTTTGGGTGAGCAACGAGTGTGTGAATTGTTGCTGGTGTTAGAATGCATTTTAATGCATTTAGATCTCTGTTTTGATGATGTGAAAACAGGGGATCTTGATCCGAAAGCAAACGAGGTGATTTTAGAGGCTCCGGAGGTGTAATCTTCGTGTCGGCGAACAAGGCTTCGCGTATCGGTGAGTGGAAATGCAATTTCCTGCTTGAAACGATTTGAGCGTGATCTTGGGATCTTAGTGTAAGTTCGATACACTTAACTAAGCTCAAGTGTAAGTGTTTCGGTAATCCCTCTCTTGGAAATGTGCTATGTTTGATGAAATTGCACTTGATGTAAGAGTGGATTTGTTTACTATTTTTAAGCATGTTTAAGCATGGTTTGATGCTGGATTTTAATGCCATTATGTAAAGGATGCACTAGGTAAGTGATCCTTGGTTTGCATGTGTTGAATGCATATGATATTAAGCATGTGATGCTTGTGTAAATGGCATTGTGGTTATGCTTGTAAAATAGTGGATTAATGGGGTTAAATGATTATATTAGCAAGTGATGAAAATGGTTTTTGGTTACTTTAATCGGATATAGTTAGCCGGCTATAGGATTGGGTGCACTGTGAATAAAGTCGCCTTGGATGTCGAGGGGTTGTGATTGTGCCGTAATCTCCATCCAAGTACCCTAACGATTGAGGTTAAGATCACAACGGTGAATGGTTAGTCCCGTGTGTGAGTCTTGTGTATGTTTCCTATACTCTCGTTAGTGGAATTATACAACTACCGATGAGTGATGTTGAGGGGTTGTGATTGTGCCATTAATCTCCATCACGGGTGTTGAGGGGTTGTGATTGTGCCATTAATCTCCACCTTGTGTAGTCCGGTAGTTTGTATGAAGCGTGAGGGACAACGCTTGTAATCCGCGTATCCGATTGTGTCTTGTGTTGAAATGATTTATGGATTATCACTTGTGAGCCAATATAATGTAAATGAATAATGTGAAGCATGAGATGCTTGTAAATGATGCAAGAATGCATGAGATGCTTGGTAAAGCATGAGCAATGGTGTAATTGCTGTTTTAAAGTGATGCATATGAGCTTGTGTTTATTAAATGCATTGTTGTCTTGAGAAGACATGGTTTATGAAAAGTATGTGATAAAAGTGGTGGTTTTACAAATTATGTTTAATGCATTAATGAATGTGGTTTAGCGATCCTCACTAAGCTATATGCTTACACTCATTTGTTTTATCAATGCAGAGAATTGATCATTACAAGGCATCCCAAAAGCAAGAGAAATCCAAGGCTTTGTTAAAGAGATGTATGTGGTTCACTCTTAGTGTAATAAG
The DNA here is from genome assembly GCA_030270665.1 of Hibiscus trionum. Classification (NCBI taxonomy): domain Eukaryota; kingdom Viridiplantae; phylum Streptophyta; class Magnoliopsida; order Malvales; family Malvaceae; genus Hibiscus; species Hibiscus trionum. The sequence continues at coordinate 53,606,849 of BSYR01000008.1, forward strand.
TGGCAATGGGTGGGACTTCTACTTTCTGTTTTGATTGGAGATGTTGGTTGTTATAAGCATGTTTAGTTTCTAGTTGTGGACTTGTAATTGTCCCTTATATGGTCCTATGGCTTGGTTGTGGTGTTTTACCCCTTTTAATAGCTTTATGTCTCAAGCATGCTAGAATTGCTAAATGCCATCATGATATGATGTGGTTGAAGAGTATGATTTGTTGTTTGATGGTGTTTGAAAGTTTATTAGATAGAGTATATCTTGTATGCATGATTTGAGCTTGTTTGAATGTGATTTGGTATGATTAAATGGTGTTAGTTGAAGCCAATCTGGTATGCGTATCGATACATGGGGAAGCGTATCGATATGCTAAGGCAAAATGAGGCAATTCTGTACAGGGGTATCGAAACAGATTTCCCGCGTATCGATACGCCTAGGCCAAGTTTGAAGGCCGTACTGATACGCGAGGAAGCATTTCGATACGTTTGAATCTTCTTTAGCTACTGTCTTCCTGCGTATCGATACATGGCCAAGTGTATCGATACGGGTAGTTAAATTACAGTTAAAAGTATCTTTCAAGGTTTGAAAATGTTGCATTTTGGTCCCTGAATATTGTGTGTGCAATTGAATGTGTTTGGATGATCTGTTTGAGCTGAATTTTGACATGTTGGCATGTTACATGACTAATTAAGGATTGGTAACTCTAAAACCATGAAAGTTCCTATATTTAATGGTTTTTACAGTTTGGTCCCTAAAAGTCAAATGTATGCAATTGAACCCCTAATCGAACCCCGATCGCTGTGCCGTTTTCACCTAATCGCTTTGCTAAACTTATAGGTTAATAATATGCATCTAGAAAATATAAAAAGAAAAAAGGGTCCTAAATCAAGGTTGACTTTTGGGTTGACTTTGGTTTTCCCCGTGTAATCTTCGTAGTCCGGGTTAAACGTCTAGACCGGGCTAAGGGGGTTACATTTGTGAAGTGTGATGGTTGTTGGTAAATAGAAACAGGGACGACACGATATGGAACGTTTGTAGGTCGGGCATGTTCTTCGTTGCCTTCGACTACATCCTCTAATTCGTCGTATTCCTCTACTTCGTCGGGCATGTCAAGGTCTTCTAGTTCATCGGGGAAGGGGGCTTGCTTGTCACCATCGGGCCCGACTCTCTTATAAGTTCTTCCTCACAGTTTTCTAAACCCTCAAATCGAAATAGGCCTGGCTCGTCAAATGCTACGACAACAGATTTAGCAGTTGCTCGTCGATCACGAGACCGCTCACGAAATATATTACAAAGATCAAGACCAGACTCGACAGAACCAGCACAAGAATGTCTTCCCACAAGTTGTTGAACATACTCCTCACAAGGGATATATGTTATCTCTCCAAAAGTACTGTTTTTAATGCAAATTTTACAACACGCTTGCTTGTTTTTAGGTACATTTAGTTGCATTAGGTTGCTAGAATCATGTATTTACATAAGGAGTATAGTTTGCTGTCTATGCCAGGGTGAAGGGTTGTTTTGTGGTTATTTTGCAGGTTTGGCATAGGATTTGGCACAGGAAAGCAATACAATTAAGATTGCCAAGAAGAATGCCAAGTGCTGTTGGCACAGAAGGACCAGATGGTGCCAAGCACTTGTTGGCAGAGAAGTGCACTTGATTCCATGCCAAGAGATTGTTGAATCCCGAATAGATAGGAAAGAATCAGGCTTCTAAAAGATCGCAAATGGATCAATCTCCGAAAAAAGGATAAGGTGATGCCATGCTATATTGGCGAAGACATGCCAAGCTCGTGTGCCAAGGCAACATTGGCAAGATGATGTCAGTCCTAGCTTGATAAGCTATCACATCGATCAGATGAGGCTTATCTCTTATCCTTGGAGCATTTTCAAATTCAAATGAGGAAGTTATCCTATTCGCTTCCCTTGCACGCCTATAAATACAACCAATCGATCAAGCATGGAAGAGAGCGAAGTGAAGACTTAGAGTGGTCGGAGTGAGGTGTTGGAAAGCTCGACGAGTGACTGTCGGCTGCACCGAGGAAGGGTGGTTCAACCTGCTCGACAAACAATGCCAAGACAGTTTGCCAACAAAGGCTGGCATGAACAATGTTAAAACTAGGCATTCCCTGCCAACACTCATCATTCATTAAAAGCACCCTCCTTTCCAACGTTTTACTCCATTATTTTCTTTTCTTTTAAGTAGTTTCTAAAACAATTAAAAAAAACATCTTTTTTCCCAAGACAAGTAAACCATCAAAGCAATCGAATTTCAAGTTGTATTACTTGCACGCAAAGGACTCTTGGCATACAATTGCCCATTATCTATAAATTGCCCCCTTTGCCAGAATTATTTTACACATCTTCCAAATAGTCTACAAGTTTTTGGCGGCATTGTCGGGGATTGCAACGGATTTGATTGCTTTTAGATTTTTACTTGTTTTTGTTTTTATCGGTGTATGACCAGGAACCATACTGAGACAGAAGCTTGGCCATTCGACACTGAGATTGAACGCACCTTGCGCAGATTGAAAAAAAGAATTCCAGAGATGAATCGCGGAAATCAAGGAAACGAAAGAGCAAATGGTGTTAACAACAATTAGGATCCACCTGAAAACAATAACCATGCCGCTCCTAATGCCGAAGAAGAAAGACCAATCCAAGAACATTCAACACCTGACATTACAAATTTGATGCCAAAACTCGTTGGCACTGAGGCCGACGAGCCAAAATTTGAACTTAAACCCATAATGATTCAAACTCTTTTGAATGTAGGCTAATTCGATGGAGCACTTACTGGAGACCCGAGGCAACATCTTAAGCAATTCATGGAGATATGTCAACTATTTTAGCAGACTAGAGTATCTGGGGATACAGTGCATATGAGGTTTTTTCGCTTTTTCTTTAAGAGACAAAGCCAAGGCGTGGCTTAATTATTTGCCACCAGGTTCAGTCACTTCCTGGGCAAACCTGTGCCAGAAGTTCCTGACACGGTTTCAACCACCAACACTCACTGCCAAGCTGCGCGGTGAGATCATTACATTCAAGCAGGCTGAGGATGAAACTCTCTATGAAGCTTGGGAAAGATTTAAGGATCTTTTGAGAAGGCGTCCAATGCATGGATTCCCAAATTAGACCCAAATACAAACCTTTTACCACGAAATGAATGCACAAACAAGGATTGTTTTTGATGCTTCAGCAACTGGCTCATTGATAGATAAGAGGTTCACAGAGGTTGTTGATATCCTTGAGAGGATCGCGATCAATGAATTTGAATATCTTATTACTAGACTTGGGACCGGAACTAAAGCCAGTGGGAAATTCAAGGTTGATGAACTTAAATCCATTCATGCCGAAATTTCCAACCTCACTAGCATGGTGAGAACGTTGCAAAAGAACAATGAGGCCCAAGAAGTCAAAGCACTTGATCCATTCTGCACCATTTGTGGAGAGAACCACTATGTGGATGAATGCCCTACCAACCCTGAGTCAGTAAATTTCGTTGGCAATACTGGTCATTATTATAATACTAACTCCAACACTTATAATCCAGGTTGGAGACAACACCCTAACTTAGCTTGGGAAAATCAAGGAGGTAATCAATATAATGCCCAACGCTAGAATGTCCAGTGGCAGAACAATAATGTCATGTCGCAGAAAGCTCAAAAAAACTTTCAGCAACGACAAAGACTTAACCAAGGAGGCACTCTCATAGAATACATGGAAAAGAATGATGCCATAGTCTAGAGTTGTGCAGCATCAATGAGGAACTTGGAAATCCAGATTGGGCAGATTGCTAATGCACTCAGCAATCGACCCCAAGGAGCCTTGCCAAGTGACACTAAATATGCTCGAAACAAAGATAATGAGCATTGCAAGGCCATAACTCATAGGAGTGGTAAGCAGTGCTAGACAAAGATGGCTGCCAAGCAGCCAGTTAATTACCAAAATGTGCCGGCAGACAAGCCCAAGGAAGCAGAAAAAGAAAAAAATTAAAACAGATGATGCCATTGGTGATGCCAGTACCAATGCCAGTATCAGTGCCAAACAAGATGCCAACAATGATGACAAGCAGATTGAGGCCATATAGCATATTGATGCAAAAATTAATGCCATCGTTGCCTTGGTAAAGCCGGCAGCGCAAGCATATGGTTATCCACCGCCACCATTTCTAGCAAGACTTCAAAAGCACAAGCAGGACCAGCAATTTAAGCGCTTTTTGGAAGTGCTTAAACAGTTGCAAATTAACATTCCATTGGTAGAGGCCCTTGAGCAAATACCCAACTATGTAAAATTCATTAAGGACATCTTGTCCAAAAAGAGGAAGTTTGGAGAATTTGAAAATGTCGCTCTTACTAAGGGATGCAGTGCATTGATTCTAAACTGATTGCCACCAGAGCTGAAAGATCCAGGGAGTTTTACTATCCCTTGAACAATTGGCAATAACTTCATAGGTAAGGCACTGTGTGATTAAGGATCCAACATCAATTTGATGCCACTATCGGTCTTTAAGAAGCTTGGCATCGAAGCAAGACCTACCACGGTGACACTTCAGTTGGCAGATCGATCTTATGCACATCCCAAGGGTAAGATTAAGGATGTGTTGGTAAAGGAAGACAAATTTATAATCCCAATTGATTTTATCATTTTGGATTATGAAGCTAATACTAATGTGCCAATTATTTTGGTAGGCCATTCCTTGCCACGGGTAGGGCTCTTATTGATGTTCATAAAGGGGAACTAAACATGCGAATGAATGACCAACATGTTACTTTTAACGTGTTTCAAGCTTTGAAATGTGCAGATGAGCGTGATGAATGTTAAGCCAAGGAGATGATGGAGTCTATCTATACTTTGGATGTGGCACAGTTGTGCCAGAATGCAGAATTTGATGTCAGCATGTTTGATGGCATAGCTGAACTATTTGAGGAACCTGAGGAATCAGCCTTAAGAGCTGAAGATGTGAGTAAACTTTGAGTCACTAGAGTTAGCCAACAGAGAGATAAAGAAACCTAAACCATCAATTAATGAATCACCAGAGTTGGAGCTTAAGCCACTGCCAAAACACTTAAAGTATGCTTATCTAGGTGAGCATTCAACTCTGTAGTGATTATTGCCACTGATCTCACTAATGATCAGGAGGCAAGATTGCTGGCAATATCAAGGGAGTATAAGCAAGCGTTGGGTTGGACCTTGGCAAACATCCAAGGTATTAGCCCAACCATTTGCATGCACAAGAACATTCTAGAGGAATACAATGGGAGGACTAATGAAGGTCAGGACGACTAAACCCGAGCATGAAAGAGGTAGTTAAGAAAGAGATCATAAAATTGATTGAAGCCAGGATTATTTATCTCATTTCTGATAGCTCTTGGGTTAGCCCGGTGCAGTGCGTGCCAAAGAATGGTGGCATGAATGTGGTACAAAATAGTGAAGCTGAATTGATTCCCTCTAGAACCATTACAGGATGGAGACTGTGCATGGATTATAGAAGGTTGAACAAGGCTATAAGGAAGGACCACTTCCCATTGCCTTTCATTGACCATATGTTAGACAGGCTGGTAGGTAAAGCTTTTTACTGTTTCTTGGATGGTTATTCGGGTTATAATCAAATTGCCATCGCCCCTGATGATAAAGAGAAGACCATGTTCACGTGTCCATATGGGACATTTGCCTTTAGAAGGATGCCATTCGGTCTATGTAATGCACCAACAACATTCCAACGTTGCTTGATGGCCATTTTCTCTGATAAGATCGAGCACAACATGGAAGTATTCATGGATAATTTCTCAGTGTTTGCTACAACATTTGAGGAATGCATCCATAGCTTGGAACAAGTCTTAAAGAGATACATTGAGACAAACCTAGTGTTGAATTGAGAGAAATGCCACTTCATGGTGAAGGAGAGCTTTGTTCTCGGTCACAAGGTAACCAAGAGAGGACTAGAAGTTGATCAAGCCAAAGTGGAGGTAATCAAGAAATTTCCACCTCCAACGGGTGTTAAAGGTGTAAGGAGTTTTTTGGGTCATGCCATTTTTTATCGGCGATTTATTAAAGATTTTTCAAAAATCTCTAAACCTTTATGTTTTTTATTAGGGAAGGACGTCGCCTTTGCTTTTGATGATTCTTGTTTGAGAGCATTTCAGGAACTTAAAGAGAGATTGATCAATACCCCTATAGTCGTAGCACCAGATTGGAATGAGCCATTTGAGCTCATGTGTGATGCCAGCGACTCTACTATTGGAGCAGTTCTGGGACAATGACATGGCAAGATCTTCCATGCCATCTATTATGCCAGCAGAACCTTAAATGAAGCACAAATTAACTAATCTACAACCGAGAAAGACTTTCTTGCGGTTGTATTTGCTTTTGATAAATTTAGATCTTATCTAATTGGTAACAAGGTTGTGGTTTATACAGATCATTCTGTATTGAAGTATCTCTTGGCAAAGAAGGATGCCAAGCCCAGACTAATCCGATGGACGCTTTTACTTCAAGAATTTGACTTAGAGATCAAAGACAAGAAAGGTAGTGAAAACTTAGTAGCTGACCACCTCTCTCGATTGGAGCATCATATTGAAGATGGTAAGACCACAATCATTAGAGATGAGTTTCCTTACGTGTATTTGCTTGCAGTTAGTGCCATGGTACGCTGACATACTCAACTACCAGGTATGCAATATTCTACCACCAGACTTTGCATACAATGCCAAGAAAAGATTTCTATGAGAATTAAGGCAATACTATTGGGATTAATTGATATTGTTCAAGTAGTGTGCCGACCAAGTGATTCGTCGGTGTGTGCTAGAGGATGAGCAACAAAACATATTGCATCTATGCCATGCCGCACCATATAGAGGTCACTTTGCTGGGATGAAGACTGTTGCCAAGGTGTTGCAGTCAAGATTCTTTTTCCCCACACTATACAAGGATGCCCAGGAGTATGCCAAGGCATGTGATCGATGCCAACGAATAGGGAAACATCTCTGACAGACACCAACTGCCACTCTAGAACATTATGCTAATTGATTTGTTTGATGTATGGGGGATAGACTTCATGGGTCCTTTCCTCCCATCATTTGGTAATATGCATATTCTTGTGGCTGTTGATTATGTATCCAAGTGGGTAGAGGCTGTTACTCTGGCAACAAATGATTCCAAGGCCTTTGCCAAATTCTTGCACAAACACATTTTTACCCAATTTGGTGCCCTTAGAGTGATCATTCACGACGAGGGTGCCCTTTTTAAATGTAATATTATCTCTACAGCTTTGTGCATATATGAGATTTAGCAGAGAATTGCCACAGCATATCATCCACAAACTAATGGGACAATTAAGATTTCAAATAAGGAGATTAAGAACATTTTGGAAAAAGCTATAAATCCAACAAGGAAAGACTGGTCCTTAAGACTAGATGAATCCTTGTGGACTTACAGAACTGCATTTAAAACTCCTTTAGGTACTTCACCGTTTAGACTTGTCTTTGGCAAACCATGCCATCTACTAGTAGAGCTTGAATATAAGGTCTATTGGGCCATTAAGAAACTTGATATGGCATGGAGAGTTGCTGGAGAAAAGAGGTTGCTTGACCTCAATGAATTAGAGGAATTTAGGATGCAAGTCTGTGAGAATGCTAGGATACACAAGGAGAAGGCAAAACGCTGGCATGATAGTAAGATCATGCCAAGGCGGTTTGCAATAGGCTAGCTTGTTCTTTTATTTAACTCTTGACTTAAACTTTTTCTAGGTAAACTCAAATCAAAGTGGGCGGGTCCTTATGAAGTTGTTAAACCTTATGCCCATGGGGTTGTCGATGTTAAAAACTTACGGACGAGATAAAATTTTAAGGTGAATGGCCAACGATTAAAGCATTACTTGGACGGTAAGCAAAGCAATGCCAATGAGGTGATCCTTTTGGCAGAATTAGAATGAGACATCTGCAGGTTTGAAATTCTTTGTAAATATTAGGATAGTTGTTTTTGTTTGTTTTAGGATTCATGTTTTGTTTTTCTTTTTGTTATTTTTCAGTTTTATTCTTTTTGCTATGTTGAAAAGTTTCCTTTAAGTGTGTACAAAATTATTGCCAGGAACATTGCCATGAATGTTACTAGAGACATTGCCAGGAACATTACCAAGAGCGATTCCATGAAACATGCCAATTTAGCTTGGCATGCGTCGATTTCCATGCTGAAAAAGAAAGAAGAGAGAAAAATCTAGCTTTATTAAGATAAGAGAGAGAAATCTTTGAGATTATCCCTAGCCGCCCAATTTAAGTGAGATTTAAATTCATCATAATTATCCTATCACTTCAAATCTTTCTTTATCTTTATCACTTATCACTTCACCTTCTCACTTTAAAATTTTCCCAATTAAAACTCTTAACCTTCCATCATTATCACCAACTTTTTCGGCTACCATCATTAAAACCCTTTCCAACACTCCATATTTTTACTTTCTTTACCCTAGCTGATTTCCCAAAAACATAACTATCTCATTTTTCTTTCTTTTCTCAAGAAAGATTCAAGAAACCTCCCAACTTCTCTTCTTCATCATCGATTCAAACTCTTCATCTTTTCCATAGCGTCTTTATCTATGCCCTTCAAACGGTTCTTCAATGAAGACATTCACAAGAAATTTGAGACAAGCTTTGCCTCAAGATCTTTTTGTACGAGAAGCACTTTGATTTCCAAACCGACACCACCGTTGGATTCCCACTGGAGTTCATGGCCATTGTCGAGAAGCATGGTTGGAGTTCTTTTTGCAAACAAAAAGGGGAGATCTATGCCACCATCGTATGAGAGTTTTATGCCCATCTTACAAAAGATTCTCCATTCTTGATGATTAGAGGTCAATGTGTGTGTTTTGATGAAAGTTATGTGAACTCATTGTTTCCTATGAATACTATAAAGGAAGAGCACTCTGACTATGTTGCATCTATGACCGTTGCCAAACACAAGAAACTGCTGGCAGACTTGTGTGAGCTTGGAACAGATTGAACACTCTCATTGATGGGCCATCGGACGATGAAGAGCTTGGCGTTGAAGCCACCAATGCGAGGCTAGAATCATTTTATCAAGGCAAATATGTTGCCTACATCTCACAACGAGACCGTCTCGGAAGACCATATGATTTTGCAACATTCTATCATCAAAGGACGCAAGATCAACGTTGGAAAAATCATTACCGATGAGGCTTATAAATGAGCTGAGAAGGGTAAGGGCGGTTTGTTTTTCCCTTTGTTAATTTCTAATATTTGTTTGCGCCATGAAGTTCCTAGGACGGATGAGGATATCGCCAAACATTTAAGGGAACAACCATCACTGCCATTATTTGGAAAAACCTCACGGCTTTTGAGCCAAAGGAGAAAGGTAAGGGAAAGGCCAAGACAGCCACGCCAAAGCCAAAGGCAGAACCCAACAGTGTGCCAGAAACTATGCCAGCAAGTTCGATGGTAGTGTTGTCCAAGTGTACGCCCACCAGGAGATTATTCTCCAAAAACTAGAGGCAATTGAGGAGCTTAACGTTAAGATGAGGCACTACACAAAGGAAAGGGATATTATCATCCGTGATTTTCTTGTCAAACTTTCCTCGGGAGATGTGCCAGCATTCCCAGATTTTCCTACCGAGACATATGCCAATGACGATGCCGTGCCAACTGATCCAGTTAGTCCAAACATGCCAGCTAGTTAGATGATGCCAGTAACTTCAGCCAGTCCTATAAGTCCAGTCAGTCCTACCAGTCCAATCAGTCCAGTTAGTCCTGCCAATCCAGCCAATTCAGAATCCAAGGCCCCAACTCATGTGTCCCCGGTGCATGTTGAATCTGCTAGCACTAATTCCTCCTCTGAGCCAGAGGAAATCCATGCCAAAACGTCCAAAGCTAAGCCAGTTACACCACAAGTTGCCTCTGCTAAGAAAAAGAAGGACATTGGAGCTTCCACTGCCGCCTCCAAGCAAGGCTGGAAAGGGAAGAAAGGAATGGCCCCTGAACGTGGGAGCCTAACTAAGAGAAAGACACATGCCAGAAAAGAAGAAGAAGCCCGTGCCAAATGGGAGGAAGCCTCGTCTAAAGGGGATTCCTCTTCTTCCTAAACTCCTTGCATTTCATTCTATTGCATATTCATGATCATGCATTTTTATTTTTCTGTTTTTCTTGTATATATGCATTGTTTCCTGCATTGAGGACAATGCACATCTTGGGTTTGGGGTCTGCATATCTTCACATTTATGACATGCATTTCATGTTTACATTTATGTTAGCATATGCCATTTAGGTCATGTAGATAGTTGCATACCGAACTGTAACTCCCCGAGTTTAGGGCTGGGAGATAACAGATTATTTAAGCCGATTCGGGTTAAATTTAAATTGGAGAAAAACTAATTTTAACACACACCTAAAAGTTTTTTAAAAGAGAAGAGGGTAAAAGGGGGATTTTGAAATTAAAGAAAAAGGTTTTGAAAATACCTTCATCTCCCAAAAGTTGTCTTTGACGTTACTTTTCAAAGGAAACCCATTTTCACTATTCCATTGGTTTCAACAATTCATCCAAGCAAGATTTCTCAAGGTAATTTCTTTCTTACTATGATTTTTACTTATTTGAGTTATTCTCATCAAAACCTTTCCTTTAAACCCATAAAAATGCATTTTTGGTTTGGGTTGGAAAAATGGTTATTTTTCATGGGATTTTCGTGGGTTTGTTTTTCCATGGTTAAACATGTACTTTAATTTAAACTTTGAGTAGTAAAACATGTTGGGATGATGGTTGGATTTGGGGAAACCCGCAATGGGTCTAAAAATGGGATTTTTTGGTTGAAAAGGGTGAGTTTTTGGCTTGGTTTTGGAGAGAAATCGTGGCTGATGGTTCCCTTGTTGTTGGGGGATGTTTTTAGATGATATTTGGTGTATTTTGATGTTTGGAAATGGTGGGTTCAACTTAAGGTTTCGTTAGAATGAATTTGGGTGAAGTTTGGGCTTGAATCGATGTGTGTTGTCGCAAGATTGTTGAGTTCCGGGTTTTTGCTGTGTTTGTGAGTGTATTAGTGTTCTAATGTTCAGTTTTGGGTTGCTCAAAATAGAGGAATTGGATTTGGGATTTGTGGACGGAAATCCAGGTAGTTCGGAGTCTTGATTCGGCATCTTAGACATCGTTTGTGTGTTGGCTGGTGAGTGGATCGATTTTAAAAGCCTTAACGTGGTTAAGGGAATGTTTTGGGAGTTTGGATTGAGCTTGAAAGTCCATTCCAATCTCAAGAGTAAGTTTTAAAGGTTTATGCAATTAATCTGTGTTTTATGATTCTTGATGCAATGTGAACATATCATGTTGATAATGTGTTAGTTTGCATTGTTATACATGTTGAGACTTATGACTTATGTTTATACTTGCATCGTGAGTACATGCCTTGCATGGAAGTTTGGACATGGTAAGTGGTTCAAGCATCGATAATGCTTGTGGTTGTGAATGAGTATATTGACACGTGTTGAGTTGTTACCGGATATAATTGATCGATCGATAGGATTAGAGTGCACTTGAGGTAAAAGTCGCACGTGGCCTTAGTGATGTTAGATTCCACTAAGGAGGAGTACGGTGATATGAGATTCCACCGGAAGTTATGTTTTTTCTAGACGAGTGAGTACGGTGATGTGAGATTCCACCGGAAGTGTGTAGTGGGTTTGAGAAACTATCTGCATATCTGAGTAAAAATGATGAATTTCAATATACCCATGATGCTTTAATTCTCATGTTAAGCATGTCGTTGATTTCTTCTATTATGCTCGTGCATTGTTGTTTACTTTGCTTGCGCTATGAGAATGAGCATGTGGTAAGCCTATGGCTTGTGGTTGCATTCGGTAAATGCACGTGAAGGTAAATGCTTGCTTTATGTGGCTCTTGTGTTGGGTCCCTTGTGTTTTTGCAGCTAAAACCTATTTTGCAGGGCAGGGCGTATCGATACGGTCCGTTGTTTTGGGCAAGGCGTACCGGTACGCGGGAGCGTATCGATACCCAAAATGCTCTATGGAAATCTGAGAAATTGATGAGATTTTGGCGTATCGGTACGAGTCTCGGGTGTATCGGTACGGTCTTCGTAGTTGACCAAGGGAAGCTAACTGTTAAGGGCGTATCGGTACCAGCCTTGAGGGTATCGATACGGTTTCTATAGGTTTGACTTGGGGTGTTGACCAAGTACAGGCGTATCGATACGGTCCTTTAGCGTATCGATACGACCTGTTGTAAAATTTAAAAGGATTATCTTAATTGCATGTTTTGCTTGTTTTGTATCCATGTGTGTTTTCCGCTGCGTGTCCTCTCACATAGGATATAATTAATGCATCTAGACAAGATAACTTTAAAAGAAATTTTCTAGGGTTGCTAATCGGAGTGGAGCCTTAATAGGTTTCACTTCGATTTTCCCCGTGTAACCCATTCGATGCGGTCTGGCAGCTAGGCCGGGTTGAAGGGGTTACATTTGTTGGTATCAGAGCCTAGGTTCTGCCTAGGTTCGTTGGGTTTTCGCAAGTCGAAAGGTAAGTTAGGTAAGTTTTATGGTGTAAGCTTGTTGATTGTGATTGCACGGTGATTGTAAGCATGCTTGTGGCTATCTTTGTGTTGGTTTAGAAATAGTTAAAGGCACCCGTTGCTAGTATACTATTATTGTAAGTAATTTTAAGTCTAAGGACTTGAGCACCTTGGACCTTGTTCCTTGCTGACCCCAAATAATTTCACTTGTTGTGTTTTTTGTTTAGCTTTGTATCTGTTAGCATGGAGAGACCGAGGGGAAGGCCATGAATGGATAATCCGAGGGTTGAGCGGATTAAGACTGTTGAGGATGTGCGAGGAGAGAACTTTCCTTCTCTTCCTCCTCCTCCGGAGGGTGGAGTGAATGTGGAAGGTGTTGGACCCCAGGCTGGTCAGGGACAGACAAGTATTGATGTGAATTCGTTGATTCAGGCTATAGTCGGGGCTATTCAGATAGCTTTATCGGGTGTTCGGGTTGTAGCACCGCCTCAGGGTGCAGGTTCTGGTTTACTATTAGAGCGACTCTGTAGCTTGGGCGGGGTTGAGTTCCGTGGGTTGTTACCGGAGGGTTCAGAGGCATGGTTTGAGAGCACAGTTCGTATTTTGAGTCAGATGGAGTTCTCTGAAGCACATAAGTTTGGTTGCATCGTCTCTTTGCTTCAGGGAGATGCCTACACTTGGTGGACTACTATTACTATGGGTAAGCCAGAGGTCGAGGTTACTTGAGAGTTCTACAGGACTGCTTTCCGTAAGAAGTACCTAGGTCCTCGATACCTAGATGAGAAGAAGAGAGAGTTCATGGCTCTAGTTCAGGGTAGCTTGACCGTGTCCGACTATGAGGTGCAGTTCGTACGTCTTAGTCAGTATGCTTCTGAGTTAGTTCCTACTGAGGGGGAACAATGTGAGCATTTCCGTTATGGTTTGGTTCAGGAGGTGAAGACCTACATGTCGGCTTTCGAATATATAGATTTTGATGTGTTGGTCGCTAGGGCCAAGGACATCAAACAGTCTTTGGGACTTGCGGATCGCAAGGGTGGATCTAGTTCAGGGAATATGACTGCTGAATGGGACAGAGATCGTGCCAAGAGGCACAAGGATAGGAAACCTCATCATGATCATAGACGCGGAGGTGGTAATCTGGGGTGAGGCTATCACGGCCAAGGGACTGAGAATCGTACTCCCGAGTTCATGGCTCTAGTTCAGGGTAGCTTGACCGTGTCCGACTATGAGGTGCAGTTCGTACGTATGAGTCAGTATGCTTCTGAGTTAGTTCCCACTGAGGAGGAATGATGTGAGCGTTTCCATTTTGGGTTGGTTCAGAAGGTGAAGACCTACATGTTGGCTTACGACTATACAAAATTTGATGTGTTGGTCGCTAGGGCCAAGGACATTAAACAGTCTTTGGGAATTGCGGATCGCAAGGGTGGATCTAGTTTAGGGAAGAGGACTGCTGAATGGGACAGAGATCGTGCCAAGAGGCACAAGGATAGGAAACCTCATCATGATCAAAGACGCGGAGGTGGTAATCCGGGGCGAGGCCATCATGACCAAGGGACTGAGAACCGTACTCCCGAGTGCAATAAGTGTGGTAGACGTCATTACGGTGAGTGTTGGGGCACTTTTAACTCTTGTTGGAACTGCGGCTCTAGGGCGCATTTGAAGTGCGATTGTCCACATCCGTCTAAAGATGGACTACCTCCTGCACGAGCTGTCGAGCATCAGAGAGGCTGTGGGCGCGGTCGAGGTAACTGTCAGCCTAGGAATGACGATCAGAGGAATGTAGCTCATGTTGTAGTAGTTCAGCCCGAGGGAGGTGGGCCAGCTAGGGTGTATGCACACCGTGAGGACAAGAATGACACAGATGTGATGGCAAGTAATTTCTCGTTACAGTCTTTGACTCTGCTTTCCTTGATTGATTTCGATTCTACGTATTCGTACATATTGAGTGAGCATGCAAGATTGTTAGATATTCCAGTTGAGATATTAGATGTGGGTATGAATGTCACTAGTTCCTTTGGTGAGACAGTTGCAGTCAGAAAGATGTATAGAAGATGTCTTTAGATGGTTCAGGGTCATGTCTGTGGATATGATGGAATTGTCGTTTTATGGTTTTGATATAATATTAGGCATGGACTGGATTGTAGAGCATAGAGCTAGAGTAGATTTTGAGACAAAGTGGGTGTCCTTGAGACTTTCAGAGGATCACGAGGTAGTAATGGTGAGCGAGAACGTTAAGTTCTTGTCCAATGTAGTTTCAGCCTTAGAGGCTCGGAAGTTATTGGATGTTGGTTGTCAGGCATACCTAGCCTATGTTATGAATCCGAATATGGATGAGGCATGGCCGCGAGACATTAGGACAGTTTGTGACTTCCCGAGTGTATTCCCAGAAGAATTGTCTGGTTTGCCTCTAGATAGAGATGTAGAGTTTGCTATTGAGATATATTCAGATTCAGCTCCAGTATCGATTGCACCGTATCAAATGGCTCCTAAAGAAATGAAAGAGTTGAAGACAGAGCTTCAGGAATTGATAGAACGAGGGTTCATTCGTTCGAGTACTTCACCTTGGGGTGCATCGGTGTTGTTTGTGAAGAAGAAAGACGACAGTTTGAGAATGTGTATCGACTATCGAAAGTTGAATAAGTTGAAAGTGAAGAACAAATATCCGTTGCCAAGGATTGATGATCTGTTTGATCAGTTGAGAAGGGCTTCAGTGTTCTTGAAGATAGATTTGAGATCTGGTTATTATCAGTTGAAAGTAAGAGATCAAGATGTACTGAAGACAGCTTTCCGCACTAGTTATGGGCACTACGAATTCTTAGTGATGCCCTTTGGTTTGACTAATGCACTAGCAGCTTTTATGGACTTGATGAATAGAGTGTTTCATGAGTACTTGGATCAGTTCTTTGTAGTGTTCATTGATGATATTTTAGTGTACTCTCGTACCGAAGAAGATCATGATCGGCATTTGCGTTTGGTGTTGCAGAAATTGTTAGACAGTCAGTTGTATGCCAAGTTAAGCAAGTGTGAGTTTTGGACTAGGGAAGTAATCTTCTTAGGCCATATTGTATCAGTCGAGGGAATCCGAGTGGATCCCAACAAGGTTGAGGCAATTATGAATTGGAAACCACCGAAGTCAGTGACCGAAGTTCGTAGTTTCTTAGGTTTGGCCGGTTACTATAGACGTTTTGTTGAGGGTTTCTCAAAGGTTGCAGCTCCTTTAACTAAATTACTATATAAGGATGTTCGGTTTGAGTGGACTGATGCAAGACAACAAGCATTTGAGAAATTGAAAGAAGCCTTAACCGAAGCCCCTATTTTGATTGAGCCCGTGTTAGGGAAAGGGTTTGTAGTCTTCAGTGATGCGTCGTATGTTGGCTTAGGTTGTGTGCTTATGCAAGAGGAGAGAGTAGTGGCCTATGTGTCTAGACAGTTGAAGACTCATGAGCGTAATTACCCTACACATGACATAGAATTGGCTGCAGTGGTTTTCGCTTTGAAAGTTTGGAGACATTACTTGTATGGTGATAAATGCATAGTGTATACGGATCACAAGAGTCTGAAGTATATAATGACACAAAGAGAGTTGAATCTTAGACATCGTAGGTGGCTAAAGTTACTTAAGGACTACGACCTCACGATTGAGTACCATCCGGGTAAAGCCAATGTAGTGGCCGATGCTTTGAGTAGGAAAGTAGCAGTGGAATTACGAGCTATGTTTGCTAGATTGAGTTTGTCTAAAGATGGTGGTTTAGTGGCCGAGTTGCAAGTTAAACCTTCGTTGCTTCAGTTGATTAGAGAGAAACAATTGCAAGATAGATCATTAGCATCTCATGTACAAGACATAGCGGAGGGTAAACCGACAGATTTCTATTTTAGTAGTGATGGAGTCTAGTGTTTCAAGAGTAGAGTAGTTGTTCCGGAAGATGTAGACTTGAGACGCACAATCCTAACTGAAGCTCACAGTAGTCTGTTTGCTATGCATCCAGGAAGTACGAAAATGAGTATTTTTGGGTTGGTTTGAAGAAAGATGTTGCCAAGTTTGTGAGTAAGTGTATGGTCTATCAGTGAGTTAAAGTTGAGCATTGGTTTCCTTCAGGTATGTTACAACCATTGAGAATTCCCGAGTGGAAGTGGGAGAGAATCTCCATGGATTTCGTATTGGGTTTGCCGTTGACACCTTCTAAGAAGAATTCAGTTTGAGTAATTGTTGATCATCTTACGAAATGTGCGCACTTTTTGGCCGTTCACACCACTTATACTTTAGATAAGTTGGCCGATTTGTATATTGTTGAGATAGAGAGATTGCATGGTGTACCGAAATATATAGTGTCAGACAGATATTCGAGGTTCACGGCTAGATTTTGGGAGAGTTTGCATAGTGCTTTGGGTACTGGACTGAATTTCAGCTTTTCATATCATCCTCAGACCGATGGTCAGTTAGAGAGAGTCATACAAGTGTTGGAAGACATGTTGAGATGTTGTATTATTGAATTTCAAGGTTCGTGGGAGAAGCACCTACCGTTAGTAGAGTTTGCATATAATAATAGTTATCAAGCGAGCATTCAGATGGCACCTTACGAAGCTTTGTATGGTAGAAAATGCAGAACACATGTTTGTTGGGCTGAAGCGGGACATAAATTGATACCTTTGTCTGATATGCTTAAGGGTACTACCGAGAAAGTACAGTTGATTTGCGACCGTTTGAAGGCAGCTTCGGATAGACAGAAATCTTATGCAGATTTGAAAAGAAGAGAAATAGAGTATGTCGTCAGCGACAAAGTGTTCTTGAAAGTCTCACCTTGGAAGAAGGTGATGAGGTTTGGTTGGAAAGGTAAGTTGAGCCCGAGATTCATCTGTCCGTATGAAATAGTTGAGAGAGTTGGTCCTGTTGCCTATAGTTTGAGACTGTCGGCTGAACTAGAGAAGATTCACGACGTGTTTCATGTTTCGATGCTTCGGAGGTATAGATCAGATCCGTCACAAGTTATGCCAGATGAGGAGATAGAATTTAATCTGAATTTGACCTACGATGAAGAACCAGTTGAGATTTTGGCTTCGGACAACAAAGTGTTGCGAGGAAGGACCATTGAGTTGATTAAGGTTAAGTGGCGACACCGAGGAGTGGAAGAAGCCACTTGGGAGAGGAAGGATGACATGAGAAAGCAGTTTCCGCATCTCTTTCTGCCAGGTAAATTTTGGGGACGAAATTCCTTAAGTGGGGGAGAGTTGTAAGCCCCGAGTTTAGGGATGGGAGATAATCAGATTAGTTAAGCTGATTTGGGTTAAATTTAAATTGGAGAAAAACTAATTTTAACAGACACCTAAAAGTGTTTTAAAAGAGAAGAGGGTAAAAGGGGGATTTTGAAATTAAAAAATAAGGTTTTGAATATACCATCATCTCCCAAAATTTGTCTTTCACGTTACTTTTCAAAGGAAACCCATTTTCACAATTCCATTGGTTTCAACACTTCATCCAAGCAAGATTTCTCAAGGTAATTTCTTTCTTACTATGATTTTTACTTATTTGAGTTATTATCGTCAAAACATTTCCTTTAAACCCATAAAAATGCATTTTTGGTTTGGGTTGGGAAAATGGGTATTTTTCATGGGATTTTCGTGGGTTTGTTTTTCCATGGTTAAACACTTTAATTTAAGCTTTGAGTAGTAAAACATGTTGGGATGATGGTTGGATTTGGGGAAACCCAAAATGGGTCTAAAAATGGGATTTTTGGGTTGAAAGTGGTGAGTTTTTGGCTTGGTTTTGGGGACAAATCGTGGCTGATGGTTCCCTTGTTGTTGGGGATGTTTTTAGATGATATTTGGTGTGTTTTGATGTTTGGAAATGGTGGGTTCAACTTAAGGTTTCATTAGAACGAATTTGGGTGAAGTTTGGGCTTGAATCGATGTGTGTTGTCGCAAGATTGTTGAGTTCTAGGTTTTTGTTGTGTTTGTGAGTGTATTACTGTTCTAATGTTAAGTTTTGGGTTTCTCAAAACAGAGGAATTGGATTCGGGCTTTATGGACGAAAATCCGGGTAGTTCGGAGGCTTGATTCGGCATCTAGTACATCGTTTGTGTGTTGGCTGGTGAATGGATTGATTTTAAAAGCCTTAACATGGTTAAGTGAATGATTTGGGGGTTTGGATTGAGCTTGAAAGGCTAATCCAAGCTTAAGAGTAAGTTTTAAAGGTTTATGCAATTAATTCGTGTTTTATGATTTTTGATGCAATGTGAACATATCATGTTGATAATGTGTTATTTTGCATTGTTATACATGTTGAGACTGTATGACTTGTGTTTATACTTGCATCGTGAGTACATGCCTTGCATGGAAGTTTGGACATGGTAAGTGGTTCAAGCATCGATAATACTTGTGGTTGTGAATGAGTATATTGACACGTGTTGAGTTGTTCCCGGATATAATTGATCGATCAATAGGATTAGAGTGCGCTCGAGGTAAAAGTCGCGTGTGGCCTTAGTGATGTTAGATTCCACAAAGGAGGAGTACGGTTATATGAGATTCCACCATAAGTTATGTTTTTACTAGACGAGTGAGTACGGTGATGTGAGACTCCACCGGAAGTGTCTAGTGGGTTTGAGAAACTATCCGCATATCCGAGTAAAAACGACGAATGCCAATATACTCATGATGCTTTAATTCTTATGTTAAGCATGTCGTTGATTTCTTTTATTATGCTCATGCATTGTTGTTTACTTTGCTTGCGTTATGAGAATGAGCATGTGGTAAGCCTATAGCTTGTGGTTGCATTCGGTAAATGCACGTGAAGGTAAATGCTTGATTTATGTGGCTCTTGTGTTGGGTCCCTTGTGATTTTGCAGGGCAGGGCGTGTCGATACGCTCAAGGGCGGTATCGATACGGTCCCTTGTTTTGGGCAAGGTGTACTGGTACGCGGGGGCGTATCGATACCCAAAATGCTCTCTGGAAATCTGAGAAATTGATGAGATTTTGGCGTATCGGTACGAGTCCCGGGTGTATCGGTACGGTCTTCGTAGTTGACCAAGGGAAGCTGACCGTTAAGGGCGTATCGGTACTAGCCTTGAGGGTATCGATACGGTTTCCCTAGGTTTGACTTGGGGTGTTGACCAAGTACAGGTGTATCGATACAGTCCTTTAGCGTCATTAGACGACTTGTTGTAAAATTGAAAAGGGTTATCTTAATTGCTTGTTTTGTATCCATGTGTGTTTTCCGCTGTTTGTCCTCTCACATAGGATATAATTAATGCATCTAGAAAAGATAACTTTAAAAGAAGTTTTCCCCATATAACTCATTCGATGCGGTCTGGCGGCTAGGCCGAGTCGAGGGAGTTACATTTGTTGGTATCAGAACCTAGGTTTCGTCTAGGTTCGTTGAGTTTCCGCAAGCTGAAAGGTAAGTGAGGTAAGTTTTACGGTGTAAGCTTGTTGATTGTGATTGCATGGTGATTGTAAGCATGCTTGTGGCTATCTTTGTGTTGGTTGAGAAATAGTTAAAGGCACTCATTGCTAGTATACTATTATTGTAATTAATTTTAAGTCTAAGGACTTGAGCACCTTGGACCTTGTTCCTTGCTGACCCCAAATCATTTCACTTGTTGTGTTTGTTGTTTAGCTTTGCATCTGTTAGCATGGTGAGACCAAAGAGAAGGCCAAGAATGGATAATCCGAGTGTTGAGTGGATTGAGAATGTTGAGGATGTGTGGGGAGAGAACTTGCCTTCTCCTCCTCCTCCTGAGGGTGGAGTGAATGTGAAAGGTGTTGGACCCCAGGCTGGTCAGGGACAGGCAAGTATTTATGTGAATCTGTTGATTTAGGCTATAGCCGGGGCTATTCAGACAACTTTAGCGGGTGTCCGGGTTGCAGCACCGCCTCAGGGTGTAGGTTCCGATTTACGGTTAGAGCGACTCCGTAGCTTGGGCGGGGTTATGTTCCGTAGGTTGTCACCCGAGGGTTCAGAGGCATGGTTTGAGAGCACAGTTCGTATTTTGAGTCAGATGGAGTGCTCTAAAGCATTTAAGTTGGGTTACATCGTCTGTTTGCTTCAGGGAGATGCCTACACTTGGTGGACTACTATTACTATGGGTATGCCAGAGGCCGAGGTTACTTGGAAGTTCTTTAGGACTGCTTTCCGTAAGAAGTACCTTGGTCCTCGATACATAGATGAGAAGAAGAGAGATTTCATGGCTCTAGTTTAGGGTAGCTTGACTGTGTCCGATTATGAGGTGCAGTTTGTACGTCAGAGTCAGTATGCTTCTGAGTTAGTTCCCACTGAGGAGGAACGATGTGAGCATTTCCATTATGGGTTGGTTCAGGAGGTGAAAACCTACATGTTGGCTACCGACTATACAGATTTTGATGTGTTGGTCGCTAGGGCCAAGGACATCGAACTGTCTTTGGGACTTGCGGATCGTAAGGGTGGATCTAGTTCAGGGAAGAGGACTGCTGAATGGGACAGAGATCGTGCCAAGAGGCACAAGGATAGGAAACCTCATCATGATCATAGATGCGGAGGTGGTTATTATTAGAGCAAGTACTCTATGTGGCATTGCTTGAGGACAAGCAATAGTTCGAGTTTGGGGGTGTGTAAAGTGTCCAAAAGTCCTATATTTCATACACTTTCCAACTCTATTATGACTGTTTTAAGCACATATTAGGCATAATTAGGTTCATACATAGAATTTTACAGTATTTCATTGTTCTGCTTTACTTGTATAGCTTATCATTCATTTGGTGAAAATGAGCTACTATTCTAGTGTATTCTTGCTTGTAGGTACTAACAGCTGAGCGAGGGAACCGAGAAGTGGAGGACATTACACTGAGGAACAAACCCAGGAGCTGTACTGAAGCAGTTCCCACAAAAGTAAGTTGTTGCCAAGCAAAAGCTGCTACCGACCTTGCTGCCACGGCAGCTGACTATGGAAGTTTGGAGAACCGGAGCGCAATTTGTAGAGCTAAAACTCATGATTCTATCGCCAGCGTTCACGTGATTTTCCGATATCTATAGTAGCAGCTAGGGCTAACGAAGCAAAACTCTCAAGCTTACTTGCGGACGAAGGCAAACGGGAAAGAGTCCATATTCCATGCAAAGAAGTCACATTTAAAGTCATATTAAAGAAGGAAAGCTACTTTAGAGGACTTCTACTTTAAGGAGGACTTAACCTAGTCTTATAGCCTATAAATACCCATTGTAACTCCTAGTTCAAATCATCTTAGGTATTCTATAGACCTCTCTTGTGCTCTCCGCCGCCACCATGTTCTAATTCCCCATTGGGTTAGGGTTATGTTGTAACTAGAGTAAAACAGTTGTTTTAGGTTTTTGTGTTATTTCTTCAATAAAATATTTCAAGTTTACTTAATCCATTGTTCTTCATTCTTTCAATCTATCCACACCAGTTGTTTGAGAGAATCCATTTTTCGGGCACGAAAGTGCAAGGCTCACGAAAGGGTTAAGTATGGTCACATTGGGAGGCGTGACTAAATTGGTTCCACACTAGTCCACAAGTTTCAGCGGCTAAAAGGGATCGCTAACCGAGTTGATTACCTTGGTTCCACACTAGTCCTCAAGTCATCAATCTCGAGCATCTTTACCTAAAAATAGGAGAGATCACTGTTGTCTATCATGTGGAACTTGAAGTATCTACCAGACTTGCCGCCAGGACTTCCTTCCATTCCACATGTCGAGACAGTACACACCCCTGCAGTGGTAGTGACCTGCTGCGGCCGCGTGACAGGGTCGTAGTTTGCCGCCCGCCATACCCGCCGAGGCAGCATATCGTGGCAGCAAAGGATAACTCATACCTATTACAACACAATTTTCACACTAAGTGGCAGCATAACCCCGCCTGCTCTATCAACCTGATTCTTTTTCTCTCTTTTACTTGTGTCTTTATTTACTTTTCAATCTCAACCAATCATTTACTTGTGTTTTTACTTTACCATTGTGCAGGATCTACAAAGACGAGACAAGATGTCCGATCCTCGTGGGATTCGACATCTTTTATACTATAACTTGACAGGAGTGTACACTTGTGCTCTTCCAAAAAGGGAACACCTACACGCCCTTCAAGTTTTTGGCGCCGTTTCCGGGGATTGGTAACAGCGAATTTCGTTTTTCCATTTTCTGCACTTTTATTAAATTTTTATTTTAATCGGAAAAAAATTATTGTGTCTTTTGCAAGTGTATGACCAGGGCTAACCCTAAAGGAAATTTCATCATTTACGACGATCTTGAGCGTGAAACTAGACGAATCAAGAGGGATCATAGGGAAGCCTTAAGGAACAAGGACAGAGGAAAAGCAAAGGAAGAAAATATGGTAAACGAGGACCCTCCAATTGATGCCATGAATGGCAGGGGCGGGCAGCCAGATTTGCCGCTAGAGGGCCACAAGTACAACCGAGGCAGGATCCCCCTGATCCACCTCAAGTGCGGACAACAAGAGACTACCTTGAACATGAATTTCAAAGGTTCGAGCCAATAGTGACTGAACCGGAGATAGGGGCAGATCACTTTGAACTAAAGCTCGTCATGTTCAACATGATAAATACACTAGGACACTTCGGAGGGATTACTACAGAAGATGCTCGGCAGCATTTACGAGGGTTCCTGGACATTTGCCGAGCCTTCAAGATTCATGGGGTACACCAGGACGTACTGCGGTCGAGACTAGTTCCCTATTCACTGAGGGATAGGGCGAAACAGTGGTTAGACAACCAACCAGCATGATCTTTCAATTCATGGGAAGAGCTTTGCAAAGACTTCCTAGATCGCTTTTGTCCATCCAATGTTACTGATAGGCTGCGGAATGAGATTACAGCCTTTAGACAGGGAGATGATGAGCTAATGTACGAGGCATGGGAGTAGTACCAATAAATGTTGAATAACTGCCCGCTGCATAGCCTTCCGGCTTAGACTCAGGAATCTATATTCTACAATGGGGTAAACTACCCGATGTGGGTGATGATAGATGCCTCGATCAACGGGATCATCTTAGACAGACCTCCAGAAGAAGCATTGTGGCTGTTGAACATAGCAGCCAAAAATGACTATAAATATCCGACAGCCCGCCGAGGCGGCAAAAGGCGGCCAGCCACAGTTAATGAGGTAGATGCCTTCGAGTCCGTAAATGCCCGCCTCGACCAATTAACGGAGCTGGTGATGAAGAAAGTGCAAAACCCTGGGAAGGTCTATGAAGTAAAGGTTGTGGAGCCATTTTGTGACGAATGCGGAGGCAACCATGATTCCTCTAACTGCACTGCATCTGCAAACTACATGGGAGGTTATGAGAGGATTGCAGGAAAGCCCAGAACACATACAATCCTAACTGGAGGAACCATCCCAATTTCTCCTGGAGCAACCTAAAAACAGCTGCAAATCCACAATAGCTCCAGGGAGGGTACCAGTAGAATCAGTCCCGGCAGCAGACTCAGCAGCCACAACACAATGATTCACTAAAAGAAACTCTGAATAACTTTATGAAAAAAATTGGTGAATTTATGAATAGGACGGAAATGAAGATGAAAAAACAGGAGGCTGCTATTAAGAACCTGGAAACCCAATTTGGGAAGTTCACCGAAATGTACAACAACCGGACTATGGCAGCATCATCCAGCAGCCCGCAAGAAGCAGCCAAGCCTACTTTTGAACATTGCAAGGCCATAACTACAAGAAGTGGGAAGCAGCTGGATGAACCAAGGATGGTGGAGCAGTTAGGAACTCAGCCGGAACAGATAAGTAAGCCTGCCCCAGCAACACCTATACTAGCCGCCCCAACAGAAGAACATGAACACAGCACTGACAAGGATGATCCTACCCGAACTAAGCCCCCAAGCAAGGAGAAAATAGAGGACATCCGTCCGCCAACACCATTCCCCTAGAAGCTCAAGCAACAGCAACAGGAGCACCAATTTAGGAAATTCTTAGATATTCTGAAACAGGTGCATATTAACATCCCTCTGATAGAAGCTATACAAAACATGCCCAACTACACCAAGTATCTAAGAGATATAGTTTCTAAAAAGAGACGGATAAGTGAATTTGAGACAGTGGTTGTCACTGAGGAGTGTATGGCTATGCTGCATAACAAACTGCCGCCCAAGCAGACAGATCTGGGCAGCTTTGTTATACCATGCAGGTTGGGCAGCAAGCATGAGTCCAGAGCCTTGTGTGACTTGGGAGACAGTATAAACCTGATGCCTAAGGCTGTCTTCGACAAGCTAGGTATTGGGTCTGCCAAACCAACCTTCGTGATGCTTAAACTCGCCGATCATTCGTTCGTACAACCGGAGGGAAAAATTGAAGACATACTGGTCAAGGTGGGCAGCCTAATCCTACTAGTTGATTTCCTCATCTTGGACTGTGAGGCCGATGAGAAATCCCCCATAATTCTCGGGCCCCATTTCTTGGCCACGGAAAGAACATTGATAGATGTGGAACTCGGGGAGCTTACAATGAGGGTAGATGATCAAAGCATAAGGATGAATGTGCTACAACCCTCGGAGGAAGGAAAAGACTGCCTGGATGCACGAGCTGCTAAGATAAGTGTGGAAACAGGCCAGGGCAGCGGCTGCCATGATAGACCTTGGGGCAGATTAAAGGACCCCGTCACACAAAAACTGAAGGAACAAGAGGACCCCCCAGGAGGGGAGAAAAAGCTACACCACCTCAGGAAGTGGTTATGTCTAGGGGATGCACCCAAATGCACTCCTAACATAACTTATTTTTTATTTATTTTTATGCATTAGGAATAGAGTTTATTTTTAGCATTTAGTTTTTCACACATTATTTAATTATTTTTATTTTAGGATCAAGAATAAAGAGCAGGAATAAGAGGGAAGCCCATCAAGAAGCCCACCCACCATCCTGCCGAGACAGCAGCCAACACAGCAAGTGTAACGGCTAGTTGGCCACCAATGGCTCTTAAAATAACGGGCAAATTACTCTGTAATGTGTGCGACAAAATCGGACCGCTAAGCATTTAATGCCACCCCGGAACTTCTCGGCATCCCCTATATATACACCCTTCACTTACTCCATTTCACTTTACTTTCATCTTCTTGCTATTTGTTATCTGATTACCCCTCTCTCACACAGTTTTCATTTTTAGTTTCAGTTACAAACAAACCGTTCACATGGCTTCAACATTAACCAAGAAACCCATTTACACAATATTTTGCTTCAAGTCAGATGAGGAGAGATACAAGGAAAAATTCTCCAAGCATGTCGTATGGGAGGAACATGGCTTCCATTACACACAGCAAACGGGAGACCGTGGTCTCGAGCCTGCCCTGTTCCGAACCATCCACTATAAGCGATGGGAGACATTCGCGCAGCAGCCTCAGATAGCGAAAGTCACAATAGTCAGAGAGTTCTACTCCCACCATCCTTTCCCAGAGAAGTCGTTCGTCTACATCCGCGGGGAGGCGGTCAAACTAAACCCTGCTGTCATCAACAGCTATTACGGCCTTGATATGAACGACAATCCGCATGAAGAATGGAGGCAGTCACTGACGGCTGCCCACTATGACGAGATTAAGGCCAGAATTTGCAAGCCCAATACACCATGGCTGGGGGGCAAACACGTGGGATATGTCCAGAGCCGCCACCTGCTGCCTCACGCCATGCTACGGACCTCATTCGTGAATAGGCGTCTGCTACTCTCATCCCACAACTCCACAGTTGACCAGCCGCGCCTTGCCCTAATATACAACATCATCAGAAACCGGCCAATCAACCCAGGGGAGATTATCTACACAGAAATATACAACTGCTTCAAAAAGAAGAAGGGCATATTATACTTCCCATCTCTCATCACAGGTTTCTGCACCAACTATGGAGTCCCGGCAGAGCCCACAGATGAGTTAATGACTGCCAAAAAGGGCTGGACCAAAAAGGTCTGCGCACAGATGATGCAGGACCCGGCAGTACTGAACCAGCAACGCCCAGCCAGCCCTCCGCCGCCCAGTTTGAAACGCATGTCGCCCCCGGCAGTACTGAAGCTGCCCCAGTCACAGAGGTCATCCCGCTGCTGCACACACTCTTGGAACATACGAAACGAATAGAGCAGCAACAGGTGACCTTCATAAATTATGTGGGGAGGCCCAAGAAGCCTTGGTTGCTTATTTCCTGCAGAAGTTCCCCGGTGATGTGCCTATCATGCCACCATTCCATACGGAGCTTGCAGCAGCAGCACAAACACAACAAACTCCACCAACTGCCACTCCCCGCCCTACAAACCGCCAGGTGCCCTCTCCTATGCATTCTCCACATCACTCAGCTGCCACCCCATTGCACACAGTGGCATACTCCCCCGAGAGGCACCAGTAGAATATCTCCCCCGCCTGCACAGCCAATATAGTAGCAGACTCTTCCTCGTCAGAGGAGATTGAGCAGCCACCGCCGGAGTAAGAAACAGCAATAGTTGCAGCAACAGCAGCCATCCCTATGGCATTCATCCCTCCGAAAGCACCCACAGAGGAAGGAACAAGGAAGAGAAAGCGGCACATAATAGCCGAAGACCTTGTGGACCTTGAGACGGAGTCAGAAGAGAGCGACGCATCTCTCGTCGTTTCCCCTGCCGAGCCTCAAGAAGAGCCAGAGCATACGCCAAAGAGAGCCCAGCCGCCGCAGAAAGTGAAACCTCACCTGCCAGAACAGCCGCCAAGGCATCCGTCGGTCGTCGCTTCGTCATCAAAACATCCTCCTCCTCCTCAGCTGACTAGAATCCCACCTCCTCCTAATCCTCAGCAAACTTTTATTTTTTTTCTTTTATCTTTATTTTATTTTTATTTATTCTATTTTCTTTGTTTTCTAATTTAAACATGTGTATTTAATTTTCTTTTTTTCTATTTTGTGCATTGAGGGCAATGCCCATCTCGATTTTGGGGGGGATAGCTCTCACATCAATTGTAGGCATTTTTTAGTTGCATTTAGACTGCATTGTACTTTCCTTAGTAATAATCAGAAAAGAAAAATTTGTTATGACTTGTGCTTATGATAGGGTAGCCGATTAATTTATTTTCGCATCTAACTAAATTTAAACCTAATCTTGGGAAAAGGCATGAAAGATGACTTAGATTTTTTTTTCTTTTCGCCTGAAAATGTTGAAATATTTTCGCCTGAAATATGACTTAGATTTTTAGAATTCTTTACAAAATTCTAACAATAATTACAGGTAGCCGGCGAGGCAGGCAAAAGAAACAGAAAAATGCAGAACGGCTAAGGCAGCAAAATCAAAAACAAAGAAAAATGTTGAATTACCCAAGAGGTGCCCGCAACAGGCTCTAGGAAGAATCGTGAGCGAGGACACTCTGCTGCTATCAAAGTCCACGAATCTGAAAGCCTAAAAGTGACGGATAAATTAGCATGAGTGAATGAAAGCCTTCACGGGATGACTCTACTCCAAGGGTTCGGGGTTCTGTAGTTTGCTCCTATCTCAACGTTAGACCTGGAAGAGTAGTTGTGATAAGCTGAAGCCCTCACTTCCATGATTAAAAATAATAATGTGCTTAAATGTGCTACCTCGGCAGCAACCTTTAAATTACAACATCATATTTGTTTGATCTTCTACTCTGCGTATTCAGCTTGTTTACAGACTTACATACATCACACGACATGAGGAATTTAATTCTAAGATGTTTTTCTTGCTTATTTCCCTTCATTAAGTTTTATATATAGGTGCCACGGCCTTGAGGCGGGAAATCAGGTTAAAAGCATGTTTTTTCTTTCTGGTTATTATTAGAGCAAGTACTCTAGGTGGCATTGCTTGAGGACAAGCAATAGTTCGAGTTTGGGGTGTGTAAAGTGTCCAAAAGTCATATATTTCATACACTTTCCAAATCCTACTATGACTGTTTTTAAGCACATATTAGGTATAATTAGGTTCATACATAGCATTTTACAGTATTTCATAGTTCTGCCTTACTTTTATAGCTTATCATTCATTTGGTGAAAATGAGATATTGTTCTAGTGTATTTCTGCTTGTAGGAACTAACAGCTGAGCGAGGGAACCGAGGAGCGGGGGACATTACGCTGAGGAACAAACCCAGGAGCTGTACTAAAGCAGTTCCAACAAAAGTAAGTTTATGTAGAGCACCTGCCGAGCAAAAGCTGCTGCCGACCTTGCTGCCACGACAACTAACTATGGGAGTTTGGAAAACTGGAGCGCGATTTGTAGAGCTAAAACTCCTGATTCTATCGCCAGCGTTCACGTAATTTTCCGACGTTTGTAGCAGCAGCTAGGGCTGCCAAAGTAAAACTCTCAAGCTTACTTGCAGACGAAGGAAAACGGGAAAGAGTCCATATTCCATGCAAAGAAGTCAACATTTTAAGTCATATTAAAGAGGGAAAGCTACTTTAGAGGACTTCTACTTTAAGGAGGACTTAACCTAGTCTTATAGTCTATAAATACCCATTGTAACTTCTAGTTCAAATCATCTTAGGTATTCTGTAGACTTCTCTTGTGCTCTCTGCCGCCACCATGTTCTAATTCCCCATTGGGTTAGGGTTATGTTGTAACTAGAGTGAAACGGTTGTTTTAGGTTTTTGAGTTATTTCTTCAATAAAATATTTCAAGTTTACTTAATCCATTGTTCTTCATTCTTTCAATCTTTCCACACGAGTCATTTGAGAGAATCCATTTGTCGGGCACGAAAGTGCAAGGCTCACGAAAGGGTTAAGTACAGTCACAACGGGAGGCGTGACTAACTTGGTTCCACACTAGTCCACAAGTTCCAGCGGCTAAAAGGGATCGCTAACTGAGTTGATTGTCTTGGTTCCACACTAGTCCTCAAGTCATCAATCTCGAGCATCTTTACCTAGGAATAGAAGAGATCACTATCGACTATCCTGCCGAACTTGAAGTATCTGCCAGACTTACTGCCAGGACTTCCTTCCATTCCACCTGCCGAGACAGTACACAACCCTGCAGTGGTAGTGACCTGCTGCGGCCGTGTGACATGGTCGTAGTTTGTCGCCCGTCATACCCGCCGAGGTAGCATATCGTGGCAGCAAAGGATAACTCATACCTATTACAACGTAGTTTTCACACTAAGTGGCAGCATAACCCTGTCTGCTCTATCAACCTGATTCTTTTCTCTTTTACTTGTGTCTTTATTTACTTTTCAATCTCTACCAAACATTTACTTGTGTTTTTACTTTACCATTATGCGGGATCTGCAAAGACGAGACAAGTTGTCCAATCCTCGTGGGATTCGACATCTTTCATACTATAACTTGACAAGAGTGTGCACTTGCGCTCTTCCAAAAAGGGAACACCTACACG
Organism: Hibiscus trionum; assembly: GCA_030270665.1. Taxonomy (NCBI): domain Eukaryota; kingdom Viridiplantae; phylum Streptophyta; class Magnoliopsida; order Malvales; family Malvaceae; genus Hibiscus; species Hibiscus trionum. The sequence goes on from BSYR01000008.1 coordinate 53,636,634, forward strand.
CCCTACAGTAATTCGGGGCGAGGCCATCACGGCCAAGGGACTGAGAATCGTACTCCTGAGTGCAACAAGTGTGGTAGACGTCATTACGGTGAGTGTTGGGGCACTTATGGCTATTGTTGGAACTACGGGTCTAGGGCACATTTGAAGCGCGATTGTCCACATCTGCCTAGGGATGGACAAGCTCATGTACGAGTTGTCGAGCATCAGAGAGGTCGTGGGCACGGTCGATGTAACTTTCAGCCTAAGAATGACGGTCAGAGGAATATAGCTCATGTTGTAGTAGTTCAGCTCGAGGGAGGTTTGCCAGCTAGGGTGTATGCACACCGTGAGGATAGGAATGACACAGATGTGATTGCAGGTAATTTCTCGTTACAGTCTTTGATTCTACTTTCCTTGATTGATTCCAGTTCTACGCATTCGTACATATTGAGTGAGCATGCAAGATTGTTAGATATTCTGGTTGAGATATTAGATGTGGGTATGAATGACACTAGTTCCTTTGGTGAGACAGTTGCGGACAGAAAGATGTACAGAAGATGTCATTTGATGGTTCAGGGTCATGTCTTTCCCGTGGATATGATGAAATTTGTCGTTTTATTGTTTTGATGTAATATTAGGCATAGACTGGCTTGTAGAGCATAGAGCTAGAGTATATTTTGAGACAAAGCGGGTTTCCTTGAGACTTTCAGAGGATCATGAGGTAGTAATAGTGGGTGAGAACGTTAAATTCTTGTCCAATGTAGTTTCAGCCTTAGAGGCTCAGAAGTTATTGGATGTGGGTTGTCAGGCATACCTAGCCTATGTTATGAATCCGAATATGGATGAGGCACGACCGTGAGGCATTAGGACAGTTTGTGACTTTCTGAGTGTATTCCCAGAAGAATTGTCTGGTTTGCCTCCAGATAGAGATGTAGAGTTTGCTATTGAGATATATTAAGATTCAGCTCCAGTATCGATTGCACCGTACCGAATGGCTCCTAAAGAAATGAAATATTTGAAAACACAACTTCAAGAATTGATAGACCGAGGGTTTATTCGTCCGAGTACTTCACCATGGGGTGCACCGATGTTGTTTGTGAAGTAGAAAGACGACAGTTTGAGAATGTGTATCGACTATCGACAGTTGAATAAGTTGACAGTGAAGTACAAATATTCGTTGCCAAGGATTGATGACTTGTTTAATCAGTAGAGAGGTGCTTTAGTGTTCTCGAAGATAGATTTGAGATCTGGTTATTATCAGTTGAAAGTAAGAGATCAAAATGTACCGAAGACAGCTTTTATGGACATGATGAATAGAGTGTTTCATGAGTACTTGGATCAATTTGTGGTAGTGTTCATTGATGATATTTTAGTGTACTCTCGTACCTAGGAAGATCATGATCGGCATTTGCGTTTGGTGTTGCAGAAATTGTTAGACAATCAGTTGTATGCCAGGTTAATCAAGTGTGAGTTTTGGATTAGGGAAGTAATCTTCTTAGGCCATATTATATCAACCGAGGGAATCCGAGTGGATCCCAATAAGGTTGAGGCAGTTGCGAATTGGAAACCACCGAAGATAATGACCGAAGTTCGTAGTTTCTTAGGTTTGGCCGGTTACTATAGACGTTTTGTTGAGGGTTTCTCAAAGGTTTTAGCTCCTTTGACTAAATTACTACATAAGGATGTCCGGTTTGAGTTGACTGATGCAAGACAACAAGCATTTGAAATAAGCCTTAACCGAAGCTCCTATTTTGATTCAGCCCGTGTCAGGGAAAGAGTTTGTAGTCTTCAGTGATGCGTTGTATGTTGGCTTAGGTTGTGTGCTTATATAAGAGGGAAGAATAGTGGCCTATGCGTCTAGACAAATGAAGACTCATGAGCGTAATTACCCTACGTATGACATAGAATTGGATGTAGTGGTTTTCGCTTTGAAAGTTTGGAGACATTACTTGTATTGTGAAAAATACATAGTGTATACAGATCAAAAGAGTCTGAAGTATATAATGACACAAAAAGAGTTGAATATTAGACAGCGTAGGTGGCTAGAGTTACTTAAGGACTACAACCTCACGATTGAGTACCATCCGGGTAAAGCCAATGTAGTGGTTGATGCTTTGAGTAGGAAAGTGGTAGTGGAATTACGAGCTATGTTTGCTAGATTGAGTTTGTCTAAAGATGGTGGTTTAGTGGCCGAGTTGTAAGTTAAACCTTCGTTGCTTCAGTTGATTAGAGAGAAACAGTTGCAAGATAGATCATTAGCATCTCATGTACAAGACATAGCGGAGGGTAAACCAACAAATTTTTGGTTTAGTAGTGATGGAGTCTTGTGTTTCAAGAGTAGAGTAGTTGTTCCGGAAGATGTAGACTTGAGACGCACCATCCAAACTGAAGCTCACAGTAGTTCGTTTGCTATGCATCTAGGAAGTACGAAAATGTATCGCGATTTGAAAAATGAGTATTTCTGGGTTGGTTTGAAGAAAGATGTTGCCGAGTTTGTGAGTAAGTGCATGGTCTGTCAGTGAGTTAAAGCCGAGCACTAGTTTCCTTTAGGTTTGTTACAACCATTGAGAATTCCTGAGTGGAAGTGGGAGAGAATCGCCATGGATTTCGTATCTGGTTTGTCGTTGACACCTTCTAAGAAGAATTCGGTTTGGGTAATTGTTGATCATCTTACGAAATGTGCGCACTTTTTGGCCGTTCACACCACTTATACTTTAGATAAGTTGGCCGATTTGTATATCGGTGAGATAGTGAGATTGCATGGTGTATCGAAATCTATAGTGTCAGATAGAGATCTGAGGTTCACGGCTAGATTTTGGAAGAGTTTGCATAGTGCTTTGGGTACTCGAATGAATTTCAGCACTTCATATCATCCTCAGACCGATGGTCAGTCAGAGAGAGTCATAAAAGTGTTGGAAGACATGTTGAGATGTTGCGTTATTGAATTTTAGGGTTCGTGGGAGAAGCACCTACCGTTAGTAGAGTTTGCATATAATAACAGTTATCAAGCGAGCATTCAGATGGCACCTTACGAAGCTCTGTATGGTAGAAAATGCATAACACGTGTTTGTTGGGCTGAAGTGGGACAGAAATTGATACCTTTTCCTGATATGCTTAAAGGGTACTACCGAGAAAGTGCAGTTGATTTGCGACCGTTTGAAGGTAGCTTCGGATAGACAGAAATCTTATGCAGATTTGAAAAGAAGAGAAATAGAGTATGCCGTGGGTGACAAAGTGTTCTTGAAAGTCTCACCTTGAAAGAAGGTGATGAGGTTTGGTAGGAAAGGTAAGTTGAGCCCGAGATTTATCGGTCCGTATGAGATAGTTGAGAGAGTTGGTCTCGTTGCCTATAGATTGAAACTGTCGACCGAACTAGAGAAGATTCATGATGTGTTTCATGTTTCGATGCTTCAGAGGTATATATCAGATCCGTCACATGTTATGCCAGTTGAGGAGATAGAATTGAATCCATATTTGACCTACGATGAAGAACCAATTGAGATTTTGGCTTCGGACAACAAAGTGTTGCGTGGAAGGACCATTGAGTTGATTAAGGTTAAGTGGTGACACCGAGGAGTGGAAGAAGCCACTTGGGAGAGGAAGGATGACATGAGAAAGCAGTTTCCGCATCTCTTTCCGCCAAGTAAATTTCAGGGAAGAAATTCCTTAAGTGGGGGAGAGTTGTAACGCCCCGAGTTTAGGGCCGGGAGATTATCGGATTAGTTAAGCCGATTCGGGTTAAATTTAAATTGGAGAAAAACTAATTTTAATACACACCTAAAAGTGTTTTAAAAGAGAAGAGGGTAAAAGGGGTATTTTGAAATTAAAGAAAAAGGTTTTGAAAATACCCCTTATCTCCCAAAAGTTGTCTTTCACGTTACTTTTCAAAGGAAACCCATGTTTACTATTCCATTGGTTTCAACACTACATCCAAGCAATATTTCTCAAGGTAATTTCTTTCTTACTATGATTTTTACTTATTTGAATTATTCTCATCAAAACCTTTCCTTTAAACCCATAAAAATGCATTTTTGGTTTGGGTTGGAAAAATGGGTATTTTTCATGGGATTTTCGTGGGTTTGTTTTTCCATGGTTAAACATGTACTTTAATTTAAGCTTTGAGTAGTAAAACATGTTGGGATGATGGTTGGATTTGGGGAAACCCGAAATGGGTCTAAAACTGGGATTTTTGGGTTGAAAATGGTGAGTTTTTGGCTTTGTTTTGGGGAGAAATCGTGGCTGATGGTTCCCTTGTTGTTAGGGGATGTTTTTAGATGATATTTGGTGTGTTTTTATGTTTGGAAATGGTGGGTTCAGCTTGAGGTTTCATTAGAACGAATTTGGGTGAAGTTTGGGCTTGAATCGATGTGTGTTGTCGCAAGATTGTTGAGTTTCGGGGTTTTACTGTGTTTCTGAGTGTATTAGTGTTCTAATGTTCATTTTTGGGTTGCTCAAAATAGAGGAATTGGATTCGGGCTTTGTGGACGGAAATCCGGGTAGTTCGAAGGCTTGATTCGACATCTTGGACATCGTTTGTGTGTTGGCTGGTGAGTGGATTGATTTTAAAAGCCTTAACATGGTTAAGGGAATGTTTTGGGAGTTTGGATTGAGCATGAAAGGCCAATCCAAGCTCAAGAGTAATTTTGAAAGGTTTATGCAATTAATCTGTGTTTTATGATTCTTGATGCAATGTGAACATATCATGTTGATAATGTGTTAGTTTGCATTGTTATACATGTTGAGACTTATGACTTGTGTTTATACTTGCATCGTGAGTACATGCCTTGCATGGAAGTTTGGACATGGTAAGTGGTTCAAGCATCGGTAATGCTTGTGGTTGTGAATGAGTATATTGACATGTGTTGAGTTGTTACCGGATATAATTGATCGACCAATAGGATTAGAATGCACTCGAGGTAAAAGTCGTGCGTGGCCTTAGTGATGTTAGATTCCACTAAGGAGAAGTACGGTGATGTGAGATTCCACCGGAAGTGTCTAGTGGGTTTGAGAAACTATCTGCATATCTGAGTAAAAATGATGAATTTCAATATACCCATGATGCTTTAATTCTCATGTTAAGCATGTCGTTGATTTCTTCTATTATGCTCATGCATTGTTGTTTACTTTACTTGCATTATGAGAATGAGCATGTGGTAAGCCTATGGCTTGTGGTTGCATTCGGTAAATGCACGTGAAGGTAAATGCTTGCTTTATGTGGCTCTTGTGTTGGGTCCCTTGTGGTTTTGCAGCTAAAACCTGTTTTGCAGGGTAGGGCGTATCGATACGCTAAAGGGTGGTATCGATATGGTCCCATGTTTTGGGCAAGGCGTACCGGTACACGGGGGCGTATCGATACCCAAAATGCTCTCTGGAAATCAGAGAAATTGACGAGATTTTGGCGTATCGGTACGGGTCCTGGGTGTATCGGTACGGTCTTCTTAGTTGACCAAGGGAAGCTGGCCGTTAAGGGCGTATCGGTACCAGCCTTGATGGTATCGATATGGTTTCCCTAGGTTTGACTTAGGGTGTTGACCAAGTACAGGCGTATCGATACGGTCCTTTAGCGTATCGATTCGACCTATTGTAAAATTCAAAAGGGTTATCTTAATTGCATGTTTTGCTTGTTTTGTATCCATGTGTGTTTTCCGTTGTGTGTCCTCTCACATAGGATATAATTAATGCATCTAGATAAGATAACATCTAGGGTTGCTAATCGGAGTGGAGCCTTAACGGGTTTCGCTTCGGTTTTCCCCGTGTAACCCATTCGATGCGGTCTGGCGGCTAGGCCGGGTCGAGGGGATTACACGAACCATAATAAAATAAGAGAAAATAAAAATTTTGCCTCGATTTAATTTTGAAGTTTGTTAACATTTTTAGGCAAGTTTTATTCGATCTAGTTATATGTCCAATGAGGAAATTTTAATCTTTAGTTGTTATGTCATGCCAGCAGGATAGTATGCAGGATTGCTTGGCAATTGATCTCTAGTTTAGGAAATTGAATTTACACTTAACACGTGATATGTATCTAGTTCCTTAGCAAACTTAGTCTGTTTGAAATTATGCTCATATTAAAAAAAATTGATGCCAGGGTAAAAAGAGAATAAGGCAACAATGTTTTTCCAAGGCAATGAAACTCTCCTCTACCTAGGGATAATAAGTACTTAGGGCTTCGTTGTTTGCTCCCTCGTAGTTCTTAAGTCCAAAATCTTAGAGTATGAGTTGAAGAGAAAGCCTAGTGATGTCTGGATTAAGGTGGGGATTTGTGGTATGCTCCCTCTTATCACTCACGCTAAACAATGTCACGAAGCAAGTGGTGCGTTGTGTGGTGTACTATAAATGATACGCAAATAATGCAAGTATACACGTCGAAACAAGTAATAAAGTGGTAAGTGAGATTGTCTCTACATGGATTGGAGGTAAATTAGATCAAGTCCATGCACACTAACACAAAAGTAAATATTTGAGTGAAAAGTTGATGTCACACGATATCAAAAATGTTGTAGCAAAAGCAATTAAATAAATCTGAAATAAACTGAATAAGCTGCAAGGTCCTCTATTGTATGTGAAACTCTCTATTGGGAATGACAGGCTGGGTTTGTTAAGAAATCATACGCCTAGTTCTAATGTATATCTAGCACATTCCAGTTCAAACTATGCTCGACAGGGTTTCTTATGGTGTTACTAAACTATCTCTAGCAAGAAACTTGACAGCCAGAATGTTACGGCAATACCTATCAACGTGAACCCTATCAAGTTACTTATCGTTGACGTGCTACCCTTTTTAGTCGTTGAACCCCTATCCTTATCTCTAAGGTGAGTTAGATTTGTGCCTCTCAACAGCCAACCCCATTGTATACGTGGATCTAAGCTTAACTCTCTCGACCATTAAGCTAAACTAACACCTAAGTAAAGGCTAACTCTCGAAAGCTCTTACAAACTTAAGGCACTAAAACAATAGACAAATTATATGAAGCTAGAATGTGCTAAACATTCATTAAAAACTAAAACAAAGTCATCCAAAACAAACCCAAGCCATCTAAAGTTAGTTCATGGCTGGGTGTAAACCATCCATCATCATTCGTCTTAAACAACCCATTTCCAAAATATAAACTGTTAAAGCAAACAAAAAACAAATGAGATCTCCAGTGCCGCCTTGGGCTGCCGTGAACCACCCAAGACTTGTTTCTTCTCTCAAAGGTCAGCAAGGTCACCCCTTGGAGTTCAACAATGGAGGACACCAAGTTAAGGAAGAAGATGGAAAGTAGCCGCCTTTTCTCCTCACTCTTAGCGCCCAAAAGTTACTTGTTCAGCTTCCCCTTATAAGTGGGTATCTTGTCCTTTATATAGTGGAGGATCCTAGGGTTTTGTTCCCTAAACATTCCTTGTGTGACCTAGGGAATATTCCCTAGGATATGCTAGGCACAATAGACAAATGGGAGTTCTCACACGTGGGCTGGAAAATATCTTCGTTGCTTTGTCCTTTTTTGCTCTAAGAATTGTCGTCCAAAATGATGCATCATTTCTTTGCTCAGCTACACTCCCTTGCTTACATGCGCATCACCATACCAGAAATACCCTTTCTCAAGTAGCACCCATTTCTTAATTAAATCAAAACAACCAAGCTAACAACACCAAATGCAACTATATGAACTAAATGCAGCTAAATGTAAATGAAATGAGCTTAAAGACAAGCAAATATCTGAGTAAAAAGGCATGAAATGCGTGATTTTTACAAGGTTATCACACCCCCAAACTTAAGCTATTGCTTGTCCTCAAGCAATGAGTAGAGAAAAACAGAGAGAATGTTATGGCAAAGTTTAGTTCAAGACAATGTTATGGAAAAATTTCAATCCTCAGAAAAATGTAGGCTTCAACATGCTAGACAAATCAAGATTATAGGAACTTTTCCCTAGGACAAGATCCTTTGTATGTGTGTGTGTTGCATGTAATATACGCTTAATAAAGTTATAAAAATTTTGGGCAAGATCTATACATTAATCAATTAAGCATAGTTTTACTCCCTTGATTCCTAGTTTTTTTAGAGGGGTATCAGCTCATCACACCTACCGTCCTTAACTCTAGATGAGTATGGAGAAAACATATCACCCCCGAGCCAGTAGGTAGAGTAATCTCGTGACAACTTTCATTCACTCATTTGATGTTGTTGCCATTTATTTAAGCATGGTTTCCAGGCAATGAAACACAAAGCGTAGTGTCCCTCTATAGATATGTCATAGCATTTATTCACAGTTTAGCATACTCATTAAGCACAGGGGAGATTAATAACGCCTTTACTGCTTTCATTTATCATTCAAGTTCATTAAGTTCATTCATACTGAGGCATGCAAGAGTTCTTCAAAACCCTCTAACAATCTTAAGCATAGAGAGCATACATCGTGTAGGTTTTAATCTAAAAGCATCAAGTCCTAAAGTCAGTTCTACCAATCTCAACAGTCATAAACATTCAATCAACCCAAATCCATAAAAAAAATATACTCATCATTGGACATCCTCAATTTATTCATAAAACTATCTCTAAACTAAACAATATGCCATAGCAAAATTCTATTTCTAACTACAAATACAAATGACTAACTATGAACACTACTCCCTCCAAACTTGAAGATGCAGTGTCCTCAATGCATGAAAAGGAAATGAAATGAAACTATCGTAAATGGAATGTAGAGGTGCCTCGTTGGGGTCCTACTTTGGTGGTGTTGTTCTGGTTGCCTTGTGCTTGATGCCCTTCTTCTTCAGCGAAGCAATGGGTGGGTGAGCGGCATCTGCTTCTGGTGGTGGGGCTACTTTGTTTTGGGCGTCCTAGGCAGGCTGGTCGGTCCGGTCATCATCATCATCAGTATCGAAAGAATCACTCTTCTCGGTAGGGGTGTTCCACATACGACTTGCCATGCGCTTCTAGCGACTCTTAGTCTTTGCCATAGCATTTGGAGTTGGGGCAGGCGAAGGTGTAGGAGTGTGGTCCATCAAGTCCTCATCATCACTCTAGATGGTGACAAGGTCATTGGCAGGGTCTTTATTCGGTAGGGCATGCATTGGTTCCTTTCCTTTTCTCTTTCTCTTCTTACGTTGGCATGTGGTAGCATCAGTAGGGGCTTTCTCTTGAGTGGAGAGTTGGGGTTGTGCATGGGCTTTGCTCGCGGTTGGGGTTTCTTGTGTAATAGGAGGGTTCTTCTTGGTCACTAGCAATGTGTCGGGGAAGAATGGGAAATCAACATCAACATGCGGCAGCATGTCCTTAAAATAGGAGTTCAGCACAACATCCCTTTCCTTGACATACTTGAAAAAAGTTGTCAAATTGTTGTGCATCTGGTCCATGTCTTCCCTGAGGTGTTTCATGGTGGCCACCAGTGCAGCAATCCTTGCTGCAGCAAAGGTTCAGGCTCCTCCAGAAATTGTTTCTGCTGGAGCATCCTTGTCAAATCCCCTTAAGCTAGGAATTTGGTCTGGAGTGATTGCACCTTTTCCGGCATCTATCTCGTCCATCATGTGGTCTTCAAACACTTCCTTTTTTTTCGGCACAGGCTGTGATTAAGTTGGGAAATATCAAAGGGCTGGGCTTCCTCTTTAAGCATGAGTAGACTTTATCTACTATTGTCTTCCCCACATCTATCGGATGCCCATTAATGATGGAGTGCAACATGAGCATTCTGGTTATTTGCACCGTGGTGTGGTGGGACGTGGGCATCAGGCAGGTCTTAACATAGTGAAGCCACAGCTTAGCCTCTGGCTGGAGGCGCACTCGTTCCACAGACTTGTTTGAGGATTATAGCTTGGGGTCAGCAAAGCAAAGGTTTTCCAATACCTCTTAAATCATTTGGGCATCGGCGGTCTCAGCAAAAGGAGTGTGTTGGTCCAATACATTCTTTAGACCATAAAACTTATTGATCGTCGCGGCAGTGAACTTGATCTGGACGCCTCTCACATATACTCCCAACTGGGTAGGGCTCGTGAGGTGTGCATAAAACTCCTTTACCAATGGCGCACAGATGTCCCCTAGGTGTTTGACAAAGGGATCCCAATTGTGCTTGGCTATGACCTCCATTACCTCTTTGTCGAAGTCAGCTTCCCCATCAGTAGGGAACTTGAAACCTTACTCAGGAAAGACCTTTCTTTCCTTGAGAAGTTGGAAACGATCCTTGGCCGCGTTGTCGAAAAAATTCTTGATCTCAATGGGAGGTTAGGTTTCAGCACTACTAGATGTGCCTTCGACATTCTTGTAACAGAACATGTTTGCAAAAAGGGTAGGGATTTCTGGTTCGATTTGGAGATTTTATGGAGGGTGAAGTATGAAGAAGTTTGGCTTTTAATGGGGGGTTTCGATTATCGAAGAAGATGAAGGAAGGGGAAGTTTTAGTTTAAGGTAGGAAAGAAATAAAAGAAAAAAGTAATTATGAAGAGGGAAGTTGAGTGGAAAGAAACTTTCACAAGCAAAGGAGAGAGAGAAGGCGATGTGGTGGTTGTAAGGCGTGAGGAAAAGATGTGATATGATGGGGAGTTAATGTAGGGTAAAAAAGAGGTGAGAGAATTTGAAAATGTGATGTTTGCCTAGGGTTTTAAAGGGTTAAAAAGGAATAAAAATCTCTCTTTTTTGCTTCTTTAATGTCGCCTCCCCCCCAAACTTGGAATTTTTTTTGGCTTTATTCCACTTTCCTTCAAATAGAATAAAACAAAATCCTAACCCTAATATAAAAAATCTTGTCTCCTTAAATCAAGCCCTAGCATGCCACCTGCAGCTCTGGGGTAATTCTGACATGGGATAATAAAAAAACAATGGCATAAAATAAAATAAAATAAAATGAATAGAAATGAAAATAAAGGACGAAAGTACGACTAATATAGAGACAAACTAAATTATTTATAAACAGAATAACATTAAAATGCCATAGCAAAATTAAAAAGAGTGGGGTGCAAAATCTCAAGGGTCATGAAGGAGCAAGGATGACTTGTCTCGCAGGATAGGAGCTCCATTGTAAACCTTCATTCGTTGGCCATTGACCTTGAAGACGGTATCATCATCTAGGTTCTTGATTTCCACTACACTGTGGGGATAGACCTTGTGCAGTAAGAAGGGGCCTGATCATCGAGACTTCAGCTTGCCAGGAAAGTGCTTGAGCCTGGAGTTGTAGAAAAGCACTTGTTGACCTTCTGAAAAATGTCGTGGCAAAATATTTTTATCATGCCACTTCTTTGTCTTCTTGTAGAAATGTGCATTTTCATAAGCATGAGCTCTGAACTCTTCCATCTCGTTAAGCTACAATAGCCTTCTTTTTCTAGCTAGCTGGGCATCCATGTTGAGCTTCTTGATGGCCCAATAAGCCTTATGTTCAAGCTCGGTGGGAATATGACATGCCTTGCCATAGACAAACTTGAATGGGGACATTCCCAAGGGTGTCTTGAAAGCTGTGTGATAGGCCCATAAAGCCTCATCAAGCCTTGGAGACCAGTTTTTTCTCTTAGGGTTGACTACCTTTTCAACTATCTATTTTATCTCTCGATTGGAGATCTCATCTTGTCCATTGGTCTAAGGGTGATATGTCGTAGCAATTTTGTGTCTCACCCCGTATCTTTGTAATGCCTTGGCAATCAGCTTATTGTCAAAGTGGGTTCCCTCATCACTGATGATGGCTCGTGGTGCTCCAAACCTTGTGAAAATGTTCTTTTAGAGTAACTTCAAAATGGTCTTGGAGTCATTCTTTGGTGTGTCCACTGCTTCGACCCATTTTGACACATAGTCCACTGCCAACAAGATGTAGAGGTCCCCAAATGATGAAGGGAATGGTCCCATAAAATCTATTCCCCATACATCAAAGATTTCCACTTGCAATGGCATTTCGTGCCTTCGAGAAATATTTCCCATACGTTGGCATCTATCGCAAGTTTTGCAAAATTCATGTGCATCCTTGAAGAGTGTGGGCCATTAAAACCCTGATCGGAAGACCTTTGTAGCAGTCCTAGCTCCTCCAAAATGGCCTACACGCGATGATGAGTGGCAATGGAATAGGATCTCCTTTTGCTCCTCTTTGGGGACACACCTTCTTATCATTTGGTCAGCAAATTGCTTGAACAAGTAAGGTTCATCCCAAAAGTAGAATCTCACATCATGCCTGAACTTCTTCCTACCCTGGCTATTTAAATCATGAGGCAAAATACCACTAATGAGAAAGTTAACAATATCAGCATACCACGGAATTGTCGTAGCATATAATACTTTCTCATTAGGAAATTTTTCCTTAATTTCTTGTTCATCACTGTTTTCAGCCTTGTTTTCTAGCCTAGAAAGATGACCAATCACTTGGTTTTCACAACCCTTTCTATCTCTAACTTCTAGGTCAAATTCTTGCAAGAGAAGTATCCACCTAATAAGTCTAGGTATAGCATCCTTTTTAGTCACTAAGTACTTAATAGTTGAGTGATCGGTGTGAACAAGGACCTTAGTGCCTATCAAGTATGCTCTAAACTTATTAAAGGCAAACACAACAGCCAACAATTCTTTTTCAGTGGTGGTGTAGTTGATTTGCGCATCATTTAAGGCACGACTAGCATAATAAATAACATGAAAGAGTTTACCTCGGCGTTACCCGAGTGCTGCCCCCACTGCGTAGTCACTCGCATAACACATCAGCTCGAAAGGTGAGGACCAATTTGGTGGAACAACGATGGGTGCTAAGATAAGTTTCACCTTCAGTTCTTTGAACGCGTTGTGGCAATCAGCATCAAATATGAAAGGTTGATTTTGTTGTAGCAAAGTGCATGGTGGTTTGGAGATCTTGGAGAAGTCCTTGATGAACCTCCTATAGAAGCTTGCATGGCTCAAGAAGCTCCTAATGCCCTTCACAATGGTCGGGGGAGGTAGCTTCTCGATCACCTCAACCTTGGCCTTGTCCACCTCTATGCCTTCCTTTGAGATCTTGTAACCCAAAATAGTCCCTTCGGTCACTATAAAATGGCACTTCTCCCAATTGAGAACCAAGTCGACTTCTTCAAACCTCTAGAGTACCTTTGCCAAGTTACCCAAGCATGACTCAAAGTCATCTCCGGAGACTGAAAAGTCATCCATGAAGATCTCTAAGAACTCTTTAACCATGTCTAAGAAAATGGCTAGCATGCGTCTCTGAAAAGTGGCTAGAACGTTGTAAAGTCCAAAGGGCATTCTCCTAAAGGTATAAGTACCGTAGGGGCATGTGAAAGTTGTCTTCTCTTGATCTTCTGGTGCTATAGAAATATGGTTGTACTTTGAGTATCCATCGAGGAAACAATAAAAGGCCTTGCTCGCCAATCGATCTAGCATTTGGTCAATGAATTGGAGGGAGAATGGTCCTTCTTGGTTGCCTTGTTGAGCTTCCGATAGTCCATGCATATCCTCCACCCCGTGACTATCCTTTTTGGCAACAATTCATTGTCCTCATTGCTCACTACGGTCATGTCTCCCTTCTTGGGTACACATTGTACTGGGCTAACCCACGAACTATTAGATATTGGGTAGATAACACCAGCATCGAGCCACTTGATTATCTCATTCATTACCACCTTCTTCATGACTGGATTAAGCCTTGTTTGGGGTTCAATCGAGTTGATGTGACAATCATCAAGCAAAATCTTGTCCATGCAAATAGTAGGGTTTATACCCTTCAAGTCAGTCATAGTCCAACCTAAAGCTTTTTTATGTTGAGTTAACATAATTATCAAGCTAGATTCTTGCTTAGGTGTTAGACTAGAAGAAATTATCACATGCAAAGTCTCATTACTAACCAAATAAGCATATTTAAGATGTGATGGCAAAGGCTTTAATTCTAATGTGGGTGCATGCTCAAGTGAAGGTTTTGGAGGAGTAAATTCAGAAAAATCTAAAGGTTCGAATTGCGTACCTGGTATGGCTATGAGTAGGATGGATTGTTGCAACTCCATTGTGAACTTCTCAAGTTCCTTGAACTCTTCAAGTTCCTCGTTATCTTCCTCACTGAGCTTCACATAATCTTCAATTTGCAAGAAATTGCTACAGCAAAATTTTACCGCTTCTTCTTCTACCATAGAATCTATGTATTGACATTCCTCATGTTAATCCACATATCTTATGGTGTAGAAGACATTTATGATCACCCTTTGATCAGCCACTCTCATGGTGAACTCTCCCTTTTCACAATCAATCAAGATATGGTCGGTGGCTAAGAAAGGTCACCCCAAGATTATGGGTGCATTTTCATCCGCTTCACAATTGAGAATGGGGAAGTCAACTAGAAGACAAATCTGTAAACCTTCACCACAACATCTTCAATCCTTCTTTTCGAATGGCCATGAGATCGATCGGCTAGCTGCAAAATAACAGTTGTAGGCCTTGCATCTCTCATACCAAGCTTCATAAAAATAGACTTGGGCATTAGATTGACAATAAACCCAAGGTCACATAAGGCTCTCCCTACATAATTGTTACCAATGGAGCATAGGATGATAAAGCTGCTTGGATCCTTCCGTTTAGGTGGCAACTTACTCCACACAGAATAACATTCTTTTGTTGTAGCAATAGTCTCATACCTTTCGACCTTCCTCTTCTTGGTAACAATGTCCTTGAGGAATTTAGTATAAATGAGCATTTGATCAACAGCCTCCAAAAAGGGAACCTTAATATGCATCTAGTCAAGAATATCCACAAATTTCTTAAATTGGAGATCGTCATTTTGCTTCTTCATTTGTCAATTCCTCTTCCTTCTCCTTCGTACGAGCTGATTCCTCTTGCACATCAGGTTCTTTCTGCACAGTTTTGGGGTTAGAATCCTCCTTCTTCTTCTTCTCCCCAAACTTATCTTCTTTGTTGAGTTGGGTGCCACTCCTTAAAGTGAGTGCACTGCATTCCTTCTTGCCATCACTTTTAGTAACTTCTGTATCACTAGGCAGATTTCCTTGAGGTTTAACATGCAAAGGTTGAGTGATTTGTCCTACTTGGGTTTCCAAAGATCTCAAGGATGAGCTATGGCTTTGTAGCAGTGCTCATTAACTCCTGATAGACGTAGAGTGATCTTGAAGTAGAGCCTTCGTTGTTGTCATGAAATCCTTCAAAGTTGTCATAAAATCCTTGAAAGTAGCTTCCAAAGAATTGTTGGTTGATTAAGATACTGAACCCTTGTTGTTTTTTCATGGCATATTTTGCTGGAAACCTGAGGGTTCAGTCAGATTTTGTTGCTTAAGAGTAGTTGTTTCCTTGATTTCCCCAAGAAAAGTTAGGATGTTGACGCCACCCTGGGTTGTAGGTGTTCGAGTAAGGGTTGTTGTTCCTATTGTAGTTCCCCACATAGTTGGTAGACTCGTTGTTTTCTGGGCACTCGCTCAAATGATGGTTTCCTTCACAACGAAGACAAGTAGATGCAGCCTTTACTTCCTTCACCTCGTTAGGACGTTGGAGATTCTTTAGCATATTATTGATGGCTGATAATTGAGCTGCAATTGAATCATTTTCATCAAGATCATGTGTTCCTTAAGTCTTCCTCCCCATTCCTAATCTCGAAGAAGGAAATTGGTAGTCATTGTTGGCTATCCTATCAAGGATGTCAAATGCTTCTTCGGGCGACTTGTCCAACAGAGTTCCATTTGCTGAAGCATCTAACATCATCCTCGTGGGAGAATTAACACCATTGTAGAACATCATCACTTGCGTCCAATCATGAAACCATGATTTGTACATTTACGCAACAATCCCTTGAATCTATCCCAACACTCGTACATCAACTCATCATCAGCTTGACGAAAGGAAGCAATATCATTCCTTAGTTGGGTGTTCCTGTTGGGTGGATTATACCGCAGCAAAAAACTTTTGCACAAGTATGTCCATGATTCCATCGAACCGGCTGGTACTCCACTCAACCACTCTCGTGCTCGATCACGCAATGAATAAGGGAACAACTTCAGCTTCAGCACATCCTCATGCACCCCTTGCTGTCTAAATGAGTCACAAACCTCCAAGAATACACAGATGTGTTGTCTTGCATCTTCATGAGGCGAGCCACCAAACTGTCCAATCGAGTTCAATGTGTTGAACATCACAGGTTTAAGCTCGAAGTGGACTGCCTGGATCTCGGAAGCTACAATCCCGGGGTTGAGATCATCCAAGATAGGATTCAAATGATCTCTAATAGCTCATGGATGAACTGCAGCTCCATCATTTGCTGCAGCATCAGTATCTGCCTGATTATCAACTGGTAATCCTTGGTTCTGAGCTCTATGCATGATTCTGAGAGCTTCTTGTATACGCCTTCTTTGTCATAAGAGATGTTCAATTTTAGGAATGATCGATAGTACGGGTTCATCGGGTCTTCCTCGAGTCATGCACCAGAACACTTGGAAAAAACAAACAAAAACAACAAATAAATCTATACAAAAAGAGGAAATAAAATGATACAAAAACTAAACCCAAAATGACCAATTGTCAATCCCCGACAATGGCGCCAAAAACTTGTTGTGTTGTGCGGTGTACTATAAATGATACGCAAATAGTGCAAGTATACACGTCGAAACAAGTAGTAAAGAGTTAAGTAAGATCGTCTCCATATGGATTGAAGGTAAATTAGGTCAAGTCCATGCACACTAACACAAAAGTAAATATTTGAGTGAAAGGTTTATGTCACACGATATTAGAAATGTTGTAGCAAAAGCAATTAAATAAAACTGAAATGAACTGAAAAAGGTGCAAGGTCCTCTATTGTATGTGAAACTCTTTATTGGGAATGACAGGTTGGGTTTGTTAGGAAATCCTACGCCTAGTTCTAATGTATATCTAACACCTTCCAGTTCAAACTAAGCTCGACAGGGTTTCCTATTGTGTTTCTAAATTATCTCTAGCAAGAAACTTGACAGCCAGAATGCTACGGCAATATCTCTCAGTGTGAACCCTAGCAAGATACTTATCGTTGACGTGCTACCCTTTTTAGTCGTCGAAACCCTATCCTTATCTCTAAGGTGAGTTAGAGTTGTGCCTCTTAACATCCAACCCCCTTGTCTACGTGGATCTAAGCTTAACTCTCTCGACCGTTAAGCTAATCTGACATCTAAGTAAAGGCTAACTCTCGAAAGCTCTTACAAAATTAAGGCAATAAAAAAGTAGACGAAGCATGTGAAGCTGGAAACATGCTACACATTCATTAAAAACTAAAACAAAGTCATCCAAAACAAACCCAGGCAATTTAAAGTTAGTTCATGGCTGGGTGTAAATCATCCATCATCATTTGTCTTAAACAATTCATTTCCAAAATATAAAATGTTAAAGCAAACTGCAAAGAAAATGAGATCTCCAGTGCCGCCTTGGATTGTCGTGAACACCAAGTTGGAGCTTCAACAATGGAGGACACCAAGTTGAGGAAGAATATGGAAATTAGTCGTCTTTTCTCCTCACTCTTAGCGCCCAAAAGTTGCTTTTTTAGCTCCCCTTATATGTGGGTATCTTGTCCTTTATATAGTGGAGGCTCTTAGGGTTTTGTGCCCTAAATATTCCTTGTGTGACCTAGGGAATATTCCCTAGGATATGCTAGGCACAACAGACAAATGAGGGTTCTCACACGTGGGCTGGAAAATATCTTTGTTGCTTTGTCCTTTTCTGCTCCCAGAATTGCCGTCCAAAACGCTGCAGCATTTCTTTGCTCAGCCACACTCCTTTGCTTACCTACACATCACCATACCAGAACAACCCTTTCTCAAGAAGCACACATTTCTTAATTAAATCAAAACAACCAAGCTAACAACACAAAATGCAACTATATGAACTAAATGCAGCTAAATGCAAATGAAATTAGCTTAAAGAGAAGCAAATAACTGAGTAAAAAGGCATGAAACGCATGTTTTTACAAGGTTATCAGCAAGCTTAAGATAATGCCAGAGACCCTTGGAAAAGAAAAAATGAAAATAAGAATCCGGTTTAGAAAGTAAAATTGGCTAAAGGAGTGAAAGGATACTTGATACATATTGCCCGCACATCAGGCACACTTCATGAGCTTAGACTAGAGTAATATTGTTACATTTGAATTGCTATTTGCTTGGCACAATTACACTAAGATACTGAGGACAAAAATAGAGCCAAATTATGCTTGTCAGGATTTGTTGGCATTACCAACCAAAATTTTGTCGAGGTAACCTTTTCACAATTTTTATTTTTTTTCTTTCTTTGTATTACTTGAGGACAAGCAATGAGTTAGGTTTGGGGGGGTGTTACCTCTCCAAAATTATTGTTTTAATGCAAATTTTACAACACTCTTGCTTGTTTTTAGGTACATTTAGTTGCATTAGGTTGCTAGAATCATGCATTTTCATAAGAAGTTTAGTTTTCTATCTATGCTAGGGTGAAGGGTTGTTTTATGGTTATTTTGCAGGTTTTACATAGGATTTTACGCAGGAAAGCAACACAGTTAGGATTGCCAGTTAGGATTACCGAGAAGAATGCCAAGTGTTGCTGGCACAAAAGGACCAGATGGTTCCAAGCACTTGTTGGCAGAGAAGTGCATTTGATGCCATGCCAAGAGATTGTTGAACCCTAAAAAATAGGAAATGATCAAGCTCCTAAAAGATCGCAAATGGATCAATCACCGAAAAAATAGCGGATAAGGTGATGTCAAGCTATGTTGGCGAAGACATGCCAAGCTCGTGTGCCAAGGCAACATTGGCAAGATGATGTCAGCCCTAGCTTGATAAGCTATCAGACCGATCAGATGAGGCTTCTCTCTTATCCTTGGAGCATTTTGAAATTCAAATGAGGAAGTTATCCTATTCCCTTCCCTTGCACGCCTATAAATACAACCAACCAATCAAGCATGGAGGAGAGCAAAATGAAGACTTAGAGTGAATGGAGTGAGGTGTTGGAGAGCTCGATGAGTGACAGTCGGCTGCACCAAGGAAGAGTGGTTCAACCACTTGGCCGAGAGCCTGGATTTAAGGGCTACATCGAGAGACCCCTCTCGCATATTCTTTTGGTTTTAAGTTGTTTTACATTTTATTTAGGATGATGTATTTAAAAACGGATATGGTTTTGTTGGTTAAATCACATGCCATGAACTAATTTCATAGTTGGTGGGGGATGTTTGGTTTAAACGTTGGTTTTATACCAGTTCTTTGAATACAATTCTGATTCGAAAAAGTTTTTGTATCTGGCATGCTTTATTGTTTCTAAATGTAAATGCCAAGCGAGAGCTGGCATTACTGTTTTTTTCTAAATACTTTGCCAAAGCGAGAGCTGGCATAGTTGGCTTATTTCTCCTTAATATCTTAACATTCTTGGGAGGCAACGATCAGTTGTTGGATACTTGGGAGAGAAGCTTTGAGAGAAGTCGTTCAAGAAGATGAACTTACTTCGAAAGTGATATCTACCCCCTCGGAGTATAGATTGATTCTTAATCAACTTGATTCATTTAAAACATGCACTATAGAGATATAGGCGTTTTTACATAATTGACTTAGGGCAATGACCATCGAGAGAGGTTTTGCTAATGTTGAATCTGATCGGCAAACAATGCCAAGACAGTTTGCCAACAAAGGCTGGTATGAACATGTTAAAACCAGGCATTCTCTGCCAACACTCATCATTCATTAAAAGCACCCTCCTTGCCAACGTTTTACTCCATTGTTTTCTTTTCTTTTAAGTAGTTTCTAAAGCAACTCCAAAACAAATCATCATTTCTTCCCAAGACAAGTAAACCATCAAAGCAATCGAATTCCAAGTCAATCTTTGTGGGATCGATAACTCTGCTTACCAAGCTATATTACTTGCAGACCGTGTATACTTGTACGCAAAGGACTCTTGGCATACAATTGCCCATTATCTATAAATTGCCCCTTTTGCCAACATTATTTTACACATCTTCCAAAGAGTCTACAATATACGTTTGGTGGGCTTGATAGGCTCAATTTACTTCAATCGTTATGGATTGCCAAGTGGAGGAGAAGTTGGATTTTTGGGTGTTTGAGATGGTGGCAAGAATTAAGAATTAAACACAAGGATTTAGAGTGGTTCGACTTTCTAACCCAAAGCCTACATCCACTACCTTGGAACACCACCAAGGATTTCCCACATTCACTAAGAATTTTGTCCCCTTTCCTCAGCTTAGAAGGAAACCGTTAGAACGATTAAGCTATCTACCCTTAGCTTAATCAAACACTCTCTTACAAGTGAAATTCAAAACAAACAAGAAATCCCTCTAATAGGTATGTGTTTGCAACTCTAAGCAGTCACCCAAAACCTATACACTTAAGCATACATACACATTTTAGCTCACAAGTGTTTTGTCTATACAAGAGGATGACAATTAAGCTCTAAAGACAATTTGACATCATAATGTTGTTACAATTGAAGCATTAACCATCTCTTGATGCTTGGAGGTCCCTTTTATACTTCTAATTGAGTTTGTAGCCATTGAGGACCGTTGGGGTTGAATTAGAGCCGTTGGAGCCTTTATTTCCCACCATAAATGCAGTTCTGCAGCTTAGCATATCGATACTCTTCAAATCGTATAGATACGGTCCGGATAAGGAAATAGTCGTTGAGCACTTCCAGTTGGTGCGTATCGATATGCGTAGAAAATGTATCGGTACGGTTCTGCCATTTAAAAGACTGTTGGGGGTAGTTAGGCGTATCGGTACACGATACAACTTTATCGGTACGCGAACTAGCCGTTAGACATTTAAAACACACCGTATCGATACGAAAAAAGCGTATCAGTACGAGTTTTGGCTACTGGAATTTCACTGTAGTTGAAACCCTAAGGCGTATCTATACAGTACCAGACCGTATCGGTACGGTTACTTGAAAAACATTGGTTTGGCTACTTTAAAAGCATTTTAAGTCATTCCAAAGCCTTTTAAAAACCCTTAAACATATTTTCAAGTTGTTTTGACTAAAAGCTTACTTTAAATTCTTTTCAATTTTGTCTAAAACATTTTTCAATTATTATATCAAAACATTTAGTTCTACAATCTCCCCATTTTTGATATAATAAAACCAACTTGAAAAATTATTTGAGATTCTCCCCCTTAGTATTTAAAAAAGTTGAATAAGAGCATTTTAAAACCTAAACCATGTAAAGCTCCCCCTTATTCACTTGAAAAATCAAATTTTCAAACCAATTAATTCTCCCCCTTTTTGTTATATCAAAAAGAATTTAAATGACTTTAAGCTCAAAATAACATAGAAGGTTAAAATTTTTGAAACAATTAAAAACTTTGGTTTTAAATTTGGCTCCCTCTTACTCAAAGCATCAAATATTGTTAGTCCAACAATATGAAAATCTAGTTGTAAATAAAAATAATCTAATTAAAACAAAACAACTAGAAATTTTACCAACACTTGAAATTCAAGGGAGGATGTCAAGCCTTCCTTCTCCAAGTGTCTTCCTTGTGTGTATGGAGATCCCCCTCAAATTTGGACTTGTTGATCATTCTCCATCACACCTAACGAAGACAATCAAGTAATTTTTTATATCCAAATTGTTTTGGATCCATAAACGTTAGTAGCACATAATTTTGTCCCCTTAGGAATCCATTTTACAATTTCATCATTTTATGTGAAATGATTAGTTATTTTGGAACTCAAGCACTTCTAAAACATTTTCTCAAATCTAGGGGCACAAGATTGTCTAACATAAAATTTTGATTTTCCCAAATTGTTTTTTTAAGTTCATTGAAAATCAAATCTTTTTCCTTTTTAAGATCATCAACATCTTTTTTATTAACTTTTTCAATCGTTTGAAACAAATTTTGTAAATTTAAAACTTTTAAGTTCAAAATCTTTAATTTTTCGCTTCAAACTCTAGATTTGTTTTGGAAAGCAAATCATTTTCCTTTTTCAAATTTGAAAGCAATTTTTTTGTTTTTTTAGAAAATGATGCCTTAAATTCCAAAAGCAAATCATCATAGGCATCTTATAACTCATCAAATGTTTATGAATTTGAAATAGATGAGTTAGAGATTACCTCCCCCTCATTGAGGGCCATGAAGCATAGGTGGGCTACCTCATTATCGGTGGAGTCTTCATCACTCCATGTCGCCATGTATGTTTTCTTTGAAGATGACCCCTTTTTGGTGGACTTGTGGGAATCCTTCATCTTCTTCTTCGATTCATGCTTGGATTTAGTCATCTCGCTCTTCATGAATCAGGTGAATTTCTTGAAGAGATGAACCATCTCTTCATCTTTACTTTCCTCCTCGCTCAAATAAACGTGTTGGTATGTAGAGGATTTGAGAGCAACGGCACTCGCGTTGATGCCTAGCTCTATGAATTTCCTCTTCCCCATCTTCTTTATCTCTTCCTTCTTCTTTTCCTCTTCTTTTTCTTTCTTCGTTATTTCATAAGTGAGAAGAGACCCCATGAGTTCATCTAGCTTCAAGGTCTTGAGATTTTTGGCTTCGATGATGTCGATCTTCTTTGAGTCCCATGACTCAGAAAGAGAATAGAGAAGATTCCGAACAAGTTTGTCTTCCGGAATGATTTCTCTATAGCTTTTGAGTCCATTTGTGATGGTGGAGAATCTATCGAACATCTTTGTGATGTCTTCATCCGGTTCCATTTTGAAGTTCTCATACTCGTGGTTGAGGAGGCCGATCTTGGTCTCCTTTACTTTGTTTGTTCCCTTGTATGTAACTTCAAGCTTGTCCCATACTTCCTTGGCATCTTCGTAAGAGGACATCTTCTCATAGATGTTGGGGCTAAATGCACAAAAGAGGATGTGCAAAGCCTTGCAATTAAGCTCCATCTTCTTGCGATCATCCGAACTCTATTCTGCCTTTACTCATTGTGGCACATAAGGACCTTCTTCAACAACATCCCAAAGCTTGTAGTCTTTGGATTTGATGAAGAACTTAATTCTAATCTTCTAATGAGCGTAGTTGGTACCGTCGAAAAATGGTGGCTTGTCGATGGATTGCGCCATTTGACCGGTTGATTGAATTCTTGTATCGAGCTTCTGGGTCGCCTCAGTAGGATGTTAATCCCCCTCAATTGAGCCTCACTCTGATACCAATTGTTGGGCTTGATAGGCTCGATTTACTTCAACCGTTATGGATTGCCAAGTGGTGGAGAAGTTGGATTTTTTGGTGTTTGAGATGGTAGCAAGAATTAAGAATTAAACACAAGGATTTAGAGTGGTTCGGTTGTCTAACCCAAAGCCTACATCCACTACCTTGGAACACCACCAAGGATTTCCCAAATTCACTAAGAATTACGTCCCCTTTTCTCAGCTTAGGAGAAAACTGTTACAAAGATTATGCTATCTATCATTAGCTTCATCAAACACTCTCTTACAAGTGAAATTCAAAGAAAACAAGAAATCCCTCTAATAGGTATGTGTTTGGAACTCTAAGCACTCACTCAAAACCTATACACTTGCGCATACATAAACATTTTAGCTCACAAGTGTTTTGTCTATACAAGAGGATGACAATTAATCTCTAAAGACAATTTGACATCATAATGTTGTTACAATTGAATCATTAACCATCTCTTGATGCTTGTAGGTCCCTTTTATACTCCTAATTGAGTTTGTAGCCGTTGAGGACCGTTGGGGTTGAATTAGAGCCGTTGGAGCCTTTATTTCCCACCATAAATGCAGTTCTGCAGCTTAGCGTATCGATACTCCTCAAATCGTATCGATACGGTCCCAATAAGGAAATAGTTGTTGAGCACTTCCAGCTGGTGCGTATCATTACGCGTAGCAAGCGTATCGGTACGGTCTTGCAATTTAAAAGACCGTTGGGAATTTGATCGTTGGGGGTAGTTGGGCGTATTGGTACGCGATACAACTGTATCGGTACGCGAACTAGCCGTTAGATATTTAAAACACACCGTATCGATACAGAAAAAGCGTATCGGTACGGGTTTTGGCTACTGGAATTTCACTGTAGCTTAAACCCTAAGGCGTATCTATACAGTACCAGACCGTATCGGTACGGTTACTTGAAAAACACTGGTTTGGCTACTTTAAAATCATTTTAAGTCATTCCAAAGCCTTTTAAAAACCCTTAAACATATTTTCAAGTTGTTTTGACTAAAAGCTTACTTTAAATTCTTTTCAATTTTGTTCAAAACATTTTTTAATTATTATATCAAAACATTTAGTTCTACAATGTTGAATTGTTGGAGTATACCCAAAGACCAATCATGAGATGGTTGTAAAAGACATACTTATTTTATATTGTTTGTTAATATAAAGCCATTATTATTGTAGTCTTATTATGTGCATTTATAAATAAACTTAATATTAATAAAGTCCTTAGAATAATATAGTTATTCTTGAATGTCCTTAGTCGAGTATTATTGTGAGCATGGAAAACAATAATATATTAAGACTAATATGTAGTTGATTGACGATAAAGCGTGGTCATTGACATGGAGATTTCATAATCAATACATAAGTATGTGTTAAAGAATGACATACTGGACTAACCTACTATGAGCATGTTTCTTGGATTATTATGTGATAGTCACTACATCGCTCATGGTGATAACTACATGTATCATCCTCAGACTTGAGATCATCATCATTTCAACATCGTGAGTGACATGTTTTGATACGGTTAAACGTGTGTCGTAACTGACTAGACTATAAAGACTGACATTGGATATGTCACAATCTATGTAGCGAAATATGGTTGATCAAGATAGGATTTGTCCCTCCTGCATAATCGGAGTAATACCATAGGCCACTTGATTGAGTGAGACTAGAAAATGCATGGTCATGCTCGAATAAATTGATGTGAGATATCATAGTTATACGTTTATAATAGTCAACTCAAGATATCAAGAAATATTAGATGGACTATACAAGTGTGACAAATCCAAGACTTGTGTCAGATCTAGATATAAGGATAAAAGGATGTAATACATAAAAGAAGTTAATCACGGAAAAAGGTAAAGTCGAACCATGACTTCATGTAGCTTAGGTAGCAATGATGTATTGCTAGATGCCACTTATTGCTTGTAATATTAGAATTGTTCTAGATATCACTACTAACGTTACATGAACCTACAAGGGTCACACCCTATGATTAAAATGAACAAATGTCGACTAAATAACATGTGCACAAACTTGTTGTACACGTGATAATTATTAAAATGAAATTATTATAATTATTGTACTTATAGATAATCTTGTTTATATATATATATATATATATATTAATACTAGATAATTATTGTAATTATCAAATACTATTAAAATATATATATATCTAAAGAAACCTAATTAAAGTAGAATCAGATTCTACATATTTAAATATATTCGGCTAAATATATTGTATATTTAATGAATCCAAATTAAAGTAGAATCATATTCTACATATTCAATTATATTCCGTTAAATATATTGCATATTTAATGAATTCGAATTTAATTGGAATTAGGTTTTTGAATGCTATATAAAGGCATAAGGTCTAGTAGCCAATACGTGCTTTTTCAGAAAACCTCTCTAACAGTTAAAGAAGAGAAAATATTGTTCGTTTCATTCGGGTGGACTACGTAGAGGTCGGAATGCGATTGTCGTTACTCAGATTCGATTTGGATTCTCATATACTCCCTGCGGATTTCCAGATTTATTGAGGTAACGTTTCATCCTTTTCACTCCAAATTCGCTCCTCATATATGGATCTCTAGCGGTAATCGCCGGATAATTTTTCCGTTGTGCCATAAGGTGTATCGACGTTTTCCAACATAAATATCGTCCAAATGTGAAATCATCAAACGGATTAAACGCTTCATGGTCTTGCGCCATCATGTAGTTTTGCGATGATGACAAGCCGACACTCATATTGTACGGACTGTATGTTAAATGTTTGGGCATAGAAGACGACGATGCACCGAAGTCAACATTCGGTGGTAGGTTCAAGTCAAAGTCAAAACTGGCTACGCAAGAATGTCTTAACATAGAAGACGATGATCCACCGAAGTCTTTTCTTGGGCTGTGTGTGGTTAATAAGTTGAAATCATTGTGCAAATTGGTTGCCGGGCTCTGATTGTTGGCATTAGGATCAAAGTCAAAATTCGTCTGCCACTAATTTGGGAGTACGATATCATAATCATCATCAAAAAATATTGCATACAGCTTTAGGGGTCCTCTGAGTGAATACTGCAAGTGGGCATCCAGCATCAACTCCACATCACCGCTGTCCGCGACATTGAGTATTGAGTACGTTACTGGTTCGTACGACGTAGGTAATCGATAATTCAACGGCACCAGCCGTTTTCCACGAGCATGTGGAACATTGTTCTTCCCTTCCTTAGTCAACTTATTATACGTTAATTTTCTCGGCACCATTAGGGTTGTAACGCCCAGAGTTTAGGGCCGGAAGTTATCGGATCGGGTTGAGGGTCGAATTGAATCCGTTGGCCGGGTTCGACTAATTTCGGGTCTATTTATTTTAACAAAAAGGTTTATGTCTTGAGATGAAAATATTTTAAAAAGGGTACAGAGGTAAATTCTTTTTAAAAGGGATTTTTAATTATAACAAAGGGTTTTTATTTTATAAGTTGTCATCTTTTAAGAGAAGATCACGTTATTTTCTCCCAAAACTATTTTTCTCACTTTCTCTTCAACCAAACATCATCTCCATTGAAGATTCTTAAAGGTAATCTCTCCTTTACTTTGTTTTTTCTTCATTGAACTCCTTTTTATGTATTCTCTTCAAAACCCAAATGATTTTCCCCATTTTTCCTCAAAGTTCATTGATTGAAAATAATGGGTTTTTGGGGATTTTTCGTGTGGGTTGATGTTGTTGTGTTTTGGGTTGTTTAAAAACAGTGTTTTGAGTGTTAAATGATGTTGAGATGTTGATTCAATCATAAAATCCTGAAACTAGGTAAGTGGGTAATTTTAAAGGTTGAAATACTAGAGTTTTTGGCTTGGTTTTGGGTTGAAACGACCCCTGATGGTTTTGTAGCTTTAGAATGATGTTTTCGGAGTAAATAGATGTGTTTTGAAAGATTATATTGTTGGGTTTTGGTTAGAGCTGATTTGCTGATGTTTTCGGATAACTTTGGCTACAAATTGATGAGCGAGTGTTGTTGAATATTGTGTTCGTGAATTTTAGTGTGCATGTATGTTGAAAAGGGTATTAATACTCTATTTTGGATTGTTTAGAAGCAGCGGAAATGGATTTGGGTACTTCGGACGCGATACCCGGTGTTGCAGAGGCTTGAAATTGGTTCTTCGGCTATCGTTTGGGTTGTAGGCGAGATGATTATGAGGTTGTGGTAGTAGGCGAGAACGTTAAGTTCTTGTCCAATGTAGTTTCAGTTTTAGAAGCTCGGAGATTGATGGATTTGGGTTGTCATGCTTATCTAGCTTATGTAATGAATTCGAATATTAATGAGGCTAGACCGCAGGACATCAGGATAATTTGTGATTTTTCATAGGTATTTCCGGAAGAGTTGCCTGGTTTGCCTTCTGACAGAGAAGTTGAGTTTGCGATAGAGACTTATGTTGATTATGCTCTTGTATCTATTGATCCATATCGTATGGGTCCTAAAGAACTAAAAGAGTTGAAGACACAGCTTCAGGAACTACTAGACCGAGGTTTCATTAGGCCTAGTATTTCACCTTGGGTGCACTAGTTTTGTTTGAAAAGAAGAAAGATGGTAGTTTGAGAATGTGAATAGATTATAGGCAGTTGAACAAGCTGACAGTGAAAAACAAGTATTCATTGCCACAGATCGATGATTTTTTTGATAAGCTTAGAGGTGCTTTTGTGTTTTCCAAGATTGATTTGAGATTGGGTTACTATCAGTTGAAGGTGAAAGAGAAAGATATACCGAAGACAGCCTTTCGTACACGTTATGGACACTACAAGTTCTTAGTGATGCCCTTTGGTTTGACAAACGCACCAGCAGCTTTTATGGACATGATGAACAGAGTATTTCATGAATATTTTGATCGGTTTGTAGTGGTGTTCATAGATGATATTTTGGTGTATTCACGTACCGAGGAACTTCATGATAAGCATTTGCGGTTAGTGCTACAGACCTTGCTTAGTAATTAGCTATATGTGAAGTTGAGCAAATGTGAGTTTTGGATCAGGAAGTAGTCTTTCTAGGACATGTAGTATCAGCCGATGGAATCCGAGTTGATCCTAAGAAAATAGAGGCACTTGTGAGTTGGAATTAACCGAAATCAGTGTCAAAAATCCGTAGCTTCCTAGTTTTAGCCGGTTACTACCGAAGGTTTGTAGATGGATTCTCTAAAGTGGTTGCTCCCTTGACTAAATTGTTACAGAAAGGTGTCAGATTTGAGTGGTTAGATGCAAGACAACAAGCCTTTGAGAAATTGAAAGAAGCTTTGACGAATGATCCAGTTTTGATTCAGCCTGAGTTAGGGAAAGAGTTTGTAATCTATAGTGATGCTTCGTATGTTGGCTTAGGTTGTGTTTTGATGCAAGAGGGAGGAGTGGTAGCATATGCTTCTAGGCAATTGAAGGTTCACAAACGAAATCACCCTACTCACGATATAGAGTTAGTTGCAGTAGTGTTTTCTTTGAAGATTTGGAGACATTACTTGTATGGTGAGAAATGTATAGTGTATATAGATCACAAGAGTTTGAAGTGCCTTATGACGCAAAGGGACTTAAACCTTAGACAGCGTAGGTAGATAGAATTGCTTAAGGACTATGACCTCTCGATTGAGTACCATCCGGGTAAAGCAAATGTAAAGGCTGATACTTTGAGTAGAAAAGTGGTGATTGAGTTGCGAGCCATGTTTGCTAAATTGAGCGTGTCACAGGATGGTGGGCTAGTGGCCGAGTTACAAGTTAAGCCTCTGTTGATTCAATTGATCCAAGAGAAACAGTTGCAAGATAGATCATTGGCATCTCATGTGCAAGACATAACAGAGGGTAAACCGACAGATTTCTATTTTAGTAGTGATGGAATCTTGTGTTTCAAAAGTAGAGTAGTTGTTCTGGAAGATGTTGAGTTGAGACGCACCATTCTAACCAAAGCACATAGTTGTCCGTTTGCTATGCACCCTGGTAGTACGAAGATGTACCGTGACCTGAAAGATGAGTACTATTGGGTTGGTTTGAAGAAAGATGTTGCCGAGTTTGTGAGTAAGTGTATGGTTTGTCAGTGAGTTAAGGCAGAACATCAGCTTCTATCATGTTTGTTGCAACCGTTGAGAATCCCAGAGTGGAAGTGGGTGAGAATCACTATGGACTTCGTAACATGTTTACCTTTGACGCCCTCGAAGAAAAAATTTGTTTGGGTAATAGTTGATCGTTTCACAAAATGTGCACATTTTAAACTGGTTCATACTACCTATACATTAGATAAGTTGCCTGAGTTGTACATCGGTGAGATTGTGAGATTGCACGGGGTGCCGAAGTTAATTTTATCTGACAGAGATCCAAGGTTTACAGCTAGATTTTGGGAGATCTTGCATAATGCTTTAGGTTTACGGATGAATTTTAGCACTTCTTATCATCCTCAGACTGATGGTCAGTCAGAACAAGTTATTCAGATCTTAGAGGATATGTTGAGATGTTGAATCATTGAATTTCAGGGTTCTTGGGAGAAGCATCTACCACTAGTAGAGTTCGCCTACAATAACAGTTATCAGGCCAGTATTCTAATGGCGCCCTACAAAGCTTTGTATGGTAGAAAGTGTAGAACACTTGTGTGTTGGGCCGAGGCAGGATAGAAACTAGTATCCATGCCAGATTTGCTAAAGGGTAATACCGAGAAGGTAAAATTGATTTGTGATCGTTTGAAGGCAGCTTCGGATAGACAAAAGTCCTACAGGGATTTGAAACGTGGAGAGATTGAGTATGTTGTGGGGGACAAAGTGTTTTTCAAAGTTTCACCTTGGAAGAAGGTGATGTGATTTGGTAGAAAAAGGAATTTGAGTCCAAGATTCATTGGTCCCTATGAGGTAATTGAGAGGATTGGTCCTGTTGCGTATAGATTGAGATTGCCACCAGAACTAGAGAAGATTCATGATGTGTTCCACGTTTCGATGCTTCGGAAGTATAGATCAGATCCGTCTCATGCCATGCATGTTGAAGAGATTGAATTGAATCCGGATTTGACTTATGATGAGGAACCAGTTGAGATTTTAGCTTCACACAGCAAAGTGTTGCGTGGCAAAACCATTGAGCTTGTCAAGGTTAAGTGGCTACATCGTAGTGCGGAAGAAGCCACTTGGAAGAGGAAAGATGACATGAAAAGACAATTTTCGTATCTCTTTCCATCAGGTAAATTTCGAGGACGAAATTTCTTAAGTGGGGGAGAGTTGTAACGCCTAAAGTTTAGGGCCGGAAGTTACCGGATCGGGTTGAAGGTTGAAATGAATCCGTTGGCCGGGTTAGACTAGTTTCGGGTCTATTTCTTTTAACAAAAAGAGTTATGTCTTGAGATAAAAATATTTTAAAAAGGGTAAAGAGGTAAATTCTTTTTAAAAGGGATTTTTAATTATAACAAAGGGTTTTTATTTTATAAGTTGTCATCTTTTAAGAGAAGATCACGTTATTTTCTCCCAAAACTATTTTTCTCACTTTCTCTTAACCAAATATCATCTCCATTGAAGATTCTTGAAAGTAATCTCTCATTTACTTTGTTTTTTCTTCATTGAACTCCTTTTGATGTATTCTCTTCAAAACCCAAATGATTTTTCCCATTTTTCCTCAAAGTTCATTGTTTGAAAATAATGGGTTTTTGGGGAATTTTCGTGTGGGTTGATGTTGTTGTGTTTTGGGTTGTTTAAAAACAATGTTTTAAGTGTTAAATGATGTTGAGATGTTGGTTCAATCATAAAATCCCGAAACTAAGTAAGTGGGTAATTTTAAAGGTTGAAATACTAGAGTTTTTGGCTTGGTTTTGGGCTGAAACGACCCCTGATGGTTTTGTAGCTTTGGAAAGATGTTTTCGGAGTAAATAGATGTGTTTTGGATGATTATATTGATGAGTTTTGGTTAGAGCTGATTTGAAGATGTTTTTAGATAACTTCGGCTACGAATCGATGAGCGAGTGTTGTTGAATACTGTGTTTGTGAATTTCAGTTGGCATGTATATTGAAAAGGGTATTAATACTCTATTTTGAATTGTTTAGAAGCAGCGGAAACGGATTTGGGTACTTCAAACGCGATACTCGGTGTTGTAGAGGCTTGAAATCGGTGTTTCGGCTATCGTTTGGGTTGTACCGGTGAGTGGATCTGTTTCTAAGGTTTTGAAATATTTCAAGGAAGGTTTTGAAGGGTTTAGATTGTGCTTGGAAGGCCAATCTAAGCTCAAGAGTTAGCTTGTGTATTTTTGCCTTGTTTTTTATTTATTTTACCTCGCTTTAATGAATCATGTTGAACATGTTGTTAATGATTGAAAGCCATTGTTTTCAAATCTTATTAAGTTGATGAATATGTGTTTTTGAAATCCCATGTGTTGTTATGAGTTGGATTGAAATATGTGTTGTTGAGTTCATGTTAGGCATGGAATTGTTATGTGGAGATGGGATGTGAAATGTTCATGTAGTGGCTATGATAATCTCGTGTAAGTGTTGATTTTTCCTAAGTATATTTGGCATGTGTTGAGAGTTTTACCGGATATAATTGGTTGACCATAGGATGTTTGTGCACTTTTAAAATTCGCGTGTGGCCTTAGTGATGTAAGATGCCACTAAGGAGGAGTGGGGTGATGTAAGATGTCACCGGAAGCTTGAGGTTGACTACGGTGATGTATGATGCCATCGAAAGTCTTGTTTTCCTTGTGAGTTGGGTGATGTAAGATGCCACCTAACGTATTCGCGTATCCAAGTAAAGTGTTATAGTTGCCAGTATACTTTGATGTTGAGATTATTGAGTTATATCTAGTTGTTGATGCTATAAGAATTGTTGAGTTAAGCTTATGCTAATGTTTGGCTTGATGTAAGATTCGAAGCATGTGGTTTGTTTTCAAAACGTTTAAAATGGTTTATAAACTGCATTGTTGTTGTTGTGATCTTGGGCATCACTCACTAAGCTTAATTGCTTACGCTCTATTTTTCCAACAATGCAGATCGTTAGTGTTCCAGACAGCAAGGAGGCAAGGAAATGAGGCTTTAAGATCCACTTTGCTCAAGTATGGTTTTTGAGTAGTACTAATAATACATTAGTAATAGGAATGCTACTTTTGTTGGGAATTGTTATTTGGTGCTCCCTTGTTTGGGACTAGTTGTAAAGACATGTTTGAGTTGCTATCTTGAATTATAATGACGTGATGTTGTTCGTTTTATGTTTTTGGCTATCTTATTAATGGTGATCGAGTTGTTTCTTTTAGCCTTCATCCTTGAGTTTCCATTGTACGTGTGAATGCATGCTTGATGCTTGTTCTAGGGACCTTTGCCCTTAGATTGGTTGTTTTGAGCTGCATTTTGGCATGCAAGTATGAAACCAGACTAATTGAACTTGGTGAACCTAATTTCATGCTAGATCCCTTTTTATGCTAGAATTGCATTTTGGTCCTTCGTTGTTCGATCGCGTGATTAATGGTTGTTTTCCGCTGCGTGTACTTCACATAGGATTTTAAATGTGCATCTAGGAAAGATAAGTTTAAAATTTTTTAAGGTTGTTTATCGGAGTGGGCTTTCGGGTTTACTCTGATATTCCCTGTGTGACCACCTCGGGTCGGTCTTGCGACTAAACCCGGTCGAGGGGGTTACAAGGGTTATAGTATTTGAGGACCGAAAGACGACGCCGAGAGATGCATCGATCATAATCTCAAAGTCATAGTATACCAAGGCAATAATACTTCCTCGTCTCGACATATTTTGTGAATATCTACGATCAACCAGAAAGAATGACATACATTAGCAACCTAGTTCTTAATTCAAAGTATATAAGAATCGAGAAGTCTTGCATAAACGTGCAATTGACACACTTATCTGAAAGTGTTGTCACGCAAATTAAGTTGGCGTGCCTCACTTCTCCTCGCCTTGTCTTCTATGAACCGCTGCAATTGACACACTTCTCCTCGTCTTGTCTGATATAAGGGCACCAAAACACCCCGCAAAAATCGAAAACCTCGCGTCCTGCAAAACACGAGGTCTATAGATTTTCCTAACATGTCAGGAACCTCTCGTTCTGCCGAACACGAGTTCTAATTTTCAAAACACCTATAAAAGATTCGATTCGTGTTAGCTATAATGAAATGATTTGATATGTAGGCACCTTTACAACCGAAAGTGTCCAAAATATGGAAAAAATTTCTGCAACGGTGTTTCATTCCAGAACCTATTTCTACACATCCTTAAGCTCAAGATCAATAAAGACGAGCTATATGATTTGATTTCAACGCATCTTAGCGAATCTACAACACGCAAAAATGTCTTGTTTGTTGGCAAAAATACATGTTGATGAGCTCGGTCCTGAGGCGCATTACATGCTCCCCTTATCAAACGCTAGAGACCTTCAAAGGATGTTTAGAAACTACACTCGTGTCAGGGGTACGAACATCGAGTTGACTATCCAATTTGATGACGTTGCTTTTTCATCCAAAAACGAAGAAGCAACTCTGTCTACACAAGATGAAGAGGCAGTTCTAATACGTAACTACCGTAGATGACTGGATAAAGAGCAAAAAATTGAGGAAGTAAACTTAACATTAGATTTGTCCACAGACTATGACGTCACAGAAACTGATTCATCTTCTATACACTTCAACTAAACGTAATTGTGTTGTTAAGTGACGATATCGTTGTTAAGTAATTGTGATTGTTAAGTAATTATAATGTTATTTACGTTGTTAAGTTGTTAAGTGACAATATATTTCAACTAACAAGATCTACCATGATATAACATAGTTTTTTTGGATTAAATGGTAATAAAGTTGTTTTACATAAATAAATAAAAAATTACATAATCATCCTATGTTCACGATATAGCAGTTCTAATAAAGTTGTTTTACATAAATAAAAAGAAATTACATAAATACAACTTATTAAATACTAATAAAATTTAAATACCATGTTTTCATTTAAATATGACCGATATCAGGTTCATGGGACCTCGCTATGTGCAAAGTGCGAGGTCCCTACAGTAATTACTGCGATACATTAAAATGCCTCTTCAATATCTCGGGGACCTCGCGTTTTCCAAAATGCGAGGTCTTATCCAATAATTTTAAATTAAGAAATATGAAAAGGCGGCCCATGTCAGACAGACCTTACTACGTGTAGCACGCGAGGTCATGGTTTGTATTTCTTAAAACGTAAGGTAACCTACATGGACAATTTGGGGTCATTTTTTAAATAACATTAGTTAGAGGTCATTTTCATAAATAACTATTTAAAAATAGTTTTTATATAATAACGCCGAAATAATTTACAAATTCAGTTGTATTTTCCTTTTCTGACGACAACCCACGATTGTTTTTCCTTTTTAATTTTAGGTTGATCCTTTTGTTATACCGAATCATTTTTTATTTAAGGCTTAATAGTTAAAATGGTGTTCAACTTGTATTTTTTTTCACTTTGGTGTCTAACGTTCTGTAATTTAAATTGAGTTTTTTCATGATAGACATTAAAAAAATTGTTATTCAATAAAAACACGACATGTGGCATATTCTGGTATTTTCTTTAATTTGAATTTTTCTAAAAATAAAAAAGTTAATTTTATAAAAAAAAAATCAAAATCTTTAATTTCTCTAAAAGCCCCAAACTCAAACCTTATATCCCTAAATTCCTCCCCTCCCACCACGGATTCAACCACCACCGGCTACCCTTGCCTTCGTCGCCCCCCTCCCCACGATTGAAAGCCCATGATTCTGTCGTCGAAAATCGGCGAATGAACCGTTGGTTGCTCTGTCGACGAACGTCTAAAAATGAAGAGAAAATAGATCGATTGGGCATCTAACCGACGGCTAGACGGTGGGGGATGTTGAACGGTGAGGTACCAGACGCTTGGGTGGTGAACGGTGAACCGTCGGCGTGTGGGGATGCCGGACGGTGAGGGAGATGTGATTTGAAGGTTTGTTTGAAAGAAATTAAAATTTTGGGTTTTTTTAAGAAATACTTAATTTTAAAGTAATTCAGAAATTAAATAAATAAATAAATAAAACATGCTACGTGTCATGTTATAATTGGCTAATGGAAATTTTTTAACGGACGTTGACGAAAACTTCAATTTGAGTTACGAAATAAAACGTTAGGCACCAAAGTAGCCTGAAAAAAATGTTAGGATTCAACTAAAAAAAGTATAAATTAAGCATTTTTTACTATTAAGCCTTTATTTAACTAAAATATCAAGATTAAAATATTTTGCACGCCATTTCATTTATTGGTTTGAAATATATTCTTTTATGCTGTTCATGTTATTTTAATAACTATCGAAAGTGAAACCATTAAACATAATAATTAAGATTAAGTACAATACCTAATATGTAATTATGAAAGGTCCAAACTCTGCTAAATAAACTCTAGATTAACTTACATGGTTACTATTATAATAACTTGAAAATTGTGTATTTGTGTGTGTTTAAACAGGAGATTCTACTATGAATGTGATATATTGATATTCACTATTAATATTATACACTAATGTACACTGTTATTTTTCTAGAGTTTTCATATAAGGCTCAAAAACTTCAGGGACCCATTTTACAATTATCCCATATAACAATTTAAAAACAGCAAAGTCGAAGGAGAAAGAAAGCAATGGCATTGGCGACGAACATTGATAAGATGGATCTCAAAAGTCGAAGAGGTTTCTTTTTTCTTTATCTTTAATATGTTTATTTTTAATACGGGTGAGCTTCATCTGTGGTCCATTTTGTTTAGGTCGTGTTCTATTTTAATCATCTATTTTGGAAAAAAGTTATTCTTACCACTTACGTTTTTGATATGTTTTATTTTAGTCACTGTGCCGTTAACACCCTTTTAGTTTGATGACATGGCAGGTTAGTCAAAAGAGTTAATTTTTAATTTAACCCCTAAACTTTAAACAAAATATCAATTTAATCCCTAAATTCTCTCGACCTCAACTTTATACCACAATGTTGCTGCCTCGGCCACTTACTTTGATGGGTGATGGTTCCGATCACCTATATCTCCTTTGTTGGGTGCACTGAATACAGATATATCACATATTAGGTGCACTTATAAAACAAAGCTTCTTTTGCCTGCATATTTTTTGGTTATAACGTAGGCTTTGAATTGTTTCTTGAAATAAGAAAATTCACCAATCTTTTCTTTCAATACAGTGATCTAGGAATAGGTTTCTTATAAACAGAAGTTTCAGAAGAAAAAAATTATGGCAGATGTTATTGGCCTATTTTTGGAATTGAGGAGTGTCTATAAAGTTTCTGGTTGCCGAGTTAATCAACTAAATCGGGAAGGGACAGACCTGGAGCTAACTTCTGCAAATGATGGTGACAAGGGGAGTCCAAAAAACAGAGTAGCTGCGAGGTCTGGGTTTCATCTGGATTCTACATCTAATGCATGGGGACATGAACATCCAAATGTGATGCATAGCAATAGTGGTTCTAAGAAGGGTATTGCCAATGCTGGGTCAACTCAGAATGCTTCCTCTTCGAGTTCGTGCATGGACCCGACAAGGTGATGGATCCAGCCCTGCTCAAGCTGGTTTCATTTTGTCTAACAGTTCACTGGATAGTCGAGTTAAAACAGATCCTCAAGTTGGTGATAATTTGGATGATGAAAATATATTAAATGAATATGATAACAATGACATTGATGTTGTGTATGATAGCGATGATTTTGATTCGGGTGAAGATGATAAGAGTCATAAAGCACGCAAGGAGAGCAAGTGGTTTAATTCATTTTTCCAAAGATTAGAGAAACTAACTTCTGAGGAGATTATTTCACCAGTTCAGCAGTGGCACTGCCATGCGTGTCAAGTTGGACCAGGAGCCATCCACTGGTATTGAGGTGTGCAGCCCCTACTGACTCATTCCATGACCAAAACATGCATCGAGTATTCGCAGAACTTTTCGTTGAACCGAACAACGATGTCTTTGGCGGATGGGAAGGGCTTAATGGTAGGGTTTCAGATCATGAAATAGTCTGGCCGCTAATGATTATCATTATGAATACAAAATATGAACAAGATGAAAGTGGAAAGATACTTACTGCATGTTTGCTGTTAAAAATGATTCTGCCAAAGACACTGTTGATTACTTAGTACTAACTGTTATCAGTGGACTGGAATGGGAAATCAAGAGCTTCTTAATTACTTCAGCTCATATGCGGCAGTAAAAGCAAGACACTCGTATGGTCCACAAGGGCACCGCGAGTGACTGTTTTCATCTTTGAGAGCTCAGCGGTAGGGTATTTAGAGGCTGCACGCTTGCATAAGCATTTTAAAGAGCAAGAGAGGGATAGGGATGCTTGGCATAGCTCACGGGTTCCATTCTGTCATGGTGGGAAGCGCCAACTCTACGGATACTAGTGAGCTATCCCAAGCTTTGACACGGGATAAAAGTGAGGGGTCAAATTAGAAATTAGCCCTTTTGACTAACGGGTGTTAACGACACAATGACCAAAATAAAACAGATCAAAACGTAAGTAGCAAGAATATCAATTTTCAAAATGGGTGACCAAAATAGAACACGGCCCAAACGAAGTTTACTCTTTTAATATAAATAAAAAAAATATTTATTGATTAATCTTGGATCCAATTTTTAGTCATGTTCTAGTGGTTTTCATTGTTAGTTTATGGATGAGGTTCATCTAGGGATTATACTGATGCACAAAGTCAATTTTAATGCCAAGAACCAATACGAGATTAATTCAGATTATGTAAAATGTTACAAATTGTGGCCTAAATGCGAGAAAGTCATCATAAAAGTAGGGATAGTAATAAGGCGGGGTCGATTTTTGGTCTTTTCGACTCGAAATTTCTAACTTGATCATGTTTTATTTTGAATTTAATATATTTTGATCCGTTCTTTACCAAAACTAAGACTGATACGTTCAAATTAAAAGTATTATATCAGGTTTGTATAATTTTACCACTCTACATAAAAGTCCTTGGCCAGAGGTGGCAGTGACACATTAGTCCACTATGAATGTTCTTTTATCAATTAAAAAAAGTAAAAACTATAATAACATCTTTTAATACTCTATCTATCGAAAAGATGCCAGGTTTTAACCTTAGTCGTTTGAAGGTTAAACGAAATTTTGACCATGCTAGGTGAATATATGTACAAAGTTGTTTAACATTATAATTTACCAATGATGTTGTCGTGTTGGTCAAGTGAATGCAAGGCAATATTGATCAATAAATACTCTTTTAAAATTTATATTTAAAAAATAGATAGATTAAAGATTAGAAAGAAAAAAAAAACTCTCTTTGACTTTTGATACATTGAGATGGAGAGTGGTGTTGATCATGTAACACCCTCGATCCATCCGATACGAAAAAATAGACTCGATCTAAGGAGTCACATTATGTTGAGCTAATATTTTGATATAATAAATTAAGTGAAAATTATTTTGGACTTAATCAAATATTTCAAAAATAATTTAAAGTCCACAAAAGTTGAAAAATTCATTAAAAAATGTTTTTTAACTTAGCTGGACTTTTTCAAAATTAGTATAATTATTTTGCACTTAAAAATAATGTTTTCAATATTTAAGGTAAAAAGGATCGATCTCCTGTACAAAAGGATTG
Source organism: Hibiscus trionum (assembly GCA_030270665.1). Lineage (NCBI taxonomy): Eukaryota > Viridiplantae > Streptophyta > Magnoliopsida > Malvales > Malvaceae > Hibiscus > Hibiscus trionum. The sequence continues at coordinate 53,675,232 of BSYR01000008.1, forward strand.
ATCACTTTTTGGACAGTAAAAACTTCATTTTTGGCTCCAACCATTTAGTGTAAAAGGAGTGATCCATTGTTTGTCCAAGATTATATATTTGAAATAGGATTGATCCCTTTAGCTATACATGATGAAATGTTTGTAGGTAACGATTATTTTGCATCCTTAACGGCTATGACTCATCCCAACGGTTATAAACGGCTAGAAACTCATTACACACTATATAAACACCACAAGAACACTTAAAGAATGTTACTACACATATCCAAGCTTAATGATCAAAAGAAAGAGGTTTTAATTGTTTATTTCTTCAATTCTCTTGTACACAATGTATAAAGTACTTTGTTGTTTATCTTTTGTACTCTTCTTTAGTGAGCTTAAATCTTGTAAACACATTGTGAGGTGTTTTGTTTATCAAAATCAAACCTTGTAAAAATGGAGAGCTTATAGTTTAGCCTTAAAAAACTAGAGTGGTTCTATCTTAGCCATTGAAAAGATAGTAGTTGTGTAACGCCTCGGATTAGGCCCGGGAGTTATTAGTTTTGATCTAGGACTAGTTTTGGGTTAAATTCAAATTAAAATGCTAATTTTTATAAAAGTGTTTATTTACAATAACGCTATTCATGAGATTTTGAAATGGGGTTTTGGGATTTGAAGAGTCATCTTCATTGCAAAAACCTAAAAGCTCAAACTTTCTCCCAAAAGCTCCCCACCATCTCTTCATTGACTCAAAGGCTTTTCCGTAGAAGATTTTCAAAGGTAATCATCACTTTTACCTTGACTTTTATTTATTGAATCTTATCTTTTTGAAAACCTAACAAAATATTGATTTTTTATTTTGGGTTCCAAAGTTTTGATGGAAAAGAGATGGGTTTATAAAATTTTCGTATGGGTTTTTAATGGGTGCTTGGTGGGATGTTTTTGAACTATTTTTGGTTGCTAAATAATGTTAATAAGTAGCTTAAACCCATAAAACCCGAAACTAGGTGCAGTGGGTAAGTTTTGAAGGTGAAAAAATGGTGCTTTTGGCTTAGTTTTGTGGTAAAACGAGGGCTGGAGGTATACAGACCTAGGATGGGTGTTTTTAGATGTTAATTGGTGGGTTTTGAAGGTTAAAAATGATGGGTAAAGTCAGATTGTGTTTGGATGATGTTTTGGCAACGTTTCAATTGATTTCGGCTTTGTTTTGATTGAGTAAATGTGTGGATTGATGGACTGTTGCTTTTTAGTGAATTTATGAAAGAGTAGGGGAGTAATACTTTGTTTTTGGTTGATTAGAAACAGAGGAAACGAGTTTGGGTCCTTTGGACGCGAGGTCGGGTAGTTCGGAGGCTTGAATCGGGGATTCAGCTATCGTTTGGGCTCTATCGGTGAGTGGAAATTATTTTGAAGCTTTAAATTGCTCAACGAGGTTTCATGGGGTTTGGGTGGAGCCTTAGGGGCCAACCTAAACCCGAGTTTAAGTTGTCCAAGTTTGTCTCACTTTATGAATTGTTGGCTTATGGGCTTATTTGTGTTGTGGTGTGAATTATGCAATGCTTTTGCCTCCCTTTTTAATGTTGTTGTGTTGTCGTAGTTGTTGTCAAGCCTCACGTGATGGTTAGTCATTGTGTACGGTGATGTGTAGTCCCACCGGTATTGACTAGTAGATGAGTACGGTGATGTGTAGTCCCACCAAAAATATGCTAGTTGTTGTGCACGGTGATGTGTAGTCCCACCGAAAATGGTTGTGCATGTGCATACCATGTTTCGTTTATGCTTGCGTATTATTACATCTCTTTCTTAAATGGTTTTGCTTTTAAAACTAAGATATATGTTTTGAACTGCATTGTTGTTTTGTTTTAGAGCTCCGCTCACTAAGCTTTTAAGCTTGCGCTCTCTTTTTCCAACAATGCAGATCGTTAGTAGCTTCGGAGGCAAGCAGGGCAAGGGAGGAGTTCTCGGAGTTCTTGGCTAGCTCAAATTATGGTTTTACTAGTTGTAATAAAACTTAGGGGCCAAACTCCTATGTTTGGCTTTTGTTAATGTTGCTCACATGTTTTAAATGATGATATCATGTTATGTTGAGGTTTGTGATGGCCTTGGATTAATTGCTATGTGTTTTGACTTGTTGGTGTTTTTTTAATTAAGGTGTTTGTGAAACCAATATTTTAATTTTGATATAACTAAAAACCTAAGGACTAAATTGAAAATGTCAAAACGAATTTTTAAGTCCTCAAAACATCCCCATATGATTTTAAGATTATTCCAAAGTTAAAAACAAAGTTTTCAAATATTTTTCTAAGTGTTTAAAGCCGAAACAGTGATTTTCAAGTCCCTGTTTCGAAACGGCCTAAGGCGTTTCGAAACGTTTTCATCACTGCCAACCCCTGTTCTGAAACGCGTATCGAAACGGCTTTAGAACACTTGAACCCGTATCGAAACAACTTCATGCGTTTCGAAACTGTTCTTCATTTTTGACTTGAAAACTATAACGGTTGTAATATTTTTAACTAATTTTTCAAAGATTAATAGGGTGTTTCGAAACGGGCTCAACAAGTTTCGAAACAACCCTTTATAGTAGCAAAACTGTTTCGAAACGAGTCCAAGCGTTTCGAAACTGTTCTTCATCTTGATTTGAAAATTTGACCGTTACAATGTTTTTAACTGTTTTTTTTTGGAAACCGTTAGGGTGTTTTGAAACGGGCTCAGGCTGTTTCGAAACAACCCTTGACAGTGGCAAAAGTGTTTCGAAACGGCTCCAAGCGTTTCGAAACAAGCTCTTAAATGAACCCCAACGGCTCTTTCTATTTTAGTCTGTTTCGAAATAGGTGCCCCGCGTTCCGAAACGGGTTGTTGCATACTGCATTTATAGAGGTGAGATAACATCCCCAACGGCTCTATTGATGAATGCAACAACCACAACGGCTAGAAATCAATGAGAAGGTATAAAAGGGACCTCTAAAAGCTCCAGCAACAACTATTGATCCTAAAGCAAACATCCAAACATCAAATCCAAGCATTTGTGCTGAATTCCCAAATTATCTAGAAACCCCAATTGTAATTTTCATTCTTATCTTGTTCAATTGGGTTGAGTGCTTGTAATTGGGCTACAAATTGTATTGAGAGATACTATCTTAGCCATCAAATTCTTTGTTACCTTTGTGTGAGGATTGGGTTAAATTTTGGGTAGAAAATTTAACCGAAAATTGTAAGGGTTGCCTCCTTAGCCTAGAAAAGGGGAAGAGCAATTAGTGGAATTGTTGCAAATCCTTAGTGAAGCTAAGGTAGTGGATGTTGAGTTCATTTGGAACTTGAATCACTCTAAAATCCCTTGTCAATCTTTTTAATTTGCGATTTCCACCACACAAACTTTAAAAATCCAATTCACCCCCCTCTTGGTTCATATCGATCTTTCGATCTACTCAACAATTGGTATCAGAGCCTACCTCTTTGAGGATTAACAACCACAAGAGGAGTTCCTTGGAAGAGTGTGATCATTAAATATCAAGAGATGGCTTCAACCTCCGGTTCGGGCATGTATGAGTCTCAATCCACTACAAAGCCTCCTTTCTTTAATGGTGATAACTATTCTTTTTGGAAGAATAGAATGCGTCTCTTTATCAAGTCAAATGACTACTTAGTGTGGGATGTCATTGAAGATGGCCCTTATATTCCATTGAAGCAAGATGGTGAAGGCAAGATGGTCTTAAAGAAAAAGATGGAGATGAGTGAAGAGGAAAGGAAAAAGATTCAAGTAAATGACAAAGCTCTCCACATGCTCTTTTGTTCATTCGGTCCGGACATCTATTCTAAGGTTTCATCCATCGAGAGTGCCAAAGAAGTGTGGGACACTCTTGAGACTACCTACGAGGGCACCAACGATGTTAAAGAAACTAAGATTGGAATTCTCAATCTTAGTTATGAGAATTTCAAGATGGAGCCCGATGAGACGGTGTCCAAGATGTTTGATCGGTTCTCCACTATTGTCAATGGGCTCAAGGGTTTTGGAGAAATCATACCGGAAGATAAGCTTGTCCGGAAGCTACTCTATTCACTTCCCGAATCTTGGGATGGGAAGAGAACCGCCATAATTGAAGCTAAGAATTTAAAGACTTTAAAGCTTGATGAGCTTGTGGGTTCTCTCCTTACTCATGAGATTATGAAGCAAGGAAGGGAAGAAGAGAAGAAGAAAGAAGAGAAAAGAGTAGAAAAGCTTGAGGTTGAGAAGAAGAAGAAGATGGGAATAGCTCTCAAAGCTTCACTACATGAAGAGAGCTCTTCTAGTGAGGAGGATGAACTAGAAGAATTGGCTATGATAGCCAAACGATTCTCACGTTTTATGAGGTCCAACCGGGGAAGGAAAATCCAAAGAAAGATGGACTTCAAAAGCAAGAACAAAGAAGAAGCAAGGGATCCAATCATTTGCTTTGAGTGCAAACAACCCGGCCACATACGTTCGGAGTGCCCTCAACTCAAGAAGAAGGGCTTTCAGAAGAAGAAGAAGCTCAAAGCCAAGCTTGCTACTTGGAGTGATGAGGAGTCATCGGAAGATGACGAACAAGAAGTGGCTAACCTTTGCCTCATGGCACTTGAGGAAGATTCCTCCATGGTAACCTCTAACTCATCTACTTTAGATTTTACATATGATGAATTGAATGATGCATATGATGAGTTACAAGAGGTCTATGATGAATTAGTTGAAAAATATAAAGAGTCGGTCATTAGGAACAAAAAGATTATTTTGGAACTAAATGAGAAAAATGACTCACTCACTCAAGCTAATTCAAAATTTGAGAAAAAGATATTAGGGTTAAAAGATGAACTAAAATTCTTTCAAGATGAAAATGTTGACCTTAATAATCTTTTGTCTCAATGTAATAGTGAACACCAAAAGGTGTTGGATGAGCTAAATGAGCTCAAAAAGTCTTTGAAAAATGTTGGTAGTGTCAAGCATGAAATAGGTGAATCCTTAAGAACACACCAACCTAAGAAAAAGACTAACTACTACAAACAAGGTAGCTATCCTAGACATAGTAGAGCTAAAAGAATTAGAAGTGTATGGGTTCCTAAGGAACTTGTAAAATCTAATAATATTATTGCTATGTCATCTTGGATTCCTAAGGGAACCAAGGTTTTGGGAGCTAACACTCATGGACCCAAAATGATTTGGGTACCAAAAACAAAAGCTTAATATCTTTGTTTGTAAGGGGAGCATTGCTACAAGGCCAAAGCACAAAGTCAAAACTCATGGTACCTTGATAGTGGATGCTCAAGGCATATGACCGGAGACAAGAGTAGATTCATGGATCTAAAGCCAAAAAGTGGAGGAGTAGTGACATTTGGTGACAACTCCAAAGGCCACATTAAAGGTATTGGCTCCATAGGTAATCACTCTACTATTCTCATTGAAAATGTCTTGTATGTCGATGGTCTTAAACACAATTTATTGAGCATAAGTCAATTGTGTGATAAAGGATTTAATGTTTTATTTGATAAAAATGGATGCAAAATTGTAGACATTAAATCTAATAATATTATGCTCATAGGTCATCGCATAGGGAACATATACATGGTGCATCTAGATGACATTCATACTTCTCATGCATGCTTGGTTGCACAAAATGAAAATGATGCATGGTTGTGGCATAGGAAACTAGGACATGCTAGCATAAGTGTTTTAGAAAAACTAGTTTCCCTTAATCTAGTTAGAGGTTTACCCAAGATAAAATTTTCAAATGATAAAATTTGTGATGCATGCTCTAAGGGTAAACTACATAAGTCTTCCTTTAAATCCATTAATGATGTTTCTACTAGTAGATGTTTACAACTTATCCATATGGATTTATTTGGGCCAATTAGGACTATGAGCTTGGGTGGTAAGTCTTATGCTTTTGTACTTGTTGATGATTTTTCTAGATTTATTTGGGTTCTATTTTTAAGTACTAAAGATGAGGCTTTGGAAAAATTCATCACATTTTCAAAACTAACCCAAAATGATCTTGAACTTAAAATTTCACATATTAGAAGTGATCATGAAACCGAGTTTCAAAATTTAGGGTTTGAAGAATTTTTGAATGAAAATGGTATTAGCCACAATTTTTCAGCTCCTCGAACTCCTCAACAAAATGGGGTAGTTGAGAGGAAAAATAGAACTTTGCAAGAAATGGCTAAAACTATGCTTTGTGAAGACAATTTACCTAAATATTTTTGGGCGGAAGCCACAAACACCGCTTGCTATATTGTAAATCGAGTAATGATTAGGCCAATTTTAAAGAAAACACCTTATGAGATTTTAAAATCTAAAAAGCCTAACATTAGCTATTTTCACCCTTTTGGTTGCAAGTGTTTTGTTTTAAATAATGGAAAAGACAACTTAGGTAAATTTGATGCAAAAAGTGATGAAGCTATTTTCATAGGTTACTCTTTAACCTCTAAAGCCTATCGAGTATTTAACAAAAGAACTTTAGTAGTAGAAGAATCTATTCATGTTGTATTCGATGATAACCTCCTTCCTAGGAATGATTCTTGTGATGATGATGATGTAGGAATCATAAATGCCTTTGATGGAGGACAAACTTCAAAGGAGGATGAGATTCCAACAAAAGAAGATGACACACAAGATCCACCTCTTGAAGCCTTGAAGGACTTGGCTCTTGAGGAAAAGGAAGTGAGCTACCCAAGGGAGTTGAACTATGTCAAAGATGGTGAAATCTTGGGTGATCCATCCAAGGGGGTAACCACTCGATCTTCTCTTAGATTAATGAATCATGTTGCATTTATCTCATGCATAGAGCCTAAGAATATTAAAGAAGCATTGAAAGATGACTTTTGGATTATGGCTATGCAAGAAGAGTTAAATCAATTTGAGAGAAGTAACGTTTGGACATTAGTTGATAGGCCTAGTAATCAATCTACCATAGGAACTAAATGGGTCTTTAGGAACAAGCTAGATGAGAGTGGTAACATTGTAAGAAATAAAGGTAGACTAGTAGCACAAGGTTACACTCAAGAAGAGGGAATAGATTTTGATGAAACCTATGCACCCGTAGCTAGAATGGAAGCCATTAGGATGTTGCTTGCATATGCATGTTATCATAATTTCAAGCCTTTTCAAATGGATGTTAAAAGCGCATTTTTAAATGGTTTTATAAATGAAGAAGTGTATGTGGAACAACCACCGGGTTTTGAAGACTCAAAATTTCCAAATCATGTTTTCAAACTCACCAAAGCTCTTTATGGTTTAAAACAAGCTCCGAGAGCTTGGTATGAAAGACTTTCAAACTTTTTAATTGAAAAAGGATTTGAAAAAGGTAAGGTGGACACTACACTTTTTATAAAAATGTATAAAAATGACATCTTAGTAGTTCAAATTTATGTTGATGATAATATTTTCGGTTCTACTAATGAATGTCATTGTCAAGAGTTTGATAAGTTAATGCAAGGTGAATTTGAGATGAGCATGATGGGGGAGCTCTCATTCTTTTTGGGACTCCAAATCAAGCAAAAGAAGGATGACACTTTCATCAATCAAGCAAAGTACATAAAGGATATGCTCAAGAAGTTTGGCTTGGAGAATGCAAAGCCTCAAGCCACACCTATGAGCTCATCTACAAAGCTTGACAAAGATGAATGAGGTAAGTGTGTTGACTCTAAGCTTTACCGTTCTATGATTGGATCATTGCTTTACCTTACCGCAAGTAGACCGGATATCTTGTTTAGTGTTTGCTTGTGTGCTAGGTTTCAAGCTAGTCCTAGAGAGTCTCACCTTATAGCCGTTAAGAGAATCTTTAGGTACCTTAGAGATACTCCTTGTTTAGGTCTTTGGTACCCTAGAGACTCTACCTTCAACCTTCATGCTTATTCGGATGCGGATTATGGGGGTTGCAAAATTGATAGGAAAAGTACTTCGGGAACTTGTCAATTCCTAGGTAGTATCCTCATATCTTGGTTCTCTAAGAAACAAAATAGTGTAGCCTTATCTACCACCGAAGCCGAGTACATATCCTTAGGGAGTTGTTGTGCTCAAGTCCTTTGGATGAAGCAACAACTCTTAGATTATGGAATTAAAGTTGAAACCATACCCCTAAAATGTGACAACACTAGTGCAATATGTCTAACAAAAAATCTCATCCAACACTCTAGAACCAAACACATAGAAATAAGGCATCATTTCATTAGAGATCACGTCCTTAAGAAAGATGTGGTTATAGAGTATGTAGACACCTTAAATCAATTAGCGGACATATTTACAAAACCTTTAGACAAAGAGCGTTTTTGGTCCCTTAGGAGAGAGTTAGGTCTAGCTAGCCTATCTTGACCTTTTAGGACCTCTTTTGTGCTTAAATTTGCTTGATCTTGTGAAATGCCATGTTTATATGTTTAGACTCCTAATTTCATCCATGCTTATAGCTAGGGGGAGTATATTTATGTTTGCATATGTTTTGCCTGCTCATTCATGTCATTTATGCATGTTAGGCCTAAGAAAAAAAATCATTTTTCTGCACTTTTAGAGCCTCATTTGCACTTCCAGGCCCAGGTGTATCGAAACGGGTGAACCTGTTTCGAAACGGATACCTTAAATTCATGTCTGAGAGAAGGGCGTTTCGAAACGCCTCCAAAGTGTTTCGAAACGTTTTTGCTACTGCCAAGGGGTGTATCGAAACGTGTTTCGATACGGGTCAACAGGGCTTCGATACGGTCAACACCGTATCGAAACGGTCAGCTGAAGGTCTCAAAACGGTCAAACCCTAGTGCTCTCGTTTCGAAACGGTCCAGACCGTTCTGAAACGGTATCGCGGATAGCTTTATTTAGGGCTTTTAATGTTAAAATCCACTTTTACATCAAACTCTTAAAACCCTAAAAACCCTAAACCGTCTTTCTCCCTATAAATACCCTAAACCGTCTTTCTCCCTATAAACACCGATCTCCTGCTTCAACCCGACTGTCGCGGTAGAGGAACCAGCAGAGCCTACCCAGACCGAGCCTGCCGCCGCAGAGCAGCAGCAGCTCCCCCAGCAGACTCCTCCACTCAAATCCTAGCCACCCTACAGAAAATAGAGGAACGGCAGATGGGCCTGATGAGCTTTGTCCGCGACTTCACAATAGCCACGGTACATTTCATTAAAAGCAATTTAAATTTTACAGATGTACAATTCCCTGTCTTCCCCGATCATTATTTTGCTGCACCCACACCTGCCCATACCCCGACCCCTACTGCCACACCAAGAATAGCCTCTCCTGCGTCCACTCCAACCCCGGCCACGACAGCTGCAGGTGGCAGCCGGACCGCCACTGCCTCCGCCAGAGGTGAAAAGCGAAAAGAGCCATTGTCCGACCTTGACGAGTTCATTGCTGGTTTTTCCTCCTCTTCAATCTGGGAGGAATCTGATGGCGAGCCCTCTGTCAAGAGGAACCTGTCCAAGGAATTCACTCAGATGAAGCGGCAGAAGCCCAACACTGGTGACGGACCATCCGGCCAAAGGAAGTCGGACAGCAGCAGCAGTGGTAGCAGCAGCAGGAGCTCTTCCGAGGAGGTTCAAGTGCTGGAGAAACTACCCCAAATTTCACCGACTCGCATCCATCCCCCGAGGGAAGCCCAGAAAAAGACTGCCTCTCCGAGTCATCTACCGGCACCAACGATGAAGGTCACTGCCCACCGACAGATCCAGATCAACAGCAGCAGCAACAGTAGCAGCGACGACAACACTTAATTTTAAGTTTTTATCTTATCCTTGTTGTCTGCTATTTTGTTATAATTGTGATGTTTTTCTTTTCTATTTTTATTATTCTGTCATCATGCATTGAGGGCAATGCAACCCTTGAGTTTGGGGGTGGCATCCCTCCATTAATGAAGTGTCTACTATGTTTAGAATTTATGCCTAAGTGTTAGTTTATTTTTGCTAAAAAAATATAAACATCTTTGGCTTAATTTTTTGAACTTTTATTATCTGTTGCTGCCATCTCTGTCGTGACAGCCCCTTAAAAATATTTTAGGAAGTAAGTAGAGCCTTAGTATAGTTCTGAAACACTTTGTGACTTACTTGATAAAAGACTTTCTCTAGCATACTTAGAATAGAAAACTTAGAACTTATAGTAGAAAGAGACTAGAAACTCAGGAAACCTAGAGGTGCCTATCACTGGCTCTAGGAAAATAACCAGAGAAAAAATTCTAGAGGTGCCTATCACCGACTCTTGATAGTTAACTAGAGGTGCCTGAAATACTGGCTCTAGTAGAAAAGAGAAAAATTCGGACAAAGAAGGAAAACAACTAGAGGTCCCCGTTACTGGCTCTAGTGAAAAACAAATTAAGTCTCGAAGGAAAACTCTAAACAAGCTAAGTATAATATTCTAGTTGCTAGGGAAGTCTATATTCAGGTATGTTCACAATAATTGCACACACATGCAAGAGAACTATACTTTTGCTCTAAGTAAATCCTTAAATATTTGAACAGGTGTTAAACATGATGGGGATGGTATTGTGGATAAAGATTGTTCACTGACTTAAGCCAAGAAAAAATTATATATATGTATGCATGCATGTTAGTTAGGTTGCATTTGCTTAGGACAAGCAAGGATTCGAGTTTGGGGGTGTGTTTAATGTGCAAAAGTTCTACTTTTTACCCCTTATTTACCCATATTCCTACTGCATTCAAGCATATTTCATTGCATTTAGGATAGATTTCAATTATACATCACAATTATATAAAAAGGCACAGTTGCTACTGATTTTGGTTACTTTTACAAGTAGCTGTTGTAGCAGACTCAGGGCAGTGGAAAAGCAGAGCTGGAACACAGGACTGAAGTCAAGAAGGACGATGCTGCCGAGGCCGCTGTCGTGGCAGCTAAGGACGACAGTAATGGTGAACGGAAAAGTGAAATGGAGCTAGACAGAAAGAGGAAATTAAGCCGATCTGTCGTGGAGCACTCATATATTTTTTCGAGCCCTAGATCAGAATGAAGGCCAAACCCAAAGTTCAAGGAAGAAACTCCAAGAAAGAAAAGAGGACAAATTAAAGACATCTACTCTGAAGATTTAGTCTTTAATAGAGTTGTACTTTAATTTAAACTTGTATTCTTGCCATATTAGAAAACTTGAACCCAAGGCCTATATAAAGGCATGTAATTCGACCTAGGGAAGGATATCATCTTCTCTAGCCGTCTTCCCCGAAACCCTAGTCGTTTTCCCCCTTCTCATCATGTTCTAAACTTCCCCTAGGGCTAAGGGTTGATTCTGTAAAGTAGTTGCAAGGATTACATTGTTTTAGGATTTTTTCTGTTCAATAAAATAGACTTTAAGTTTGCTTATTCTGGTTTTCAACATCTTACAAGAGTATCGGGAGAGCATTGTGAGATTATACATTTACTTAATATCGGGAGAGTTAAGTATACGAAAGGAATAAGTACGGGTTCTCCAGTTTATGGTTCAACTATCTCGGACCTAGGGATAGGACGAGGTTAAGTGGCTAAGGAAGAATTCAACAACATCGGTGTTCATCCTTCGATTCACGCCGGGAGGTATCATCAAAGACGTGTTCATCGACAGACTTGGATCTAGGGATAGGACGAGTCACGGCAGGGATTCTTGCCGAGCTTGAAGTACAGAATTGTGTGATCGCTGCCGCGACAACAACAGACCGCTGCCGTCGCAGGTGCTATCACGACAGAAGCGACAACAGAACAGAAAAGACCTAGACAGTGCAACACCTGCACTACTGAGCAATTCAATACCGGCCTATTTCTCTACCCTGAATCTCTTAATCTGTTATCTTCAGTATCCTTTATTATTCTCTTATAAACAATTAAAATTATCTTCTTTCTTGTGCAGCAATCTAAGGTTAAAGCTATTTCCAGTCCCTGAGGATTCGACATCCGATACTTCGTGTATCACTTTACTACTTGCATCGTGTACACTTGCACTCTATTGCGATAGACTCTTTTACACGCAACGGGATGGTAAAAGTTCTTTTCGAAATGGTTTTATAAATGAAGAAGTGTATGTAGAACAACCACCCGGTTTTGAAGATAAAAAATATATGTACCATGTTTTTTAAACTTTTAAAAGCTTTATATGGTTTGAAACAAGCTCCTAAAGCTTGGTATGAAAGGTTGTCAAATTTTCTAATTGAAAAAGGTTTTGACAAAAGGAAGATTGATACTACACTTTTTATAAAAAGAAAAGGAAATGATATTTTAGTAGTTCAAATTTATGTTGATGATATTATATTTGGTTCTACTAATGAGTCTCTTTGCCAAGAATTTTCTAAGCTAATGCAAGGTTAATCTGAAATGAGCATGATGAGGGAGCTCTCATTCTTTTTGGGACTCCAAATCAAATAAAGGAAGGATGACATCTTCATCAATCAAGTAAAGTACATCAAAGATATGCTCAAGAAGTTTGGCATGGAAAATGTGAAACCTCAAGACACGCCGATGAGCTCTTCTGCAAAGCTTGACAAAGATAAAGGAGGTAAATGTGTTGATCTTAAGCTTTATAGATCTATGATAGGATCTTTGCTTTATCTTACCGCAAGTAGATCATATATCATGTTTAGTGTTTGCTTGTGTGCTAGATTTCAAGTTAGTCCTAGAGAATTACGTCTATAAGCCGTTAAGAGAATCTTTAGATACCTTAGAGACACCCCTTTGTTTAGGTCTTTGGTATCCTAGAGACTCATCCTTTAATTTGCATGCTTATTTGGATGCGAATTACGGTGGTTGTAAGATAGATAGAAAGAGTACCTCTGATACTTATCAATTCCTAGGTAATATACTTATCTCGTGGTTTTCTAAGAAGCAAAATAGCGTAGCGCTATCTACTACCGAGGCAGAATATATTTCAGCCGGTAGTTGTTGTGCTCAAGTCCTTTAGATAAAGCAACAACTCTTAGATTATAAAATTGATGTAGGTACCATCCCCTTAAAGTGTGACAATACTAGTGTTATTTGTCTTACCAAGAATCTCATCTAACATTCTAGAACCAAACACATAAAGATAAGACATCATTTCATTAGAAATCATGTCTTGAAAAATGATGTTGTTCTAGAGCATGTAGACACCTTGAACCAATTATCGGATATCTTTACCAAACCTTTAGAAAAAGAGCATTTTTGGACTCTTAGGAGAGAGTTAGGACTTACTAGCCTATCTTGAACCTTAGAGTCTTGTTTTGTGCTTAAATCTTGCTTGAATTTGGTTGATATTTATGTTTGTGTAATTTTGCTTCTATATGCATCTATTCATGTTGTTAGCATATCATAATCATGCATATCAATTCAAGTTAAATTGAATTTTTGGGTCCCTTGTAGCCAAATCTATCAAATTTGGTCAGGGGTATCGATACATGGTTTAAAATTTAAGGTTAGTGTTTATAGTTTAAGATATAAAGTTTAATTTTTTAGGATCAGAGTTAAAGATTTTAAGAATTAAATTTTATAGTGTAAATACGCAAATTTATGTAAAATTAGTTTTACACATACCCGTGTATCAAAATTTTACCCGTTTGCTAAACTTAAACGAACACAGTTAAATAATTCTAGGATTTAATTAAAATATTATAGAATTAAAATCACATAATGTGGAACCCAAAGTGAAATTCGGCGGGAGTTCTAGGGAACAACCTTTAAAGACAGGCTAAAAAACGGCAGACTTGTTTACCGGGTAAAAAGCGGTACACAAATTGGTACAATTTTGTAATAGAAGAATGTATATACCTTTTTATTACAAAGATGCAGTGTTTACCTGGTAAAAAGCGGTACACAAATTGTTACATGAAGCGGTACACAAATTAGTACAATTTTGTAATAGAAGAATGTATATACCTTTTTATAACACATGCACGAACTTTTAGAATGGATCCTGTACGTGTAAGAAATGTGTACATACACAAATTTTTACCTAAAAGCATACTTTGGTACAATATTTGTAAGGAACTGTGTAAATACATATATTACTAGAAAATATGCAGAAATTGGTACAAATTTGTAAGAGGAAAAGGTATATACCTTTTCTATTACACGGTTTCACGAAGGTTGAAAATGGACTTGTACTTGTAAGGAAATGTGTACATACAGAAATTCTTACCCGAAAAGCATACTTTGGTATAATATTTGTAAGGAACTGTGTATATACATATATTACTAGCAAATATACAGAAATTGGTACAAATTTGTAAGAGGAAAAGGTATGTACCTTTTTTATTACACGGTTTCACGAAGGTTGAAAATGGACTTGTACTTGTAAGGAAATGTGTACATATAGAAATTCTTACCCGAAAAGCATACTTTGTTACAAGTTTTGTTAAGATTTGTGTATATACACTTATTAGGACGAAATGTACACAAATTGGAACAAATTTGTAAGAGGAAACGGTATATACCTTATATATTACATTGTTACGAAGGTTGAAAATGGCTCATGTACTTGTAGGAAATGTGTACATACACAATTTCTTACCCGTAAAGCCTATTTTGGTAAAAGTTCTGTAAGGATTTGTGTATATACACGTAATAGTACCCAATGTACACAAATTGGTACAAATTTGTAAGAGGAAATGTTATATACCTTATTTATTACAAAGTTTCACGAAGGTTGAAAATTGCTCTTGTACTTGTAAGGAAATGTGTACATACAGAAATTATTACCTGTAAAGCCTACTTTGGTACAAGTTTTGTAAAGATTTTGGTATATACGCATATTAATAGCAAATGTACACAATTTGGAAAAATTTGAATGAGAAAACGGTATATACAATTTTTATTACACGTTTCACGAAGGTTACAATGGCTCTTGTACTTCTACGGAAATGTGTACATACACAATATCTTACCGAAAAGCATACAAGTTTTATTAGGATGAGTGTATATACGATTATTAGTAGCAAATATACACAAAATGGTACAACTCTGTAAGAGGAAATGGTGTATACTTTTTTTATTACACAATTTTTCCATGGTTCCTCGAAATGTCTAATGTGTTTGTAAGGAAATGTGTACATACAGATATTCCTACCAAAAAACATACTTTCGTACAAGTTTTGATAAGGGCATCGAAACCACCTAAACGTGGTTTCAGTTCTGGTTTTGTAGAATGGGCAAAAGTTAAAGTCTTTTATGTAGCATCGAAACCGCGTATATAGGGTTTCGGTTCTGGTTGAGCACGAAAATATTTGAAGGTCTTCAACCTTATGAGTTGAAAATTAACATTTGGTTTACGAGAGAAGGATCATATGAAAACTAAAGATGAAGTAATTTAGGAAAGAAATAAAATGTATTCCAAAGTTTTTCAAATACATATTGAAATAAAAAAAGTAGGGAAAACTACACCGATGGTCTCCTAACTATCACCGTTCTCCTGTTTGGGTCCCCAAACTATGTTTTTCGGTAAACTCGTCCCTTCTGTTACATAGTTCTCTTGTTTTGGCCCCCGACGTTAAATAGCTAACGGTTTTGTTGATGTGGCATTTTTTAATATTTTTTTAATCATTTCTCTCTCCTCCTATATTATATTTATTTAATTGTATTCATCTAATCATGTCGTGACACGTGTCACTACCCTATTACTTGGAAAAAACCCCTAAAATCCTTAAAAATGCATTTGGTGTCGCTGGGATTCGAACCCAGGAACACCAGCGCAAAAGGCATGTGCATAAACCAGCTATGCTAGGCTGGTTACATGATTCAAGTCTACTAACATTTATATTTAAGCTATACAAATTAACCTAAAAAAACCTCTTCATTAGGCCTTGTGCCCGTCACTGGAAATCATAATAACCAGTGAAGAAGAATATTAGCTCCCTGTAATACCATATTATAGCAATTAACAAAGAAGTATTGGCTGAGATCTCAACCTGTGAAAACACGTCTCTCAACAACATCCCGATACTCTTGATGGATGGTTTCCCTCAGAGTCTGCAATAGTTAATACAAAGAACATTGTAAGATTAAGAAGTTATGGGAGTACAAGCAGAACAACCATATAACATCTTAAAATATCTATATGTGACCTACTTGAAACTCAACCATTTTGTATTTCAACTTCTTTTTCAGGGCATTGCAACGAGAAAGGTTATTAGAAGAAAACTAACGAAGAGGTTTTTATGATTTCCAGGGAGCTAATATTCTTCTTCACTGGTTATTATGATTTCCAATGACGGGCACAAGGCCTAATGAAGAGGTTTTTTTGGGGTTCATTTGTATAGCTTAAATATAAATGTTAGTAGACTTGAATCAAGTAACTAGCCTAGCATAGCTGGTTCATGTACATGCCTTTTGCGCTGGTGTTCCTGGGTTCGAATCTCAGCGACACCAAATTTATTTTTAAGGATTTTGGGGGTTTTTTCAAGTAATAGGGGTAGTGACACGTGTCATGATAAGATTGAGTGAATAAAATTAAATAAAAATAATATAAGAGGAGAGAGAAATGATTAAAAAATATTAAAAAATGACACGTCAGCAAAACCGTTAGCTATTTAACGTCGGGGGACCAAAACAGGAGAACTATATAACAGAAGGGACGAGTTTGCCGAAAAACATAGTTTGGG
Source organism: Hibiscus trionum (assembly GCA_030270665.1). NCBI lineage: Eukaryota > Viridiplantae > Streptophyta > Magnoliopsida > Malvales > Malvaceae > Hibiscus > Hibiscus trionum. The sequence goes on from BSYR01000008.1 coordinate 53,691,744, forward strand.
GACCAAAACAGGAGAACGGTGATAGTTAGGGGACCACCGGTGTAGTTTTCCCAAAAAAGTAACATAATGGCGCCTCGTCAGTCCTCATCCCTGCCCCGGGAAACGACCTCCATGCCCTCTGCCACCCATGGCACTGGAACCAGCCTCTCGTTGGTGCTGACCAACCATCTATGTATATGATCGGATCTCATATCTGGCCCTATTATTGCCTAATGAACAAAACATATATGCATTAGTATAAGCAGAAGTTCATCTTGTATAAAAGAAGAAACTGATGATAGAGAAAACCTTGAGAATGGCGGTTGAAGTCGTATATGTCCTCTTTGGCAGGCATGTAACCATAAAGTTGGCGCTCTCTGCCTGGACCATACAAGAAGCCTTGACATTGTTCCCAAGCATTTCTATCGAAACCTTGGGCAGCAAACTGGTTATGCAGATGCTGAGCGTCGAGATAACCTGTTGTCGTGCTCTCAAAAATCAGAAAGCTCATTCCACGATGGCCGTGAGGACTGTAAGATTGGCGAGCCCTAAGAATAGTACGGTAGGACCTGAAATAGTCACGAAGCTCTTGGTTTCCCATACCAATCCACTAAAGCATAAAATGCAAGACATTAGAAGTTAAGCAATTGTAATATTATTGAAAACATAATTCAAATTTGTTAATTAACTACCTTCCCAACATCATCTTTATTCAGCCTTGTGTTCATTATCATCACCATGGGTGGCCAGAGTATTTGGTGATCATCATCCTCGTCGTTTGCAGGCAGGGGGCTGGCAGTATTAGCATCATTCGGATCATCTCTCAAACCACTCCATTGGCCAAAAGCTTGACCATGAGGAATAGCCGAAGTACCCTTTCTACGCAATTCCTCATCCGATAGCTCAGCAAGTTGGCGATGGAGTTTGAGCTTTGGTCCGCCTTTCGTTCTGGCATGTGTCAGTAGGGACTGAATGCCATTAAACCTGTGAGAGGCATCAGGACCTCCTTGGCATGCTGGACAAAGCCATGTAGTAGAAGGGTCATTGATTGTCTGCATTGTATCGATGGTCTGGAAAAACTTGTTGAACCATTTGCTTCTTTTGAGTGTGTCATGGCTTGGTTGATCCTCCTCATGAGAATCGAAATATAAATCATCCTCACTATTTGAGTCTGATTCAAATTCTAGTTTTCTCTTTGCGAATTGGTGAGGATTGTGTTTCGAAGATCTGCTTGAACTCATTTTATCTGAAGGAATTTAAAAGGATTTGATGAAGAACTGAATATAGGGCGAAGGGTTGAGTTGAGTATAGTGAGTTTTTGATGTTGTAAAGAGTAAAGAGAAGAGTTGTTAATATATAGGGAAACTCAGTTGGGAGGGAAAGTGAAAAGTCTATGGAGGGAAACTGAGAGAGAAGGAAGGCACAATGTGTGTATGTTCATTGAACGAGGTACATGAACATGAACCCCTTCATTAATGAAAAGACAGGAAACTGAAAAGGCTGATTCGTTCTGCTTGGTTTCGAAACCAGTTGTATACACGATGAGGAAGATGAAACGGTTCATGTGATTCTAGTTAAAAGACAGAATACTGAAAAGCAAGATTCCTTTTACTGGATCGATGCCATCTGAAGGGGTTTCAGAACTATATACACTTAGTAGTAGCATAATGTACACAAATTGGTACAAGTTTGCAAGAGAAATCGGTATATACATAACTTTATTACACAGTTTCACGAAGGTTCAAGTTGGGTCATTTAATTGTTAGGAAATGTGTACATACAGAAATTTTTAACCAAATGCAAAGTACATCATTTAGAGGGGCACCAAAACCAACTAAACGGGGTTTCGGTGCTTTAGTTCCAGTAGAGGGCATTGAACCTAGCTCTATGGGGTTCCGGTGCCTGTTTGAAGTGCAGAAAAAGTTACTACCTTTTTGGTACAAGCTTTATAAGGTTTTGCGAATATACATAAAATATTAGCCCCTTCATGTACTTGTAAGGTTTAAAATGCCTCATGACATGTCTGTTCATTGAAGCAGGTACATGAACATTAACCCCTTCATGTGATTCTAGAGAAAAGACAGGAACTGAAAAGGCTGACTCGTTCTGGGGGTATCGAAACCAGCTTTATTTTTGGTGAACACGAAACGGTTCATGTGATGACAGTGAAAAGACAGAACACTGAAAAGGCAGATTCCTTTTACTGGATCGAAACCTTCTTAAGGGGTTTCGATACTTTATACACTTAGTAGTAGCAAATGTACACAAATGGGGACATCGAGAAAAAATTATATGTGCACATACACAATTTCATACCGAAATGCGTACTCTTTGTACATGTTGTGTAAGGGGCATCGAATCCACAGCTAAGGGGTTTCGGTGCGGGTGTGACATTGTGTTAAAAAAGTTTATACCTTTTGTAGGAGAAAAATAATATGTGGACATACACAATTTCATACCAAAAAGCATACTTTTGTACATGTTTTGTAGGGGGCATCTGTTGGAGTATGCCCAAAGACCAATCATATGATGATTGAATATACATACTATTTTACTAGATTTATCAAGTAATGGCATTGCCGTTATTATCATTTGGTATATTTTTGTGCATCAAACTAACCATTGGATAATAATGTTCATACAATAATACGATTATTGTTAAATAGGATCCTTAGTCGAATATTATTACGGGTATGGACAGTTATAATATATAAAGACTAATATGTGGTTGATGACAAGCGTTGTCATTGACATAGAGATGTCAAAATCAACACATAAGTATTTGTTAGAGAACAACATACTGGATTGACCCGCTATGAGCATGTTTCTTGGGTAATTATGTGACAGTCACAACATTGCTCATGATAAACATATGTATAATCCTCAGACTTGAGATCAACATGATTTCAACATAAAGATTTACGTATTTTGACATAATCAAACGTGTGTCGTAACTGACTACATTATAAAGACTGATGATTGGATACCTGATGACCTATGTAGTGAAATATGGTTGATCAAGAAAGAATTTCTCCCTCCTACATAATGGGAGAAATATCTTCGGCCACTTGATTGAGTGAGATTAGAAAATGCATGGCCATGCTCGAATATTATGATATGAGATATCATAGAGATTCGTTTATCATAATCTACTCAAGACATCAAGAAACACTAGATGGACAACGCAAGTGTGACTAACCCATGACTTGTGTTCATCTAAGATATAAAGGACAAATGGATGAAATACATAAAGGAAGTTTATTCAGGAATTAGGAAAGTCAAACCATGACTTCATGCAACTTAGGTAGCAAGGATGTATTGCTAGATGCCACTCATTGTTTGTAAAATTAGAACAGTTCTAATTTTGCTGCTAACGTTGCATGAACCTACAAGGGTCACACCCTTCGAATGAAACGAACAAAAATTGGAAACCATACTCCCTATTTTATGGAGGTTGCCGAAAATCCCCTATGGGATAGGGGAAATCGGCAACTCCCTTAAATGGGAATAATATTGGATAAATATTGTATTTATCAAATATTATTTAGAATATGGAAAATATTTAGAGACTTAAATATTATAGAATAAGATTCTAGAAATTTAAATATATATTTGGAATTTATATAATGTATATTTAATTCCAAGTTTATGTAGAATTAGATTCTACATAATTAAAAATATATATTTAAATCCAAGTAAAGATAGAATGAGATTCTATATAATAAAAATATATATATTTGGGTTAAATATAATGTATATTTAAATCCATGTTTTATGTAGAATAAGATTCTACATAATTAAATATATATATTTCATTTAATATTATTAAATATAAAGTATATTTAATATAAACCAATTTCAAGTAGAATTAGATTCTATGAATTTTGGTTGAACTTGGATTTAAGGTATTCAACTAGAATTAAGTCTCTGAATACTATTTAAAGGGACAAGGGCTAGCAACCAAATTATCCCTCTTCCTCCTCTTGAAGATTTCGACAACACCCTAGGGATTCCCCACTGGAATTCGACATATCCCAGAAAGCTCTCTGAGAAGCTGTTCGATATTTTTCTAGTGTTCTACTTGCCCCCTGGCAAATCCCTGAAGGTTCCCTTGCTCGATTGCAAGTCCCGGTTGAACTCCTGGTCGATTTCAGACTCTCTCAGGAATCCCTGGAGGGATTTCGACTTCTCCCTGGAAGGTGTTCAAACGTGTCGAAATTTATCCCTAAGTGTTAGGGAGGCGGAAACTTTGTTCGTTTTGTTCGGGTGGACTCCGTAGAGGTCGTTGTGAACCTGTGACGATTTCGGTTTTACTTGACGTGGTTATTCCGACATACCGTCGGTTTTCCAGTTTCTAGAGTTTTAAAAGGTAACTCTTCATCTTTTCACCCGGATTCATTCATGTACATAGATCCTGGCTGGATTACGTCGGATTATTTTTCCGCTGCGCCACGGGGCGTGCGGACATGTCCCAACAGTGGTATCAGAGCCACTTGTATCATACGAATTCGGACTTAAATTCTTGGGTGATGTTTATGAATGGGATGCATGCTGTTTGATTCAATTTAGATATTTATCGTTTATCGTATCACACCTAATAAAGACTTATTTCGATTATCACTGAATGATTAAGAGTTAATCATAACTATGTTAGGTTGCTTCAATGTTAAATGTTAACATGTTGAGACTAATAGTTAGTCTAGAGAACAAGTAGTTGTTCGTAGTTTCATAGATTTATGAAATCTCTGAAAGGGCTTCTAATTTGATAAAAGTTATCAAACTATCTTTCACGGTGAATCCATAAAAGTTATGGTTAGACGTTATGAAAAATGCATGTCTAGGATTGGCATCATCAAAGACCTGGTACTTAAGTGTGCCTAGTGCGCCACCTCTCTTTCATGTTGACCTACCTGGTGCATTTGTTCGTTAACGCAAATGGTTTATGAAACCTCGTGATCCTTCTTTGGTTCATTAACCGCAACATAGGGATAATCAGTTTAAAACTCCGTAAACACGTCGTTACTTTGTTCGCACGATGTTTGAAATGCATGTTAGATTGCACGGTGTTTGTTTTGCATGGTTATAGCCCATAGCCTTTATAGTTTTGGTTTTTATAAATACGGCCTGCGTGTCGTGCCTTTCTCTATCTTCTATTGTACTTCTCTTCTCATCTCACTTCCTCGCATGTAACACGAGTTTCTGAAAATTGTAAATACTCATGGAGATAAAGCTAGAACCAAGGTAGCAGCGTGGTGGGCCTTCCCTGGTGGACCGGGCGTTTCAGAAGCAAATTCTATCTTCAGTAGAATGGTCCTCCCATTGGCTTGGGACGGGTCACCTTAGGTTAAGAAGGGCTATAATCATTGCATATTTATTTACCGCTTATATTTACCTTGTATGTGATGCAATGGATGTTTTATAAGCATGATTAAACATAGTTCGATTGATAGGATCAATGTTAAAATGATGAGATAATTAAGTAAATCCCTCACTATAATTCTAAGTCTGTTTTTTGATGTGAGCACATCTTCACCAGCACATGTTGTTGAACCGGAGGTCTTACCTTTAGGACCAATTACGCGATCTAGGGCGCAATGTTTCAGGGAAGCTCTGTTCCTTACTTGTGCTAATATTTCTGAATCATTTGATAATACTTGTGCCTTAGACGATAGGACTTTTAATGTGTTGCATGTTGATATGTGACCTATTTATATTATATTAATTATTATGTGTGTTTGATATGATTTGTAATGTTTTTATATTGGTTTAGTCTTGGATTATTATATGGCGACTTATTATTATTATTATATTTGTTTGATAGGACCAAGTGTACGTGTGTGATGAAGTGTGCATGCATTGTACGTAACCAACACCTTACATGTGCCATGCAAGTTCGACCATCAAAGGAAATGTTGCAGCCGTGTGTTCGTGAGAGCCTTTTGATTCATCTTACACATGTGCGGCAATGGAATTTAAATTCCAAACAAGACAAAACAAGTGCAGCCGAGTGCTTCTTCAATCTCCACAAATATGTGGCATTGTGGATTTTAAATTTCAAACACCAAGCACATTTAACATGTGCTAATTTCCTTTGAAATTCAAAGGCCACGTGATATTATCCAAATGCTGCCCAACTATGAATACATGGCTGGAATGTTTTTACCGCCCTTAAGAAGTTAATTTTTGAACATTAATTTTCAAACCATTTGAATGGCAGCCACAAATTGGTATAACCGGCCATGTCCCCTTGCATTATATATATGTAATATGAACTCCTTTGTAAGGTTACCAACTTTGAAATAAAATTACACTTGAGAGAATTTTCTCTTTTCGGTTCTTTTTAGAACTATTCGACACTCAAACTTGTTTGTTTGTCATTGATACTTCGGGTTCCTAAATTGCTATTTAGCGGGTCCAAGTCCTTCGACGTTAAACAGATTCGATTCGGGTTTGCTCAGTAGATTGTGCAGGTTCTTTCGAGTTTAACGTTTCCAACATTGGTCGTTTTTTAAGCCTTCTTCACCATCGTTGAAGTTCTTTCCAAAACGCCAAAATTATCATATTACTCTATATTATTATTATTTTTGTTTTGTTCATCTTTAAGTCCCTATTTAACATAAATATGTCGTATAATTTTTGTTATTTCCTTGTTGTTTTTATTGCAGGAACGTGCCTACAACACTCCTAGATTCGTAACAAACGAGGATAGTCCGTTTCGGCAGACTACCCCTTATTATGTGGTAATCAGAGCCTAGGTTGTTGGATTCGTTGTAAGTTTCTGCAAATTCGAGTAAAAAAAGCATTCGAATTAAACAAAAAAAAGTCAGTATTCAAATATAAAAAAAACAGATTTTCGAAGAAAAAAAACAAAAACAGATTCGAAAAAAAAAACATATTCGAAAAAAAACAGATTCGAACAAAAAAAACAGATTAAAAAAAACAGAATCGAATATAAAAAAAACATTTTAGATTCGAAAGTGTTTATATATATATATATATATATATATATATATATGTGTATTATTATTATTGTTGTGTTCCTATTGTAAATGATGAAATTTGTACGAGTTTGTTATGTAACTTTGATGTGCTCGGAAATCAACCGAAGTGAACTATGCTTGTTTGTTCGGTAATAGGAAGGTTGTAAGCACGTATTTGCAGTAAGGTTCTCTAAACTCTTCATTTTTCATCTTTTGGTTCCTTTTTTGTGTCATTATCCTTTTCATCTTTTCTTTAATTTTTAGTCTTATTTCCTTTTTTTGTGTCACCTTTTTTTCTCTTTGTTTCCTTAACCGTTGTTTCCTTGTAGCCAACACCGTTGTAACAAGTTTCGAGACGTTGGATTAGTTCTTTAAAGAGCTGATTACGAGAAAGTGTAAAGGAAAAAGGCATTGAGCGTTGTGAGAACAGAAGGGGAGATAAAAAGAGCCATTCAAGTATTCTCCCGAGTGAAACACGAGCGCTGAGTGTTAATTTTTGAGTGCACTGTTCTTTGGAGTGACATCTGCGAGACTTTGATTGTGTGTGCTGTGAGGTCCTTTTTGTTTGTTTTTTTACTAACCTATAATATTGTTTTCTTTTGTTTGTTTTTGTTGTTGATTATGGCAGGTTCCGATGATCATACGGTTGACCAGGATCCACCAATTCCTCAAATGCAAGCCTTAGAGAGAATGATGCAACGAGTAGTGGCTACCACCTTAGAGCCATTACAGTCGAGGATGGATAGGTTTGACGGAGGATCCAACTCTGTTAATGATGTATTGAACGAAAATGAAGTCGAACGGTCACCGAGGCAGCATACTCCTAGACACAGACGTGTGCAACAGGTAGACGATAATTTGAATAACATTAAGGTTGCTATTCCTTCTTTTCAGGGACGTTCAGATCCTGATGCATACTTGGCTTGGGAAAGCAAAGTGGAGCATATTTTTGAGTGTTATAATTACTCGGAACAGAAGAAGGTTCGATTAGCAGCAACAGAGTTTGTTGATTATGCCTTGATATGGTGGGACCAGTTACTGCTTAGCCGTAGACGTACTGGTGACGACCCAGTTGCAACATGGAACGAGATGAAGCGACTAATGCGTAAAAGGTTTGTTCCTATTCACTATCATCGTGATTTGTTTCAAAAATTGCAAAACTTGAAACAGGGAAGTAGGAGTGTTGAAGATTATTTCAAGGATATGGAAATGGCTATGATGCATGCGAATATCGAGGAAGATCGAGAAGCTACCATGGCACATTTTCTAGCAGGGTTGAACACCGAGATTGCCAATGCTGTTGAGTTACAGCATTATGTCGAGGTTGATGACATGGTGCAGATGGCAATAAAGATTGAACGACAGCAGCGCATGAAGTCTTCAAATCGAGGTAACCCTTCTTTTAAATCTTTTTCAAATCCATTATATACTCCTAACAATTCCAGGAAGCAAGCACCACAACAACCACTTCGGATTCGTGAGCAAGGCGAAACCAGCAAACCAAAGGCCCCCGTTGCTGATAATGGGCGTGGTAAGCAGCAAGTGGTGGCGCAAGAGCGAGCACGAGATATCCAGTGTTTCAAGTGCCTTGGGAGAGGACATGTTGCTAGTCAATGTCCTAACCGGAGGGTTATGTTGATGCGAGATGATGGTGAGATTGAGTCAGATTCCGAGGAGGAAGTGCATGATGTCCCTACTGAAGAGGAAGACGAGACCGACCTAGAGGTTCCTGAATCTGATAAGGTAATGGAACTTTTGGTTATTAAAAGAAGTCTGAATGTGCAACAGGTACCGGATGATCTACAGCGTGAGAATATCTTTCACACACGATGCAAGGTGCAAGACAAGGTATGTGTTGTGATTATTGATAGTGGTAGTTGTATTAATGTTGCCAGTTCAGTGATGGTTGATAGGTTAGGTCTGAAAACGACAAAGCATCCACATCCGTACAAATTGCAGTGGTTGAATGACGGTGGAGAGCTTAAAGTGACGAGACAAGTTGTTGTACCATTTTCGATCGGAAACTACAAGGACGAGGTCCTTTGTGATGTTGTTTCCATGGATGCTACTCACCTACTATTGGGACGCCCTTGGCAGTATGATAAAAGGGCAATGCATGATGGTTATACAAATCGTTACTCATTTATGCATGCAGGTAAGAAGATCACTTTGGCTCCTTTGACACCGAGTCAAGTGTTTGAAGATCAGGCAAGCTTGAAAAAGAGTAAAGAGACTGCAAAAGAGAAGAAGAAGATGTCAGTGTATGCGAGCAGTAGCGAAATCAGGAAATGTCTTTCCTCTCAACAATCTGTTCTTATTTTGATGTTTAAAGATTATTGTTTATTGACAGATTTTCCTACTGATCTACCTTCACCAATTTTGACACTTTTGCAGGAGTTCGAGGATGTGTTTCCAGCTGAAACACTGAAGGGATTGCCACCTCTTCGTGGCATTGAGCACCAGATTGATTTTGTTCCAGGTGCTACTATTCCGAACCGGCCAGCTTATCGAACCAACCCTGAAGAGACGAAAGAGCTTCAAAGACAAATTACTGAGTTGATGGACAAGGGTTACATTCGAGAGAGCTTGAGTCCGTGTGCTGTTCCGGTGCTGTTAGTGTCGAAGAAAGATGGTTCTTGGAGGATGTGCGTAGATTGTCGAGCTGTGAACCAGATCACAATTAAGTATCGTCATCCCATTCCAAGACTTGATGACATGTTGGACGAGCTTTGCGGAGTCGTCATCTTCTCCAAAATTGACTTATGGAGCGGCTATCATCAGATTCGCATGCGAGAAGGCGATGAGTGGAAATCAGCCTTCAAGACAAAGATAGGTTTGTACGAATGGTTAGTAATGCCTTTTGGTTTAACTAATGCACCTAGTACTTTTATGCGTTTGATGAATCATGTTCTGCGATCTTTCATTGGTAAATACTGTGTTGTATACTTTGATGATATCTTGATCTATAGCAAGTCTTTACAGGATCACGTAGAACATTTGCGAGCTGTTCTGCAGGTTTTGCGAGAAGAAAGATTGTTTGGTAACATAGAGAAGTGTGTATTTTGTACTGACAAACTCACATTTCTTGGTTACATTGTTAGTTCTCAGGGAGTTGAAGTTGATCCTGAGAAGATAAAGGCAATTCAGGAATGGCCACGACCGACATCGATTACTCAGGTTAGATCGTTTCATGGTTTAGCGAGTTTTTATCGACGGTTTGTTCCTAATTTAAGTTCCATTATCGCCCCTTTAACTGGTATTATTAAGAAGAATTCTATCTTCTCTTGGGGTAAGGAACAAGAAGATGCCTTTTTGAAAATTAAAGATTGTTTGACTAGAGCACATGTGTTAGCATTACCTGATTTTGATAAAACGCTTGAAATTGAATGTGATGCTTCTGGAATTGGTATAGGTGCTGTTTTGATGCAGGAAAAGAGGCTCGTTGCTTACTTTAGTGAGAAATTGAGTGGTGCTACATTGAACTATCCGGTTTATGATAAAGAGATGTATGCACTGATTCGGGCATTGGAGACATGGCAGCATTATTTGTTGCCTAAGGAGTTTGTGATCCACACCGACCACGAGGCTTTACGTTACATCACAAGTCAGCATAAATTGAATAAACGACATGCTAAGTGGGTTGAATTCTTAGAATCTTTTCCTTATGTCATTCGTTACAAGAAAGGGAAAGAAAATGTCGTTGCTGATGCATTGTCACGTAGGTATGCACTTTTGAATTATCTTGATTCACATCTGATTGGTTTTGCATATATTCGTGATTTATACCCTGATGATCCTGATTTTAGAGATAAGTTTAATGCTTGTTCGAAAGGTGCAGATGGAAAGTTTTACAGGCATGATGGCTATCTTTTCAAGGAAAACAGGATTTACATTCCCCAGGGTTCGATACGTGATATTATGATCCGTGAGGCGCACGAAGGTGGATTGATGGGTCATTTTGGAGTCACCAAGACGTTACATACCTTGAAAGAACATTTGTTTTGGCCGAAGATGCGTAGAGATGTTGAAAGGTATTGTGAACGTTGTGTGACTTGTAGAAAAGCGAAATCGAAGGTTTCACCACATGGTATGTACTTACCTTTACCTATTCCTGATTCCCCTTTGTAACACCCTAAAATCACCCTAGTTGGAACCGTAGAAAAATAACAAAGAAAATGTAAACATCATATAATTTAATTAAGATTGAAATGAAACCACATAAGCTATGTCCTATTAAATTACAACGGGATTAAAACAATATGTACGATCATATATAGACTTATAAGTAATAGAATTTAACATGTGATACATGTATGTTACATATGTATTAGATAGTGGAAAATTAATATTGGATCAACTTTATAATATAAATTATAAAGATATGTTAGTGGGAATTAAATTATATACATGTATACTTTAAAATTATAATAGATTAATATTAGATTAAATTATATACTAATATACATGGCTGATAACTAATATGATAATATAAAATAAATATAATTAACATAGTGGGAAAACATGGTAATGAAGTCAGCCATGTGTCCTTGCAAGGACCATAATCGGGCAGCATTAGAAATTAGGAAGTAAACAAGTGTAAACCACTTCCTTCTCACATGCATCAATCTTCTTCATTCATTCTAACAACCGAAACTGAGTATAGAGTGAGAGAGGGAGCTGTGAACTGAAGATAGGTGCTGGAAAAATTAAGAACAATTGCATGCATGTTCATCTAGTGTACAAGTAAGTAACTTTGTGTTTAACCGATTTTATTTTGAGTTTTAGGGTTGTATTGTTGATTTGGTTGTGAATTGCTGCTGGAAATGTGTTGCTAGATGTTTTATATTGATGATAGGTAGCTGGGTTCATGTTAGAATAGCTAAATTTCTGGAAATTTTAATATGAACATGAACTTAGAATGAATCTGCCCAGAATTTTTAATTATAGACACCTTTCGGAAATCTGGAAAATTGAGCATGTTAGAGTCATTTCTGGAAAACGTGTTCTTATACAAAGTTGTAGAGGACAAAATTTTACATGAGATAGAGGTAAGAATTGCACGAAAATGTTAAGTATAGGTCTCTGAATTGTTGTTAGAAGTTGACTGGACTGAAACTGAATGAATTTGGAATCTGCTGGACTAAATTGTGAAATTCGAAATGTTTAGGGTTCAAAATGATGTTAATAAATTATGAAAATTTATGCTTGAAACAGGGGAGTCATGGAATGAATAAAAATTAAATGGCCAAGCTTGAATTAAGTCTCAATTGGTAGATTAAATGCATTTAGATCACATGTAGGATTATTAAAGGGGACTGTTTTGTAGAAATTGATAAATTGAGGACTTCAATGCTCTGTTTTTAAAGATGTTAGAACTCCATTGTTATGTTAATACATGTAGGTTAATGTGGTTAATAGATTAGAATCAAATGAATTGTGAAATATAGGATTTAAATGCACTAAAGTCACTAGGTTAAGCTTGGACAGATTAGGCCCTGAAATTGTCCTGTTTTCAAATGAAAAACTGTATTAACTGGGAAATGATAAAATTATGTGCCATACATGGTTGTAAAGGTGTGTTTATAAGCTTTCTAAAATGGTAAAGAACTCCTTATTTGGAGTTGTGAGTAAAAAGATATGGCCAGTTTAGTAGAGGTTACTCAAACTGCCAGTTTAGGGGGCAGATTCACTTGTCTAGGTGATTATGCTTAAGTAAATGAATTTATATGTTTGAATTAATTACTAATGGATATTGTATATGATATTTTATGTTTTAAGATCACATTGGTGAAGAATTTCAAGAAGATTCAAGGAGTGATCAAGCAAAGAGAAGGGGGAAAGGAATCATCATCAAGGATAACAACTAAGCTTGGAAGTATTTGTGAGTGTAGCTAGTTTAGGGTTGAGATTAGTGTCTCAACCAATGTGTTTATGTTTCTTGGATGATTTAAAATGAAGCATGTAATGAACTTAATAATGGATTGGTAAATTTAAATGCTAAGGAAGAAGGACTAAAGGAATGAACTATGAACTAGGTATATGATGCTATCTAGATATGCTAGTTGATGTCTATATGGGTTGCTTTGTGACATGAGTTGTTTGAGCCACTTGAATTGAATTAATGGATGATTTAGCTACTGTTTGAAGATGGTTATATGATTGAAATGATGCTAAATGCTTGCTGGAAATTTGATTGAGCATGGCTTGAATGTGCACAATGTAAACATGATTGAATGTGTACATGACTTTGTGATATGTGTTTGATAAACAAGTAAAATGCTATTGTTAATAAAGAAAGATAAGTAAAGTCCTTGGTTTGATTAGTGTCTATAGGTAGAAGGGCATGCCTTAGAGTCATTGAGCTCCTCTGATCTTTGTTACAGGATGGTGGTTAGTCACCTATAAACCTGATAAGGTGGTTAGTCACCTTGATAATTGAATGGTGGTAAGTCACCATTGATGCCTATGCATCCTCTGTTATAAGTTGAAATGAGAAATGGATACTGAGTATCTAATGTTACATGTTACATGAAGACTTGATTACCTAATTCATTAATCATCCAAGGCAAAACATGATTAGAACAATGATATATGTTTAAATGAACAAGTTGGGTATTAGCCCTTATGATATGGAATGAATATGTGTACTTGGTTGAGATTTAAAATGAACTATGTTGTGATGTGAAACTATGAAATGTTGCTGCCAAGATGACAATGAGATTACATGTTGTTTGTTGTCCAATTTAGCTTGAATTGTACATGTGCTTGCTGCCCAAATTTGGCTTGAATTGTATATGTTGCTTGCTGTCCAATTTGGTATGAAATGTACATGTAGCTTGCTGCCCAAATTGGTATGTTTTAAATGAAATGGTTGCTGCCCAATAAGTCATTGTACATGTAAATACTTGCTGCCATATTGGTTAGTACATGAAAATAGCTTTGTTAACTTGGTTTTGATAGACTAGTTAGGTATTCCAATACGTGCTAAGCCTAGCTAAGTAACTTTAAAGATTGAAACTAGTAAAGTCTAGGGCTGCCTCACTAAGTACATTATGTGTACTTATCACTCTCTTTGTTTCCGTCTTCCAAAATAACAGGTTCGTTGATATCCGAAAGCCATCCGTTTTGTTCCGAGAGCTTCGCAAGCCAAGAACAAGTATGATATAATCTTGCTTAGTCTCCTAGTTGGTGGCATAGTCTAAGTTAGTTTGTCATGCATTATGGAACATGTAATTGTTAAGTTTGGTTTGTATAAAACTAAGACATGTTATATTACGTAATGACTTGATGAATGTTTATGTAAATATGGATATGATGATATGAATGAACTATGTTTGAAGTTAACTAAGCTTGATATGAATTTGAGTATCATTTATATGGTTCATGCCCTTGATGGATTTGAATGGTTGAGTATGTATAAGTATGTTATCTTTATTTGAATTAGGAAGGTTGCATCTAGAATTGTTGTTGGATGATTTGTATAGTTCGAATGGTAATAGAATATTAGAATAAAATGAATGCTGATTTCTAATACTATTGTATATGATTTAGGTTGTTTGAAAGTTGTTATATGTATTTGTATGGTTGTGTTGTAATATGAACTAAGATATGTATATAGATAATATTTGATTGTCTTATGTATTCGAATAAGAAGCATTGGTATACTTGAATCAAATGTTCATGAGTTTGATTGAATACATGTTTGCTAGGTCTTAAACATATGTTAGATGATCATGTGTAAGGATTAGGCTAATAACAAGTTTTATATCATGTAGACCAAATGTATATAAGCTTATATTAGATTAGTTTGATTTGAAATTAGATCACATGTATGTTAGTTAGGCTAGTTAATATGTATTTGCAACATGAATATAGGATTCATGTTAGAAAAGTTTTAAATTGGCTCACCTATTTGCATTTATGATCTTGTTATTGGATAAATGATTATATGATTGTTTGCTTTGATGCTTGTTAAGTATGAATTGAATCTCATATAATTGTATGTTGATGTGTTGACATGTATGAATCTGTCCATCACCCGAATAGTAACATCGCTCGCTCGTAACCGGGTGAGGGGTGTTACACCCTTGGACTGATATATCGATGGATTTTGTTTTAGGATTGCCTCGAACTAGGACAGGTAGAGATAGTATATTTGTTGTGGTTGATAGGTTCTCGAAAATGGCACATTTTATTGCTTTCCATAAGACTGATGATGTTGTTAATGTGGCTAACTTATTTTTTAGGGATGTTGTACGTTTACATGGTATTCCTAGGTCGATTCTTTCTAACAGGGATGTGAAGTTTTTGAGTCACTTCTGGAGGACTCTTTGGGGCAAATTAGGTACGAAACTCATGTTTTCTACTACTTGCCATCCCCAGACTGATGGACAAACTGAGGTTGTTAACAGGGTTTTTTCTACTTTACTTCGTTCCATCATTAAAAATAATATTAGGACTTGGGAAGATTGTTTGCCACATGTTGAGTTTGCTTATAATCATATTGTACATTCTGCTACTAAAATGTCACCATTTGAGGTTGTTTATGGTTTTAATCCTATTACGCCTCTAGATTTGTTGCCTTTGCCACAGGAATAGGTGACGAACATGGATGGTCAAAGCAAAGTTGATTATGTGAAAAAGTTGCATCAACAGGTTAAGGAGAACCTTGAACGAAGGACTCAGTAGTACGAAAGGCATGCAAACAAAGGAAGGAAGCGAGTCACCTTCGATGTTGGTGATTGGGTTTGGGTTCATTTCCGAAAGGAACGATTTCTGGCCCAAAGGCGGTCCAAGCTGTTACCGCGAGGAGATGGTCCTTTTCAGGTGTTGGAGAAAGTGAATGACAACGCCTACAAGTTAGATCTACCCGGAGAATACAATGTAAGTGCCACATTTAATGTTTCTGACTTAACCCCTTATGGTGATTGTACAGATTTGAGGACAAATCCTTTTCAAGAAGGGGGGATGATGTGAGCACATCTTCACCAGCACATGTTGTTGAACCGGAGGTCTTACCTTTATGACCAATTACGCGATCTAGGGCGCAACATTTCAGGGAAGCTCTGTTCCTTACTTGTGCTAATATTTCTGAATCATTTGATAATACTTGTGCCTTAGACGATAGGACTTTTAATGTGTTGCATGTTGATATGTGACCTATTTATATTATATTAATTATTATGTGTGTTTGATATGATTTGTAATGTTTTATATTGATTTAGTCTTGGATTATTATATGGTGACTTATTATTATTATTATATTTGTTTGATAGGACCAAGTGTACGTGTGTGCTGAAGTGTGCATGCATTGTACGTGACCAACACCTTGCATGTGCCATGCAAGTTCGACCATCAAAGGAAATGTTGCAGCCGTGTGTTCGTGAGAGCCTTTTGATTCATCTTACACATGTGCGGCAATGGAATTTAAATTCCAAACAAGACAAAACAAGTGCAGCCGAGTGCTTCTTCAATCTCCACAAATATGCGGCATTGTGGATTTTAAATTTCAAAGACCAAGCACATTTAACATGTGCTAATTTCCTTTGAAATTCAAAGGCCACGTGATCTTATCCAAATGCTGCCCAACTATGAATACATGGCTGGAATGTTTTTACCGCCCTTAGGAAGTTAATTTTTGAACATTAATTTTCAAACCATTTGAATGGCAGCCACAAATTGGTATAACCGGCCATGTCCCCTTGCATTATATATATGTAATATGAACTCCTTTGTAAGGTTACCAACTTTGAAATAAAATTACACTTGAGAGAATTTTCTCTTTTCGGTTCTTTTTAGAACTATTCGACACTCAAACTTGTTTGTTTGTTATTGATACTTCGGGTTCCTAAATTGCTATTTAGCGGGTCCAAGTCCTTCGACGTTAAACAGATTCGATTCGGGTTTGCTCAGTAGATTGTGCAGGTTCTTTCGAGTTTAACGTTTCCAACATCGGTCGTTTTTGAAGCCTTCTTCACCATCATTGAAGTACTTTCCAAAACGCCAAAATTATCATATTACTCTATATTATTATTATTTTTGTTTTGTTCATCTTTAAGTCCCTATTTAACATAAATATGTCGTATAATTTTTGTTGTTTTCTTGTTGTTTTTATTGCAAGAACGTGCCTACAACACTCCTAGATCCGTAACAAACGAGGATAGTCCGTTTCGGCAGACTACCCCTTATTAGTTTTAACCATCCAATATTTACCCTCGTTAAAGCTTCGATCGATATAATGCGAGCTTTGCCAAAGCAATGTCACATTTATCTATCTTAGTTAAACGCGAAGAATAAGCTAGTGATATTCGCTGGTTGAGATATTGGTATTGACTTAGCTGGGTTGTTCTAATAGGATTAGAAAACCTAGTGGTTAAAAGTTTTGGATAATCATAAGATGATTTAAAGAACAAGAGTTGTTCGCCAAAAGATGAGGAATTACATGAGATGTAATTAGTAAGGTGTTACTTACCTAAATAACCATTTCCTAAAAGACTGGCCAAAGCTGATTTAGGAATGGTGAAATATGGATCCTCACTCACTAGAAAAACTATTGAAACGTTTTTCCGAAATTAAAACTAGAGGGTTTTTAATTTTGAAGAAAATAGTGGGAGTAAATTTATAGTAAAGACCTATCTATAAATTTTAAAATTTAGTAAAACTTATGTAGCATATTTTCTTTGTTGTAGAATTAATGGCAAATAATATTATATCTCTGTGATCTATCCTTGAGAAGGATAAGCTCAATGGCATAAACTTCCTTGACTGGTTCCGCAATTTGAGAATTGTTCTCAAACAGGAAAAGAAGGAATATGTCATTGAAGAACATGTTCCTGATAAACTGGTTGCCACTGCTTCCAGAGCTGACAAAGACAAGTTTAAGAAACACATGGACGACATGCTGGATGTCGGTTGTCTTATGCTTGCCTCCATGACCCCTGAGCTTCAGAAGCAACATGAGGACATGGTAGCTTATGATATGATTCAAAATCTCAAGGAGATTTATGAAGGGCAAGCTCATCAAGAGATGTACGAGACCTCTAAAGCGTTGTTTCAATGCAAGATGAGTGAGGGATCTCCCGTAGGAGCTCACATCATCAAAATGATGGGCTACATCCAAACGTTGGAGAAGCTCGGCTTTCCGCTGAAAGACGAATTAGCTACTGATGTCATCCTGCAATCGTTGCCGGATAGTTTCAATCAGTTTGTCCTTAATTTCAATATGAATAAAATTAACAAGACGCTGCCACAGTTGCTCGGCATGTTGAGAACTGCTGAAATCAACCTGAAGAAGGTAGGACCTAAACCTGTTCTGATGGTCCGCAAGGGCAAGAAGAAAGGTAAATCGGCAGCAAAGTCTAAAGGTAATGGTAAGACCAAAACCGATGGAAAGGAGGCATTGAAACCTAAGAAGGGAAACAAGAAGGATGGAAAATGTTTCCATTGCGGCAAGACCGGACATTGGAAGAGAAACTGCCCCACACACCTACAAGAAGTCAAGAAAGCAAAACGAGTGAGGCATCAACCTCAGAGGCTTCTAAAGAGAAGGCATCAGAATAGACATGGACCTGCGAATGGAAATAAAGCAAGAGTTGCTATATCATCCATTAGGACATGTGTTTTTGCTTAAATAGATTTGTTTTAGTTTTTAAGATTATTATTTTGTGCCTAAGTTTTAGTTATCTTGTAAGGACAAGATATTTTAATTTTGAGATTATTTAAATAAATGTTATTCTTTTAATCTCTTATGGCACAACGAATCAATGATCTTTAAACTAATCAAATCAATAATATTTATAAGATAAATAAAACAAATGACTAATCTCAAACTCATAAAAAGTATTAAGGTAATTTGATGAGATCAAATTCAAGAATATTTAAAGTTTGATGAACTTTCAAAGAATATGGGATTGTCCCATAATTAAATTCCACAAGTGGAACGAAAAGTCTTTGAAAGAGAATCAAATATGTTAGACATGTTTTGATTCAGAACAAGTCATTTTCGACTTCTTTACACACTAGAAAAACAACTCTCATACTTAATCGTGTTTTTTTCGAAACGTCATATAAGATATGGACTAAGAATTGTTCTAGAATACCTTTGAAGCTTTAAGGTTACTTACATGTTAAAATGTTTACAAAGTTCAAACCTTAAAACTCCATTTGTTGTTTATCCTAAGGAGAACAAAGCGTTTGTTTCCCAAACGAGAGTTTATCTTGAAAGAGATTAATTCTCACAAAGGGATATTATTTCTTCAACTTTAACGAGAACAAAATGTTTGTTGCTCAAACGAGAGTTTCTCTCGAAAGAGATTACCTCTCACAAAAGAAAAAAATGGAATTTGGAATGTGAAGAAATTTTAGACAACAAATTTATGAACCAAAGATTGAGAATGTTCCACAAATGATCAAGGAACATTGGAACAAAACATAACCATTGTGTTGATCCTTAAGAGAATACCATATACTTGAGAAATATGGATTTCTCACTATCCGTAGATGGAAACACTATTCT
This sequence comes from Hibiscus trionum, assembly GCA_030270665.1. Classification (NCBI taxonomy): domain Eukaryota; kingdom Viridiplantae; phylum Streptophyta; class Magnoliopsida; order Malvales; family Malvaceae; genus Hibiscus; species Hibiscus trionum. The sequence goes on from BSYR01000008.1 coordinate 53,711,217, forward strand.
TTTCGGATCAAGATAAAGACTAGGTCTTATCAGAAAGCAATGGTGAGCTCAAAATTCGAGAAATGGCTAAGAGCCATGAGATATGAGATGGAATCCATGTCTAAAACCAAGTATAGACTTTGGTTACCTAAAAGGGTAAAACCTAAGAGGTATGGATGAGTTTTTCAAAAAGGAAAATCGACATGGATGATAAAACATACAAAGGATGATTCGTCGCTAAAAGTTTTCGACAAACTTCATAGTATAGACTATGATAAAGCATCTTCCTTGTAGCTATGTTTAATCCATCTTAATCTCACTTGTAAGTAGTTACATACGATGATTATGGAATCAAATAAAGGAATGTCAAAACCACTTTCCTAAGGGAAAACTTGAAACAGATGTGTACATGACACATCCAGAAGGTTTTGTCACTCCAGTAAACACTTGGAAGGTATGTAAGCTACAAAGGTCTATCTGTAGACTAAGGCAAGCTTCTCGAAGTTGGGATATACGTTTCAGAAGATACAATCAAAAGGTTTGGTTTATCTAGAAACAAAGGGGAGTCTTGTTTTCAAAAGAGCTAGTGGGAGCATTATTACTTTCCTAAGTATTGTATGTAGATGACATACTCATCAAAAGGAACTAAAGATCGCAATCCGTTTTGCATTAATAAAAGATACTGCGAGTTAGCAACATGAGACATTATCTAACTCTACAACATAGGCTGAATGTATTACAGTCGACATAGTAATAAAGAATGATGTTTGGATCTAAAGGGTTCACTTCTGAACTAAGGGTTGTTCCCAGCATATTAGATGCCACATAACTCTGTTATGATGGAACCTTTGCGTAAGCAAATAAAACCTAGATCTCATCAATAAATCCAAACATATTCTAAAGTACTTACATCTTGGAGATGTGAAAATATGCAACATACGCACAAAGTTGATAACTTTGTCAACTCCCTGACAAAGCTTTTGACACAGCATAAGCATGTCAGTTACACTAAGCCATATCATATTAGATACGAAAATGATTGGTCTTAGTGCTAGGGGGAGATTGTTGGAGTATGCCCAAAGACCAATCATATGATGATTGAATAGACATACTATTTTACTAGATTTATCAAGTAATGGCATTGCCGTTATTATCATTTGGTATATTTCTGTGCATCAAACTAACCATTGGATAATAATGTCCATACAATAATACGATTATTGTTAAATAGGATCCTTAGTCGAATATTATTATGGGTATGGACAGTTATAATATATAAAGACTAATATGTGGTTGATGACAAGCGTTGTCATTGACATAGAGATGTCAAAATCAACACATAAGTATTTGTTAGAGAACAACATACTGGATTGACCCGCTATGAGCATGTTTCTTGAGTAATTATGTGGCAGTCACAACATTGCTCATGATAAACATATGTATAATCCTCAGACTTGAGATCAACATGATTTCAACATAAAGATTTACGTATTTTGACATAGTCAAACGTGTGTCGTAACTGACTACATTATAAAGACTGATGATTGGATACATGATGACCTATGTAGTGAAATATGGTTGATAAAGAAAGAATTTGTCCCTCCTACATAATGGGAGAAATATCTTCGGCCACTTGATTGAGTGAGATTAGAAAATGTATGGCCATGCTCGAATATTATGATATGAGATATCATAGAGATTCGTTTATCATAATCTACTCAAGACATCAAGAAACACTAGATGGACAACGCAAGTGTGACTAACCCATGACTTGTGTTCATCTAAGATATAAAGGACAAAAGGATGAAATACATAATGGAAATTTATTCAGGAATTAGGAAAGTCAAACCATGACTTCATGCAACTTAGGTAACAATGATGTATTGCTAGATGCCACTCATTGTTTGTAAAATTAGAACAGTTCTAATTTTGCTGCTAACGTTGCATGAACCTACAAGGGTCACACCCTTTGAATGAAATGAACAAAAATTGGAAACCATACTCCCTATTTTAGGGAGGTTGCCGAAAATCCCCTATGGGATAGGGGAAATCGGCAACTCCCTTAAATGGGTATAATATTGGATAAATATTGTATTTATCAAATATTATTTAGAGTATGGAAAATATTTAGAGACTTAAATATTATAGAATAAGATTCTAGAAATTTAAATATATATTTGGAATTTATATAATGTATATTTAATTCCAAGTTTATGTAGAATTAGATTCTACATAATTAAAAATATATATTTAAATACAAGTAAAGATAGAATGAGATTTTATATAATAAAAATATATATATTTGGATTAAATATAATGTATATTTAAATCCATGTTTTATGTAGAATAAGATTCTACATAATTAAATATATATATTTCATTTAATATTATTAAATATAATGTATATTTAATATAAACCAATTTCAAGTAGAATTAGATTCTATGAATTTTGGTTGAACTTGGATTTAAGGTATTCAACTAGAATTAAGTCTCTGAATACTATTTAAAGGGACAAGGGCTAGCAACCAAATTATCCCTCTTCCTCCTCTTGAAGATTTCGACAACACCCTAGGGATTCCCCACTAGAATTCAACATATCCTAAAAAGCTCTCTGAGAAGCTGTTCGATATTTTTCTGGTGTTCTACTTACCCCCTGGCAAATCCCTGAAGGTTCCCTTGCTCGATTGCAAGTCCCGGTTGAACTCCTGGTCGATTTCAGACTCCCTTAGGAATCCCTGGAGGGATTTCGACTTCTCCCTGGAAGGTGTTCAAACGTGTCGAAATTTATCCCTAAGTGTTAGGGAGGCAGAAACTTTGTTCGTTTTGTTCGGGTGGACTCCGTAGAGGTCGTTGCGAACCTGTGACGATTCCGGTTTTACTTGACGTGGTTATTCTGACATACCATCGATTTTCCAGTTTCTAGAGTTTTAAAAGGTAACTCTTCATCTTTTCACCCCGGATTCGTTCCTGTACATGGATCCTGGCTGGATTACGTCGGATTATTTTTCCGATGTGCCACGGGGCGTGCCGACATGACCCAACAGCATCAACCCACGCTTTTGGGGTTTTGGTGCTTTGTTTTCCTACAGGGGGCATCGAACCCACATCTATGGGGTTTCGGTGCGGGTGGGACATTGTTTTAAAAAGTTTATACAGACGCTACGAGAAAAATAATATGTGGACATACACAAGTTTCATACCAAAAAGCATACTTTTGTACATGTTTTGTAGGGGGCATCGAACCCACGCATATGGGGTTTCGGTGCTTTCTTTTCCTACAGGGGGCATCGAACCCACACCTATGGGGTTTCGGTGCGGGTGTGACATTGTGTTAAACAATTTATACCTTTTGTACGAGATAAATGATATGTGGACATACACAATTTTATACCCCAAATTTTATGTCCTTTAGGGTTTTATACTTTTTGGATATGTGTGTTGTTTTTTGTACAAAACTGTAATTTTATCATATAATAAGGACAAAATTTTTGAAAATGAGATTTGTACATATTTAACATTGTATGTTGTATTTACAGAAATACAAAAGACGAGCAAACATATAATACAGAGGAGATTATCAGAGAACAATATGTTAATTCAATTGACGAACTCTTTCAGCTGCATTTAATCCAAAAACGGATGATGCTTCACGTACTCTTGTACATTGTCTGATGCAGCCAAGTTTTATAAATATACCTAAATGGAACCACCTATTTCTATGATCAAGTGCAAGTACAGAAAATACATAATTAGGTTTGAGTTTAAGAAATTGCTTCATCTTTATAATGAATATGTTTGATTTAAGGAGTTTTACCTAATGCGTTATGAGTTGTCTCATCTTCTACCTTGTAGGATTTAGGACATATGTAGGTGTTCTCCTGAAACATGAACATAATCGAAAACATAATTAGTTTGTACAGATTCATTGATTATATTGCTGAAAGTAAGAGCAAAATAGGCGTGTTCTTCACTGACCGGATTATTAATCATTTTAGCTTCGGATTAGTCAACCAACAGCGTGTTTCCTTCGTTATACTGAGGCATGTTATCCCATACGTGCCTCAGATTTTTTGTAAATATATTTGGATCGGAGGGATGTTGTTCGCAGTGACTTTGATCCTGCAATATTCAAATGAAATTCATCAAATTTGTCAAATTCTATATAGATGCTTTAACGGAGATAAATTTTGAAGTTACCCAAATGAAGGCAAGGCTTGGTTTAAGATCGCTAATTCTCCAAAGTGCCCACTCTAGGTTTTCTCTGCATTGATGAACAGTTCAGGCACAAATAAAGTAAGCAAACAAATAATCTTAAAGGATCGGGTAATTCAATTGATTTAGGGGGTGGCAAAGGTCCACATTACCTTCTCCTTGAAGACCAAATAGCAACCTCATAGGCAGTAAAACAAGAATACAGAAACTCAGAAGCATCAGGTCTAAGTTCCACACCTACATACGTAAAAAATAAATTTCGTAATCTAATTTGTAAACATGTTTACTAAAAGTGAGCCACAAAAGGAATATCGTCTCTCCTAACACTGACAAGCACGCCATTGTAATCAAGAATAAGAAGCTTCTTATTCGCTGTGGTAGGTGGTACGTTCATGTACCACTCGCCATACATTTGAGGAGGACGCATGGGTCTTTGAATTTCAGAGTCTATTTCATTACTTGGCGTTATGCCATGGCGATGAAGCTTCTTTCGCATGTAAGTGCGAGTCACTTGAGGCGTATAAGCACGCGCATGATCATGGCCTTCTGCTGGAGCAGATGCCTGATCATGAACTGTAGGTGCAGAATATGCATCATAGTGCTCTTTTGCAGAAGTACCTGGGACATTTTCTGTTGGAGCATATGCCTGATAACGCCCTGCTGGTGCAGAATATGCATCAAAGTGCTCTTCTGCAGAAGTACCTGGGACATTTTCTGTATACAAAAATCCAATGTTATGTGCACGAACACAACCAACTTGTCAAGGAAACTAAACACAATGTAACACGATATGCAAGGGAGGTGTACATACACAATAGTCTAACAAATGAATCAAACAATGTTCATGAAGCAGTCTAACAAATTCAACAAAAGTTTATTCATGTAATACAAGAAACTCCATATACTATGCATACTAGCCTAACCATCTTCAGGCTCCGCCGCATCCTGAGGCGATATCGGTCGAAATACATGCCGATTTCGTTCATGTTCCAACGAATAAACACGAGCTTCTAGTTTCTCAAATCGGGAATGAGCCTTTGCCTGACTACTGCGCAAAAAAGCATCCAAGTTCTTTAGTGTGTCATAGATGGAGTCAAGTGTCACGGGAGGTGGAGCATCGGGTGCATCATCATTTCCTCTGGCAATTCTTGCTTCATCTTCATCTCTTTTATGGACCCCATTCACCCTGAATGAACGTCCACCTCGTCTTCTTAGTTGTTGTTTCATCAATTTTACTCGGTAGCGGGATTTCAGGGTCCATGGAGGTGTCGATCCCTAAACATTCAAATATGTGACTTAGCACACATCCATAAATGAGGGAGCCTCTTGAAGGGTTGCTAATGATTTCCACAACAGATTTGAAGATGATTGTTGCTACATCGGGTTTATTTTCCGACCGAAATTGGTGCAACCACCAATAATCAGTATGACGCATGCGAGTGCATCGTCCACCTGATGGCCGAAAGAACCAAGTTGTCATAAGATGCAGAAGCCTTTCATGGATATGAAGATGAGTGGGGCTGTCATCATCAAACTTCAAGGGGACACGCTCGAATTCTTGATGTTCACCAGTAGCTTCCACACCAAGGTGTTGGGCAATAATTATCGGAGTGATTGTAAATTCAACTCCCATGAGATACAACTCGATAGCTACAACATGTTGGGTTCTGTCATCATGCTGAAGGGTAGCATTTGCATAGAAGATCTTCACCATGTTGTGATAGACACGTGGTTTAATATCGAGATATCTGATCCAACCCCATTCCACAAATAAAGGCCAAAAGTTGAATTGATAATCATGGGACATCAAAAAATCCAAGTCAATGGTTCGCTCCTTCCTAATCTTTTTCGCCTCGTACACTTTGTGGTATCGCTCAAGACAATCGGGATCACGAAAACAATGGCTCAAAATATTTCGAGGTTGTGGCGCTTCCCCTTCATTTGAACGGATAGAACCACCTGTTTCAATCCGACCTCGTTTACCTTTACTAGGTTTGTTTTTAGGAGCCATTTATGAGTTTTTGGTAGGAGATGTGAAAATTTGTGTAACAATCGAAGAAGAAGAAACGAACGGTCTCAGGTTTCGAATATGCCCGATAATCGAAGAACAAAAAATTATATGCTTGAAAATTCTAGGGTTAGGGTTAGAAAATTGTGTTTTCCGAGATGAAGGAGGGAACTTTTCATTTACATAACTTATTTCCCGCTATTTAGTATTTGAAACAGGTTTCGAATCCCCACATGGGGTTTGGATGCTAATTTCCAAAAGGCTAACTAAGATGTAGTCCTTTCTCTAGGGTATCGCAACCAACGATCACAGTTTCGATGCTGGTTTGGCAGAACGCTATTTTGAATGTCCTCATTGTGGTGTCGAAACCGGGAATGGGGTTTTGATGCTGTTTTGCCAGAGATGCCCAATTGCATTCTTCTATATTGGGGTTTGATACCTGAAGTTTCGTTTCGATGCCGGTTTGGCAGAGACGTCCAATTTCAGTCTTCTTCATGGGGGCTCGAAACCAATAACTTGGTTTCAATGCTGTTTTCGCAGAAACGTCAATTTTTAGTGGATGTTGAATGGGGTATCGAAACCTCCGTAAAATTGTATCGAAACCCATTTCAAGTTATAACATTTATTGTATTACCTACCAGACCATCTGTCAAGTTATTGCAATTTAAAGTGGCAGCTGATAATAAAGGTTTTCCACAACTACTTCTCCTTATTTCATCTGAACGTCAGAAGTAAGAAAAGAAGGAAGAAACAACATATCGGTGTAGAGATTTTTTCCATCTTCCGTGTCGAAACATGGCTGGTGTAAGAGTGGAAGAAACTCAAATTGGTGAACCAGATGAGTGCACAACAAATCAAGTTGGTGCTTCAGAGAATTTGGTTGGTATGGTGTTTAACTTTCGTGTCGAGGCGTGGAACTATTATCGGGTATATGTGAAGAATAACGGGTTCAGTGTTAGTCGTGCAACAACTAGGCATGATGGTATGAGAAATGTACATACACAAGAGTTTTGTTGTTCACGCGAAGGACAGCGCAGACCGAAAGTTCATGAGCCCGACCGGAAACGTGCGCCACGTGATATAACACGAATTGGTTGCAAGGCAAAGGTTATTGTCAAGTGCAGAGAAGAATCAAGGTGGGAGATAGCAGTATGTCACAGTGAACATAATCACCCGTTGTTCCCACCTATAATGCAACCGTATCTTCGGTCGAGTAGAGAAGTTAGTAAGGATGATGTACTTGAGGCACGGGCTTTGAAAAGTGTTGTCGTCAGAAGTAATGAATTATTTCACGCAACAGTCGGGTGGTTTCCACAATGTTGGTTTCATTCAGAAAGACTTGTACAACTCCTTTCAAAAAGCGAGGGCGGATGAATATCGTGATGGTAATGTCAATGCTCTTCTTGCTTATTTTGACTTCAAGAAAGATCAAGATACAGGATTGTACATGCAGTTCAACACTGACCAATCAGGGGGATTGCATAATATATTTTGGTCCGATTCGACATCCAGGTCCGACTACGTATGCTTCGGTGATGTCATTGCATTTGACACAACGTACAAGGGTAACATGTATGGCCGGCCTATAATGCCTATTGTTGGTGTTAATCACCACCATCAAACCATTGTCTTCGGTGTGGCAATTTTAGCTGACGAGACTGCAGACACATTTGAGTGGGTACTTAGGGAGTTTTTGCAGGCAATGTCTAACAAAGCTCTTGTGTCAGTCGTCACAGATGGTGATAGGGCCATGCACAGGGTTATCAAGACAGTGTTCCCATGTGCACATCATCGAATATGTTTCTGGCATCTTTCTCGAAATGCCTAAGCAAACGTAGGTGATCCCAAATTTACATCTGCCTTTACACAGTGCATGTCCTCTTGGTGGACAATTGAAGAATTCGATCGCGAGTGGAGATCAGTTATGAAAGATTTTAACGTGGAGCAGCATCCGTGGGTTGTGGAGAAGGATCACACGGTTGGTATGTGGGCACAAGCATATCTTACATGACATTTCTTTGCAAATGTTCGCTCCACACAACGCTGCGAATCTATGAATTCCGCCCTCAACATTATCCTCGAACATAAGAAGACATATCTTGAAGCTATCCATGCCATTGACAAGGGTATAAATGACATGCGCATAACGGAGTTGAACCAAGAATACAAAAATTCTTCCTCAAAGCCTTTCCCAATGACCAAATTGCATGACCTTGAAGGGAGTGCAGCTGACATCTTCACCCAGACATCCTTTGAAATTGTTCAGGAGGAACTGAAATATGAGACAATGTATCATGCTCTACATCCGACAGTTAAGATTGAAGGTGCGCGGACGTATCGTTTGACACAGTATAAGGATCCGGAACAAATGTATGAGGTTGTGCTTGATGTCACAACAAATAACATTACATGCACTTGTCGGAAATTTGAGATGCTCGGGCTTCCATGTCGCCATCAACTGCACGTTCTTAAGTTGGAAGACTTCTCCGAGATCCCAAATTGTTTAATACTACCGCGCTGGACAAAAAATGCTAAGGTATCTGCTCCATCTTATCTTCACAGCGACGTCCATCTCGAATTAAGACAAATGTCTCGATTCGCTTCGCTACGCTCACTTTCATCGCGGTTGTACTACCTTGCGTCTCAAACAGACGAAAGTTTCAAAACCACAAAAGATGAGTTACTCCGACTAACTGTTGAATTTGAGCAGTCCATAACCTTGAATGAGTCCTCATCACATAGGGTAAGCCAACACAGCGTTCGAGACCCGCAAAAGAAGGACGCAAAACGAAAGTAGAAAATAAACCATAATGCGTCCACAAAACGGAGGAATCAATGTTCATTCTACAAAATGGAGGGACACAATAAGAACACATGCCCGGGACTGAAGCTTCAACTTCCAACGGGTACTGCCGGGACAAGTTCAGACCTAGACATGTCCCAGCCTTATGCAACTGTTAGTCATTTCTACTTACGTATGTTGTATGTCAATACATGAAAAGTTAACACGGGTTTGCTATTGACTTCCACCTAGGTCGGCGCATATTGTTGGAATAACTAGTAGATTCCATGTTGATAACATATCTCCGACCACAACATAGAAGGTATTAATCAAGATTCAATCAAGTTCATTCACTTTTCGTTTATACTTTACCTACAAATTCATCGTGTTTCCAAATGACAATTTATTATTTACTGTTATGCAGATTCTAAACGTGTACAGATTAGATCCTTTTCAGACATACAAATTCACTTATATATGATTCAAATCACTGTAAGTACAACCAAACAATTATCTCACTCCAATATGTTTCAAATACCTGTACATACAACCAAATATATCCTCTGCAGACATACAAAATCATGTGCATATGCTAATTTTATCCACTGAAATTTATCATATATTGCAAAAATTTTGTACAAGCGTTCTAACACATTATGACCCCAAAATTGCATAATATACATTCAAAATGTGTACAGTTTACTCTTACCTAACCTATTTATGGTTGCACCACATGTCAACTACAAAATGTTTTCAGTACATATACATACAAACATGGTTACGACCCATAAAAAAGTGGGTTCCTTTACGTAATGCCACGCCACAAACAAACAGTCAAACATTCGTTGCCATCCACTCACTTGTGCCTCCCCTGACATGTTCTTCACCAAACAAAATTGCATTAGATTACAATAATCAACAACACGTCCTAATGCATTCAATTACATAATAAACAATGCATTCCTTCCTAAACCTTTACCATTGTGGACGCTGAAAGGTGCCATGTTTTGGAACCTTTGGTTCAATTGCCTTGAAGTTAAACCATTGACCTACAGCAACATTGATAGTCCTCCGCAAAAGATTCTTATCATGACTGATAAGATCATACAACAGAATTATCCGATCCCATTTTCCAACGGTCTAGTAAGACAAGTATAAACAAATTAAGCATTTATTAAAGACCAATTTTTCAGTATAGATGACCAAAGTAAGGAAAGTTTAATGAAGATTAACCTAAACCCTTACCACTTCCCCTATAGGCTTATCATTCCAAAACTACATCCATTTGATGCAAAACATACCACAATCATCTCTGTTAGAATACAAATCCATGTTAACATAATACCACGAGTAATCATTTCCAATTTGTTAAACAAAATTAACACAAAGTACTATAATATAACAACTTTGTACCCATTATCCTGATGTTTGACTTTTTCCACCATCACGCGCAGATCACTCAACGGCCTTGATGGTGAGCCAAACACTTGGAAAAACTTCTTATCTTTTAAACATTCTTTTAGACTATTGGTCTACATGCACAAACATTTTTATGTTTTTACATACTATGTCACATCTTAAACAATGGAAGAATAAAAGTTCGTAGTTCTCGCTTATTACCAGGTTCCCGGCCATAGACACTCTTGCACCATTGGATCGGGTCGTTGGCAAGCTGTCGAGTAGCTTCACTACACCAGCATCAAGATCGACGACACACATAAACCAATGAGTATTGTTGTCATTCACGGGGATAAAGAGCTGAAACAAGCAATGATTTCCATTGTAATATACATATGACATGAAAGTGCATGGGATGTTTAATATATTAATGCTTCTTCATACCACTTTACAGTCCATCAACCCGCCATACGAATTGCCAATCTTACGCCAATACTCAGCAATTGTACCAACATTTACCCCTTCCAGAAGCTGAGACTACAATACATCATTTATTATTAACCATGTATCCTTACAAAACCACATCCACTTGTTCATAATAGACATAAGATTCTTTAATATTAAACCTACACTCAATGTACACAGGATGTACCCTCTCCTTCTTTTAGATTGCTTCCTTACATCTTCATCAACAATGGTAAAACCAACAGCATCTATAACCTAAACCACAAACATATAGCAACTATCATACTAAATTTCTTCAAATATGCTACAAAATGCTTAAAAGGAATAGTCAAACCTACTAACCATTGAACCCACCCAACTTCCAGGTCGTATCGTATCTGCATTGCTTACAGACAAATATGAGTGGCCAAAATCTACAATGACTTCACTGCACCTATACAAAAAACTTACAATTTATATTGAACAGAACAACATCATTGTAGAATACTTTCAGATTCAGATTGCTTACCATTCACGCAATGGAGTATTCCATATATAGTCACAAGTGTTTTTCGCTGACGTGCCTACTCCCTCCGGTACTTGTACGTATGCCAGTATCTGCAATGCTTACACATTTGTTGTTCAATACTTAATAACACAAATAAGTACTGCACGTTCAAAGAAATAAGTTTTATTAGAAAACCTCAGTAATTATTCAACCCCTACAATTAATTTGAATAACATTCGAATTTCATCCATATTTGTCTATAATAAATGTAATCAAACATACACAGCATTTAATGTTCTAAACAAATCCTACTTAAACCAAACATTGTCACACATCATTTGTCATTCAATGGCTGACTTTATTCATGTTTCGAGTTGTGATTCCTACTCTTATTCCTTTGCCACTAACCTTTGCAGTAGCTACTGCTATTGTCTTGCCCTACAAGTTAACACAAACAATATCAACAACAATAATCTCATACCTTAACTTCATGAAACATTGATCAAAAGAACTTATTATACATTTTTCTTTGTTTTCGGGACAACAACGGATTCTTCATTCAACCACTTGACATCGTCGTCCATCATTGGGTCCTCGTCAATATCAACTCCTTCGTTCGGATCAGACACTTTGACTTGCCCTTTGTCAACCACTTCTTCTTCTTCTTTAACAGCAACAACAAGTTCTCCATCAGATTTCCTCAACGACTTCTGCAATTCTATCATGTTGGCATTTAAATTCTTGCATCCCTTCTTCAATTCCCTTATACTCTCTTCGATTTCTTTTTCTTTCTCCACACGGGCTTGCAGACTATCTTTTATTCCACCCAACTCTAACAGTACAGTCTACAACATCTCCATAACAACATCATTTGTTCCATTCTTTCGATCCCCTTCTTCCCTTTCCACTTTCTCATCATCATACCCAAGTACCTGCAAACATCATCAGTAAATCATTTCATATAACCACAACATCCTATATAATACCAAATGGTTTAACCCACTTACCTTGGGTTTTTTTGGATGCCTTTCTTCCTTGAGGTTGTTTACAATCTTCCTTACTTCCTTCTTGTTGCCTCATGCATGTATGCGACCGCGACCTTCAGAGGCAGCAACTCTTCTGCTCGCAACTCCACTCCAAAAATCAAATAACCTCACCTACATTTATTATTCATCAAAACATTATTATATAACTCAATAAACTCAATCCCATGAAACAACTACTACGTTCGAACAAAACATACTTTTAAACATATATTACCTCTAATATCGCGATGCATCCGGTCAAGTATGCCAAACCACCACGAACTTTCCAGTTCTCTACTCCATCAAGTAACCTCTTATATGCATATTTGCACCAATTGAGATTTCCCTTCAACCCCTCTGGGCACAACAACCGCAAATGTTCCGAGGAAGGCATATAGTTCACATTTGGACTTATAAAAACACCAACAATGAAAAGAAAAACCTAAGCTTTCAACACGTCTCCCTCAAAATCACCGCTACGTATCTCCCCCTCAAGTTCCTTCACTGTGGTATCCCTCTTTATTCCGTACTTCGATGCCATTTGTTTTGCATTAACATTTCTCGTTCCAATTTCAGCATCGACTCCTTCATTCTTCAAACCCAAAACAGCCTTCACATCTTCCACCAACACTGGAATTTTATGTCCATCAAATTCCATGATCGTGCTATGGACATCAAAATTCTCTACTAAAGTACGACATACGTCGCGATGAATTGTTCTCGGTTTTATTTCCATTAAAGGACCAAACCCTAACTCATGTACCATACCCTCGATATTCAACTTCCTAATCTCTTCAAACACCTCTGACAGCTTAATGAGGCTACATCTTGAAGATATCTCCAACAACATTTCATAAAAACATTAATTACTTGACTGTTACACGAATATACATTATGTTAGAACATTTTCATCTCTTTCTCCATAAATAATTTCAAAAATTCACTTACCTTTTTGTCTTTCTCAGATACTACAATATCCTTCACATTGGAGGCATTCCATTCAGCCAGAGCCTACTTCTGCTCCTCAAATATTTGTTGATAATGCTCCTTCTCATCTTCACTCATCTGCTTCCACCTCAAACCCAATGTTTTTCTTTCCCGTATCACTCTCACAATTAGTCCAATACAAATATCATGTACACTTAACAAACCATTACACAACACACTTACACTGTTGTTCTTTATCTTCTCCCCTTCCAAACGTTTACATTCTCTTTTACTGTAAAACATAATTTCACTGTTAGCTTATGCAACTCATATTTAATAAATTAGACAGTTATATATACATTCAACTTCAACTTACTAGAAATGGAAATATGGTGTACATATCTTAGGTGCCTTAGCATTTGCCTCCCCTTTATCGGACTTCTTCTTATGTTCTATTGTCTGTAACGTGTACCTAAAATAATCAAAGATGGAACGTTGAAAGGCAAAATTTATGACATTTCTCCAAAATCTAAACTTCACGACTAGGATTTGTTCTATTTCACCTCTTTACATTGACATATGAAAGCTACATTTCAGTTTTAGCAAAGTATGATTACTTCCCATCTACTTATAAGATTATGTCTAAAAACATAAACTTCCCTAGAAATACTACCTATGGTTAAATTTTCCATTCAAATGTGAAATTGTAACGCCCGTGTTTTTGGGTTAGGAGTTAGTCGGGTTTGTGGTCCGAGTCAGTAAAATTTAATTAAATCAATTCAACCTTAATTATGGTCTATTTGGGTTTTAATAAAAAAGGGAGGGACCAATGTGGTAATTTGACCAAAATGGTTTTAAAAGCAAGACCACTTTTAAGAAAAGTTGTCATCTTCCCTCTCCCCACTCTTTTCCCACGTTGAAAACCCCACACCCCTCTTTCAAACTCTCCCAGACTCAAATCACTATTTCATTGGACCTCCTCTTCATTTCAAGACCATTTTGAGAGAAGCAAGAGGAGACGTTGGAGAAGTGTTGGGATCGAATCCGGGCTTGTAGGAGACTTGTTTTGGTTGCTAAGGAAGGGCGGTGAGTGATTCTAAACACGTTTTAAAGTTTGGTTCGAGTGTGTGGAGTGTGTGAGTTGAAATGTGCGTGGTAGGCCATTTCTATGTGAATTCAAGTTGTTAATTTAGCTATTGTTTCCCATTAAATGCTATTGTGTTTGCCTATCTATGCCCTTGTGATATGTGGTTATTTTGTACATGTATACCATGATAGGTATATGTGATGAGCATGAGATGTGGTTGATGGATATATGATGTGGTAAATGAAAATTGGCTCTAATTAACTTACCGGGTGTAAATGATCGATCATTAGGATTAGTGTGCACGCAAATTGAGTTAAAACGTACGTGGCCTTGATGGCGTTAAGTCATCAAGGAGGAGTACGGTGATGTAATATTCCACCGGAAGCTATTATATATTCTACAGGATGATGAGTGGAATCCCATCCGTAGGGCATGTGGCGATGAGTGGAATCCCGCCCATGCAAGGTCCGGTGATGAGTGAAATCCCACCGAGGTAAAGTGGTTGTTGAGATTTAAATCTGCACATCCGGGTAACTAATAGTGGCCAATTAAACTTGTTCATATAATTGTGATATATGATGTTGATAAATGATGTTTGAGCTTAGTATGATGTGAGATGCCATACATGACTCTTGAAAGACTAGCTAGGTCTACTTGTGAAATTATCTATGCATGTTAGATATGAGAATAAGGAATACATGCTTGAACCCTGCATTGTTGATGTTTTCGGTTTTAGAGCATCCTCACTAAGCTTATAGCTTACGCTCTCATTTTCAACAATGCAGATCATTAGCGTGGTGTTAGCTCGGAGCAAGGCAAGAAGGGCTTTCCAAGTTTGTTGCTCAAGTACGGTTATTGATTTTGTAGTAGTTAAGCAATGTGGTAAGAGAGTGTGTTTGTATGAGCTTTGCATGACTCATATGTGATTTTGATGTTTATGGCTTGACTTGGTTTGTAAGCATGATTTAACTTGCCAAATGCTTGAATGATGTATGACCTATGGATGCTTAAGTTTGCTTGATGGCTTGTAAACCTATACGTGATGATTTGGTATCTTTTGCCTATTTAAGTCTTCAAGTATGCTCTTCATGGTGTGTTTCTATTGAATATTTGCCATGTATGAAAGATTGCTTAAATCCTTGCCTTGTATGAGTTCGAGCTTGCTAAACCTAGGATGTATGCCTCTAGATTTTGTTGGTTGGTGTGGTGTGCCTTTAGGGGTTCTATGAGACCTTTAGACTTGTTGAAATTCCCCCGAATCTGTCTTTCAAAGGTTGCAGGCAGCCCGCGTTTCGAAACGGGCTGGGTCGTTTCGGAACGGGTAGGCTTCAGGGACCCCGTATCGGAACGCGTTTCGATACGATTTGGCCTCTGAGAGCCCCTGTTCCGATACACGTTTCGGCTACTGGAATTCTGAGAAATTGACGAGATGAAGGCGTTTCGAAATGGGCCTGAAGGTTTCGAAACGGTCAAAATCTCGTTGACCACGAGAAGTTGACCGTTGAGGGAGTTTCGGAACGGTTGACCTCCGTTTCAATACGGCCCCTTATAAGGGCTTTGGGACGGTTGACCTGGTCAAGGCGTTTCGATACGCCTCAAGGGTGTTTCGAAACGACCTGTTTAAAAGATTAAAATTGGGCTGTTTAAAATGTTGTTTTGGGTTCGAATGATTATCTCGTGTATGTTGTTCAACTGTTTGATCACATAGGACTTAAATGAACTTTTAGAAAAGATTAAGTTAAAGAAAGAAAAAAATAGGGTTTCTAACAGAGGGGGAACCTTAATGGGTTTCGCTTTGGTTTTCCCCGTGTGACCCACTCGGACCTGTCATCCGGCCAGACCGGGACGAGGGGGTTACAGAAATGATATTTGGAGGTTTCTGATTCGTTCTCAAGTTCGACAAATACCATCAACCAATAAATATTGCTTTTAACCATGTGTAATAAAAACTCATTTCCCAAATTTACATACTACTTCAAATCACCTATTTGATCTTAAGAAACAATCATACCTTCCAACACATTCAATACTAGAGCTGTAGAGAATATGCAAACCAATTTTTTTAACCAAAAACAAGAACCATCTCAGCCAACAATCATAACCATTACATGGATTTCAACTAAATCCTTCTTACAAATCCAATCTCCTCGACAATATTTCTTTCTCCTTTTCGTACCTTATCAACTACAATTAAAAAGAGGGGAAATTGAAGGAACTACCACTAACTAACCTAAACATTCCTTCTTCCAATCCAATCTACTCTACATTTGTAACATTTATCACTCCCAACTGAAACATCACTTAATTATTTAACCTTATTTCTTTTGTTATTCAAGAACAAAGTGAATGAGTTATTCAAGCCTCTAAACTACTTAATAAAGGTGTTCAACACTTCTTTTAACTATTGTTATCTTTGTTCCTACTTTCTATATGAATTTTATTGCTATTACTTTTTTATTGTAGCAGAACCCTAAACTGCCAATAACCCTAAACCCTGAAAATTCCTTCTTCCAATCCAATCTCCTCTACAATATTCATTATAAAGTACAAAGAAATTTTTATGGAAGCACATTCAAACGATTTATACAAAAACCTTTATCATTTGCAATGTGGTTTCGCTCAAATAAAAAAACGACAATAAAGGAAGCAAGAAGCAAGAACTAACCTACAAACCGTGCTCAAACCCAACCTCATCGACAAATTTCCTTCAGATTTTCTTCTTTGGTTGATGCAAATAACGCCTTCGTCCTCTTGGTTTCGATGCCCTAATATTTTGTTTTCCTTTTCCCGCCCCTCGTTTTTTTCTCAAGTTATACCATCATAAAAGGGTTACCGGTTCACCGGGTAACCATATCTCCTTTTTTGTTTTTTTAAATCCAACGACCACTTTTAAACCGGCTTCATCCAATGGTCATTTTTTCTTGGTTTGTATTTAGTCGCCTTTTAAGCCGTTTGTTTTTAGTGTTTGCTTGACAAAGATGAAGGAGGTAAATGTGTTGATCTTAAGCTTTATAGATCTATGGTAGGATCTTTGCTTTATCTTACCGCAAGTAGATCATATATCATGTTTAGTGTTTGCTTGTGTGCTAGATTTCAAGTTAGTCCTAGAGAATTACGTCTATAAGCTGTTAAGAGAATCTTTAGATACCTTAGAGACATCCCTTGTTTAGGTCGTTGGTATCCTAGAGACTCATCCTTTAATTTGCATGCTTATTTGGATGCAAATTACGGAGGTTGTAAGATAGATAGAAAGAGTACCTCTGATACTTATCAATTCCTAGGTAATATACTTATCTCGTGGTTTTCTAAGAAGCAAAATAGCGTAGCGCTATCTACTACCGAGGCAGAATATATTTCAACCGATAGTTGTTGTGCTCAAGTCCTTTAGATAAAGCAACAACTCTTAGATTATAAAATTGATGTAGGTACCATCCCCTTAAAGTGTGACAATACCAGTGTTATTTGTCTCACCAAGAATCTCATCTAATATTCTAGAACCAAACACATAAAGATAAGACATCATTTCATTAGAAATCATGTCTTGAAAAATGATGTTGTTCTAGAGCATGTAGACACCTTGAACCAATTATCGGATATCTTTACCAAAACTTTAGAAAAAGAGCATTTTTGGACTCTTAGGAGAGAGTTAGGACTTACTAGCCTATCTTGAACCTTAGAGTCTTGTTTTGTGCTTAAATCTTGCTTGGATTTGGTTGATATTTATGTTTGTGTAATTTTGCTTCTATATGCATCTATTCATGTTGTTAGCATATCATAATCATGCATATCAATTCAAGTTAAATTGAATTTTTGGGTCCTTGTAGCCAAATCTGTCAAATTTGGTCAGGGGTATCGATACAAGGTTTAAAATTTAAGGTTAGTGTTTATAGTTTAAGATATAAAGTTTAATTTTTTAGGATCAGAGTTAAAAATTTTAAGAATTAAATTTTATAATGTAAATATACAAATTTATGTAAAATTAATTTTACACATACCCGTGTATTAAAATTTTACCTGTTTGCTAAACTTAAACGAACGCAGTTAAATAATTGTAGGATTTAATTAAAATATTATAGAATTAAAATCACATAATGTGGTACCCAAAGTGAAATTTGGACAAATGAACTCCCAAACATTAGCGCTTAGGTCTTTTTGGGTCTCGAAGAAGCGGCGGCCTCTTTTGCCAAAACCTTATAGCAGAGGACACTGCTGCTAAACCCTTTGTAAAAACCCTGCAAAGAGAAAACAAAGATCCTAAATTTCTCTGAAAAAC
Organism: Hibiscus trionum; assembly: GCA_030270665.1. Classification (NCBI taxonomy): domain Eukaryota; kingdom Viridiplantae; phylum Streptophyta; class Magnoliopsida; order Malvales; family Malvaceae; genus Hibiscus; species Hibiscus trionum. Next base: position 53,729,860 of record BSYR01000008.1, read on the forward strand.
CCTCAACTATCTGATTTAGACGACAAAGAAGCGAATACCCTTTTTCTCTTTGTATCTTCAATGGCAACACCGTCGCATGCTCAAGCTGTCAAGTCTCTCAATAAATCTCAGGGTCGTAGGCGCTTTGTTGTATGATGTTTCTCTCTTTCACTTTCCCTTCCTTATTTTTTTTGGCTCAGTTTATTTACCAACTCTTACTTTGTTTTCTTTCTTTTTTTGCTAATTGCAGTTCAAGACTTTATCTCAGAGAATAGATGATATTGATATTAATGTATTTAGAAGCCTTGATAAAATCAAGTCAGAGCCCTCTGAAGGTTCATCTTTCCTTCGGGATTGCCTTATCGAGTGGAGAGTATGTGCTGAATTTCATCATCTTTGTTTCTTTATTTTTACCTTGTTAGAACCCAATTTTGTTTTATTTTGTTAATTTCAGAACTGAGTTCCGTTAGTTGGTTTTTGTATTGGAATCTTTCGTCGTCTTGGAAAATAAACTATTTTTCCAATGAGTTATGTCATTTGAAATTAATAGTTTATCATTGTAGAAACATAGGAAACTGGTGGTGCCTCTTGTGGGAGTCATAGCTAATTCGTTGTTCATGCAGGAATTTGGTACTGCATAAGATTTCATAGGTGTTCACATTTCAGGTTTTTATTTTTAATGCAGGAATTGAATACCGCTGAGGATTTCATTTCGTTTTATGGGGAAACGATGCCTCTTGTACAGACCTTACCCTTGGTACTCTTGCACAAGGAATTGATATTTACTAAACTTCTATCCCGATTACAAATGAAAGCAAGATTATCTCTTGAGCCTATACTCAGGTGTGCAAATTTATGTTTGATATAAGCTTGGATTCGTCTTTGTAATGTTTCCTTCAAATAGAATGGCTGATAAATCTGTTATTAGAAGCGATAAATAGAGCCCTAAAAGCTTTTCTGGAATCGGACTAACCTCTCTAAATTTTGGTTAGTGCAACAATACTTTACAACATATTTATCTAAATTTACAGAAAGGATTGCCTCAGTAGCGAGTTTACCTCTATCATATCGGCCTGATGGGCTGCTACAGTTTATTGAATCTGCTCAATGATTTAATAATTACTCGAGTCTGATGTTGCTATGCAACAGCTGTCACTTATTTTTAGTTGAGTTTGTCCATTGGTGTGTCAAGTATTATTTAGTCGTGCCTGCACCAGGCAATTAAAACATCTCATACTTGTATGAGTGAGGTTTATATGATAAGGTGCACACTTCGTGTGCCTAGGCATGCTTTTCTATAAGGAGAGACTGAAAAAAACTGACTGACAGAGTTTTCGTTAATTTCACTTATTTGTAGTTTTTTTGTTAGTACTACCTCTATCTGTAAGGAAGGGATAATTCGGAACTCTTCACTTCCAAATGTTTGAGTATTCAAAAATAGACATGGAACCATAAGAAATTGATGCATATTGGCCAACAAAATTGCTCTTTTTTGGATTAAACCAGACCTCTCTTTAGAGTTTAGTAAGGTTATTACACACACATAGCACGCCTTTAGAATGATTAAGCAAGCACTTCCTTTTGTGCCTTGTGCCTTGTGCCTCATGCAACAGAAGGGTTCTAGCTCCTATAGTTCACCTTGCACCCTTGACAACATTGGATGTTTTGGTTGTCAACTTCATACTTGGTTACCCTATATGCTTCCTAAAATGAATCCTTAATAATTGCACTTGGGATATGATCTCTTTGCTATAATGTCAGAGCATACTCTGTTATAGTGAACAAGTTTAGGAAGAAGAATTATTCTTATTTCTTCTAATCTGAATACAACCTTTTAAAGGATAACAAAAAATAAAAAAAAGAAAAAGAAAACACCTTGAACTAAGGCAGAAAATCTGCTGATTTTAAGGGCAGAAAATCTGCTTAATTTAAGGGGACCCTACCACCTAGAACTAAGGCAGAAAATCTGCTGATTTTAAGGGGACCCTACCACCTAGAACTAAGGCAGAAAATCTGCTGATTTTAAGGGATTCCAACACTCCCCCTCAAGCTGGAGTGTAGATGTTAATCAAACCCAGCTTGCCCATAATTTCTTCGAACATTTTTCTGCTCAAGCTTTTGGTTAACACATCTGCTACTTGTTGTCTTGTAGGTAGATATGAAACACAAACTTCCCCTTTGTTAATTTTCTCTGTAATAAAGTGGCGATCAATTTCCACATGCTTGGTACGATCATGGTGTACAGGGTTATGAGCTATGCTAACCGCTGCCTGGTTGTCACAGTATAATGTTATAGGTTTTGTATAGGATAATTTTAATTCTCCCATTAGCCGTTGTAACCACATTCCTTCACATATACCGTGGGACAAAGCTCGATACTCAGCTTCAGCACTGCTGCGTGCCACAACAGATTGCTTTTTACTCCTCCATGTCACGAGATTACCCCAAACATAGCTGCAGTAACCACTTGTGGAGCGCCTGTCATTAACTGCCCCTGCCCAGTCTGCATCAGTGTAGACTTCTATGCTTCGATTTACATCTTTCTTGAAATGCAACCCCTTACCAGGAGTCCCTTTTAGGTATCTCAATATCCTGTAGGCAGCTTCCAAATGTTTTTCCCTAGGAGCATGCATAAATTGACTAATAACACTTACTCCAAAAGCTATGTCTGGACGAGTGTGAGAAAGATAGATAAGTTTTCCCACTAACCGTTGATATCTCCCCCTGTCTACCTCTTCTCCATCCTTATCAGTTCCTAATTTAAGGTTGGGCTCCATAGGAGTCTCGGCTGGTTTGCTGCCCAACAGTCCGACTTCCGAAAGTAGATCAAGAACATACTTTCTTTGAGAGATTGAAATACCTGCCTTCGACCTTGCTACCTCCATTCCAAGGAAATATCGAAGATTCCCCAAGTCTTTAAGTTGAAACTCAAGACTTAAGAACTCTTTTAGTCTTTCAATTTCGATAGAATCATCCCCTGTCAATATTATGTCGTCTACATAGACAATGAGAATACAACACTTCCCATTATCCGTGTGTTTGTAGAATAAGGTGTGATCAGCTTGACCTTGAATATAAAGTCTACTAGTCATGGCTTTGGCAAAACGATTAAACCAAGCCCTAGGGGATTGCTTTAGTCCATACAAGGACTTCTTCAACTTGCATACTTGGCCCTTGCTTCCTTCGAATCCAGGTGGAAAATCCATGTAGACTTCTTCGTTTAATTCTCCATTGAGAAAAGCGTTCTTTACATCCAATTGGATCAAAGGCCATTCTAAGTTGACAGCAATTGAGAGAAGCACTCGAATAGTATTCAGTTTGGCCACCGGTGCAAATGTTTCCTCGTAGTCCAACCCATATGTTTGAGTGAAACCCCTGGCCACAAGTCGAGCCTTGTATCGATCAATGCTCCCATCTGGTTTAAATTTTGTGGTGAAAATCCACTTACAACCCACGGTCTTCTTCCCAGTAGGTAATTTAGATATTTCCCAAGTTCCATTGTCTTCAAGAGCCTTTATTTCTTCCAACACAGCTTGCCTCCATTTCGCTGACTTAAGAGCCTCTTCTATGTTCTTTGGAGTTTCTACAGAGTCAACATTAGAAATAAAGGTATTGTAGGATTTAGACAAGTTTCCATAAGATACAAACCGAGAAATGGGATGTTGAGTGCAGCTCCTAGTGCCTTTTCTTACTGCAATTGGAAGATAGATGGAAGGTGAAGGAGGTGAGACTTCTTCCACAGGACAGTCCTCGGGTAAAGATGGCATTGGCACTGCTGTTTCAGTCTCGGGCTGCTGATGTCTCCGAGAGTACACACGAAGCCCCTGAGTTTTTTCTTGTTGTTTTTCAGAATGAAAGGGTTGTTTTTCTTCATTAGTATGGTTAATAACCCTTGTTCCTTGTTGCTGCACAGTAGAGATAGGGAAAACATGGTCCAAAACAGGAATTACAGTGGCTGTAGGATTTTCAGCAGGTATTGTAGTGGTGGTAGGGTTGATAAAGTCTTGAGGTAAAATGAGAAGATTGTTCAAGGTCTCATCTTCACTAAGTATCTCCCCCTGAAGATGAGAGGCTGAAAAATATGTCTCGTTTTCGAAGAAAGTAACATCAAGGGACACAAACATCCGGTGTAAGGTTGGAGAGTAGCACTTGTACCCTTTTTGTGTAGGTGAGTAACCAATAAAGACACAAGTGTGGGCTCTAGGATCAAGTTTAGATCGGTTAGGTTGATGGTTGTGGACAAACGCTTTGCAACCAAATGTTTTTGTTGGGAGATTAGGAACACGAAACAAGGGGAAATTTTTTTGAAGAGTATGTAAAGGTGTTTGAAAGTTTAATACCTTTGATGGGAGTCGGTTTATAAGATAACAAGCAGTAAGGACAGCTTCTCCCCATAAATACTTTGGTACATCCATAGTGAACATAAGGGCACGAGCCACTGCTACAAGATGTCTATTTTTCCTCTCGGAAACCCCGTTTTGTTGAGGGGTGTTAGGACAAGAACTTTGATGTATGATTCCTTGCTCAGAAAGATAAGGACTTAGGATAGAATTAAAGTACTCTCTCCCATTATCAGTTCTAAGGGTGTGAATATTGGAATTGAACTGGGTTCGAATCATTGAATGAAAATTTTGGAAAACTCTATAAACTTCAGATTTTTCTTTGAGGAGATAAACCCAACAAACTCTAGTGTGGTCATCAATGAAAGTTATGAACCACCTAGCCCCTGTGATGTTTTTTACTCGACTGGCTCCCCATAGATCACTGTGGATTAAAGAGAAAGGTTGAGATTGAACATAAGGTTTCAAAGGATAAGGAACACGAGTATGTTTAGATAGTTGGCAAACTTCACAGTTCAAGGAACTTATTTTCTTGTTTAGAAATAGTAGAGGAAACAGTTTCTTCAAGTAGATGAGATTCGGGTGTCCTAGTCTACGATGCCATAGCATGACAGAATCTTCTTTTGATGTAGATAAGGCCATCCTTTCTTGTGGACTGTTTTTGTTCCAAACATATAAGCCATCATCAACTTTAGCAGTGCCAATCATCTTCCCCGATTCCTGTTCCTGAACCACACAACCGAAAGCAGAAAATTCAGCAAGTACTTTTTCATCCTTGGTAAGCTTGCTAATTGAGAGTAAATTACAGGAAAGATTTGGGACATGTAAAACTTTATCAAGGGAAAAGTTTTCAGTAAGTTTAACTGTCCCCATTCCAGCCACCGGTGAGTAAGATCCATCAGCTATGCGAATCCGAGAGTGATCATGACAAGGTGAATAGGTGTGAAACAAACTTAGATTACCTGTCATGTGGTCGGATGCACCCGAGTCTAGTATCCATGAAGTTTTGATAGGTTCGTGTGTAGTATTTAAGGCAGTACCTTGAATAGCTAATGACCCACTGGCTGTAGGAGTCCCAAGTAGTTTATGAAGAGCCTCAAGTTGAGTTTTGGTTAGCCGAACATCTTGAGCATCTTCTTCAATAGTAGATATCATTGCTGCCTTGTTTTCTTTCTGGTTTTTTCCAGGATAGCCATGGAGTTTGAAGCATTTCTCCTTGGTATGCCCAACCCGGTTGCAGTGGCTACACCATGGCCTATTTGAACCAAAATCACTTCCAGCCTTGAACCTTTGAGATTGTGGGCCTCTTGAAATAAGGGCAGAGTTCTCGGGGGGACGATGACCAGCTATGGACAATGGTTTCAGTTCTCTTGTGTCTCCCAACATAATAAGACGCCGTTTCTCTTCCCTCCTTACTTCAGCAAATGCTTCTCCTATGGTTGGCAGTGTGGTTCTGCCTAGTATTCGTCCTCGGACCTCATCAAGATCACGATTTAGTCCTGCGAGGAACTCATAGAGACGCTACAACCTTTTAAAGGATAACAAAAAATAAAAAAAATAAAAAGAAAACACCTTGAACTAAGGCAGAAAATCTGCTGATTTTAAGGGCAGAAAATCTGCTTAATTTAAGGGGACCCTACCACCTAGAACTAAGGCAGAAAATCTGCTGATTTTAAGGGGACCCTACCACCTAGAACTAAGGCAGAAAATCTGCTGATTTTAAGGGATTCCAACATATAGTATTGGTATCTATCTTGTTGTTTATGGTTAAAGGAAAATTGTGTAGGATTCATGTTGTTGGTGCTGGGTATTAGAGATTTGGTTTCATGTGCTCCACCCAATGCTCCCATTCTATGTGCTAGTTTGAGATGACAATTTTTAACTTGTGCAGATTGTTGGCAGCTTTCTCTAGAGACCTTCTTGAAGATTTTCTTCCGTGAGTCTCTTCTTCCTTCCATCAAATGCATGTTTGCCCTCCCTTTTGGTTGAATAAAGTAGTGCTGCATGTTATAGTAATTTGCATATCTGATGCTTTGTAATTGAACTTGCCATAGATTGCATGATGCTTATTGTTGCTCTCATTGATCATTTTATTGCTATGCTAGAAGTACTGCACATATATGGCTGTGCTTGATACAATTTTTGGGACATTAGATTGTGGTATTCTGTTTTATGTATTGTTGGTTCTGGATTAGTACATAGCACATCAAGTGGAACAACCGCAATAATAGAAGAGAAAAACATCTTCCAAACATTCATTATAGTGGCAACATCTGGTCTATGTTGGAGAGAGGAGTTTTGTCTCCCTAGGAAACTTCATCTTGAAGTGGAAAGGGAGCCCCCTTTATTGACTGCTGGTATTCAAAGCATTATGCAATAGCGGTGCATATAGGGGAGATGTAAACTCATGCAACTCAAGGGGTAATATGACTGAAATATGGGTGTTTTTTTAAGTAAATGGGTCGTCGTGGCTTGAACTGCTAGTTGTAGTCTTTGATCCATTGTTAAATTTAAGATGTTCTACACTTTTTTCCTCGCATTGTGTCACTTCAGGTTTCTTCTGTTAAGAGGGGGTCTGGTTCTTAAGGTTTGTCCTATACTTTGTAAAAAAGAAGAAAATGCTGATATCATAAGGATTTTCATATTTTATTGTGGAAACATGTTATATTAAAATATTTTAACTCATTAACCAAAAAACCTCAAGAGAACTAAGCGGCAAAAACAATGCCACTGGGTGGTTTCTTAATTTGAAGGAACTAGAAGGGATAGAAGTGTAAGAATGATTTTGTGTTTGCTACTTTGACACCTAAAAGGTTAGCAATAGGAGTATATGTATGTTGCTAACCTGTAATTCTCAAGGTTAGTTGTGTTTTCATTTCTATTTCAGTTCTCAAAGTTGGGATCTTTCTTAACTTTGGTAGTCACGTTTGTACTGTTGGCATTCAGTTCAGCATTTGTTATATTTTTTTCTTATTTAATTATTTACTATTGTTGCTTGTTATAGATTTCTTCTTCTCCTCCTCCTCCCTTCATTTTAGATGTGTATAGGACTGACTTGCATATTTTATTGGTCAGTTTCCTGCCTAGGGTTGCTGATTCCTTGGTATCTCTCCTCAAAAGTGGTGCAGATAAGGAACCAGACATCGTTGAGCAGGTTTGGCTATATGTTCTTTCTTCTCTTCCGAGTAGTTCTTCATGTGTTAGTATTGGTTTTCTTGTTTGATGTTGGCCGTAATCTTGTTAATTATTGATTGGCTCTTGCCTCTGCCACCTTTCCATGCAGATTTTTACTTCATGGTCGTACATCATGATGTATTTGCAGAAGTATCTTGTGAAGGATGTCATACATGTTCTCAGGTGAGTGTTTTCTTGACTCTTGCTTATACAAAGCATGTAGGATATACAGGTAGCTTATGCAGTCGGATAGTTCTTTTCACTTTCAACTTTCTTCGGAAGCGAAGATACGTTTCCTTATATTCTTTCTGGGTCAGGAAAGCAGAATGTTGAATTAAGGAATTTTCTACAGTTGAACAGTTCTCCTAAAAATATGGTTTCCTACTTAATGGGGGAAAAGAAACGATGTCTGGTTAATGGTAGGGTATAAATATGCTTTAAGATGACTTTTTGGCTTCATCACAATACTGATGGAAGTGTTTAATTCTATGAAGATATTTATGTTTTCACTATGCTGAACATTATCTTTTGAACTCTTTATCTTAATGCTACATGTTTTTGATGTTGCATTTCTATCTTGACAAGATACCTATTAGTTAAATGGTTTTTCAATGAGTTTGACAAGAACCCAATGGAAGGGTTTTGTTTTCTAGATTGAAGAGGTCAATTATAAATAATGAAAGTTTGTAGCAATATATCTGGCTTATGTTTTTTGTTCATTTTTTGAAGGGTTACTGTGAGGCTGCGATATTACCCAAAGGATTATGTCCAAGAGTTTATGGCAGAGGCTACATCATTCTTGCTGCGGAATGCACCTGTTGAGCAACTTATAAAAGGTATCGGCCGGGTATGATTGAAAACTTGTTTCAAGTTTCCTTTTTTTATGATCCTTAGAATCTGATTTTGATGTTGTTGCTGTGTTTTATTTTCTTTTGATAGGGTATTTTTTTCTGGTTGGAAGTACATTTTGCCTATTCATTTTTGAAAGAATGTCCTTAAATAACCCAAGGTTAACCAATTAATCATTCTAAGGCCTACTGGCCTAGAGCATTTTTGGAACTGTCCCCTTTTTTCCCTCATGAAAAAAACCGTAAAGATGACACCGATATTCCTTTTTGGTGTCTAAGATGTTGGTTATCACATTTTGTGTTTTGGAATTTTAAGGTTTATTATTATGTAGCATGATCATAGACATTCTTGCTGCAATTTTCTTGCCAGATACCCTGTGATCCTCCCCCTTCCCACTTAATTTTTTTCTTGCATTTTGCATTTATGTGATACGGAATCAAAAAATGAATCCCGTTGAACCAAGAAAGTGTTTATCACATATGTTTGTTGTTTTGTTGAATAAGATTTGGATTTTTCTATTTGATTTTGTGTCTTATATTTTCTAATTTTGATTTAAAACAGGTATTAGGAAGATCATGTTTGAAGTTGTGAAGAAACCATTGCCTATCCGAAAGTCTGGAGTTAGTGCGTTGTTATGCTATATTATGTTAGGAACCTCATCAAGGTTCCATTCTGGAGCAGAGAGAGTTCTGCGATTATTGGTGGATAATTCAATATTTGCTATTGGTGATAAGTTCCCTAAAGGTATTTCATTTATTACTGATAAGGCTTTTCTTATAGACCACTGATGAGTGTGTAGATGGGTTTCTGATAATTTTTTTCTCTCATGGCGTTAGGACTTAATCGTTGTGTGAAAAATTTGAAGATTGAACTGCTCTCCACAGCTTAACCCCACATTAACAGATCCCTGCACAACCCCCAAAAGAAAAACCCACTACATAGATAAAAATTAATGCCGGGGGGATATGTGGGACTAAAATAAGTATAACAACAAGAAGATCATCATTGATTTATTGTTTCCCAAGTGAAAGTAGTTATGGTTTCCCACGTGAAAGTAGTTGTAGGAAAGACATGTTTATTCTAGGTGGCTGCTCTGCCTTAGTGCCTCTTTCTCCAAGCAATTTTCCTTTGAATCAGATGTTGTCTTCCAGCTGTGAATCTTTTATGCCTTTTTTCAGACTAAGTAATGACAAGATGTGAGCTTCAAAAGTTAAAAGAGCAATGTTCTGTTCGCTTTGTTAGCTCACCCATCTATCCAAGTTACATATTTATGATGGTTGAATAAATCTGGTATACTTATGTATATCTTTGTGGCATGCACTAACGATTACGGTCAAGTTTCTTTGTCTCACTGACTCTATTATTTATATGCTGGAAGATCTTTTTTAGGTTACATATTTTGTTGACTTCATGCTATATTGCTTTGGTTTTGGTTGGTCGTTCTTAAGTCCCATATTTTAGCTTGCCTTTGGAGTAGTGTGGTCTATCTTGTTTCTAGAGGCTATTTGCCAAGTGACTGCGTTTCCTCTTTATCTAGTTTTATTTGGTACTTAGGGTGTGCATTTCTCTTGCAGGTTCAGATGCTATTCTTGAAGTTGTGTCTACGACCTTTCAAAAATTACCTGAGGAACTAGAACCTAAGGAGTTGGCTCTTATGTGGGAGTGCTTGTATCAGGAAATAAGTGACTCTCTAGCTAATGAAGCTTTCTTGCATTTAAGCCGCCTTTTATCGCTGCTGATATCTTCTATTCAGGTTAATAGTGGGTGTGGTATTACGGGTGAGTTGATAATGGTCTTCATATACTGGTTTCTTTCTTTCTTTTTATACGTTTGATGTTACTTCTGTCCTTTTACCTTTTACTGTTCAATTTTAATTGTTATAATGCGGTGCAGACTATCAACGGATGCTTGAAGTTGTAGAGTCCTTGGTGCTGAAAGTTGTTCTGCCTTCTTGCAAGGGAAATGGTAGATTGTCTGAAGTTGTTGATAATGTTCTGCAACTAATGCTACACATTCTTGATGGACTCCATGGTTCTAATAATTTGTCTACCATCTCTGGCTGTTTGTCACAGTGGGCTCCTGTATTTGAGTTAAGAAACTCAAGGTATTGTCTTTTCCAGAATCAGTCTGATATGCTTATCTTTTAGCTCAGCTCCTTCTTGACATGCTGTTGTTTCAATTTCAGCTTGTTGACTTTTCTTAGAGAACTACTGCTGAAGGACCCACACATAATATATATTTTCAGAGATTATGCTTTAAGGTAAATTGACATCTAAGTTGCGATTTGGCTCTCCCTTTACACTTTCTGCTTTAGCTGCAGTTTTGAAATCTCTTACTTGAATTTTCAGTGCTATGAATGATCTGGTAGAATCTTCACAAGAAGAAGTTATATGTCTGTTACTGTCTTTCTTTGAGAGACTGCAAATGCATCCTCAAAGCACTAAATTCTTAGATGAGATGTCCAGAGGGAAATTTTCAAAGATTTGTGATTATATGGAAGGGGTTCTCAGTAGCTGGATCATGCGTATAAATGACGTAGCAAATGGGATTACGTTGGCTGCTCATATTGACGAGGCCGATTTGGCTATCTTGTGGGGAATTATAAGCTGCTATCCGTATACGTTTGATGTCCAAGCAAATGAGTGTGTGCTGATAGAGTTGTTGGATACACTTCATCGGCTTCTAATGATCGAGGATGGTATGTAATCCTGCATTTCATCTTTCTTTTCCAGTGTGTACTCGAAACATTGCTGTCTTTTGTTGCCTGGAATACATATCTCTGAGTTAAGGAAATCCACTTCTGTATTTTTTACTATTCTTCAATCTGTTTTAGTATCTTATGCTGTTTTCCTTTGGTTTTCTTGTATTATTTTAGAAAGTATTGCAGGTATTTCCAAACACACTTGGGAGAGCCTAGTTGGTGCTGCTTTAGATTCTCATAACAAATGGCATAATGTAAAAGAGGTTGGATTTGGAGAAATGAGGAAAGTATTAGACCTTTCCAAGGCCTGCAAATCATCGTCACAAGTACTATCTGCTGTTGCTGATTACTTGGATAATGTGAACCGGTATGTTATCATTCCCTCCCCTCCCCCTATCTCTACACACACATACGCATTCTCTCAAATAACCCATGGTTGTGTAGTGGTTCTTTAACTCCAGTGGGGTCAAGGCCCATCTGGTGATTTCCTTCTTCCCCACTGGCCTTGTACAAATTTTCAAATGCAGACAGAACACATGCACATATGTTCATTCTGTCTTGTTTGTTTTATTGTAAAGAACACAGTCACACATGCTTTTTCCGATCATGTCAATCTGTTGTGCTTGTTGATCACTGCTTATGTCTAGAAACATCCTACAAATGTAGGCCCACGTTGCAATCAGATAGCAACAAGCAAGTATATCATCCCTTGCTTAAAGGGGAGGATCTGATGGATGCAGTTGGCATATTTGCTGATAATTTGTGCCACCCGGATAAAGGGATTCGTCTCCCTACTCTAAGAATTTTGTGCCATTACGAGCCTCTCAGTTGCAGAACTTCTACCAAGGATCAACCTGCTGAGAAGAAAACGAAAATAGAGGTTTCTCAGGCTGGTATTGTTGGTACCGATGAAGGCAATGTATGTGCACTATGTTATGCTGCTTTTATTCTTTGACATGAGCACATGTATAACTTATATGAATATATTTCCTTTTGAAACAGGTTCTTCAGCTATTAATGTCTATCGAGGCTACTCCTCTTTCAATTTCTACCAGCAGGAAAGTTACCTTATTGATTTCTAAAATACAAATGGGCATCTCTGCTGGAAGGATACCTGAAACATATGTACCTCTGGTTTTGAACGGGATAATTGGAATCTTCCATAATCGTTTTAGCTATCTATGGGATGCCGCTTCTGAGTGCCTTGCAGTTCTGATTAGCAAGCACACTGGACTTGTATGGGATAAATTTATTTCTTATTTTCAACGCTGTCAGTCCCTTGTGCAGGCATCTGATGTTCAGCTTGACAGAGAAAATGAAAATTTATCCAACACATCTAGTGGTATGTGAGGATTTGGCTATTAAGTTGATTTTGATTTGTCAGTGGTAAATTTTCACGTCTGAAAACATGGTCCAGGATATGCCATTCGATCATTTTTTTCCTAATTATAATATGGATTTCTAATTTCCTCCCTGGTTTCGATGGTCAGATCTTGTAAGGCAATTCGATTTGTTTGTGAATCCGTCATCTGATAACACACCAAGCACAGCAGTTTTGTCCTTGTTCCTCCAATCTTTGCAAAAGGTTCCTTCTGTTGCAGAGTCTCGGTCCCGTCAAATTATACCCCTATTTTTAAGGTTTTTGGGCTATGATAGTGATAATCTTGTGAGGTAGTCATCTTCTCCATTGATTTATTTTTCTTATTATGTAAAGCATCAGCACAAATCATCTTATAGGAGTTGGTTTATTTTCTCCTTTGGATTGCAGCTCAGGTTCATTCAATTCAGACATTTATGAAGGAAAAGAGTGGAGGGGTATCCTTAAAGAATGGCTAAGCTTGTTAAAAATGATGAGGAACCCCAGAGCATTCTATCGAAGTCAATTTCTAAAAGATGTTCTGCAATATAGGTCAGTGCTTTATAGTGTCTCATTTCTTGCTTCCTTTATATTGTCTTAGTTGTCATCTCTGGTACATGGACTCGATAGTTTAAGGCACCGTACTTATCTCAACCTGACACAACACAACATTTATATGGGTGTTGAATGTAAATCCAAATCCTTCTTAAACATATGGACTTGGCTATTACTTCAAATGAGTCTATTCACAGATCAGAAAAAGATGCTAATTAAGATTAGAGATTATTCTAGGAGATTGTTGGCCTAAAGGAGATTGCCTCTTACTGGTAGACCTGCATTTCGATGAAATCTACATAGATCCAAAAATATCCTAACCACAAATTGAGCATTCAATTACAGTTAACTGTTAATACAAAAGAGAGAGAGAGACCGCGGGGAAGAACTTGAAAGCATAGTGTGTAAATAGAGAGAGATAAAAGTTACAAAGAGAGAAAAAAACAGAGAGAATGAAACAATAAAAGTAAAGAATATCTAGGAAGCCCGGACACGAAATATGGATATGCATGGACGTGATAATGGAATTTCTAAAATTAGGATATGGGTACAGTAGGTCACAAGTCACAACAATAAAAATGTATTTATTTTTTATATAACACTAATACATAAAAATTGTAAAATTGATACTTTCATTTAGATAACATGCAGAGTCTTTTTAACATTCTAAAATTATTTTTGAATTTAAAATTTGAACCCTAAAAGACTGGTTGATTTCATATTTGGGAGCAAGTAGAAACATGTTAAAAGATACTTCATTATATGGACGTGTTTAGTTGTGTCTTGACTATGTTTGGATCAGGTTTGATATTATTTTTATTTAATTTTCCCCCGTGTGTCCAATCTGTGTCTGTGCTTCATAGATAGGAAGAGATGAAAAGTTTCACAAAGATAGGAAAGGCGAGAGATCAAATAAAATACACAGATTCTGGATACAATTACAAGTGCATATGACTCCTTAATCTAAGTTTTGGGTTCTACTTTTTCTTGTCTTTTGGGAAAAAATATATGACCTTTGACTATGTGTCCCTACAAGCCCAATTACTATTTTTATGGCCCATTTATTTAAGATTTCTATCTTTCAGCCTTTAATGATCAAAGTTAATTTACATGGAGAAAACTTGTGCTACAGTATGAAGATTGAGGTCCAAATTCCATTCCAAATTAATCTTAGCTTAGCCTGAATTCATTTTCTATTAATACAATATTTACAAATTACAATACATAATTTTATTAATATATTTCTGTGACATGTTGAAGTAACGTCTCCCCGTGACCTTTTCTCATACGCTTTTTAGATGACGACCCCACATACCCATATCAAAAACCCGAACCCAAGTCCATGTGACATGGGTTGACAGAACTTGTAATCTTAACTCGAACTTAGCATTTTTCTAGGATCGAGTTAATGGATTTTATTCTGTCTTTACCAGGCTTCTAGATGACAATGATGCTGAAATACAGGCAAGGGTTCTTGATTGCCTTTTATTGTGGAAAGATGACTTCTTGCTCCCGTATGACCAGCATCTAAAAAATCTAATCAATTCGAAATATCTGAGAGAAGAACTTACAACATGGAGTTTGTCTAAAGAAGCTGGTCTAATTGAGGAAGGTCATAGGGTTCATTTGGTTCCTTTAGTTGTTCGCCTCCTGATCCCAAAAATCAGAAACTTGAAAACACTTGCCTCACGAAAGGTATGCCCATAATTTAAATCTTGTTTCTTCCCCTATTCTTTCAGCCAATGGGGTTTTGAATTCTATATATATTTCATTATCATTTGTCATTCTTATCACCTTGATCGATAGTGTATGACCTAATTTTGACAGAATGCAAGTGTACATCTTCGAAAGGCGGTTCTTGGTTTCATAGCTCAACTGGATTCTGATGAGCTCCATCTATTCTTTGCATTGTTATTGAAGCCCTTGCAAATTATACCAAATGAAGATGATTATGCGTCTAACCCATATTCAAACTCCATCCATGAGTTTCACTCCCTAAATTATCTGACATATTTCACTGTGGAAAATATAACAGCCCTTTCCTGGAAGAAAAGATATGGTTTTCTGCATGTAATTGAAGATGTTATTGGTGTTTTTGATGAATTTCGTGTCAGACCTTTTCTTGATCTATTAATGGGATGTGTTGTTCGGGTATTAGCAAGCTGCAGTTCGAATATTGACACTGCCAAGGTTGCTGAATCCTCTCCAGTAAGTGATCATCCTGGTGTTGAGATGATATCTGATGACAAGGACAGTGCAGAGGCAAACCGTGCGAAGGTAATGTGTCTGTTGAGAAAAAACTCTTTTTTCTCAAAGTTGATCAATAGCCGTTTCTCTTTTTAAATATTTTATAAGCTCTTTTAAAATCAAATAAGTTAACAAACTAGTAGTTGAACTCTAGAATTCTGGTAACGATGCAACAATATCGTGCGCCATTTTCTTTTCACCTCCTTTTCTTTCTATCAAACATTTTAAAATAATCAGATTCTTTATCGAGACAAACTAAGCTTGACGACAGTAATTATTTTTTTCTCAGACTGGGATGGACATCAAGCAGTTCAAGGATTTGAGGTCTCTATGTCTAAAAATTGTCTCTCTTGTTCTCAATAAATATGAGGACCATGATTTTGGTACTGAATTCTGGGACCTATTTTTTACATCCTTGAAACCCTTAATTTATGCTTTCAAGCAGGAGGGTTCTAGTAGTGAAAAACCAAGTTCCTTGTTCTCTTGCTTTTTGGCTATGAGTCGGAGCCTGAAGCTCGTGTCCCTGCTCTGTAGGGAAAGGAATCTTGTTCCTGATATATTTTCAATGCTAACTGTTCCAACTGCTTCAGAAGCTATTGTATCTTGTGTTCTGAAGTTTATTTCAAACCTGCTTGATCTTGATTGTGAGTTGGATGATGAAAACAGTCCTATAAAAGGTTTGATATGTCAAAACCTAGTAGCACTTGTCTGCAGCTTGCATCATCTGTTTCAGGGCGATAAAGCATCCAAGAGGTATGAGTGACTCACTAACCTGTAAATACATGTGCAAAATTATGCTGATAGCTGCTGACCATAGAATCATAAAATAATATACAGGATGAACTAATGGTCATATTATGTGTAATATTCAATTTATTTATTTATTTATTTATTTATTTATTTATGTGTGTGTGTGTGTGTATTTTGAACCAACTTCTTTAAACAAATGTGAAGTTAATAGTTACTTTGTAAATGTCCTTTTTTTTTTAATTTTTCTTTGCTTTCTCTCCTGCTTCATCTAATTATTGATCCATTTTCGTACTGGTGTTCATCAATCTGCTGTTATTGTAGAAATAAATACTTTCCTCGTAATCACCAATGAAATCTTCGAAGAAGTCTCAGTGGTTTGCACATATAGTTTCCGGTTCGCGGTTGTGCCTTCAAGTAAAGGGCTGTTCACTTGGTGTATATTGATTATAGAGATAAACTGTCAGATATCTTGAGGGAATGACATTCAAAAGAAAATAAAGGTTACTGGCAAATAGAGACAAAGTGGGGGGGGGGGGGGGAGTGGAAAAGATAGAGAATTTTCAAATACAGTAAATGTCAAACCAGTTCCAGTTAAGGCCTGTCAGATGACCAATGAGAAACATGGGGTGGCCTTTCCTATTCTTGGCGTGAAAACAAAAAAACTAGTTCCAAGTTTCAACACTCAAGTTTAAAAATTATGAAGCCTTTTACTCCTGAAATTGAAGTTCAAGTCCATAGAAGACACATATAGGGTGTGTAGATATTGAGTATAACAACAAATGTCAGTTTAAACTTAAATTGAGACAACTATCTTCTGTCTTCTTTCCTCAAGACCTTTATGACTGTATTGGCAGCGAAAACCTCTTTATGTTGTAACTAATATGTGTTCTTTCTAAGTTAAAGATTCTGTTCTACATAAGATGCTATGAAAAACTTGTTCACTTTTTTTTCTTTTCGCAATATATGTTTCTTTTGTGCCTCCTTTCATTCTAAATTCTCCCTATATGGTTTCTACATTAAAGATTCATATATACTTGAGTTTGATTTTGAGTTCAAAGCTCTTAGTTAATGGAAAAGCTCATCACTGAATTTTTTCTTTGATCCATTCTTTTTTTCTGTAATAGAAAATTGGTCAGATGTCCTGGGGAAACAGAAATTCGAATCTTCAAATTGCTATCAAAGTACATAAATGATCCATTGCTGGCAAAGAAATTTGTTGATATCTTGCTCCCTTTCTTATCAAAAAGAGCTCAAGGTTCTGGTAAGAGTCTTTTAGAATTAGTATTGATACTATTTAGTCTTTTCATTTGTTGTGTTCATGTGATTTTGGTGTTGCAGATACCTGTCTTGAAGCCATACAAGTTATTCAAGATATTATTCCTGTTCTAGGGAATGAGAGAACTACTGAAATACTTAATACAGTTGCTCCACTTCTTATTTCTTCTAAATTGGATACTCGGGTGTTTATTTGCGATCTTCTTGAAGCACTTGCTAGAACTGATTCTTCTTTACTTGTGGTGGTAATATTTGCCACTTCTTATTTTTCATAATGGAGTTTCTTTGTTTTGTAAGTATCCTAAGTTTTAACACTGGTGATTGGAGTGCAGGCTGGATATATCAGGCAATTAAATGCAACCTCTGCTTTCGAGTTGGATGAGCTTGATTACGATACCATAGGCAAGGCATATGAAGGGATAGGAATTGGATTCTTCAATGCTATGCCCGTGGAGCATGCATTACTTGTTTTGTCACAAAGCGTACATGATATGTCATCAGACGAATTAATCTTAAGGCATCATGCTTATAGGTTGTTGCTTACTTTTCTTGATTTTTCTGCCAAAGTTCTTGGCCAAGAGGTAGACCATCATGGGACTGCTGATCAGATGATGACAGATGATGAAGGCTGTTGGAAACAAGCATGTGTTCAGCGTATCATAAACAAGTTTCTTTTGAAGCATATGGGGGATGCAATCAGTTGTGGACTTTCTGTGAGAAAGGTATCAAGCCTTTTTTCTGTCCTCTTGTAGGCATAGATGATATTTTACCAACCACCCAATCTTACTCACATACTTTATTTGTTGAAGCAATTCTCAGTTATTATACCACCAATGTCACACATTACATATTTTTTTCCTTATGGACATCATCGATATTGGGTCCATTTGTATCCCATTGGGGAGCCTGGTATTGGGGTGCCTCCCTCTATGGATTCTAATGGACCCGTATTCTATTTTACTTTGTTCTTGTATTTTACTCTGTATTCTAAGGGACCCATGCTGTATTTAACTTTGTACATAAATTTTGCTTTTCCTATAACCTGTTTGTTGGGGTCCATTTTTGGTTGCAAAGCTGTAGTATATTGAGAAATATGCAAAAATATGCAATATAATTGCAATAAAACATATAAAAGAAATTCTGTTGCTACTATTCATAATATTCAGGAGATTTTCTAATGTATACGAATGGTTTCAGGAATGGATTGATTTACTGCGAGAAATGGTGATAAAGCTTCCGCAGTTAGAGAATCTTAATTTGTTCAGAGCTCTATGCTCTGAAGATGCTGATCAAGATTTTTTCAATAATATCATTCATTTACAGGTTATTTCTGCATGCTTCTTTGTTCACTTATGATTATTCTGATAACTGCCTCTTGCAAGTTCATTTATATTTCTCCTGAATTGGACCTTATAACTCTTCTTGTGCCTTCTGCTTTTACTAATTGTTAACAAAAACTAATTTGCTTTAGCTATAAACATAAATGGAGCCTCAAGAATGATTGTGAATATTTTCTCAATTTCCAATTCTTTTTTGGGTGCAGAAACATAAGAGAGCGAAGGCTTTATCTCGCTTTGCAGATGTTATCAATAAGAGCTATATGTCTATGGTAACTATGTTTGACTGTTGTTTTTTGGTGATGGAAAGTTTTTTTGATCAGCACTAAAGCTTTCTATGCTCTGATTTTTCACTTGCAGGATATCATGAATAAAGTGTTTATTCCACTGTTTTTCAACATGTTGTTTGATTTACAACATGGAAAGGACGAACATATTAGAACTGCATGCATGCAAGCACTTGCTTCAGTTTCGGCTAAGATGGAATGGAAATCATACCATGTGTTACTGATTCGCTGTTTTAGTGAGGTGAAGAAGCATCCAGACAAGCAGAAGGTTCTCTTACGGTTAATTTGCTCCATCTTGGACAAATTTGATTATTCTAGATTTTGTACTGGTCAAGGGGTGATAGATTCCTCGGGAAGCATTTCAGGTTCTGAAACCAATAATACTACTTCTTCAGCAATGCAGAAAGGTGGTAGTTCTATCATGGTTGCTGAGATACAAGCATCTCTTCAAAAAACTATTCTGCCAAAGATACAAAAGTTATTGAGTTCTGATTCTGATAATGTCAATGTTAATATCAGCCTTGCGGCACTGAAACTTCTAAAGCTGCTTCCAGATGATGTAATGGAGTCTCAGCTATCTAGCATCATTCATCGCATTTCAAACTTTTTGAAGAATCGTCTAGAAAGTATCCGTGATGAAGCTAGATCTGCATTGGCTGAATGTCTGAAGGTGCTTGGACTTGAATATCTGCAGTTTATAATTCGAGTTTTGAGAGCGACATTGAAACGGGGATTTGAGCTGCATGTTCTAGGATATACACTTAATTTTCTTTTGTCAAAGACCCTTTCAAATTCTTCTGAGGATGGGAGTTTGGATTGTTGTTTAGAAGATCTCCTTAGTGTGGTTGAAAATGATATACTCGGAAATGTTGCTGAGGAGAAAGAGGTGGACAAGATTGCTTCTAAAATGAAAGAAACGAGAAAGTGCAAATCTTTTGAAACCTTGAAACTGATTGCTCAAAGCATAACTTTCAAAATCCATGCATTGAAGCTTCTTTCTCCCGTTACAACTCACTTGCAAAAGCATCTGACTCCAAAAGTGAAATCAAAATTGGAGAATATGTTGAAGCACATCGCGGATGGAATTGATTGCAATCCATCAGTAAATCAGACTGATCTCTTCATCTTTGTATATGGCCTCATTGCTGATGCAACTAATGAAGAAAATGGGTTCGGTGTGAGTTTGACTGGCGCAGAAGCAAATAAACATGGAAATGTTGTCAGTGAGAAAATTGTTTCTCCAGCAGAGGCGTTTAGAACTAAGTCTGCATGTTCTCACCTTATCGCTGCGTTTGCGCTAGGGGTTTTACAAAATAGAATAAAAAGCATGAAATTGGACAGAAATGATGAGCAACTGTTATCAATGTTGGATCCATTTGTCAAAATACTTGGCAACTGTTTGAGTTCCAAATATGAAGATATTTTGTCTGCATGCCTTAGATGTCTTACTCCATTGGTGAGGCTGCCTCTTCCATCCCTTGAATCCCAGGCTGATAAATTGAAAGTGACACTGTTGAGTATCGCACAAGGTTCTGTAAGCCTTGGCAATCCTCTTATGGAGTCATGTCTAAAATTGTTAACTGTACTTTTGCGAAGCACCAAAATCACATTATCCTCGGATCAGTTACATATGTTAGTGCAGTTTCCAGTGTTTGTGGATCTTGAAAGGAATCCATCCTTCATTGCGTTATCACTTCTAAAGGCAATTGTTAACCGCAAGCTAGTGGTTCATGAGATCTATGATATTGTAGTTCAAGTTGCAGAATTGATGGTAACTAGTCAAGTAGAACCAATTCGCAAGAAATGCAGTCAGATTTTGTTGCAGTTCTTACTTGATTATCATCTTTCAGAGAAACGCTTACAACAACATTTAGATTTTCTGCTTGCAAATCTAAGGCATGTATTGAAGTATTTGCAGTATTTTTTGGGTTATTTAATTTTTGGTTATCTTACAATCAATCTGCTTTTCTTGCAGGTATCAGCATCCAACTGGGAGAGAATCTGTGCTAGAAATGCTCCATGCAATTTTGATAAAATTTCCAAAAGGCATTGTTGATGAGCAGTCACAGACCATATTTGTCCACCTGGTGGTGTGCTTGGCTAATGATCAAGATAATAAAGTTCGCTCTATGACTGGTGCTGTTATAAAGCTCCTTATTGGTCGTATAAGCCAACATTCACTGAGTTCCATTCTCGAGTACAGTATGTCCTGGTATTTGGGTGAGAAGCAGCAACTATGGGGTGCAGGTGCACAGGTATTACTCTCTAATGGTGTCTGTCTGATTATGTTTTGGAATGTTGACTACAAGCTTGAGGTTTCAGAACTATATAAAATACAGGAAATGTTTAGGGTCTAGTAGGGAAAATTCTTGAAAAGCAAGTATGACATTCTTAACAGTAAATGCTGTCTGTTCATGTTATGAGATGTTTTCCATATTTATTGCTGATGTTACATATTCGTTTCTTTGAAGATCTTTGATATAAAGAATCCTCGATATTTTTTTTCTTCCCATTATGCCTGGTTACAATCGATTATGCAAAGTTATAGACTTTTCTATTTCTTCTTATGACGCCAAGTAACCTTTAAATGTAGTAATGGTTTTATTTCTGCTGTTATACTCGATGTCTGCAGAACCTTTCCAACTCCTGATTCAGTTTCGGTGTATAGAGTTAGAATTCTTTTCACTTCTAACGTCTTTTATTCTAATTATAAAGAAAAATGAACGGGGTTGGAGTTTAGAACTCTGTTAGCCAAGTTAGAGAGTTGCTGAATAGAAAATTAATAATGTTTAATATATTAATAAATTAATCTTCTAAATAAAGGGGCATCTATAAATGTTCAAAGCCTCTTGTGGAGTTCGAAAGCTCCACAGGAGATGTTGAGAGTAATAATCCTATTATGAAATGAATTTGGTGATATACTGCTCTGGAAAGTACCTGCAGTTGTAATTATCAAGTTTGCTATTATTATATTTAGTTTGTGTCACACTTCTTGTATTCCTTTCATGATAATCTTTGATGTCTCTGTGCAGGTATTAGGATTAGTGATCGAGGTCATGAAGAAAAATTTTCAAAAGCATATAAGTAGAATATTGCCTGTGACTAAACGAATCTTGCATTCCGCTATTGATGCTTTCACCAACACAGAAATGGATCTTTCTGACGAAGCTACTATTCCTTTCTGGAAAGCAGCATACTATTCAATAGTTATGTTGGAGAAGATGATACATCAGTTCCGTGATTTAAGCTTCGAAAGAGATCTTGAGGTTTGGCCTGTCTGTTTCTTGTTCTCGAGTAAAATGCTATAAGACTTTCATTTTAACCCTAGTCATATCTATCCCTATTCCCTATAATTATTGCTTCTACTTTTTTTTTCTTGAAGTATTCGTGTCCGATACGGGTTCGGGGTATGACCCTTCAAGGACCCTCCAAATACATGGAAAAACTTTAGTTCAAGTAACATTAGCTCTATAAAAATAGTACCCTGTATATATGTTGGGAGACAGGTTCACTGAATGTTCCTAATTTGTCAGCAATATGATCCTCCAAGGATCCGTCAAATGCATGGAAAAACTTTAAATGGAATCAACATATTCGGGAGGAACATATACCAACATCCGACACTTAAATCCCAGTCTGAGTGACATGGTTACACATGTCTTTCGCACATGTGTGTCATGTCTTTCACACACATGCGTGTATTTTTTTCCTTTTAAAACCCAAGTGATTGGACCTAACACTACAGTAATTGGACCTATGATACTAATCAATAGTTTCTCCATACTTGTTTTTTTCTATGTTGCTTTTTACTTTTTTCTAGAAATAATTGGATCATTTTCAGACTTTGGTATGGAGATATGACCCACCGAGGACTCTAAACACATGGAGAAACTTATAAAAAAATGAAAATACTTCATACCCACATCCAACACTCACAACCATGTTAGATTAATGTGAGTGTTTTCATGAGATATTTTGTTTCGACAACTGCCAACAGAAGCAAAAATGTAGACATTGCACATCAAACAATAAATAAATGCTCATTCTTAATGGCAGAACATGCTGTGCTCCTTTATGAAGTCCATGTAATTGAACTCATATTGATCCTTTCTCTACTATTTTCAGGAGATTTGGGAAATGATCTGTGAGTTGCTGTTGCATCCACATGCATGGATACGCAACATATCAAATCGCTTAATTGCCTTCTATTTTACTTGTGCAAATGAGTCAAGACGAGGGAGTCTTGAGAAGTTGCATGGAGCTTTATTTCTTATGACACCAAGTAGACTTTTTATGATTGCTGCTTCTCTTTGCTGCCAACTGAAAACGCCTGTTGACGATGATGAGGTTGCAACTAAGGATGTCAAGCTTGGTGCTAAGAAGGAAAATGAGAACTGTTATCACTGGAGCAGCCTGATTACAAAAAATCTTGTGTTTTCAATTTGTGGTCTGAACTCCTTGATGAAAGAGTGGGCTGGTGTGCACCTTACGAAGTTCTGGTCTACCATTGAACAGCATGAGCAGGAGCAGTTTCTTAAAGCCTTTCGGTTGCTTAATTCAAGGAAAGCAACCAGGTTGCTTTTGTCTGTTACTGATGCCACAGATGATCAAAATGATGCAGACCATTCTGAGGGCCTTCAATATCTGCTTGTCTCAAATCTGCTTAAGGAGCTTGGCAAACTAGCTTTTCAAATGGAGGCTATTCAGGTTGGTCAAATTTTTTGTGTTTATTTTGAATTCATGAAAAGCATTGAACTGAAAATCCTTTTTCAACCCAACCCTACTTGCTATATTAGGGATGAGTGAAAAACTGAGAATCAAACTTGTGTTTGGTTTGGTTATTATAAAATTCGCATTGGTTCCGGTCCAGATATTATAAAATGTGAAAAAGAAGAAACTTATTAAAACATAAATAAAAAAAGATTTTGTTTCAGTTCATATGCTAAAGAACTGTAATTATTCAAACCAAACCAACTACAATTTATATTTATTTATTTTTATCAGCTTTTTCATTTTTTATAATATAAAAAAGGAAAAATTATACAAAAGGCTTATAAAAAGATTTTCGAAAACTGATGAACCAAACCTATCTGAACCGGAGGAATTTGGTTCAGTTATTATTTCAGTCTTTAGAAAAACACCAGAGTAATGCTTATTAGTTGTAATTTTGTTCAAAATCACACTGAACTGTCAGCATACATGCTAGCTTGTTGGTTATGTGATTGTGTTGGTACTTGTATCTTTAAAATGCTGTATGCAGATGAGGACCATCTTCAATAGTTTCCAGAAAATTTCACTGGAAATCGGTCAGGACGATTCTCGACATTATGCCTCTCTGATGATTTTTCCTTTATATAAAGTTTGTGAAGGGTTTGCTGGAAAAATTATAACAGGTGAGTTCATACATTTCTTTATTGAAATGTTCACACTTCATTGAAATCCAACCTATCTTTATTTGCCTTGTCTAACAGATGATCTAAAGCAACTAGCACAAGAAGTTTTGGGCAGTATTCGGAAGAGTGTAGGCAGCCGAGAATTTGGACATGTTTACAACGAGATCAAAAAGAAACTAAAATCGAAGAGAGATAAAAGAAAACGAGAGGAAAAGCAGATGGCTGTTATCAACCCAGTCCGCAGTGCCAAGAGGAAGCTGCGGATTGCAGCCAAGAATCGTGCTAACAAGAAAAGGAGGATAATGGCAATGAAAATGGAAAGATGGATGCGGTAAATCTCATCCTTTGTTCTCCATTAAATCATTAGGAAATTTTGTTACTTAGTTACATTGTGTAGTAATATCACCATTGGTAGAAATTCACCTGTTGAGGAATTTGCTTTTACTTGTAACAGTTAAGAATATTTGTAATTTTATCTACATCTGAATGGAAAACAGGCCAGTTTATCTTTAACCATGTGTTAGTATTATTAGTTTAATATTTATGATATCTTAGGGATCATTAAACCTTCATGTTTGGTTTGAAGTGATTCTTTTCAGGGTGGAAAAAATTATTACCAATAGTAGCTCTTTTTGGTGAAAATAATTGGAATGTGATTCCCTCTATTTCAATTCTCACCAAATACAATAATATTGTCCTTAATATAATGAGTTTTCTTCCTTTACGTCTTTTGTATCATATATTTTTTTAACTAGGCAGCTGATTATTTGAAGTGAAAATTTATGAAATATTTTTATTTCATATTAAATGATATTACATATATCTAAGTACTTCAATTCTTAAAATGTTTTTATTAATATTATACTTATGATGTCTCTAATGTTATTTTTAAATATATTATCTAATAGTTATTCTGGTATTTTGTGTTGATTGTTTAGAATTATATTTGCTCTCAGTGGTCCTCCTCTACTCATTCAGCTTGATAGAGATCAAGGAATTAAAGAACACCTTAATCTATATGTTTGGTAAAGGAATATAAACAAATTATACAAGTTACCAAGTACTATAGTACTTACATTTAAAGTAATATATATTGTGGTGTCATTTTTTGTGATGAAAATATGATTGTGTTTGAACATCATTTAATGATATAATTATACTAAGAACATGTTAAATAGTTCTGTGAATTTTCATACAAATATTTTTAATTTAACATTGATTGTTTAACTTGTTAAAAAATAAAGTAGATTACAGCATTCAAGTAATCTTGTATTCTCTTAACTAAATATTGCAGTCTTATAATCCTGCTAAACAAGGTAATGTAATATTCTCAATTATTTCAGGTAATGTTACATTCCAAGTAGACCTGGAAAATTTAACCCGAGACTCGAAATCGATCCGAACATGTTTGACCCGAATTTGATCTTAAATAAATCTAACCGAATTTCAGTTGTACTAAAAATGGACCCGAACCAATTTTCAATCGAACCGAATGGACCCGAATCGAAGGCAACTCAAAATAAAGAAAATATTAAAATAAATAAAGATGAGATGTGAATTGTCGCACAACTCACTAAAAAGTTAAATATACAGGCTATATAAAGTCATATAGGGTGGAAAAACCTAACTCAGCCTGAAAACCCGACTAAAATTGATCGATCTCTTATTAACCTGATATTGAACGACCCAAAATCAACCGAACTGAAAATCAACCGACCCAAAGTCTCGACCCCATACCCGAACCGAAATCACCATAAACTCGAACTAGACCCGAATCGAACTTAAACCGAATGTAGTCAGACCTAAAATGATCCGAACTAAAATTGAACCGAATGACCCGTTTGCCACCTCTAATTTGAAGAATCTTATTTTTAAAGTATCAAAATTAGAGATTTAAGTGGAACTTTGTTGGACGTCACCCCTTTTAAGTAATGTTTAAACAACAATATCCAAAAAAAAAAAAAATCAAATTTAATTGCGAAAGTTTACACACATTTACCGTTTATGAACCCAACAAGTGTCCTAGTAGAAAAGCGGATATGTTAATTCTATGAGACACATGTTTAAATCGCTATGTCTACATGGTGTATGCGCATTGTCAAAGGGTTAAGAATATCTATGAACATATACTACCTTGTAATCCCCTTTAGAATTCAAAACTACTACACTTAAACCCCTAAACCCTAAACAGAGTTCATAAACCCTAAAACCCTAAACCCTAAACAGAGTTCGTAAACAAAAAAAATTACACCGCTTGTGTATGAGATAATCATCTATAATTCTTACCTTTACAACATAAAAGCATATTCGAACGGGATGTTTGAATTAATAATTGGCTGGCTTGACCGTTAAATTGTATGAGTTGTGATATATGTGTAGAGTTATTATTTGCTATGTTGGTGGTATAAAAATTTCCACAAAGGAGTTAAATTTAGGGCTTACAGAGTTGGTTTTAGGTTTAGAGTTTAGATGTTAAGGATTTAAGATTTAATTTTTAATCCTTAAACCTTAAATTTTAAACATAATTTTTAATTTTAAATCCTTAAATTTTAAACCATAAACTAAATCTTTAACTCTTATATTTAACCGCGCTTGTGGAAACTTAGTAATTAGTTGGCTTCACCGTTAAATTGTATGAGTTGTGTGATATGTGTATGGATGGGGTAAAAATAAATATTTTTTATTGATTTTTACAGAATTTAAAATATCTATTAAAAGGTGTAACTAAAGTTTTTTTTCATTAAAATGGATCAGACATGATATCTAATACAATAAATTAAATTTATAATTTTGTATTTGTATACATGAGAATTCAATGTCGCGACAATATCCTATGCTTGACGTAAAGCTTCTAGTGAGTATACGAATTGTTTTGACATGAACTTTAGTAATTTGTGCTTCCAACCGAAAGGGTCTTTGCTATTTCATACCGACAGATACAAAGTGTTTGAACATGTTAGGTTTTGTGTGATGTTTTTTTATCAATAATTTAACTTATTTTATAATCTTGTTAGAATTAGAACTCGTATATTCAAAGGTGTTGGTCCCTTTTCATAATATACTTGCACACAATTCCTCAAAATATATCTAATTCTAATTCTGTTAAAGTCATTATGAATTTACCGTACTAAAATCTATGTAAAATTTATTTAATCTTTATTTATACTAGAATATATGCACCATAACTTTCTAGTACTGAAGTATAGTACTCGACTAATACCAATAGTTTATTCTTATTGTAAAACACAAATTTAGTGTACATAATACTTGACACACCAACTTATACATAAGATATTTTACTTACGCACTCTATTTCTTTCACTGTGAAAGAGGAAGGTTATGTAACTTTTTTTGAGTCACACATTGAAAA
Source organism: Hibiscus trionum (assembly GCA_030270665.1). Lineage (NCBI taxonomy): Eukaryota > Viridiplantae > Streptophyta > Magnoliopsida > Malvales > Malvaceae > Hibiscus > Hibiscus trionum. The sequence continues at coordinate 53,757,474 of BSYR01000008.1, forward strand.
GCATTTTAGAACATTTTGAATGTGTGAAGTTTGTGACAAAGCTATAGTATAGTTCTTTCGAGTTCCTAGAACATAGTTAGCTCCACCGTAATCGTTCATGTTAAATTATCGAGTTAAGTACAATTTAATTGATGCCAATGTCCTTACAACATTCCCAATGAGTAGAATATCATCGACATACAAGATTAGGAAAAACATCTTATCATCTTTGATATGTTAATAAACACAAGGTTCGTCAACATTCTGCTTAAAACCAAATGCTTTGATCGTTTGATTCCATGAGCGTGATGCATACTTGAGTCCATAGATGAATCTATGCAGCTTTCTGTTGGGCTCGAATCGATCAACCGGAAACTATCAAAAAGGTGAATAACTTACGAACAAGATATTGTGGTGGAAGCATCCGAAAGATAAAAATTTGTGCAACGATTTATAGTGGTTCGACTTCTAAACCAGGTCTACCTCCACTACCTTAGCTATCCACATTAAGAATTTTCCACAAATTCACTAATTTGTCTTTCTTTCGAGGTCAAAGAGTAACCTTACACAATTCGCCAAGATTTATACCCCAAAATCTTGCGAATCATTTCCCTCAAAGTTCATAACCAAAAACTTTGAGTTGCACTCTCCCTAGGAGAAATACAAATTTAGCAAGCAAGGAAAAAAACCTCACAAGGCAAATGTGTTTGCACAATTAGGATCTCAAAAGATGAACACTAAAAATTTACAATGAAGCTTTATACAAAATGTACAAGAGAAAATGAAAGGATAAAGTCTTTAAGCTCTTTTCTCTTGATCTTTAGCCTTGAATATTCATCTCTTACATCTTGAAGTGTCATTGATGTGTATTTATAAGAAGAAATGAGTTTATAGCCGTTGGATGATGTTTAGAGTCGTTTGGAGATGAATTTTTGAGTAATTTTAGACCCCTACCCTTAGTGGAACGGGTGTTCAAGTACAAGTATCGATACTCCTGCAAAATATAGTTGTTACATGCTCAAATTCAATTTTTTGGCAACTCGTACTTGTACGTGAACAATGCGTACCGCTACTCTCTATTCATGAACAATGTCATACTTTGAATTATTTTACAATATTTGAATAAGTTCAACAACATTTTCCACTTAAATTGTTATATCAAAATATTAGTTCAACTTTTTCAAACTTTTTGATCTTGGCATGTTGTTATGTATCCCCTTAGTTTTATAATATAGATATTTTCCTCAAGATAACCATTCATGATCAATATATTGACATCCATTTATTCAGTATCAACAGTCAATGGGTCAAAGACAAGTCAGAGGGTCAACGGATCAGTTGCGACTCAAATTTGCATCAAGGCTCAATGGGTCAAATGCAGTTCAGATGATTAACGGTCACTGAAAAAGGGCCGACTCTAATTAGGTAGGGTCAATAGATTTGGGCTTTGATTGAAACATTCCAGACCCAACATATAGGTTTTTGGGCTTAGTGTGGCTTTGGGTTGGCTAACGCTTAGCATATCAAAGGTCTTTAGGTAAGGGAAAAATGGGTCCAAAATTCAACCGTCCAAGATGACATGGTTGACTGACTCTTGTCTTGAGTCACCCTATTGGGCCTAGGCTCGAGCTTAGAGACAATGATCCCTAACTTGAGGTTTTTCCATTTAGTTGAAAGGGAATTTATGGTTATTAAGGGGATCTTGGCAGCACGATGGTAAAGAGGTAACAAAAACAACATGTAACACACTAATCTTGATCCGAATCTAAAGTGTTATATTCGGGCCACCAAAATTCCGACCCAAAAAATTTCATTTGAAAACCATAAGTTTAGTCATCATTAAAACATTCAAACCATACATAATACCATGTAATTAAATAAGTAGTATAAATCGGTTTACAAAATAGGAACTTCGAGTTTATACATCGTATATCAAAATACTATTTCACAATAGAGTTGCATGCACAACAATGGTAAGGTCCTATGAATACATAAGCCCAAGACTAAATAATAAGTGATGTACTCTGAAGCGGTGCGGTGTTGGGAAATCCCTCGATGATGTGCACCTTGATCACGAACAATCTACTAACCTCCAAATGGAAACAACGATTTCGAACACTAAGCTTACAAAGTTCAGTGGTACATTTCAACTCTATCACACCTCGTGATTATTTAAAAATAATCATGCAATATAAATATAGTCTAGAGGGCATAAATATGGCTTCATTAACTACAAGTCATCATCTAGCCTACACAAGCTAAATTTTTTAGATCACCTATCTTAAGGTATCAATATATCATTCTCAATTACCATGAGGAGTCTTACATGTTCCACAATGCTTACTTATGCTTGAGATCACATAGCCTATCAAATTTAAGAACAATTATAAGTTATCACCCTAAAGCATCAACAATGATAAGCACAACAATTCCAAACAATCATTACACACTAGCACCCAAGGCCATACCCTATATGAGACCAAAAAGAAATCAAGTTACTTGAAGCCACATAACAATCAAATTAAATGGACCATACTTAGATCACCATAGCCACATATATGTCTTGAACATACTTGGACCACGATAGCCACAAGTAGTTTCTTAACGAACTCAGATCACTTAAGCCATTAGCAGTCCCAACCATTCTTGGATTACATTAGCCACAAGAAGGTTTAGCCATGCTCTGATCAACATAGCCACGAGCAGATCTATCCATACTTGGATCACCATAGTCATGAGTAGGTTCCTAATTGCACTCAGATCACATAGCCTTGAGTATGTCAGATGTTACTTGATCACATAGCCAAAAGTAAACTTCCCTTTATATAAGTATTGTAGTACTGACCATATGACCTTCAAATTCCTTTACATAAAAATCATAAGGAACATTAATACACCCCATCACGAGGTAAGTGGCTCCAAAACCACACTATCAAGCAACGCCCCAAGGCATGGCGCCATTTAACACGAGCCCATTATCAAGTTACAATTATCAAGCTATTTACAATACTAGAACATGCAAATATCATTAAATCCCTACATTGGAGTTTTACTACAAGCTTATTTATGCCTTTATCATATTTAGTCTCTTTCTACCCAATTGATGTAATGGGTATCAATACGCCTAAATGGGTACTCGTACCAACTTAGGATTATGTTTTTCCAGTAGGCTCATTTAGTACCGGTACCGAACCTGGGTGCCAGTACTCGACACTCGGTATTCATACTGTTAAAGACAGTACTGATACTCAAGCATAAAATCATCGTGTTCTAGCTTTTAGTCACCGGGTACCGTTACTGGTTCATCTTATATCGGTACGTGAACCAAAAACTACCATTTTAAGTCTCGAATTTCAACTCTAATTCATCTCCAAGCATCCACATTATGAACATTTATTCTCCCTATTAACATCCAATCTCAACTTTGATCACATAAGACATGCTTTACACACAAAAAAACCCAACAAACACTATAAACACAACAAGACATCATTTTATGATCTTCAAGAAGCATAGAAGTTAGAGTTGTACTAACTTTTAGCAAGAATCTTAAAATGAGCCCACACTTACTTCCCCCAAGCTTTATTCCTGCTTCAAGCTTGGAAAGACTCTTCAACCACTCTCACTTTCCAAGAAGACATAGAAATCGTATCAACACTTGAACCACATATTTAGGAAGAGCTTACTATGAATTTACAACCTTTAAAATCAAGGGAGAAATCCCTTAAAGTTCTTAAAGCCTTAAACCACCCAAAAACCCACCAATGGAAAACTCACCTTTTACCACAAGGATATACTTTTCTTGAAGCTTGAGAGATGCTAATTAAGAATCCATAAATCTTAAATCCATATTTAAAATTTAGAGTGTAAAACATGACCTTTTAGTATAGAAAACCCATCTTTGAATGATATTAAAAATGGTGAAAGATTAGTGTAACATATGAATGCACACTCACCCAATAGCTTTCGCTTGAACGGTGAAAGCTTTATCAAAGATGCTGATATTGTCGAATATAAGTTGGACTTCTTTCACCGATGCCAAAATGTCTACAACTCAAAATCAATACAATTCCACGTCAACATATAATCAAAAACTTCAATCTAACTTAAACATCCATCTACAAATACTCTAATTACCTGAAATCCATCAAGATTGGAGCTACAACATCTTCTAACTTCAAATCAACCATTAAAGCTTTAATTCTAATCTGATTCAATCCTAAAATCGCCAAACAAACTTCCAAAGCTATAACTAACATCAAGGAACCCAAAACACCATTAATCTTTCATAAATCATTAAGATCACCCAACCTAAATTAACCAATTTAATTAATTTCACAAAATTAAGATTAGATTACTTCTAACCCATAAGATTAATTCAAAATCCAACATAAACACTTAAGTTTCCTCCACAAATTATGTTATCAACATTAAACTTCCAAAAACCCAATACCTCAATTAATTTTCAATTAAATCAATCTAAAATGATTAAAACAAAAGTTTAAGAATACATAGCATGCATAATTTCAATAAGAATTATTTTTATACATTGCTTTTAGTTGATCAAGAACTTAGATAAGTTCCCACGAAATTGACATAACTTCCAAAATAATTGAGAAATTGGATTTTGATGAAAATAGAATTTAGGAGTGAAATCAAATGGAAAGAAATGATTTAGAAAAATAACTGAGCAGAAAGTCTTTTAAAAATCCATGGAAGATTTTGGAGATTTGAGAAATCAAGAAAATAAATTTTAGAGAGGAAAAGGAATGAAGAAAAACATTTTTCCCATGAGAAAAATAATTAAAAAACACCCGGTGTAATAGCTTCTTAAAGATTCTTAGCATGTACTCTCTTCCAATTTAGTCACTAAAATACATGTCAAAATTAAATCGACTTATTTAAAGCCATTAAAAAAATGTGTTATTTAATGTAAACATTAAATAACCCAAAAATCATTTAAACATATCGGACAATTCAAAAATTAATTTCCCAACCATTTAATTAAATTTTTGGAATTAATTAATTAGCTAAATTCCAATTAATTTTAAACTAACAAAGTTTGGATACCTGATTCTTCTAACCTGGATTTTGAGATGTTAAAAAAATTCCTCAATAAATCTTCGATAGTACCCAACTAAACCCAGAAAACTATGAATCTCTAATACATTCTTGGGTTACTTTCTACTCAATATCACCTTGACCTTTTTCGGATCTAAAAAAATACTCTCACTAGAGACAATATGTGCAAGAAATACTACATTTTTAAGCCATTATTCACATTTACTCAACTCAACATATAATTGGTTCTCTCAGAATCTATAGTATGATACACAAGTGTTCGTCAAGTTCCTCTTCAGACTTAAAATATACTAAGATGTTGTTTATGAACACTACTACAAACTGGATCGGGATATGGCTAAAATACCTGATTTATCATGTCCATAAATGTAGCTGGAGCATTGGTCAACCTAAATAACATAACCAAGAATTCATAGTGACCCTATCAAGTACGAAAATCTGTCTTAAGCGTATAAAAATCTTTCACCTTCAACTTATAGTAGCTAGATCTCAAAACAATTTTAGAGGATATAATGACTCCCTTAAATTGATCAAATAAGTCATCTATGCGAGGTAGAAGATTTGTTCTTTATCGTCATTTTATTTAACCTCTGATAGTCGACATAGAGCTTTGAAGTACCATATTTCTTTTTCACGAATAGGAATAGAGCTCCTCAAGGTGAACACTATGCTGAATGAAACCATGATCCAACAACTCTTAAAATTAAACCTTAAGTAACTTTCGATAAGGTGCCATGAACACTAATTTATTATTTGAATATGCCTAAATTATGAACTCAACAATAGTAGCCCCACGACCACAACTTGGCCTTGAGTGACTCTACCTCGCATGGCTCTATGACCTCTACCACTACGAGTATCAATCACTAACTATCTAAGTCTCTACAATCATAATAAACCAAAAACATAAGTTAGTTCTAGTACTGTAGTACCAAATCAATTAATCTATTTTTATTAAAAAAATATTTACGGAATGAACTTTTTCAAATGGCTCTCCATTCTTCCCAAAATACTCTTTGATTCATGCAAAAATCATTTTACACTTGAAACATATTCTTTACGAGTCTTATAATCCGAGAACTTGAACCATGACTCTAATATTACTAAATGTAACTCTTTAAACTCAACCCATATATTATGGTTGAATCCCGAGGGTCACACTAATTTTTTTTCTTTCATTTATAACACATTTAATATTATTTGAAACCATCAGGAGCTCATTAGTTAGTTTAATTAATATTAATGATAGGTTATACTTTATAATACTCCCTTTGTCTCATTAAAGTTTCCCCTTTTGTGTTTTAAAATTGTCTCATTGAAAAATTCAACAACTTTTACTAGATACATTTTTCTTTATACCATTTTCTAGTTTCCAAGAAAACAAAATTTAACTTTTTAAGGATGAAATTGTCATTTCAATTATTTTACAACACATCTTTTATACAATTTTTTTCTTTTTAAAATTATGTGAAAAGTCAATAAAGAACAATTTTAAAGGGACGGAGGGAGTATGTAAAAATAATCAATACAAAGTTATTATCATCATTATTTAATCACTTAATTTTTAGGGAAAGGACTAAATCACTTAAAAGAGTTATTAATAATGCTAAAAATACCTCATTTGATTACAAAGAAATATTATCCAAATACATGCAAAAACCAGATCCAAAATCCCAAAGAATAAATACAGTCCAAGTCTATTAGAAAAAGAGTCTAGTTTGAATAATATTAATAATGACAAATAAGTATAAAAGATTATGAATTATACTATAAAATACGAGTGATAAAAGCTAGGCGATCCTCCAAGTATCAAATTGGGTCAAAAGTATTTGTAAGAGAGGGTAAGCTGAAAAGCTTAGTGCAACAATGAGATGAAAATTATCAAATTATATATACAAATCAAGCAACAAGGAATCAATCATGTACAACATGAATACAATGTAGGTTGGTAAACTCTAACTACCCATCCATTCTCTAATCACCAAGAAAAATGAGTTTCTTAGAACGCTGTATCAACCTTTACGTCATAGTGAATTAAATCAGCCTTCTTTTAGGGAGAACCACCAATACCCATTGTATCAATAGAACCACCAATAAAGTGCAAAATTAGCCCTCTTTTAGATAGAATCACCAACATAATGCGAGATTCCTCATTGTACAAATAAAACCACCAACAGTTGGAGAATCGCCCACACTTCTTTTTAAGATGTCACTCTCTATTAATTTAAATCTATACAAAGAAAAGAAAGAAAATATTAATAAAGTGTACATATTATATTAATCACGGTTTGAGCTTTAATGCCAATTGTTGGTCCCGATTTGAAAAGTCAGATCCAATAAAATTTTATCATTTCTTATTAAAACGGATCAACCATGATATCTAATACAAAAAATTCAATCCACAACATAGTTCCTATGCATTTAAGAATTAATGATGTGTCGATGTCTTTTGTTTGACGCAAGTCTCCTAGTGATCTTCTCTTAGATTATTTTGATCTGAACTTTTTTTAGTAATTTATGATTCCAACCAAAATGATTTTTTTGCTTTGCTCACACAACCCAAAATTTAAACATGATCAAATACATGTTTTGATATAATAATTGAAAAATGTTTTTAGACTAAATTGAAAAAGAATTTAAAATATTCTCTAAGTCGAAAACAACTTGAAAATAAGTTTGAGGGTGTTTTCAAAAGGTTTTGGAAATGTTTGAAACATTTTTAAGTAGCCAAACCAGTGCTTTTAATGTACCCGTTTTGATACAACCACAATATGTATCGATACGTTTTGAAACTGCAAGAACCCGTTTCGATACAACACTTACATGTTTCGATACGGATAGGTGTTGTTTCAAAACACATTTTGGTGTTTCAATACGCCTACGTGGCATACATCCCAACGGTTAAAACCCCCAACGGCTATTTCCCAATGGTCATTTGAATTGTAGGACATTTTGATACATCACAAAGCATTTCGATACGGGCGTTCCGATATGGCCCTGACGTGTTTCAATACGGCACACTGCATTAGACTCCAACGGCTAGTTCTAAAGAAGGGCATTCCGATACGGTTTCGAGCGTATCGAAACGGACATCAACAGAACTGCATTTATTGCGGGAAATAAATGCCATAACGACTCCAAATCATCTCCAACGGTTTCCAACGGCCACAAGCTTGTTCCTATCTATATTATGAAGGCTGGAACACTTGAAGAAAGAGAGAGACAACATCCAAGCAACATGTTCAAGAGAAATTGAGTCAAATTCTTATCTCTTCATTTCTCTTGTAAATAGTCTTTAGAGAGTGAGCTTTATTATAAATCCTTGTACTCTTGTGAGCTTAAATTTGTGTAAACACCCACCTTGTGAGGTATTAAGTTTACCAAACAAATCTCTAGTAAAAGAAGAGGTTCCAGTTTAGCCTTAGACAAAAACTAGAGTGGTTCTATCTTAGCCATATAAAAGACAGAGTTGTAAAGGTTTCCTCCTAAGCCTTGAAAAGGGGATGAATTCTTAGTGAATTGGGAAATCCTTAGTGGTGTGCTAAGGTAGTGGATGTAGACTCGGTTGGGTAGTCGAACCACTTTAAAATTCTTGTGCAAATTGGCCATCTTTAGTTTTTAGCCAATTCATCAAAGGAGAAAAATCAACCATCTTAACAGATTTCGGTGATCGAATCGAGCGTGCAACAAGCCTAACAAAACACAATAAAATTCTAAATAATCTCTATGATTATTTTCCTATAATTTTAGCCAAAATAGTTTTTAGAATTATTTTTCAAGATTTTGGCCTAGTTGAAAACTTTAAATAGCTCATAGAATTATTTTCCAAGAATTTCAACATTTCTTTTTTTTTTTCACACATCAACCAGACAACTTTATTGATAAACAAACATATAACCAGAACATAACCTAATAAAGGTTTTAAAACATAAAAAAACACTAAAAAAAGAAAGCGGTAAATCTAAATTGAAAAGAAAAGTATTGCACCGATCATATCAAATTTTCCTCTTTGCACCAAAAAAAATATCTATGGTCCATTGCAGGAAGGGTCCTTTGAGAGTTATCAAAACACAAACTAGATGAAATCCTAAAAATCGGCAATCACCTTTCACGCTTATTCTCAAAAGTGACAATCTGCTACAGATTACATCAACAAACAACCCAAAAGGGGATCAAATTTTACCTGGCCACCGACAAAGATAAATCAAAAACAAGTGTTGTGGGGTCACCGTAAGAACACAAAAAATTCGCAAAAGTAACCATAGAAACGTGTTGTAAGGCAAAGGAAAGTGCAACAAGATGTACGAAAAAATAAAATAAATAGAAAAAAACGAAAGAAAATATGAATCATCGTTGATCTGTAACCAGCAGTCGTCGATTAGGCAAAGAAGAAAGAGTATGTGTCTAGGGGTTAAAGCGGCGAAAGCATCTCTATTATATGTGTTAGTAGGGGTGCTTATTGAGTTGAGCAGCTCATAAACAACTCAAGCTCGACTCGGTCAAAACTTGGTTAATGCTCGACTCGAGATATTAGTGAATCAAGTCGAGCAAGGCCCAACTCGACTCGATAAGTTCGTGAGCAGCTCGCTATTTTTTTTATAAAGTATTTATGATTTTTTGGTGGCTATCTTAAAAAAAATTATGTTCCAAGAAGTTTAAATACTAGGTGAAAACTCAAGAAAATTTCAGTGAATTGCTAAGTAATTTACCCATAAAATTTTAGTTTTAAATTTCCAAAACATTTATATATTTTCCGGGAATAAAAAAAATTGATTTGTATTAGTAAGAAATTAAATTATAATAATGAGTCTTTCCTTTTTCTTTTATTATTACTTTTTGTATAAAAGTAGAAAAGGGGAAAGTCTTCGGTTTCTACTTCTCATATAAAAAATACGATTGAAAGTTAAAACCGCGAGATTCCTAAGACATTCTCTCCTTTGTTGTTCATTGAAGATTGTTGAGAAACTAAAAAAAGTCTCACACTCGAATATCGACTTCATCTCTAACTCGGTCACGACAGGTTCGTTTGTTTATCTCCTCGGACCTCACATTTTTTTTGAATTTATATGTTTATATTAAGCTCTAATAATATCACTAGATTTTACCTATATTGAAAAAACAAAGTAAAAATTTTGGCGAGCTTAATGAGCAAAGAGTTGAGTTGAGCAACGAGATTTTTTAACGAGCACAAGTTGAGAAAAAATTTATCGAGCTTAACGAACAACAAGTCGAATCGAGCAACGAATTTTTTTAACGAGCACGAGTTAAGAACTACTCAACTCACGATTGACTCACTCAATAAACACCCCTATGTATTAGGCTTTGTGTGAGATTTTTTTATCAATAGCATAGCATATCTATTTTTAGGGATGGACGAAGAGATCTAAAATTAATTAGTATTAATTCAATTAAAACTACAAACATGTTTATCTTAAACATATTATCTTCCACACATTTGGTCTTCAAATTGATTTGCGCACAAAGACTACTGCAATGTGGGTTTTGCGCATGGGCCCATTTACTTGGCTTATTTAATTTCAAATTTATTAAATCAGGGATAATAATTTAATCCGGATCTAACGGGTTAGACTCGATTTGATCCAATAAGAACATTTTTTTTAAAAAAAATTGTATTTAAGTCGGGTTGAGTTATGAGAAGAAGCATAGTTGGACGGGACATGTTCGTGTTTAGAATTAAAATTCCTCGCCCCTACCAAAATATATAATAACAAATTTTTAAAAAAGAATCCGGGTGGTACTAAGATGTATCATGATTTCCGTGAGATATATCATTGGCATGGGCTAAAGAAGGAAGTTTCAGAATTTGTAGCAACATGTATAGTTTGTCAGCGTGCTAAGGCCGAACATCAATTTTCTTTAGCGTTTTCTATAACCAATTCAAATTCTCAAATAGAAATGAGAGATAATCACCATAGATTTTGTGACGGGATCACCCCTGACGACTTCACGGAAGGACTCTATTTGTGTGATTATTGATCGGTTGACCAAGTGTACTCACTTTCTGTCAATGCGTACACCTATATGTTGTGTAGCTATATCATCGTTCGAAGGGTCATGGGAGAAACATTTACCATTGGTTGAGTTCACCTATAATAATAGTTATCAGTCTAGTATTCAGATCGCAACTTTTGAGGTACTTTATAGACGGAAGTGTAAAACTCTCCTTTGTTGGTCAGAAACTGGTGAAAAACATGTTGTGGTTGGTCCAAAATTGGTACATGAGATAGAGGAGAAAGTGAAGCTCATTTGTGAGCGTTTAAAGGAGGTTTCAAATAGACAAAAATCGTATATAAAATTAAAACAACTGAAAATTTTCTCACTCCTTCATTTTCCTCCTCATTTTTATTTGTCATCATATTTTCTCTTAATCTCTATTTTTATATTTTAATATTGCTCTTTCTAGAAAAAATATAAGAGATAATTATATTTATTATTGAATAATAATAATTTTATAAAAATAAATGAAAGTATAATATTAAATAATATTGATTATATTAATAATTTAGTATATATTATTACAAAAAGAAATAATATTATATATTAGTATAATATAGCTAAATATATTATTATAATATGGAAAATTATAATATCATATTATTAAAAACTATTAATAAACATATTGTAAATACTTTAGTTATTAATATATTTTTAAAAATAATACTAAAATAATATTTTCTAAACATATTGTATATATTAGAAGATGATTTATTTCTTTCGAGGGTTATAAGAAAATCAACAACGTCCAAAAGAGTTGGACCAACAACGTCCAAAAGAGTTGGACCAACAATGTCCAAATAAAGTTGGACCAGTACCATCTTCGTCATGTTTCGCAAACAAAATTTGCTTCTATTTTCTTTCCTTTATCATTCAATGATTCTTGATTTTTCAACGTTATCAGCACGAGACTCTAATCAACTGAGGTCTTCATCGTTCGAATTCAAAAGAAGTTACTGAGAAGAATTCGATTATACAATGAACCAAAGATAAGTTTTTTTTCTTCTTATTTTTTTAGTTACCGATTGTCTTTCTCTTTATATTTTAACTTAGTTTTAATTTTTGAAAATTTTGGAAGTATGTTTTATTTTATTCGAACATTGGAAAGACATAAATTTGTGGCTTCTCACAAACCAAAAGACGAATCGACAGAGATGAAGAGGTTGCGTTTGGTGTAAATTACGTGTGTTTTCTCTTGTTTCTAAAAGGGTTAATTAGCGGTATGCTTATTCATACTTTTACTTATATGATTATATCTGATACTTTTCATATTATTATTTATGTAATTTTATTTGGTCAAAGTTAATATTTCTAACCTTGTTTTGAGTTTTACATGATATGCTTAAATGGCTTGGAAAGAGATGTGATATAAAGGGACTATGAGAAGCTATCTCAGTCATATGCTATGTCTCCATTGTTCACGAGAGAAAAATCAATATCGGTAAATTTTGATTTTATTTTTATTCTTTATATTATTATTTTAAAGTGCGATAAATCATGATGATTTTGAATTTACAAGAAGATTATTATAAAGTCTATATTTGCTCGAAAGCAATATTTCTTCTTCGTCGAAAAACTCGACCATAGACTTCTCCCAATTTCAAGTTACGAAAATTCGTCTAGATCCAAAAAGTTTTATGGGAGGCATTCTCTGAAGTGAATGCAAAGCATGATATTTATTCCATGCGATTATCAATGATGGGGCATTCCCTAAAGTGAATGCAAGCATGATGTTTATTCCATGCAATTATTGGAACTGTTTCATTCCCTGAAGTGAATGCAAACATGGTAAATCATTATTCAATTAGAGACATAATTTCGATATAATCCAAGTATATTGACTGGACATCCCGTTCTGCGAGGCTACTGGTCTCAAAGGAGGTTTTTAAAGGACCTTGTGGACAGGTTTAACAATGTCGCGTACAAGGATTAAATCTTTGTTCTCTGTGATAAGGATATGTGAAAAAGATTCAAAGGCCCACTGGCTCTACTCCATTCTCTGAAGTGAATGTGAGATTATATTATGGAAAGAATAAAAGCCACATTAGAAGTTGTGGTCATGGTCGAGTCTATGAATATAGACATGAAAAATATGGTCATTTTAAGAATACTTCTACCCACTGGTAGTGAGGTTATAAGGATGACAAGAGTGATAAAGATCATTCTATTGAAGTAAAACTCTTCTTATTACCAATGCGATGTCATAAACCATTTGTCTCGTACGTGTTGTACGTTGAAAAATCAAGAATCATTGAATGATAAAGGAAAGAAAATAGAAGCAAATTTTGTTTGCGAAACATGACGAAGATGATACTGGTCCAACTTTATTTGGACATTGTTGGTCCAACTCTTTTGGACGTTGTTGATTTTCTTATAACCTTCGAAAGAAATAAATCATCTTCTAATTATTCTTATAACTTTGAAGAGAATTATTTATTTATTTTTATTTATTTTACTTTACGTTTATTTATTTTACACACATTAATTATTTACGTTTTATATTTATATTTATATATTATGATATTTATTTATTTTGTTTAACATGATTACCTGTCAAATACAATCTATGGTGACGATTTATGCTCAACATAAGCATAAGATATATTTTCCCATTTAAATGCAAGGGAATAATGTGAGTACTATATCTCAAAGTACTAAAAATATTGATGCTCTATAAGAGCAATAAATTCTTGAGAGAAAGCACATTATGAAAAGTGGAGAATTGCGAATATTGCAATAATTACCGCTAATGGTAATAATATCGTCACCACTATAACTGGAAATTTTAAGAGAGCAATATGAGTTCGCAAAATATTCCTTTGGGAATTATAGATAACATATGTTATCAATTGGCATTTGAAATAAGCCAATATGGATATAAGTTCTGGTAGCCAAAAAGTTAGTTGAAAGCTCTAGAGGAGCTATATATTGCTACCAAAAGATAATTTCAATTGAAAGCTCCGAAAGAGCTAAATATATTCCTATTTAAAGGAACAATTTTGATGGCCGTACTAGACATGTACGAGTGAGATTGAATTACATGTTATGGTAAACAAGAAGTTTACAAATTTAGAGATATATACACATATATATAGTTGGCCTGATCGGTTAGACCATCCTGATCAATAATGGTGCAGAAATTATTGAGATTTACATGCACATGTATTAAAAGAACCTGTAGTTCTTGTGGTGCTTATTCTCAAAGGAATGGATTAAATTCCACTTATTAAAGAATGTGAAGTTCTTGTGTTGCTTAAAGGAATTGATTAAATTCCACTTACTAAAAGAACCTGAAGTTCTTATGTTGTTTGTTCTCAAAGGATATAGATGAACCCACTTACCAAAAGAATTAGAACTTAAAGTTCTTGTAGTGAAGTTGAGACTGTATGTCTTGCATATCTGAACGAAATATGGGCTCATATATCCACAAATGTGGAAAGTTTTATATGATTTTAGTAGATGCATCTACATTGTTTTATCAACTTACAACCAGAAGTTTGTGAGATTGATTCTAAAAGGATTCAGATTATGCAATTAGACTATTTATTTTGCAAAAGCTTGTAGGTTTATATTTAGGCTATATCAGTTGTTACAAAGCCTATTGATTATGAAAAATACGGTTTAGCAAATTTTTAATTGAATGCCTCCTATTTAATAGCTAAACTGTGAGAACAAAATATTTATTATTTATATGGTATTTCCATATAGAAACACTTATACGCATCAAGCCAACGAGTTATAATAAAATCCCCATTATGATTTGACTTTTGGTCAGAAGTCATATTTCCCATTTTTGAATTTTTGAATGTGTGATATATAGTTGAATTGCTCCACCATAACACACAAAATGGGCAAGTAAAAAAGGTTGAGAATATATATTGAGTACGAGTCTTCTTTTATGTTTAAATTCTAAACATTAATTGGAGAATCATTTGTTAGATGATTTTTCTCAACATCAGGGGGAGAGAATAATCAGCTGGATAAAGAAGGAAATGAATTATCATTATCTAGATCCTCGAATATGAACTAAAAGTTCATAAGATAATTCATGTTATTTCATGTCAACTGCTAGACATATTTATTGACCCAATGAAAGTAATTAAGTCTCATATACCAGCTAAAATGCTCTAAGTTTAAATTACATGTTAGAGCAAGTGGATGTAAATCATGCTTGAAGCATGATAGTTGAAATGGTTCCAATGATCAAAATTCTCGTAAATGAAAAGTATTATGAGATGGTCATATGTTGGAGGCGGGTGCTCCTAAAGAGACCCAAGACATAACTAATAATAAAACTCTTGAAGAGTTTCAGGTACCTGAAATAAAGATTGAAATCTTGAAGAGATCTCGATGACTTATGTCATTACGAGAATGAAACCAAAAAATTGGAAAGTTGTCGACAACGATTTTACAAACAATTTTACATAAAATACTTCTATAGAAGTAAAGAAAGAAATCGAGGATCTTGTATAAAATCTATCTAGAAGTATAGATATTGAATTGGCCGATGTTGAAAGACGCTTTGAACTTCTAAAATAGAAGTATTTGGACCAGCAGTCCAAACACCTAAAGGTGTAATGCAAGTGAGGCACAAATAAGTAGTCGTAAATACGACTTGAACTATGATTTATGAAAAGTTTTAATTACTTCATGGTGGATGCAATTACTTTGGCAGTTATGAAAATTTACATGTGTCTAATTATTTGTGGATCCATATTTATCCTTGAAGGATCTAAAATGCTATAAGCATTTGGAAATTTCCGAGGAAATTTATTTAGACATGTCTCATGAATATTTTGGCGCATTTGGTATAATCGCCTTAGTGAATACTAATTGAGAAAATACTATAAGAATGATCAGATTTCCTTATGTATTTTATAAAGGAGTTTGGATCAAGATCCATTATGATAATTTTAGAACTCCTAAAGAGCTTCAAATTGAAAACTCATGAAGTACTTTCAATACAAGTACTTGAATCTTGACATCAAGTTTATCTCGACCTGAAGATCGAGCATTTTTATATATTTCTTTTGTCTATGAATAGACATAAGCTGAAAGAATCTTAAAGAAGATTCAATATGAATAGAGCATATCTATTGAGTATCCCAATATTTGTAAGATTGTTGGATGTGAATAAAGATAATTATATCTTTTCTTGGTCTTGAAGCACTATATAATAGTCGGTTAAGAAATATCTATGAATATACAAAGATCATTACATTTAGATCTCCAAACATTCGTTGATGCCTCCTCAAATGTCGTAGAAATAATTGTTATGCACGAGGCAAGCCAAAAAATGTGTTTGGCTAAGACCATTGACCCAACATATCCAAAAGATATGTGGATTTACTTTTACAAGATATGATAAAAGTTATCTTGTGTGAAGATAATGCAAGATGTATATCTCAGTTTGAAAGTGGATACATCATGGAACATATTACTCCAAAGTTTCATCCCTCACGATCTTTAGAAAAATAATATTCAAGATTAAATTATGAAGATTCAAAGATCTTCTATGATGTTTGCACGAGGGGGAGTAAATACGCGTTGCACTCATTTTCCCTTAACCGAGGTTTTGTCCCAATAGGTTTTCCTGGTAAGGTTTTTAATGAGGCAATATGTTATGCGTGTCAAAGATGTGTGTACTCTTTTTCCTTCACTAAAGAATTTTTTTTCCCACTGGGTTTTTATCTTAGTAAGGTTTTAACGAGGCACATTATCTGCATAGACATCCAAGGGGGAGTGTTATGAATATTTATCTATGTAGATGTCTATCATGATTAGAACTTTATCTAAGGAGTTTGATTTATTTATTATTAGGAATATTATCTCTATTAATTAGAGTTTAATGTATTATGTACTTCTTATGCCTATAAATAGATGATTCATTGAAGGCATTGTACACACAATTCTATATTTGAGAATAATACAAATCTCCCTCTTTCTCTCATCTCTTTGTTCTTCCATTCTTGTTCTTTGTTCTTATTATTGTTCTTTGTTATTTTATTCACAACACGTTATCAGCACGAGTTTGCTCGAAAGATTTTGGTGCTCTTTGTTTTAATCCCAAAGTAGTTACCGAAACAAATTTGATTCTACGTTGAACCGAAGATAAGTTTTTTTCCCCACATTTTTGTTATTGATTGCTTTTATCTTGATATTTTAACTTGATCTTTATTTTTGAAAAAATATGGTAACATGTTTTGAAGGCTTGAGCGAACCATGGAATCTCGTCCAATTACCCTGGTTCTTGTTGGTGATTCTCGAAAAGATTTCAATTTGATATTGGCGATCACATGTACCATATATTCAATTTAGCTTGGAAAGTCTGGTATGTTTTACTTATTTACATATAGATATAATGATTGACTAATCACTCACAAATTAAAGGAATGTACTTGGATAGGTGACGATTCAATCTCGAGTATTAATGCACTTGGTTATGGTGTTTTCCATTTTGATGTGAATTTGATCAAACATCATTCAACCATTTTGATGTCATTGGTGTTGCATTGTTCTTTAACACCGCTTTAAGGTGATGTGCGTACATCCACATAAGAGGTTTATAAATTGGTTAATGTATTTTGGTATGGCTTGAATCAAGATAAAATCAAAAGAGGTATGTTTCTTCAATATGTTTATATTGAGATCAATTTTTATTTACGTTATTCTATTGGTGAAACCTAATATTTTAACCTTGTTTTGAGTTTTACATGTATTTAAATGACTTGGAAAGAGACGTGATATAAAGGGATTATGAGAAGCTGTCTCGTTCATTTGCTATGTCTCCATCGCTCTCGAAAGGAAAATCATTATCGGTAAAATCTATTTTCCCCTTAAATTATGATTTTAAAGTGCGATAAATCATGGTGAATTTCAATCTATAAAAAGATTGTCATAAAGTCTATATTTGCTCGAAAGATATATTTCTTCTTCGTCGTAAAACTCGACCATAGACTTCTCCCAATTTCAAGTTACGAAAATTCGTCTTGATCCAAAAGTTTTATGGGAGGCATTCCCTGAAGTGAATGCAAAACATGATGTTTATTCCATGCGATTATCAATGATGGGGCATTCCCTGAAGTGAATGCAAACATGGTAAATCATTATTCAATTAGAGACATAATTTCGATATAATCCAAGTATATTGGCTGGACATCTCGTTCTGCGAGGCTACTGGTCTCAAATGAGGGTTTTAAAGGACCATGTGGACATGTTTAACAATGCCGCGTACGAGGATTAAATCTTTGTTCTCTGTGATAAGGATATGTGAAAAAGGTTTTAAAGGCCCACTGGCTCTACTCCATTCCCTGAAGTGAATGTGAGATTATATTATGGAAGGAATAAAAACCACATTAGAAGATGTGCTCGTGGTCGAGGCTATGAATATAGACATGAAAAATATGGTCATTTTAAGAATACTTCTACCCACCGGTAGTGAGATTATAAGGATGCCAAAAGTGATAAAGATCATTCTATTGAAGTAAAACTCTTCTTATTACCAATGCGATGTTATAAACCATTAGCCTCGTACGTGTTGTACGTTGAAAAATCAAGAATCATTGAATGATAAAGGAAAGAAAATAGAAGCAAATTTTGTTTACGAAACATGACGAAGATGATACTGGTCCAACTTTATTTGGACATTGTTGGTCCAACTCATTTGGACGTTGTTGATTTTCTTATAACCCTCGAAAGGAATAAATTATATTCTATTTATTCTCATAACTTTGAAGAGAATTATTTATTTATTTTTATTTATTTTACTTTACGTTTATTTATTTTACACACATTAATTATTTACATTTTATATTTATATTTATATATTATGATATTTATTTATTTTGTTTAACATGATTACTTGTCAAATACAATCTATGGTGACAATTTATGCTCAACATAAGCATAAGATATATTTTCCCATTTAAATGCAAGGGAATAATGTGAGTACTATATCTCAAAGTACTGAAAATATTGATGCTCTAGAAGATCAATAAATTCTTGAGAGAAAGCACATTATGAAAAGTGCAGAATAATTACCGCTAATGGTAATAATATCGTCACCACTATAAGTGGAAATTTTAAGAGAGCAATATGAGCTCGCAAAATATCTCTTTGGGAATTATAGATAACATATGTTATTAATTGGCATTTGAAATAAACCAATATGGATATAAGTTCGGGTAGCCAAAAAGTCAGTTGAAAGCTCTAGAAGAGCTATATATTGCTACCTAAAGATAATTTTAATTGAAAGCTCCGAAAGAGCTAAATATGTTCCTATTTAAAGGAACAATTTTGATGGACGTACTAGACATGTACGAGTGAGATTGAATTAAATGTTATGGTAAACAAGAAGTTTACAAATTCAGAGATATATACACATATATATATAGTTGGCATGATCGGTTAGACCATCCTGATCAATAATGGTGCAAGAATTATTGAGATTTACATGCACATGTATTAAAAGAACCTGTAGTTCTTGTGGTGCTTATTTTAAAGGAATGAATTAAATTCCACTTATTAAAGAACGTGAAGTTCTTGTGTTTCTCAAAGGAATTGATTAAATTCCACTTACTAAAAGAACCTGGAGTTCTTGTGTTGTTTGTTCTCAAATAATATAGATGATCCCACTTACCAAAAAATTTAGAACTTAAAGTTCTTGTAGTGAAGTTGAGACTGTATGTCTTGCATATCTGAACGAAATATGGGCCCATATATCCACAAATGTGGAAAGTTTTATATGATTTTAGTAGATGCATCTACATTGTCTTGTCGACTTACAACCAGAAGTTTGTGAGATTGATTCTAAAAAGATTCAGATTATGCAGTTAGACTATTCGTCTTGAAAAGCTAGTGGGTTTATATTTTAGGCTATACCGGTTGTTACAAAGCCTATTGATTATGAAAAATACTGTAGAACTAATGTTTTGATATAATAATTGAAAATTTTTTTGGACTAATTTGAAAAGAATTTAAAAGTTGTTTTTAAGTCCAAACAACTTGAAATTATGTTTGAGGTATTTTAAGAGGTTTTTGGCAATGTTTTTCATGCTTTTATATAGCCAAACTTGTATTTTCAGAG
This sequence comes from Hibiscus trionum, assembly GCA_030270665.1. Classification (NCBI taxonomy): domain Eukaryota; kingdom Viridiplantae; phylum Streptophyta; class Magnoliopsida; order Malvales; family Malvaceae; genus Hibiscus; species Hibiscus trionum. The sequence continues at coordinate 53,777,635 of BSYR01000008.1, forward strand.
TACCAGTATCGATACGGTAAACCCCCGTACCGATACCTTTTTGCCTCAGTTTGGCCACTGTCAAAACCCGTATCGATACAGGCCCTTGCCGTATCGATACGGAGTGGGGTCGTTTCGATACGCCAGGTAAGCGTACCGATCCCATTTCAACTACCCCAACGGCTATTTCCCAACGGCCATTTAAATGTGAACCAGTACCGATACGCCCTCAAGCGTATTGATACGCCCAGGCTGGCAAGAGCCCAACGGCTAGTTCTTATGAAGGCCGTATCGATACCGTTCCACGCGTATCGATACCCATAGCTGCAGAACAGCATTTATGAAGGGAAATCAAGTCCTCAACGGCTCCAAATTGATCCCAACGGCTACAAACTCATTTGGGAGTATAAAAGGAACCTCCAAGCATCAAGAGAAGGCTAATGCTCACATTGTCAAACATCAAATGATCAAGAAAGTGTCTTAGTGCTTATTTGTCATTTCTTGTATAGACAAACACTAGTGAGCCAAAATTGTCAAATTTGCTCAAGTGTTTTAGGTTTTGGGTGAGTGCTTAATTGTGCAAACAAATACCTAATAGAGGGTTTAAGTTTGCTTTGTTTATCTCTTTGTAAAAGAGGGTTTTGATCAAGGCTTTGGGTAGAAGCTTGATCGTTTGTAAGGGTTACCTCCTAAGCCTAGAAAAGGGGACGAATCAATAGTGGATTGATTGTGAAATCCTTAGTGGGGAGCTAAGGTAGTGGATGTAGACCTTGGTTAGAAGGTTGAACCACTATAAATCATTGTGTCCATTTCCATTCTAGCTTCCTAAACCCTAACACCCAAAAATCCACCTCTCCACCACTTGGTAAGCAACATTGGTTGATCGAATCGAGCTTCACACAACTCAACAAATACGGTTTAGCAAATTTTTTTGGATGCCTCCTATTTAATAGCTAAACTGTGAGAACGAAACATTTATTATTTATATGGTATTTCCATATAGCAACACTTATACGCATCAAACCAACGAGTTATAATAAACTCCCTATTATGATTTGACTTTTGGTCAGAAGTCATATTTTCCATTTTTGAATTTTTAAATGTGCGATATATAGTTGAATTGCTCCACCATAACGCACAAAATGGGCAAGTAAAAAGGGTTGAGAATATATATTGAGTACGAGTCTCCTTTTATGTTTAAATTCTTAAACATTAATTGGAGAATCATTTATGACATGATTTTTCTCAACATTAGGGGGAGATAATAATCAGCTAGATAGAGGAAAATGAATTATCATTATCTAGATTCTCGTATATGAACTAGAAGTTCATAAAATAATTCATGTTATTACATGTCAGCTGCCAGACATATTTACTGACCTAATGAGAGTAATTAAGTCTCATATACCAGCTGAAATGCTCTAAGTTTAAATTACATGTTAGAGCAAGAGAATGTAAATCATGCCTGAAGCATGATAGTTGAAATGGTTCCAATGATCAAAATTCTCGTAAATAGAAAGTAATATGAGATGGTCATATATTGGAGGCGGGTGCTCCTGAAGAGACCCAAGACATAACTAATAATAAAACTCTTGAAGAGTTTTAGGTACCTGAAATAAAGATTGAAATCTTTAATAGATCTCGATGAGTTATGCCATTACGAGAATGGAACTAGAAAATTGAAAAGTTGTCGACAACGATTTTACAAATAGTCTTAAAAAGAATACTTCTATAGAAGTAAAGAAAGAAAACGAGGATCTTGTATAGAAATCTATCAAGAAGTATATATATTGAATTGGTCAATATAGAAAGACGCTTTGAACTTCTAAAAGAGAAGTATTTGGACCAACAGTCCAAACACCTAAAGGTGTAATGCAAGTGAGGCACAAATAAGTAGTCGTAAATACGACAAATTATGATTTATGAAGAGTTTTAATTACTTCATGGTGGATGCAATTACTTTGGCAGTATGAAATATATTACATGCGTCTAATTATTTATGGATCCCTATTTATCCTTAAAGGATTTAAAATGCTAAAAGCATTTGAATTTTTTTTAGAAAATTTATTTAGACATGTCTCATTGAATATTTTGGCGCATTTGATATAATCGCCTTAGTGAGTACTAATTGAGGAAGTATTATAAGAATGATAAGATTTTCTTATGTATTTTATAAAGGAATTTGAATCAAGATTCATTATATTATTAGAACTCCCGAAGAGCTTTCAAAGCATTTGGTTATTTAAGGAAAGGATTTGAGAAAAAAAATCTTGAGATGTGGTTTTGTATCGACCTAAAGATCGAGCACTTAAATATGCGTTTTTGTCTATAAATGGACATAAGTTGAAAGAATCTTAAAGAAGATTCAATATGGATTATTGGATGTGAATAAAGATAATTATATCTTTTCTTAGTTTTGAAGCACCATATATTAGTTGGTCAAGCAATATCCATGGATATACAAAGATCATTACATTTAGATCTTTAAACATTCGTTGATGCCTCCTCAAATGTCGTAGAAATAATTGTTATGCACGAAGCAAGCCAAAAATGTGTTTGGCTAAAACCATTGACCCAACATATCCAAAAGATATGTGGATTTACTTTTACAAGATATGATAAAAGCTACCTTGTGTGAAGATAATGCAAGATGTATATCTCAGTTTGAAAGTGGATACATCATGGAACATATTACTCCAAAGTTTCATCCCTCACGATCTTTAGAAAAGTAATATTCAAGATTGAATTATGAAGATTCAAAGATCTTCTGTGATGTTTTCATGAGGGGGAGTAAATACGCGTTGCACTCTTTTTCCCTTAACCGAGGTTTTGTCCCAATGAGTTTTCCTGGTAAGGTTTTTAATGAGGCAACATGTTATGCGTATTAAAGATGTGTGTACTCTTTTTCCTTCACTAATGAATTTTTTTTTCCATTGGGTTTTATCTTAGTAAGGTTTTAACGAGACACGTTATCTTCATAGACATCCAAGGGGGAGTGTTATGAATATTTATCTATGTGGATGTCTATCATGATTAGAACTTTATCTAAGGAGTTTGATTTATTTATTATTAGGAATATTATCTCTATTAATTAAAGTTTAATGTATTATGTACTTCTTATGCCTATAAATATAAAATAGATGATTAATTGAAGGCATTGTACACATAATTCTATATTTGAGAATAATACAAATCTCCCTCTTTCTCTCATCTCTTTGTTCTTCCATTCTTATTCCTTGTTCTTATTATTGTTCTTTGTTATTTTATTCACAACAATTAATATATTTTTAAAAATAATACTAAAATAATATTATTTTGAGTATTTATGATTTGGAGTAAAAAGTTGAGAAAATGTATTACATTGACTTGGAAAATAAATTACGTTAATCAAAACATTTTACACCAACCAAACATAAGAAAATTGGAAAAATATTTTCGTAGGATAATTTACACGAAACAAACATACAATAAAATTAAAGATTTATATTCAATACACATATAGTGGAAACAAAAAGTTTCCATACACGTCTTAGTTTTAAGGTTTGAGTTATAATTCAGGCTTTAAAGGTTATGAGTTTATGTTTAGGGGTTTATAATTTAAGGATTATGGTTAGAATTTAGTGTTTAGGGGTAGATTTTATGTTTTATATGATATGGTTTAGAGTTTAGGGTAATATGATTATGGATTTGAGTTTTAACTTATAAACCCTAAATTATAACCTCAAACCTTAAATTCTAACCACATCCTATCAATTCTAAACCATTGAACCTAAACCCCTAATATCTAAACCCTAATCTAACCATAAACCCTAAAATTAAGGTGTTTGTGGAATTTCCCCCACTATATGTGTATTAAATAATTACTCTAAAATTAAAGTTAACTTATTATCTTATTCTCTAGCATTTAACTTTACCTTTTTAAATTTTAATTACAAACTAGTTTTCTCTCCCAAATTTCCTACCATAGCTAAGTTTTCTTTCATCTTTTTGTTTGGCGGGTGAAGACACCAGTTTTAGTAGTGATTGTCGATTATCAGTAATTATTATTTCGCTTTTTATATAATTTTATTTTTTTCTCGAGTTTTTCAATTTTTAATAAGAATCTTTGTTCTCGTGACGTATTTTCCTTTACCTTTGTGACATGTTTTCCTTCGCTTTTGTGGTACGTTTTTCTACTATTTGGCACGATTTTTGCATACCGTGACGGTGGTTTAGTGCTCGTCCAGAGATTCTCGCGGTGATTGTTTTTTGATTTGTATTTGTCGGCGGTCATAAAAAGTTTGATTTTCATTGGTGGTTGTTTGTCGATGTAATCATAGCAGTTTAGCGGAGCAATCTGCCTGATAGTTTGGTTTGCTCACCACTCCCTTTTCACTTCGTAAAGCGTCTCGTTTAGATAGAGACAAGAATATTTACGAAGGTTTATGGATTCTTTAATGATGCATGTCAATCTCAAGGAATAGTTACTTTTCTTTGCACCTTTAAGTTTCATATTTTATTTTTACATGAATATTTGGTGAATTTAGTCTTATTTTTCTCTTTTTGACTGTGTTGCATTTGTGATACACACTGACGGGAGTATGGAGGAGTAGGGCTAATTTTTTTTCCAGCTTTGTCCTCTTATATAATTTTTTTACAAATTGATTTTTTTTAACCCCCCCTCACTTACAATTATTTTGCCCTCAGCCTCCAAATCTTAGCTCCATCCCTAGTGATACATTCAATTGTTTTCTTTAATAAAATCCAGTTACAATCGTTGAAAAACTTTACTTTTAAAAAAATCAAATATCTATAAATATCCTTATTTCCAATTTCAATATTCATCCCATACAAGTAGGAAAGCATAGTATATAATTCAAGTAGTTATATAATATCTTTCCAAGAATAAATATATTTAAAAAAATCCAATCACATACAAGTAGGAAAGAATAGTATTTAATTCAATTAGTTATATAATATCTTTCCTAAAATAAATATATTTTAAAGTTTAGAAAGATCCAATAACACATATTTTTAATTTTATTTGGAAAATAGGCAAGGCGTGTGAAATGATCAAGGCAGCAAACTGCAAACCCAAAAATCCTGAACCAACTAAAACAAACAAAACACCAAGACATAAGTTTTACCACGCTCCTTGTAATGTTAAAAACTAATTAATGTTAGAAATTCGAGATGTATATTTTAATTATAATTTATATTTTATTTTAGGGTAATCTTCACCAATGGTCCCTTTCGTTTAGGGTGTGTTTTATTTTGGTCACCATAATTCAAAAAAAAATTATTCTGGTCACTAACGTTTAAAATCGTTTCTATTTTGGTCCCTTAGCCGTTAGTCTCCGTTACTTTAAAAAATTAGTTTCTAATTTAACCCCCAAACTTTCAAAATTTTATTTTTCACCATCTTCCCCAAAAATTATAAAACTAAAACCCCATAAAATTAAATCAATGGTTATAACCCACCACTACAACCCATTCCCCCAAGATTAAAAGCGTCAACTTCCACTGTAAGAGCTTTGACAACGATGCTTATAATCTTTGCACTGCCTATCAGAAATATAGTTTAACTATTCTCTAGACTTTGAAATACAGGCTAAAATATTTGAAATATAATTAGATTTTAAGTTTATTTTCGTCCATAGGAAGAAGAAAGTAGATTTGTCATAATGACAGTGCACAAGTGAACTACCTTTAAAGGAGGAGCAGAGTATATGTATGATAGCAAGGATCCTCCCAAAGCAAGGTAAAATACAATAGGGGTGTTATGCCCTGCCTATAAAGATGGATTAGAACTGCTTCATCTTTGTACATCTTTTGCGTGAAATGTGCTAATTATTTGGAATTACCTACCCACACGTCTAGTATACCAGCTATGCCAAGGCCTCCTAAGAGTAGCAACCAGATTTGGCTAATAACCTGCAAGAAGATTTTAATAAATATTCAAAGTTTCAAACATAACACAAACCAGTTATATACACCTCATTCTCAGATATTGCTCCAGAAGGGATTGGGCGATAAGGCTCGTTAATTGCATCAATTTCTCTATCATACCAATCATTGAGAGTCTGAGAAGGTCAAATTAGCCATTTAGCCAACCGATTTTGCAGTATTCAAGTTGAATATCCCTTTTCTCATTAAACTATATCTCTGATAGGCAGTGCAAAGATTATGAGCATCGTTGTCAAAGCTCTTGCAGTGGAAGTTGACGCTTTTAATTTTGGGGGAATGGGTTGTAGTGGTGGGTTATAGCCATTGATTTAATTTTATGGGGTTTTAGTTTTATAATTTTTGGGGAAGATGGTGAAAAATAAAATTTTGAAAGTTTGGGGGTTAAATTAGAAACTAATTTTTTAAAGTAACGGAGACTAACGGCTAAGGGACCAAAATAGAAACGATTTTAAACGTTAGTGACCAGAATAGTCTTTTTTGAATTCTGGTGACCAAAATAAAACACACCCTAAATGAAAAGGACCATTGGTGAAGATTACCCTTTATTTTAAATATAGCAATATAAGAAAATAAAACCAAATTTCTATCTTTCCTTTTGTACCTGCAAAATTTCTCACTTCTGAGTTTAAACGCTGCCACTCAATAAACAAAAAGGTTCTTTCTCTCCGAAATTTTTTCCCATCTTTACTTAATAATTCCCCACTTGGAAGAAACGAAAACCCCAAAAGTCAAAGCTGTTTCTTTTCCTCAGTCTGTCTCTGTAGCTTGAGGTAAGGCTCTTCCAAGTCTCATCATTTGTGTGTTTATTTTAATTTTGGGTCCTTTTTTAGATGCCACACAATTGTATATTTGATGAATTTGCTGTCACTTCTATAGAGAAAATTGGTTCCTTCTTTTATTGTTTTATTTGAATAAACTGTACCAAATGATGATACCAAAAAGAAAGAAATGGACCGAAGCTGAAGAGAAAACCCTAATCGATAAATATGGTGAGATGGTTGGTGATGGAACGCTTGCGAAAATGAAAACCCGAGAGAAAAAGTATAAGCCTATTGCTTGTCACGTGAATTCTGTGCATCATGCTCGTGATTCTATTGCATATCCATGGCAATGGTCTTGGAAGGATGTCTCCACTAAGGTGCAAAATATGAGGCATCAATATTTGCTTGTTAAGCAGAAGATTAAGAAACCTGACGCAGTCGTTGATAATCTGGTGGGTGGAGAGTGCACTGGGGATGATGACTTTGATTGGTTAGAAGGGCTTACACATTGGTCGAACTTTTTGCGGTACAAGGAAGTTTTTGGAGATGTCGCCGTTTCGTATAATAGTACCACCAATAACAATAATAGTAATAACAGTAGTGATACGATGGCGGCGGTTGCGAACGAGGAAAGGGAAAATGGAGGGAGATTTGTTGGAGATAACGGGATGGAGATTGTGGAGTTTGGCAAAATGGGTCAATCCGGGGATGGGGATTTTGCAGGAATTGATGGGGGAGAGAATGGGGTGTTAGGTTTGGGTTTTGAGTATGACGGTGATGAAGGAGAGGGGAATTATAATGGTAACGATCAAGTGAGGGAGGAGGGAGACGATGGTTTGTTCTACGAGGAAGTGGAACCGAATGAGTCAAATTTGAAAAAGAAAAGGAAAGTATTGAAGGGTTTAGAGAAGAAGGCCTTCGGGTTTCTTGTGAACCAGTTAGGGCAGTTAAGGGAATTGGAGGCTCGGTATGAGCTACGTGAGGGAGAGAGAGAGCGAGACAGGAAAAGAAAGGAGAGTGTTCGATTGGAGCTTGAGAAAGAATGGGAAAGAAAGTTGGAAGAAAGAGAAAAGGGGAAGGAAGAAAGAGAGAAAGCTAGGGAGAAGCTGAGAAGGCAGAGAATCAGTGAGTGGGAAGCTATGGAGAAGGAAAGTGAAGAGAAAGAAAGAAAAATAAAAGAAGTGGATTCTATACAAGAGAGTGAATGGGAGGAGAGGTTGAATAGAAAGAAATCAGAATGGAAAAAGAGGATGGATGAAACGCTAATTCAGCACCGAGCAGAAATGAACCAGATGCAGACGCGTTTTCTTCACGAGCAACAAAATCTTACTAGCCAGTTACTTGGGATTGTTTCTCAATGGACTGGTCATCCAGCAGCACTTTCAGACCATACTGCTGCCAGCAATCATTATCTTTCACAAATGATGCAAAATTTACACCAGGTGAATGGTATGGTTCATGGAGATGAGAGGGTTGATGCGGATAATCAAGATGACCAATTCATTGTTGATGGATGATATCATATCGGCAAACATCAACTCCTTGGACAAGAGAATAACTCGAGGTTGTCTGAGAAAGTTTGCTGCAATGAGAAGTGTAAAGGTCAGGAATTGTTAACTGCATATTGCCAAGAACTTTCTGCTAGATTTGTATGCATACCAAACTATTTAGTTCGAAACGTAGTAATAAGGGCTTTAGGTTCTGTTTTGGCCTTTTCTTCTGTTCATCCTGTTGTTACTATATTTGTTAAATATAATTGAAATCCTATTCTAAATTGGTATTATTTTTGTTCTCCTTTTTTCTTTCATTTACTCTATTAGTATCTGGAACTACTTGAATAAAAGAGGGGATTTTTTGCAGCTGACTTCAACTATGTCCGATTAAAGGTCCATCAAGTGAGATGAATTATATTTTGGTCTTGTGTAGCTAAAGGAGATTGAAAAAGCTGTAATAAGAACATAGTTAACTTTATATGTTGTGTTCTTGGTGGGATCAGACATGAGCTTTTATTTCTGGGAACCAGTAGAAGCATCTTAGAAATCGATTGTCTTAATGTTTATTGACATATTATTTGCAAACTGAAAGTCTGAAATTGGATATTAGTGCTTTGTCAAAACATCTTACTTTCTATTTCAAGTTAGGGAAAAAAATGGTGTCTATATTCTTGTATAGTTTAAGGCTTTTTTAAGTCATCATTTTTGTAAGTTTCGAAGACTGATGAACGCACATGTAGAGATGGTATAATTTATATAGTTATATTTCCTATGAAGAGCTCAGAAGGGGAAGAAGAGCATAATACATAATAATTTTCGAATGAAACTTTACTGGCTTTCTATTTTCTATGTCACATTCTTTTTGTTTTTTACTTTGCGACCAGTGGATGATGATTTAACCCTATATTTAGGGAAACAAAGGATTTGATACTTATTCTCTTGAGGAAAGTTGGCATCCATGCTCTATGTTCGTTTTTCTGCTTAAGGGCATATTATATTGACTGAATGAGAGTACTTTGCACATTTTCATGCACAATATGCTTTTATGTTACTTGGACTTTTTCAACTGCCGGTAAAAAAATATGCTTTTATGTTACTTGGACTTGTGTGTGGCTATCGGATACCTTACAATTCTTCTGAGTTCTGTTAATTTTAAATAGTCCCTATTAATGTTCAAAGAAAATGAAAACTCAGAGCAACATAGCTTTTAAGTTGTTGCGCATATAGTCTGTGTAGGATAGTATCATGAGGTGTTTGATGGAAATTATCTGTTTGTGTTTCCCTTGAGTCTTTTTACCCATAATATACTGTGATTGCTATCTTGTTGATCTAAGTGTCTACTTTTTGCACGCTGTTTCAAACTTGGTTCAGAATTATCATTTGATAGATTGAGGTTGCTGGAGTTTAGCCGGAGTTAAAGGACCCTAAACTCTAAACCCTTAAACCCTAACTGCGCTTTCCCCATTACTGTTTCTTCCATGCAAGCCTATGATGAATGATGAAAACTCGCCCAACCGAGTTAACGAATTATTGTACAACGACGAACCAAACGTGAGATTACAATGCTCCCATGCAAGATTGGGTTTTTCTTGCTCATTTGGTAGTACCATATACTTGACCCTAAGCCCAAGTGAACCCCAAATCATTTGAAACTTGCATAGAAACAAATTTTACTTAAACTGGGTGTTCTACGTTTAATTAATGTAGAGTAAACAAGATCTACCAAAAATTAGGGACACATGTGAATGGCACATGTCATCCCCGAAACGTCCCTTGAATCATGGTATTCATCCTCAACCATTTTTAATGGTACCATGTCAACATGGGATGTCCTCAGTATGTACCCTAGTGGTCCCTGAAAATGTCAGTAGATCCCCATACCACCGGTCAGTATCTCACCACCATGGTCTACTAGTCTGTCGACTAACCTCACTGCCCCCGAATTCCATTACCCAATAGAACCACCATGACCAACACCCACTGCTACCAACACTTACACCACTTCATTAGCCTCTAAAGCTAGCCGATGGAAAAGTGGAAGAACAATAGATTACATCAACACACAGTCATCAACACACAGTCATCGCACCATCAATTCCAAGGTGATGGAAAAGTGGACTACATTCACAAGCCGATGGAAAAGAGGAGGAACAATAGATTACATTGACGGTGGTGGCTACCAAAACAGACTATCGGAAGAGAAGAACGGCGCCATAGGAAAAATGAATTTTGAAGATAAAAATAAATTGGGAAAAAAGACAACCTGATTTTTCATCTAATGTCCCATGTGGGTTTGTAACAACTCAAAACTCAGCAGGCTATGTTGGCCACGTTTTTCCTGACCCGCGGTTTGTGAGAAGTCCAAAATTTGAGCAATTTGGTACATTTTCCTTCGTTTTTATGGCCCATCTAACATTTATTAATTATTATCATAATAATAATTTTAAATGTTATTTCATAGTAGTATTATTATTACTTCTAATATATATATATTTACATTTTATACTGTTATTTTATTATTATTACCTTTATATTTTCACTACTACATATATGCATGTCTTACATTATTATTATTATTATTATTATTATTATTATTATTATTATTATTATTATAGTAACAAATATTTTCTTCGAGACAACATGACCCCTTTTTAAGGTATCAATTTTGGGCGGTGGGGGATGCTTCTACCTTCTCCATGCGTAATCAACTCCTGAACCCGACCATGATCTTGGTACAGACGCATACTAGAATTAACGGGTATTCGGTCTTAACCAACTCAGAACAATCGATTTCGACTCAAAACCATGACGAGCTTCCAAAGGCCCAACCAATTTCAGCCCAAATAAAAACAGCGTTGGCAACTTGACGACTCGACTGAGACCATTTAAGAGAGTCAAGCCACATAAAAAGGGTATATGTTGTCATTTGCACCATTATATGAGCCTTTTACTCGAGCTTCGTTCTATTTTAAGTGGGGGCAAAATGCTACTCCTTCATGAGGTTAACTTTCGTACATGATAGTAGTTGCCTTCGGGGTCCATATGCTTTATGACTTTGTGAGATGTACCTCCGCATAGTCATAGAGAAATAGATCCCTCTGAATTGAACTCAATTCATAGGAACCTATAATAGGTGAGGACTGAGGGCCTTACTAGCCATAGCATGCGCGCATATATATATATATATATATATACTAGCCATGTTGAACATATCCTTTAGTGGTTACCTACCTAGGTACACAAGAGAAACACAATGTTTTACTTACTTTTGTACATATGTTTAATTATGTTCATTTTTTATTTGATATAATGACATGTGGATAAAAATAAAGTAGGTTGGTTTTAATTTGATAAAGCATGTGGGCAAGATTTTTTTTTCTCCGATGATGCATTTCAAGTAGCAAACATGTGGTAGATTGTTTTTGTTGAATAAAACATGTTGGGTAGCAAGCATGTATGAGTAAGATTCATGTTTACAATTTCTGCCTCTTTAATATTTTCCTTCATACTAACTAGATTTTTGTTGTTTTCTTAAGAACTAATGTTTTGATATAATAATTGAAAAATAGTTTTGGACTAAATTGAAAAGATTTCAAAAGTGCCTTTAAGTCCAAACAACTTAAAAATATGTTTGAGGATTGTTTTAAGAGGTTTTGAAGTGTTTTCTAAAGCCAAACTTTACAAAACCACCCAAGTGTTTCGAAACACCCTTAGGCATTTCGAAACAACCATTCACAGTTTCAAAACGTTCCGAAATAGCTCCGCATGTTTCGAAACGGGCTTTAATCTGGGTGAGAATTTTGCTTAGCGTTTTGATACGGCCTCACCGTTTCAATACGCCTATGTGGCAAAGACCTCAACGGTCAAAATCCCCAACAGCTATTTTCCCAACGGCTTTTCAATTTGCAGCTCAACTGTCACTCGTTTCGAAACGGGGTTGCCATCGTTTCGCTACGAATCAAGGTGTTTCGAAACAGATTGTTGCTTCAAACTTCAACGGCTAGTTTTGAAGAGGGGTGTTTCGATACGGGCCCGACTGTTCTGAAACGGACAACACCAGAACTACAATTAATGTGGGAAATAAAGTCTCCAATGGCTCCAAAACAACCCAAACGGTCCTCAACGGCTTCAAACTAATTTGAGAGTATAAAAGGGATCTACAAGCATCAAGTAATGGTTAATGCTTCAATTGTTACAACACTATGATGAAAAATTGTGTCTTGAGCTTTAATTGTAAATTCCTTGCTTAGACAACACTAGTGAGCTTAACATTGTTATATTTGCTCAAGTGTTTAGGTTTTGGGTGAAAGCTTTATAGTGCAAACAAATACCTATTAGAGGGATTTCAAGTTTGCTTAAGAATTTCTCTTGTAAGAGAGTGTTTGATTAAGCTAAGGGTAGTTAGCTTAATCGTTGTAACAGTTTCCTCCTAAGCCGAGAAAAGGGGACAAAATTCTAGAGTGAATTTGTTCAAATCCTTAGTGGAGAGCTAAGGTAGTGGATGTAGAGCTTGGTTAGAAGGTTGAACCACTATAATTCCTTGTGTCTTATTGTCCAATTTTCACCTCCCACTAAAACACCCAAAAATCCAATCTTCTCCAAACTTGGCAAACACATCGGTTGAAGGAATCGAGCACCATAAAACCCAACAATTGGTATCATAGCTTGGCTCAATCGAAGATGATTAACATCCTATTGAGGTGATCCCGGAAGCTCGATACAACATATCAACTAACCGATCAAATGAAGCAATCCATCGACAAGCCACCATTCTTCGACGGAACATACTATGCCCATTGGAAGACAATAATAGAGTTTTTCATGAAGTCCAAGGACTACAAGCTTTGGGACATAGTAGAAGATGGTCCGTTCGTGCCACAACGAAGGAAGGCAGATTGGAGCGTGGATGATCGCAAAAAGATGGAGCTCAATTGTAAAGCCTTGCACATCATCTTTTGTGCATTGAGCCCTAACATCTACGAGAAGATGTCTTCTTGTGAAGATGCCAAGGAAGTTTGGAACAAGCTCGAAGTTACATACGAGGGGACAAACGAAGTAAAGGAGACCAAGATCGGCCTCCTCAACCTAGAGTATGAAAACTTCAAGATGGAACCGGATGAGGACATTACGAAGATGTTCGATAGATTCTCCACCATCACCAATGGACTCAAAGGCTATGGAGAAGCCATTCCAGAAGAGAAGCTTGTCCGAAAGCTCATCTACTCCCTTCCCGAGTCATGGGACTAAAAAAGGACCGCCATCATCGAAGCCAAGAATCTCAAGACTTTGAAGCTTGATGAGCTCATGGGGTCACTTCTCACTCACCAAATAATGAAGAAAAACAAAGAAGAGGAGAAGAAGAAGGAAGATATTAGAGCTACGGGAGAGAAGAAGCTCAAAGAACTTGGCATCAACACAAATGTCATTGCTCTCAAATCCTCCACATGCCATCATGTAGATTCAAGTGAGGAGGAAAGTGATGATGAAGAGATGGTCTATCTCTTCAACAATTTGCCCAGTTCATGAAGAATAAAATTGAAAGATCTTATCATGAATCGAAGAAGAAGATGAAAGAAACCCACAAGTCCAACAAGAAGGGATCATCTTCAAAGAAAGCATTTATGGCCACATGGAGTGATGAAGACTCCACCGACGATGAGGTAGCCCACCTATGCTTGATGGCCCTCAATGAGGGGGAGGTAACTTCTAACTCATCTATTTCAAATTCATATACATTTGATGACTTACAAGATGCCTATGATGATTTGCTTTTGGACTTCAAGACATTATTTTCTAAGAACACAAATTTGATTTCAAAATTGAAAAATGAGAATGATTTGCTTTCCAAAACAAATCTTGAGTTTGAAGCAAAATTGAAGGATTTTGAACAAAAAGTTTCACATTTGCAAAACTTGCTTCAAACAATGGAAAAGGACCGTCAACAAGAAATTGATGATCTTAAAAAGGAAAGAGATTTGATTTCCAATGAACTTCTAAAGAAAAATGATTTTGGAAAATCAAATTTTTATGTAAGACAATCTAGTGCCCCTAGATTCATAAATGGAAAATGTTTTAGAAGTGTTTGGATCCCAAAAAGACTAACCACTTCAACTAAAAAGGATGATGTAACCCCCTTAGCCTGGTCTAGACACTTGACCTGAACTATGAAGATTACACGGGGAAAACCAAAGTCAACCTTGATTAACGACCTTTTTTTCCTTTTTATATTTTCTAAATGCAATATTATGCCTATGTGATCACTCAAGATCATAGGAAGGAAAGACACAGCGATCAGAATTCATTTAGGGGTTTAATTGTAAGAATTAGACTTTTAGGGACCAAAACGTAAATTTTGCAAAAAGATGAGGACTTTGCAAATTTTAAGTTACCAATATATAATTAGTCATGTTTCATGCGTCTCTGTCAAATATCAACTTAATTAGACATTCCAAACTCAACCAATTGCATCCACAATCGTCAAGGACTAAAATGTAAGAAGCAAGAACTTGAAACAATTCAAAAAGCAGACCAACGGTCAAGTGTTTCGAAACTCCGACCCTTGTATCAAAACGGCCGTATCGGAACAGGTTTAACCGTTTCGGTACTCGGGTGCGTTCCGAGACCCGTATCGAAACATGGCTCTCAAATAGCTAAAGTGTTCCAAAACCCTCTTACCCGTTCCGAAACAGATAAGGGTGTTTCGATACACCCAGCCCTGCAACTATATATTTTTCTAGTTTTTCACATCTTTACACATTCAAACACATCCCAAATGATAGCATAACACACCAACAACATGATTAAACATCAGAGATCACTATTTGAGGTTTAGGCTAAAGCATGGCATCAAACATATGTTCATTGAGTCTATAGGCATGCTCCCTAGTCATGAAAACCATATGCAAGCCACAAGCTACAAACTAAACCACATAGGACAATTACAAACTTCAAATACCATATTAAACTTGCAACAAACATAGTGAGTTCAAAACATATCTCCCAAAACCAACCATAGGTCCCCATTGCCAAATATCATTACTAAAGCATACGAAAACATCACCATACATGAGCTTCTCACTTCCTTGGATGTCCTTAGCCTCCTTGCTGCCCAAAAATGTCTCAATTATCTGTATTGTTGGTAAAAGAGAGCATAAGCACATTTGCTTAGTGAGGCAAGCTCTAAGAAAACCAACACAACAATGCATCTTTAAAACTCTATCTCAAAAACCATTTTCTACAACATGCTCTTTCTATCCCATGCTTGAAAATCATTTCAAAGCAATTCTCCATTTGAAAACACATGTACCTTTATTCTAATTCATGCATTAAACCAATGCAAATCTCATGGCAAAGCCATACACATGCTTATTGAAAACAAAAGCATTTCATACCATAAATCTCATATGCATTTCTCATAGCATAAATCATCTCAACATTTGGTACATGTGAATCAAATACAATTTCATATATTGGCATTTCATATTACATCTTTACTCGGATATGCGGATTAGCTTGACTTAAAGTCAAGTCCTACCCCGATGGAATCTCATATCACCAGACTCTCATGGCGGTATCTCTCTTCACCACAAAGCTTGGGTATTTCACCAAGTCCTACCCCGATGGTATCTCTCATCATTGGATTCTCACTTTGGATCGGGATGGCACTACCCCCATTGCCCGACTCCAAAGAGCACGTACGAATTTTTAGTTTATAGTGCACTTTCATCATATTGGTCGACCAATTATATCCGGTAATTATCTCATCATTTATGCCAATATATTATATTAAAATCATTATCTCACCTACTGTTTTGATGCAACATTTCTCAAATCTTTCTCATCTCATTTCAAAACCATATCTCATGCTTTGTATTAAATCAAAATCTCAAAACTCTTTACTACAACATGCTATCTCATGAAATCAATACATAGCATCAACTCATGCTACAAATCATGCATAAAACAGTAGGAATTTGTCTATCTCAAAACAAGAGCATGTAAAAGCATTTAGGGGCATCAACCACATATCGAGAGCAAATCTAGCCATACTTACTTCCGGACTTAGGATGGTGTTTCAAACCAAACCTAAATCCCCAAACCTTGTTTCCTTGTCCCTCAAGGACTTCTAAAACCATTCGCACTCACCAATTACGTTTTGCTTGCTTGCCGAAACGATATCTAGGCTTTTGGCACCTCCGGATCAACACCAAAAGCATCCAAAGATGTCTCCCCTGTTTATTACACATAAGAGCAGAGGATTAATGCATCATCATGCATTGAAATCACCAGCCACTCATTTAAACTCGCTGCACTACTCAAAAACACCATTTCGGCTACCCAAAATAACCAAAATCATCTCCAACCTTTTCCAAAACAAAGCCCATCCAAGATCTATCAATTCTAATCATTTCTAAACCTCAATTAACACCAAAATCATCATAAACATGTCCTTATATCTCCACCAACAACAGAACACCAAGAACACTCCAAAAACCACAAATCTAGCATCTAAAACATAGGAAACCAATCCTATTCGGGAATCATTGGTTAAAACCTCATTCTTAACATCAATTACCATCCAAAATACATTAGAAATCAACCTCAAAATAGAGCCTAACAAAGAGTTACGAAAATCATCAAGATCTCACCAAGAATCTTGAGTTTTATAATAATTTCATGCTTCTAACATTAAAACAACTCAAAAATCATTAACAAAGTATTGAGTACTTGGGAATTTCAGTAAAGAACTGATCATTAGAGGAGAAGGACGAAGCTTACCTCTAATGGCTGTTTTCTTCTCAATTTGGGCAAGATTTCTTGAAAATCCAAAGTAAAAACAAAAGGATTTGATGAGATAAAGATTAGAAATCCTTAGGAGAATGAAATCTCAGCAAAAGAAATGAAAATCAGAGATTAATTGGTGAGGAAATTGTGTTTGGCTTAGTGGAAGTTGAGAAAAAATGAAAAGACGGAAAAAGATCGTAAAGTAGTTATGGAAAGTCAAAATAGGATTTCTCTCTTAATTCTTTTTATTAAATCATTATTAAAACACCTAAATTAAAGAGAAATCTGATGAAAAACATTTTGGGTAAAATTAACTCCTTAAATATTCAAAGTTTCAATCCTTTACAAAACAATCACTAGTCAACTTTTGCAAAAACTGCAATTTGGTCACTACACCGAAATATAGTATTTCCAAATCACATTTTGTAAATTTTTTTTCACCATAACCATTTATATAACAAATGAGGATTTTTAGATATTTTTTCCATATTTTTAAAGCATCCCGAACTAGGTGTTCCCTAAACCCCCTTAAAGATTCGAACCATTCTCGACCGACCCGATTCAACCTCTAAAACATCTAGGCCCAAAACCAGGGCGTTACAGATGGAATTGAAAAATGGATTCCTAAGGGGACTAAATTTTGTGCAACTAACATTTATAGATCCAAAGCAATTTGGATACCAAAATTTGTATGATTGTCTTGATTAGGTGTGATGGAGATGTTCAACAAGTCCAATAAATGAGGGGGAGCTCCACGCACACAAAGAAGAACACTTGAAGAACGAAGGCTTCACATCCTCCCTTGGAGTTCAAGTGTTTCTAAAATCTAGTTGTTTTTATTCGCTTAATTCAATTTACTTCCTTTTAATTCAACTAGATTATCATGTGTTGGACTAACATCTTTTGATGATGCTTTGAGTAAGGGGAGCCAATTTTAAAACCAAAGCTCTTATTTTTGTCATTTTTTACCTCCTAAGTTATTTTGAACTTAAAGTTATTTAAAGTCTTTTTGATATAACAAAAAGGGGGAAAATGGTTTGAAAAATTGCATTTTCAAGAGAATAAGGTGGAGCTTTAACTTCTTTCAATTTTTGAAATATCTTATTCAAATTTTTAAATACAAAGGGGGAGAATCCCAAACAATTTTTCAAGGTGGTTTTATTATATCAAAAATGGGGAGATTGAAGAACTAATGTTTTGATATAATAATTGAAAAATAGTTTTGGACTAAATTGAAAAGATTTCAAAAGTGCCTTTAAGTCCAAACAACTTAAAAATATGTTTGAGGATTGTTTTAAGAGGTTTTGAAGTGTTTTCTAAAGCCAAACTTTACAAAACCACCCAGGTGTTTCGAAACAACCATTCATAGTTTCAAAACGTTCCGAAACAGCTCTGTCTGTTTTGAAACGGGCTTTAACTTGGGTGAGAATTTTGCTTAGCGTTTCGATACGGCCTCACCGTTTCGATATGCCTATGTGGCAAAGACCTCAACGGTCAAAATCCCCAACGGCTATTTTCCCAACGGCTTTTCAATTTGCAGCTCAACTGTCACTCGTTCTGAAACGGGGTTGCCATCGTTTCGCTATAGATTGCTGCATCAGACTTCAACGGCTAGTTCTGAAGAGGGGCGTTCCGATACGGGCTCAACATTTCTGAAATGGACAACACCAGAACTGTAATTAATGTGGGAAATAAAGTCTTCAACGGCTCCAAAACAACCCAAACGATCCTCAACGACTACAAACTCATCTGGGAGTATAAAAGGGACCTCCAAGCATCAAGTAATGGTTAATGCTTCAATTGTTACAACACTATGATGAAAAATTGTGTCTTGAGCTTTAATTGTAAATTCCTTGCTTAGACAACACTAGTGAGCTTAACATTGTTATATTTGCTCAAGTGTTTAGGTTTTTGGTGAGAGCTTTATAGTGCAAACAAATACCTATTAGAGGGATTTCAAGTTTGCTTAGGAATTTCTCTTGTAAGAGAGTGTTTGATTAAGCTAAGGGTAGTTAGCTTAATCGTCGTAACGGTTTCCTCCTAAGCCGAGAAAAGGGGATGAAATTCTAGAGCGAATTTGTTCAAATCCTTAGTGGGGAGCTTAGGTAGTGGATGTAGACCTTGGTTAGAAGGTTGAACCACTATAATTCCTTGTGTGTTATTGTCCAATTTTCACCTCCCACTAAAACACCCAAAAATCTAATCTTCTCCAAACTTGGCAAACACATCGGTTGAAGGAATTGAACACCATAAAACCCAACATTTTCCTTTCCTTCGCATGCATCTTTTTGCATACATTTTTATCATCAACTTTGCATACATTGACATTGCATGTATTCACAAGGATTCAAGTCATCAAGTCTCAATCTATGGGGGCATCTAGAAATCCTTCTAAAAGAATAGGTAACTTGACTCGAGAATCAATGGAATCATGAAAAATAAACTCAAGTTAGGGGGCGTACATCAATGTCTTTCTTGTCATGGTTGAGTACTTGAAATACTGTGAAAGGTTCTTGTATTAGTTAAATTGCTTTTTAATGCATGGAATCAACTCCATGCTTTTGCATGAAAGCAATATGGAATCTTTTGTAAGAGCTAATGTTTATTGTTTATCATTTCAATTTAATGGCGGCATGATGCATATCCCTTTTTACATTTTTTCGTGAATTTCATCACCTCTCGTCCTTACTATGTTTTCTTCATCCCCTTTTCGGTGACCCGATATCAATTGTGCACTTCTCTGTTGGTGGCTTGAAATTCAAGTTCGAGCATTATGTCGATCAACTTCTTGTCAAGAGTAATAAAGTAAATGTAACAAGACACATGAGAGTAGAAGGCCTGAACGATGTTAATCGAGGCAAAAAGAAGAAAAAATGAAAAAATAGAAAAAATATTGTCGTGCATTAACGAATTCTTAGAAGATTTCGTGGACAAAGAAGTTAATCTCAATCAATTTGGAAGAGGACTCTCGTATGAAGAAATCTACACATTAAATGATTAATGGCATTCCTTCACCTACCCTTCACAAAAGAAAAAAATATCATTTATTGTCCCATTTGAGCCTAAAATTTTTTCTTCTATTGGAACCCTAACCAATAATCACCCTCCATATTGGGGGGGCAAAGTAAGAAGATATATAATCACCTAAAAAAAGATCGATTATAATTGCACTTTGAAGATAAAATCTATTAACTAGGGAAAAAGAACAAGAATACATATTTTTTGCTCAAAACTAAGTTGAAAGTTTTGAGTTCAAACGTCGAAAAACAAAAAAGAAGATACAAATGAAGCACGAAAAGAAAATGTGAAAGTGAAACTTGTTCAAAGCTCTAAATGTGATCACAAATCCTCAAAGAAGAAAAGAAGTAAATGAACTATATGGTGAAAACCTATAAATGAGCAGGTTAGATGGATCTTAAAAATGAAAAATAAAGCATATTCGAATCAAGCAAGGTGGAAAAGGGATATCATAGAAGAATTGGTCATTGGTTCAAACACCCGCAAACACTTATTTGGGCCAAGGTATATATTCTTTTATAATCTTGAACCCTAGCCTACGATACATGCCTTCAAAAGACTATTTTGATCATATGTAGATTTCTAAGTTAGAGAGTAAATCTTTTAACTTCATATAACCCCTAGACCCGCCTATGTGTTACAACGGATCCTAAGAAGTCACATTAGGGTCACAAGAGCGACCCATAGTAAAAAAATACACATAAAAACATTTTTCTCATAACACTTATTAAACTGTAAAATCAAATTCTGTTTAAAATACCATTTCAGGAAGTTATTTAAACACATGACAGAAATTTCAGAACGTGTTTACAGACACTATCATAAAACAATACATGACATACATGCCCACTAACTATACTATACCGTACTCCAAAGGCAACACCGAGAGAACTCCAAACACTGATGTCAAATATTATACCATGATATATTCCTTTAACCTGCGATGGTAAAAACAATGTGAGCTTGGAAAAGCTCAGTAATACAGAACTACCAAAAGATGATATAAGCTCATGCAAATATATGGTAGGCATAACATTTTCATGATGTTCCATGTAGTAACAGTCTCCATATATGTTATACTAATTCGAGGTAGCATCATACTCGAGCATAAATGCATTTGTTCTTTATTCAAACCTCGAGAATTAGACGGGAATTATATAGGCTGGTAACATACAGAGGTGGAATCAGAGAGTTTAGTGTCTAGTGTGTTCCAACGGTGCAACGTTAATGCATGAAATGTAACAATGCAATAAACCTTTTTTTTTATTTCAAATACATTTGAGTTGAGTAGCAGTAAATTTCATTTTAATTCATTATTTACCCCCAACCATACTCCAGTATTTAGTTTCCCCAGTACGATATCATGTATATGCATTAACTCGAGCCTATTGGGTGTGGGTACCATCCTAAGGAATACCTCAGAATACGGGCGACCCTAGCCGAAGCATAGGAACCGAAAACGAGCAGACCTAGCCGAAGCATATGACCGAAAACGGGCGGACTTACTAGCTGGATCAGGGCTGAGCCGACGGTAACTTCATATAATGTCCCAAGTACCCCAGTGAATCAGATCATCAATAGTTCATTAATCAATAACTGTATTTTTGGTAATACATTAACTATATTGCATGTTTGTCATATTGGGTGCATAGGCATATACCAGAAATACAATACGATCATGCTTAATTTGTAAAACATGTCATGTTCATGTGAGTTCAAGTATGTCAATCATGTGCACGTGATCGATATTATAACATGTAAATCAGAATGCAAAAACAGTCGTGTAGCACACATAGAACACACTAGATGGAACAATTTATTTATTGGAGATACTTGGCATTTACGGAAGAGAACACATTAAACTTTTGACAATTTGAACAGATTTTTGAAACGAGGCCCCTATTAAAAGAGGGGTTCGTACTAACGGTTCAAACCATATATTCAGGAGATGATACATCAAGATCTTCGAGAGTTTAGACATATCATGAGTGATTTAGCCATTTAAACCTACAAGGGCATTATGGTCACTTTATCATACATGGGCATTTTCGTAATTTACACCAACAAGGTATAAACAGTAGCTTAGGAATTCTATTTTCTTATCAGGTTTCCAACCTGGCATTTAAAGATTTCTATGTCAAGATCCTTCACGGTATCATATACATTAAGGTCTATTTTGATTTCCTTGGCCGACGAAGGCATTTTGGTCATTCCACTATTAGGGGTGATTTTGTAATTAAGCCCAATAATGATAAAATGACGATTTACAATATTTAAGATTTCCAGAAATTTATCGAGCCTCCAAAACCATTCGAACTAACATATCCCAATCTTGCAGTACTAACCAACCCTTATAATGTATCTAGTTGTATCGTATCTCTGAACGGTTGCTTTCATATTTCACTACATGACTTGCCACGGAGTAGTCAACCCTGTAATCTGTGCGGAAAAATTTCCAACCTTATATTAATATCAGGAGTGATTGACATGCATGAGTCATGCTTCAACCCTTAGGGGCATTTTAGTCAATTTCAGCTTTATTGGCATTTCCAGAATTTTATCAAAGGAAATTTACTTAATCCAGTCAAAGGGGAGTATTTCAGTCATTTTGAAGCTCGAGATATCCATCATTCCTGTCAATTGAACCATATATAGCATTTCAATCATTTAAGTACCCGTGGGTGTTTCAGCCATTCAAGTAATTTCGGTACCTCCAACCACTTCATTCATTCCAGAACTCAAAGGTTTATCCATCATTCCAGTTAATTTGCAAAACTCGACGTTTGAGGATACTCCAGCCTGTTTGGTCGATACAATCCTTCCGATTAATTTAACCATAATAGTGCTTCCTATACTTTTAGTCATTTCAATCAATTCGATATTTTGAGTCGCTTGATTAATTCAGAGGTATGGATAGTTTCCCGTAAATCTATATTCGGAGATTCATTCCAAACTCAAGGAAACCTAACACCTTACAATCTCGAAGGTTTAAATCTTATTACCATAACTTTCCAAGTAGTTCAAGGGTTTCAAATCAATTAGGTTGTTTATCATACCTAGTGTAGATTTCTAGATCCCTTCCAATTCCAAGCGTATTTAGTCATTCTTATATCTCAAGGGTATTTTTGTAATTTCATATCCAAATATTTTTTGTGTTCAATCATTTGACAATATTAACCAGAACTGAAGATTAACTGCCTTATTAATTACTTATTGAACTCCAGATCCTTCTGATTTATTAATCTTCTCATTCGAGCATTGCATTAACAATACTCATCATCATATTTATGCATGCATTAACGAATACCAACATGTTCATAAAGAATACAAGAGGTAGTAATGTATTACCTTAAATCCTTGCTATAACGGTTGATCCTTGAAATTGACATTCGAACACACTAGAACCCAAATTTGATGTCCCTCAATATCTCGTATTCAAGGAATCGTGAATACCTTCAATTACACAAATTCCAAGGTCAAACTTTATTCACAAAGCTGTTAACCAATTAATTAAATACATAAGCACTCTCGAGTTCAAGGTCAGATTCTGAGGCCTTCGGGTTAGAATTTCACGAAACAGGCTTCAAAATCGAACTCAGGACGTTGAAAAACATAAAATATGACTTTTCAGGAAAAATTGACTTTTTGGTCAAAGTCAACGCTGACGTCAACGGTCAAAGTCAACGCTGATGTCATGTTGACATCACTAGTCCAATGGTTGACTCGGCAAGTTGACTCACTGAGTTGACTTGAACGAGTTGACTTATTGAGTTTACTCCGGTGAGTTGACTCACTGAGTTAACCCGGTCAATGGGTCGGGTTGGTTAACGGGTTTGACTGAGTTGACCGGTTCAACCGGTCCAGTCGATTCAGACCGGTTCAATCTACGCGGACTGGCTCTTACCCTTAAGAATCGAAGGTCACCGGAACGTCACCGGAAAGTCCATTTCGCGTCGTTTCTGCTGGAAAAACACAAATAATCAAGCCTTCATTTTATATTACACATCTAAGAATTGAAATAACTTCGGAAACTAACCAAATCTTACAAGATCTAACTCTAAAGCTTCGAGAATCGCCGGAAAAGACGAGTCTCCGATGACGAGTTAAACGATGACAGCCGGATGATTAAAAGGATGGGTTTTGCTCGGCTTGGGACGAGGAACTCAACAACGGTGGTGGCGCGATGAACAGACGTCGACAATGGCCATAATCGGTGAAAAACCGTTCGATATAGCCTAGGTTCACCGAAACTTCTTCCTCCGATTTCCGGCGAACGGGGCAATTGTTAGGCACATGGCTTGAGGGGTTTTGGTCGGGCTTCAACGACGATCACAATGGTGATGGCGGTGACTTTCACCGGCGACGGAGACGGGCAGATCGACGGAAGGTTATAACGAAACTATTAGGTTTCGACTGAACGTTCTAGGGCCTCTATAACACGAGCGCCGGTGACTCTTCGAGATTGGCTGGTGGCATCAGATTCACTGCTTGACGGCGAGCACGCCGGTTGTGGAAGTGCACGCCACGAGCCGATTGTGGCTGAGATCGGCGCAAGTACAGAGGGGGACATGATGGGTCGCGAGAAAAAGAGTTATCGATTTGGGTATTCTTTGGAGGGCCTTAATTAATACATGGGGAAATTTTGATTCAGGCTTTTATTATTTTTGATATAACAAAGATGAATAACATAAAAAGAAGTTGAGGTAGATCATAACTGGATACTACCTTAGCCCAACGGTGAAGGCTTGCACTCATGGTCCCTAGGTCAAGGGTTCAAACCCTTGTGAAAGCACCATTCTTCTCATTTTTTTAAACTCGGGGTGTGACAACTATTCCCCCTTAAAAGAAATTTCGTCCTCGAAATTTACTTGAGCCAGAGAGATGCAAAAGCTGCTCTTTCATCCCCTTCATGTATTGAAACTTATTCATTAGAGCATCATTGTTTCTCGGAACTCACAAACAATCAAGGATCAATCTGGCAATGTCCTCAGTTACTCAAATTGATTTTGGACCCATAATCTTCCCATCATACATTTTGGACCAATTAATCAGAGTCTAACATTTGAATCCATACCGAACTTCATATAATGCAAAATAAACATTTGTCTCATATCTTTTATTATAAACGGTCCCAATCAAGAATAAGAGACATTCTGATCTACCACAGAAGTTAATCATACCACCCAAAGGTATATCTTCCAGAGTCCTAATTACTCTTCTAGGTTGGCCATCAAATTTTCAGATGAAAATCTGCAACTACAGTTCGGACAAGCACTCTAGGACTCTAATAACGACTCCCAAAATCAGGATGTAAACATCAAATTTCAGTCAGGGATGATATATAATGATATACCAAGCCACATCTTCAAGGAGATGTCTTCCTTCATACTGATCGAACATAACTAAGGTCTTTAACGGATATCACTAACCTTCAACGTAATATTCAGACAACTATTTCTTTCGTGTTTAACAGTGGCACCACATAATATACACTTTCGGCACAATCACAAACACTTCTCTTTTAAGTTCATAGAGTTTTTATCACATTTCTGTTAGGGTATTCTCAAACACGATCATTATCACCGAATAGCCTTTCATGAGATCTTATATCGGTTATCCCACATGATCAAACATTTATTCTTAATCTGATTCACATGCATAAACCATCTCAAGTTCCTTATCCAGATTTAAATCCAACAATTTAATTCAAAACACAGACGAACGTTATAGGCATTTTGCCAGTTCCAATCGGACTATACTAAACAAGATACTTAGATTCACGTGCTACAGGGAAGAGAAAGATTCGACATCAGAGTTTCAGCTCGGAGGAGTAAGATTATGATCTAGGGGCATGCACAGACCAGACACCCTATGACAGACGATCAGTCGATCTACCCAGATTGGCGCAACTCTAAGCTCTGATACCACTAAATGTAACCCTCTAGACCCGCCTATGCATTACAAAGGATCCTAAGAAGTCACATTAGGGTCACAAGAGCGACCCATAGTAAAAAAAATACACAAAACATTTTTTCTCAAAACACTTATTAAATTGTAAATTCAACTTCTGTTTAAAATACCATTTCAAGAAGTTATTTAAACACATGACAGAAATTTCAGAACGTGTTTACAGACACTATCATAAAACAATACATGACATACATGCCCACCAACTATACTGTACCGTACTCCAAAGGCAACACTGAGAGAACTACGAACACTGATGTCAAACATTATACCATGATATGTTCCTTTAACATGCGATGGTAAAAACAACGTGAGCTTGGAAAAGCTTAGTAATATAGAACTACCAAAAGATTCTATAAGCTCATGCAGATATATGGTAGGCATAACAATTTTATGATGTTCCATGTAGCAACAGTCTCCATATATGTTCTACTAATTCGAGGTAGCATCATACTCGAGCATAACGATATTTGTTCTTTATTCAAACCTCGACAATTAGACAGGAATTATATAGGCTGGTAACATACAGAGGTGGAATCAGAGAGTTTAGTGTCTAGTGTGTTCCAATAGTGCAACGTTAATTCATGAAATGTAACAATGCAATAAACCCTTTTTTTATTTCAAATACATTTGATTTGAGTTGCAGTAAAGTTCATTTTAATTCTTTATTTACCCCCAACCATACTCCAGTATTTAGTTTCCCTAGTACGATATCATGTAAATGCATTAACCAAGCCCATTGGGTGTGGGTACCATCTTAAGGAATACCTAAGAATTCGGGCGGCCCTAGCCAAAGCATAGGAACCGAAAACGGGCGGACTTACCAGCTGGATCAGGGCTGAGCCGACGGTAACTTCATATCATGTCCCAAGTACCCCACTGAATCAAATCATCAATAGTTCATTAATCAATAAATGTACTTTTAGTAATACATTATCCATATAGCATGTTTTTCATATTGGGTGCATAGGCATATACCAGAAATACAGTACGATCATGCTTAATTTATAAAACATGTCATGTTCATGTGAGTTCAAGTATGTCAATCATGTCCACGTGATCGATATTATAACATGTAAATCAGTATGCAAAAACAGTTGTGTAGCACACATGGAACACACTAGATGGAACAATTTGTTTCTAGGAGATACTTGGCATTTATGGAAGAGAAAACATTAAACTTTTGACAATTTGAACGGATTTTTGAAACGAGGCCCCTATTAAAAGAGGGGTTCGTACTAACGGTTCAAACCAGATATTAAGGAGATGATACATCAGGATCTTTGAGAGTTTAGGCATATCATGAGTGATTTAGCCATTTAAACCTACAAGGGCATTATGGTCACTTTATCATACATGGGCATTTTGGTAATTTATACGAACAAGGTGTAAACAATAGCTTAGGAATTCTATTTGCTCACCAAGTTTCCAACCTGGCATTCAGAGATTTCTATGTCAAGATCCTTCACGATATCATATACATTAAGGTCTATTTTGATTTCCTTGGCCGACGAGGGCATTTTAGTCATTCCACTATTAGGGGTGATTTTGTAATTTAGCCCAATAATGATAAAATGACGATTTACAATATTTAAGATTTCCAGAAGTTTATCGAGCCTTCAAAACCATTCGAACTAACATATCCCAACCTTGCAGTACTAACCAACCCTTATAATGTATCTAGTTGTATCGTATCTCTGAACGATTACTTTCATATTTCACTACAAGACTTGCCACGGAGTAGTCAACCCTATAATCTGTGCAGAAAAACTTCCAACCTTATATTAATATCATGAGTGATTGACATACATGAGTCATGCTTCAACCCTTAGGGGCATTTTAGTCATTTTCAGCTTTATTGGCATTTCCAGAATTTTATCAAAGAAAATTTACTTATTCCAGTCAAAGGGGGTATTTTAGTCATTTTGAAGCTCGAGATATCCATCATTCCTGTCAATTAAACCATATATAGCATTTCAATCATTTAAGTACCCGTGGGTGTTTCAGCCATTCAAGTAATTCTAGTACCTCTAACCACTTCATTCATTCCAGAACTCAAAGGTTTATCCATCATTCCAGTTAATTTTCAAACCTCGGCGTCTGAGGATACTTCAGCCTTTTTGGTCGATACGATCCTTCCGATTAATTTAACCATAATAGTGCTTCCAATACTTTTAGTCATTTCAATCAATTCGATATTTTGAGTCGCTTGATTAATTCAGAGGTATGGATAGTTTCCCGTAAATCTATATTCGGAGATTCTTTCCAAACTCAAGGAAATCTAACACCTTACAATCTCGAAGGTTTAAATCTTATTACCATAACTTTCCTAGTAGTTCGAGGGTTTCAAATGAATTAGGTTGTTTATCATATCTAGTGTAGATTTCTAGATCCCTTCCAATTCCAAGCGTATTTAGTCATTCTTATATCTCAAGAGTATTTTTGTAATTTCATATCCAAATATTTTTTGCGTTTAATCATTTAACACTATTAATCGGAACTAAAGATTAATTGCCTTATTAATTACTTATTGAACTCCAGATCCTTCCGATTTATTAATCTTCTCATTCGAGCATTACAATCTTATCTAGATTATCATACTCAATTTCATACCCAGTTTGACTTGGGCAGAATTAACAATACTCATCATCATATTTATGCATGCATTAACGAATACCAACATGTTCATAAAGCATACAAGAGGTAGTAATGTATTTCCTTAAATCCTTGCTATAACGGTCGATCCTTGAAATTTACATTCGAACATACTTGAACCCAAATTTAATGTCCCTCAACATCTCGTATTCAAGGAACCGTGAATACCTTCAATTACACAAATTCCAAGGTCAAACTTTATTCACAAAGCTCTTAACCAATTAATTAAATACATAAGCACTCTCAAGTTCAAGGTCAGATTCGGAGGCCTTCAGGTTAGAATTTCACGAAACAGGCTTCAAAATCGAACTCAGGACGTCGAAAAACATAAAATATGACTTTTCGGGAAAAGTTGACTTTTTGGTCAAAGTCAACGTTGACATCAGCGGTCAAAGTCAACGCTGGCGTCATGCTGCAGTCACTGGTCCAATGGTTGACTCTTCGAGTTGACTCACTGCGTTAACTCACTGAGTTGACTCATTGAGTTGACTCGGTCAACGGGTCGGGTTGGTCAACGGGTTTGACTGAGTTGATCGGTTCAACCGGTCCAAGCCGATATAGACCGGTTCAGTCTACGCGGACCGGCTCTTACCTTTAAGAATCGAAGGCCGCTGGACGGTCACCGGAACGTCGCCAGAAAGTCCATTTCGCGTCGTTTCTGCTAGAAAAACACAAATAATCAAGCCTTCATTTTATATTACACATCTAATAATCGAAATAACGCCAGAAACTAACCAAATCTTACCAGATCTAATTCTAAACCTTCGAGAATCGCCGGAAAAGATGAGTCTCCGATGACGGGTTAAACGATGACAGCCGAACGATTAAAAGTATAGGTTTTGCTCGACTTGGTACGAGGAACTCAACGACGGTGGTGGCGCGACGAACGAACGTCGACAACGGCAGTAATCGGTGAAAAACCGTTCGATATAGCCTAGGTTCGCTGAAACTTCTTCCTCCGATTTTCAGCGAACGGGGCAACGGTTGGGCGCGTGGCTTGAAGGGTTTCGGTCGGGCTTCGACGGTGATCACAATGGTGATTGCGGTGACTTTCACCAGCGGCGGAGACGGGTATATCAACGGAAGGTTATAACGAAACCATTAGGTTTCGACTAAACCTTCTAGGGCCTCTATAACACGAGCGTCGGTGACTCTTCGAGAGTGGCCGGTGGCATCAGATTCACTGCTCAACGGCGAGCACGTTGGTGGTGGCAGTGCACGCCACGAGCCGGTTGTGGCTGAGATCGGCGCAAGGCCGTAGGGGGAGATGATGTGTCGCGAGAAAAAGAGTTATCGATTTGGGTATTGTTTGGAGGGGCTTAATTAACACATGAGGAAATTTTGATTAAGGCTTTTATTATTTTTGATATAACATAGGTGAATAACTTAAAAAGAAGTTGAGCTAGATCATAATTGGATACTACCTTAGCCCAACAGTTGAGGCTTGCACTCATGATCCCTAGGTCAAGGATTCAAACCCTCGTGAAAGCACCATTCTTCTCATTTTTTTAAAACTCAGGGTGTGACACTTCTTGTTGCTTTCAAGGATTAACACATTTTTAATAAAAGATTCTTAAATGTGCTAAAGCATGAAAAAAGAAAAGAAACAAAAAGATGAAAAACGTGGGCTCGCGATGAAAACCCGCAAAAGGCATCTTGAGCCAGTGTGGACTCGAGTTGAAAACCTGAAAAGACAGCCCAAGTATGAAACAAAACTCTGATATTGATGCGCAAGAAATGAACCCCTTAAAAAATTTATAAGCTGAAGCTTAACACGTTCCAAGGGATGGAAATCATCTGCCCCCAAAGTATGCCCCCATTTGTGCCCCCACTTTAAAATAGTGAGTTTAGGGTTTAGGGTTTGGGGTTTAAGGTTGAGGCTTAGGGTTAGGGTGTAGGGAATTAGGAGTATGCTGTATTTTTTAGGGTTTAGGGTTTGGAATTTAGGATATGAAAATTAGGGTTATGGGACAAGATTTAATTTTATCTATTTTTTAGGCAGGGGCATAGAAAGAGGCATGGTTAGGGGGCAGAAGATTTTTACCCCATTCCAAGTGCATTCACGAAGGCTAGGAGCTTGTCAGAACAAAATTTTTGCAGAGGTGTTCATACATTTGATAATTAGGGTAACTAATTATGTTCAACTTGATTTTTTCCTTCTTGAGCGAAACTTTTTTTCTCTGAACCTTTTCTTTATTGGAAGTCAAACACCAAATTTCTTTCTTGTTTTTATCATT
This sequence comes from Hibiscus trionum, assembly GCA_030270665.1. Classification (NCBI taxonomy): domain Eukaryota; kingdom Viridiplantae; phylum Streptophyta; class Magnoliopsida; order Malvales; family Malvaceae; genus Hibiscus; species Hibiscus trionum. Next base: position 53,808,475 of record BSYR01000008.1, read on the forward strand.
TTTCACATGTCGTTGTTGCTATTTGTTTTAATGATGAACAATAAGAAGAATTGTTCGAAAACGAAAGGATTTCTATGTATTACTTTGGATTGAATCTGGTAGTATCAAGACCCAAATTATGGACATTTACTTAATCTATGACAGGTGCCTAAATGAGAGCATGAAGTACCTACAAGAAGATGATTTTCAAAACTCAAATGAAGATGTTGTAGATAAACGAGATGATAATCTCAAGATTTCTGTGACACTGCAAAACTGATCACCGAAAACTGAGGAAAGAAAAGATAAGAATGAGGAAGAAAGAGAAGAGAGAATTCAGCAGAGGGGAAAAGGACAAGTCCAGCTCATTCATTCCATAACTAACGGTTACAACACAAAGAGCCCTATTTAAACTCTACTCCCTTACACGACATCATTTTATGTATATAACAGGCCTCCTAAACGCTGCGTTTCATTAACAGCCATTAAACCTAACAGACATTCAAAAAGGGTATTCCCAATGGCTAGATTCTTAATTGGGCTCGTGACAACACTCCCTCCTTCAGCAAATCCTTGACCTCAAGGATTAAAAGCTGGAAACTGCTGCTTCAGTTCATGTAGGATCTCCCAGGTTGCATCTTCTGGAAACGAATTACTCCATTCCACTAGCACTTCTGTCACAGCTCGATTCCCCTTCCTCCCAATTCTTCGATCAATAACACGCAGGGGTTCCTTGCTAATACTGCCATCAGCATCTATGATTGGCCATTCATCTTGAATCTTCTCAGACCCCACTCTCTTCTTCAATTGTGAAACATGGAACACTGGGTGCACCCTTGAATTCTCAGGAAGTTCCAATTTGTAGGCCACAGTTCCTATCCTTTCGATAATGCGAAAAGGACCAAACCACCTGGAAGCAAGTTTCTCTCCACTCCTGGCACTCACTGATTGCTGTCTGTATGGTTGAAGTTTCAGGAAAACCCAGTCACCCACCAGATATTCACACTCCTTCCTCTTCCGGTCTGCCTGACTTTTCATCCTATCTTGAGCTCTTTGCAAATGGAACCTCAACATTTTGATGGCAGCTTCACGAGCTTGCAAACTTCTGTCCACAGCTGCAACTAGTGATTCTCCAACAATGTAGGGTAAATGAATTGGTGGTGGTTGTCCATAGAGTGCTTGATAAGGAGTGGTTCGAATTGCAGAGTGGAATGTGGTGTTGTACCACCATTCGGCCAAGTGCAACCACTCGGACCAATCCTTAGGCCTCTCACCTGTCATACACCTGAGATATGTCTCCAAACACTGGTTGACTCTCTCGGTTTGACCATCCGTCTCAGGGTGGTAAGCTGTTGATGCGTGCACAGCTACCCCTAACTTCCCAAATAGCTCCTTCCAGAACGTACTCATGAACACCTTGTCCCTGTCACATACGATGTTGCTGGGTAAACCATGAAGTTTAAATACATTCTTCAAAAATGTTTGAGCCACATCTTTGGCTGTGAATGGATGGATTAACCCCAGAAAATGACTGTACTTGGTTAGCCTATCGACCACCACCAGAATGCAATTCATTCTCCCAGATTTTGGCAACCCCTCTATGAAATCCATTCCAATCGAAGACCACAGAGTTTCAGGTATTGGTAGAGGCTGTAACAAGCCCCTGGGATGATGTTTATCCCCCTTATTCCTTTGGCATATCATGCACTCACGAACCCAACTCTTCACATCTTTTTTCAGGCCCTTCCAATACAGTATTGCAGAAATCCTCTGAATAGTTGTTGTTACTCCTGAATGCCCCCCCTACCATGCTGTCATGAAAGAATCTTAACAATTCCCTCTTCACTTCAGAAACACTCCCCACTACCAGTTTCCCCTTTCTCTTCAAGAGTTCACCATCCCATTGGTATTTGGGATGTTTATCAGGTTCTTCTTCTTTGGTTTTGATCAGCTTTCTCAAATTGTCATCAGCTTGCCACGTCTCCTTAATTTTTTCCAACATTTCAGAATTCACATGACTCACTCTCATGGTAGCACAACTGCTCTCCTCAGGCCTCCTCGACAAGGCATTAGCCACAATATTGTGGATACCCCTCCTGTACTGCACCTCATAATCAAAACCCATCATTTTCACTACCCACTTCTGTTGGAAGGGAGTGAAAGCTTGGTTCTCAGCTAAGAACTTCAAGCTTTGGTGATCTGTCTTAATCACAAAATGCCTACCAACCAGATAAGTTGACCAACATTTCACTGACATTAACACAACTAACATTTCCTTTTCGTACACAGACAAAGCCCTGTGTTTAATGCCTAGACCCTTACTGAAAAATGCAAGTGGCCTCCCTTTTTGCACCAACACAGCCCCAACTCCAGCATCAGAGGCATCTGCTTCAACAATGAATTCTGAATTGAAGTCAGGTAGGGCTAATACAGGTGCTGAACACACAGCTTCCTTCAATTTTCTGAAAGCTTCCTCTTCCTCAAATTCCCACTTCTAGGCCCCTTTCTTCAGCAGATCGGTTAAAGGCCTTGCCAAGCATCCATAGTTCTTCACGAATCTCCTGTAGTACCCCGAGAGCCCTAAAAACCCTCTGAGCTCCTTCACGGTTGTTGGTGCTGGCCATGAAAATATGCTTCTGACCTTAGATTGGTCCATCGAGATGCACCCTCCAGAAATCACATATCCCAGATAGTCGACTTCACTTGATCCAAAACAACACTTGGATCGTTTTGCATATAACTGATGGGCCTTCAGTGTTTCGAGGACTATTCTCAAGTGTTGCAAATGTGATGAACCATCCCTCGAGTAGACTAAAATATCGTCAAAGAAAACAAGTACAAACTTTCTCAAATACTGTTTAAAAAGCTTGTTCATCAACCCTTGGAATGTTGCTGGGGCGTTTGTCAACCCGAAGGGCATCACTAAAAACTCATAGTGACCTTCATGGGTTCGAAATGCTGTCTTTTGAATATCAGCTTCCCTCATTCGAATTTGGTGGTATCCAGATCTAAGGTCCAACTTGGAAAATACAGTTGCTGCTCCCAATTCATCTAGCAGTTCTTCAATCACAGGCATAGGAAAATTGTCTTTGATGGTGAGTTGATTCAATTTTCGATAATCCACACACATTCTCCACGACCCGTCCTTCTTCTTCACCATTACTATTGGGGAGGAGAAAGCACTATTGCTATCTCTGATGATCCCAGGTTGTAACATCTCCCCTACGAGTTTCTCGATTTCATCCTTTTGGTGTGCAGGATGTCGGTACGGTTTAACTTTCACCACAGCCTTGTCATCTTTCAATTCGATTCGATGGTCATGCCCTCTTTCTGGAGGAAGGCCAACTAGTTCCTCGAACACCCTCCTAAACTCATTCAACAAGGTTTCGATGAAATCTTTAGTGACTCCCCTTCAGATTTCAACACTAGCTGAGCCTCGAGTAACCACACACTGGCAGTGTAAGGTCCCTTGGTGCCCCTCAACAATTTTTCGCATTGCTTAGGCCCACCACTTGCAATGTCTGCGAAGCACAACCTTGAAGCTTAACTTCCTCTCCCTTGTAACTAAATTGCATGCTGAGCTTAGCAAAGTCCCATTAGATATTGCCTAAATGTGCAAGCCATTGAATTCCCAATACCATCTCACAATTCTTAATTGGTACAACCAGGAAATCAGAGACAAATTCAACTCCCTGACTCTTCCATTCCACCTTCATGCATTCTCCAATTGTGGTCATCCAGTTCCCATCAGCCACTGTGACTCTTAGTTGCTTGTGCTTGCTCATCCTCAAATTCAGCTGTTTAGCAATAGTCAAGCTAAGAAAATTGTGGGTGCTCCCTGTATCGATTAGAGCTACACATTTGATTTTCCCAATCTGCACTTGTATCCTCATCGTGTCCCATTCAGCCTTGCCCCACATAGCATGTAAAGACAAAACTGGTTCTTCACTTTGTGTGTTTTCTTGCACCCCTGGTTCCACTACTTCTTCACAATCCAGAAAAATTTCAGCTTCACCTTCATCCTCCACCCCATCCACTATTATCTGATACATCTGGGTTTTCGCACATTTATGCCCAGGAGTATACTTGGCTGCACACCAAAACCATAACCCCTTTTTCCTCCTTTCCTCCACTTCAGCAGTCGATAGTGTTTTCCCTGAATTTCTTAGGTTGCTTGTACTGGGCTTCAAATGCACAGGACTGGTGCTCCTCGGACTCGAGAACCTCGATGATGGTACTGCGGTTGTGCCACTCGAAGGTGCAGGTCCTCTAAAAGCACTTCCACTGGCCCTCGATGGGAAACTTAGTACTGAAGGGGTGTTCGAATAAGCTCTTTGCAACGACCCCTGACTTTTCTTCAAGTTTGGGTAATACATAGACTCCACATGGTTAGCTAGATGAAACGCCTCCAGTAAGGTTTTTGGTTGCAATAGCTTGACTATTTGAACAATCTCCATACGCAGATGGTTTTTAAAAACACTAAGAGTGTAAGCATCAGGAAGCTTACTGATCTGGTTCAGAAAATCAATGAAATCCTCATAGTATTTCTCCACGGTGTCCGTCTGTCTGAGCTCAATCAGATCGGCGAAAGGGTCATCGAACCCACCAGGTGCAAACCTTTCCCTCATCAACTGAAGATAATCTGTCCACATCATCGTGTTCAGATCCAAATAAGTTTTTGACAAAAACTGGTGCCATTGGAGAGCATTCCCTTCAAGATGCAGCATAACCACCCTCACCTTAGCACCATCTGGCACTCCTTCAGCTTCAAAATACTGTTCCAGCTTGCACATCCACTCCCGGAAACCAGATCCATCGAACTTAGGACAAAGGAGCTTGTATGCGAAATTCATCTGTTGAATGGGTTCTCGCTCCAGATTCTCTTTGACCAACTCTCTCGCTTCAGGTCCTCCTTCACCATCCACACCCGTTTCTATTGCAACTCCATCTTCCGGTGATGGATTCACTCCGGCTTGTGGATTCCCAGGTGAGGTTCCTAAAATCCCTGAATGTTGCCCTGCCATCGCACTTGTGTCGATCTTCTTCCCAAGTCCAATCTCTAACAACTTGTGCAGATTGGCCATCATCGCCGTCTGCATCTCCTGGAATCGAGTATTCATTGAAGTTTCAAGCCTCTGAACCTGAGCTTCGATTCGAGTCGTCTCCTGTTTCCAATCCGGGTTTACTTCCTGTTGTGTTACCCCCGTGGCCGTCAGCGGCACCTCACTGCCCGTAGCTGTTGTTTGACTGCGAGTACCCACCATTTCCGAGAACCGGTAGCTCTGATACCCTTGTAACACTGCAAAACTGATCACCGAAAACTGAGGAAAGAAAAGATAAGAATGAGGAAGAAAGAGAAGAGAGAATTCAGCAGAGGGGAAAAGGACAAGTCCAGCTCATTCATTCCATAACTAACGGTTACAACACAAAGAGCCCTATTTAAACTCTACTCCCTTACACGACATCGTTTTATGTATATAACAGGCCTCCTAAACGTTGCGTTTCATTAACAGCCATTAAACCTAACAGACATTCAAAAAGGGTATTCCCAACGGCTAGATTCTTAATTGGGCTCGTGACAATTTCTTGAAGGAAAAATAATACCAGAAAAAGAGATCCCAACGAAGAACAAGATGACTTTGTTTTTAAAATTTTGCATTTGCATAATCATGTAGACATCGATACATTTAAGACAAGTGTATCTAAATCATGTAGAATTCGATGGATTTAAGAAGAATACATTACACGGTAATGTAGACATTGATGAGTGCATAAAGTGTAACATCTCAAAAATTAGCCTAGAAAATTTAGGGATTTAATTAAGCGATTGGATAAATTATTAAGATTTAATCCTTAATTATTGAATTGAAATTAGGTTCAATATGGATCAAATTGAAATTTAAGTAAATGTTCAAGAGAAATTCGGTCATTATGTCCAATGACCAAACCGAACAAGAAAGAAAATATAAGGCTTGCATGCTAAAGTTAAAATGCATAGATTAACCCTTGAATCAACATGAAATCATAATATTATTAAGGAATTTATATGATTAAATGGTGTTATTAAAAGATGATGAGAAGAAAATTAGTTGAGATATGACATGTTGGTCATATCCCATTAAAATTGTCTCCCTTCTCTCTCTTTTCTTTCCTTAGCCGGCTACCCCAAACCAAAACTATCTAAGTTCATTTGTTCATTCACACCAATATCACAAACATAAAAATTAGAGAGAAAGCTTGAGAGTTTCGGTGGAGAGGAAGAAAGGCTTGCATGGCATTGAAATCTTCATAGAAAATTCAAAGAAAAATTGGAAGTAAGTAGCTCACTCCCTCTTTAGTTCGAATATGGTGGAAATTTCAATAGATCAATGGTTTTAATGTGTTTAGAAAATCATGAAAAGGATGATGCTAAATGTAATGTTTCTGGAAATTTCTAAGTTCATAAGAAATCTTAAGAAAAATTAAAAGATGAAAGCTTATGAACATGCAAGAATTAAATTGGACAGATTTGGTAAGTTACAAGACATGCAACTTTAGAAAATTGTAGAAAATTCACTAGTAAGAGTGTAGTGATGAATTTTTGATATGTTCTACCTTGACATGTCTAAAGTGGTAGAAAAATTATAAAAAAGAGTTTTTATGAAGGTAGTAAAATCTGGAAACTCATTTCGAACAACATGCAAAACTGTCCAGCAATGCTCCTAGCTGGACAGTGAACTTTGGAAAATTGTAGAAAATAACCTATTAGGAGTTTCGATTTGAAATTTTGATATGATGAAATTGGGTATGTTAATTGAATTTAGGAACAAACGGTGATCGATTTGGAGTTGTGTACAAGAAATAAGAAACGAATTAAGTTAGGTGGTCAGAATTGTGTGTAAATGAAAAGAAGGAAAATTAAGAACATGTGACTTATTAAAATTGTAAAATTGGATAAAATGGAATGGTGATAAATTGATAAATAATCTGTGGGAAGTGAAATCCACAAAATTTAGTGATCAATTTGAAGGTTTAAACGTTTAATTAAAGAAACTAGTAAAAATGGGAATTAGCTTTGTCGAACCATATTAGTATAGGGACTGTTTTGAATAAAAGACAAAATTCAGCCTTGAAATTTATGAAATAAATTTTGAAAATTTCCTATTGTTTGGCTTGAATGCCTTAGATCCTAGAAGTGAAAGAGTCGAGGAAGAGATTGTACCGGGGACAGCTGCGGATCGAGCAAAAGGCATTCAGATACAGAACTAGCCCGACGAATTGTGAGTGAAACGACCTTAGAGTTGGGATTAGAGTCCCAACTGCCTTAAATTGATTTTTAATTATGTTAAGCATGCAATTGGACTAAATAATTATTTGATTTTAATTCGGGAAGAAGGAATAAAGGAAATTGGATAAGATGCATGTGATATGAAATTTTTGGTGACTTATATGCTTGAATTTAGAAGTGTTGTTTGCTATGCTGATTTCGAATTGAAATTGAGGATTATTGGACTGTTTTAGATTATTGAATTGCTGACTGTTAGCATTATTGATAGGATGATCGAATGATCAATGTTTGATTAAATTGGTTTATACCATGTGTATGTTTGATAAGCTCGATTGGAAATTGAGTTGTGATATGTGGATTGAATTATGTGAGATGAAATTTGATGATATAAATGCTGAATTGATGATATGAAAACTGAATTGAAATTCATTACATGCTATTTGTGATATCATGAGACATTTGAAAGTGAAATTTCATGTTACAATCGAAAGGATTGAGAAGCAAAATTTGAATATTTCTGAATAATTATACGATTGAAATTAAATGTCAATAAGCAAAGCCCTTGGTGTGTACAGTCTGTCCAGGTAGTACGGCTAGCCTAGAGTCTGAGCTCGATAAGAAAATCGGTACGTTAGTGTACTCGATATTGTGGTACGTAAGTGTACCTTCTTGCTTAATGTCTGCGGACATTATGATATGTTATACGATGATACGATTTTGGTACGTGGTACCTATTACATGGTGAATTTTGATTCACAACTCAGTTATATGTGACTTGATTACCTAGCTTACTCTACTATCCAAGGCATTGTTAATTGAGTAAATAAGAGAAATTAAAATAATGAAGTCTGAAATTGAACTTTCGATTGGGTGTAATTCCTTAAATTAGATGGCAGCAAGTTAAATTTGGATTATGAAATTAATTAATTATCTGCTACAGTTTGCTGCTGCTTGTTAAATGTAATTGCCGAAATCGAATTTATGAAATTGGTGAAATTGAAATGTGCGATTATGATGTTTAAGATAGCATGAATTATTGTTCTTGTTATGCTATGCAATTCGAATATGATGAATTGACAATTTGAAAGATTAATTTTGGATTCATGTCTTGTATGTATATCAATGATATGATCGTGTGAAATTGCTTGTATTCGAATGGAATTACATGCCTTATTATGCACATATTCGAATGATTGCTAGTATGTATCTATTGATTGAGAAATTGTTCTATTTCTTGAACCATTCGAATGAATTAATGTGCAAAGTGAAATATAATGTATGATCATAAGTAATTAAATGGAAATCGATTAGCTTAAGGTTTCCTCACTAAGTACGAGAAGTACTTACCACTCGAACCCTTCCTTCCTTCCCAAAAATTTCAAGTTCTAACTTGTTGATCCTCCACCCGTATTCTCCTCACACGAAGATTAAGTATGCCTTTTCCTATCTTTGTCGTGCTTATGTTGGGTGGCCTAGCGTTCTGCATGTTAGTTCAGTTTGGTCTAATGGCGATGTTTATGAACTATTACTTTAGTTATGTATAAACTTTATAAGACGTTTCCCTTCATTTTGGTATGTAATTAAGGGGTAAATATTTTGGGGTTTAGATCGCCCAAGTTCATGTTTGGGGCTTGATTCTTTTTGTTGAAGTTCTTTTTGTATAGGCAACCTATATGTTTGGCCTTTATAGTTACCCCGAGTAGTATTTTGTAAAAAGGGAAACCAAAACTCTATGGTTGTTATTTGGATGTTGTTACATGAATGAATTATAAATCGGTTAGCACTGTATTGAAGTTGTACTAATTATTAACATATCAACCGAATTGGATTGATTAAAGTGGTTTGATTAAAGTGGTACTCGAATTAATTGAAATTAATAGAATTAGATTATAATATGTTGAATCACATGGATTCGAAATTTGATTGATACTAGAAAATTTAATATGAAATTAGAATTGAAATGAATCAAAATGTATAGTATTAACATGTTGGGTTGTACCGAATAAATTATTGAAATTACATGTGCCCACTATGCTATTGATCGAATGTATAAGAGATCTTATATGTGTTATATGAAATTGAGTGATTGCAATTAGTATAATTTGTATAGTTGTAAAAAAAAATATTACACGAAAATAGTTAACCCTTCCGCTGCCTAATATGAATCCGTTATAAGTTAATATAACGCTCCTTGCCCCTAATCCGGGGTGAGAGGTGTTATATAAAGAACCTATATTTTAAACCTTTTTACTTAGCATATTGTATGTGTTCGAAAGCATATTGTTGCATTTAGGAGTAGTTTACATATAGTTATGGAGTTATGATGTTTATATATATTGATGCTACTAAAGTGAAAGGTAGTGGTTCTTAGTGTTGCTTGCGCAAGAAGTAACGGAGCAGTAGAGCGTTGGAACATTTGAGTAGCATTCTCTCGTGATGGACTGGATGCTATAGCATTCGTTGCAACACTGGAGACAAATCTTGGATCCTTTAATGTGATTTAATGCGTGGTCCCCTCTCCTTTATTGATCCATTAATGACGTGGAAAGCAAAGATCCTCTTTGCTGGATCACATGACACTTTATTAAAAGTATGTGACAATATATTCTTTTGTTAAGCAATTAATGACGTAGAAAAGTAAGATCCTCATTAAAAGATTACTTGCACTTTAGGGTTTTTAAAACCCTAGGAGAGCCACCTCTATATAAAGACACCAAAGGCAACAATTAAGAGGAGGCTACACTGAATGCACAAATACGCAGAGAAGCTTTTATTCAAGAAAGAACAACCCTTTGCCTTCTTCATCGGAGAACCACCATTGTCGAAGGTTAAGAGGAATCTCTAGACGATGAAAAGCTATCGAGAGAGACTTTAAGATTTTGGAGCGCCGCAACAACAGTTCGAAGGCACGAAGAAGAAATCTTGGGACATTTTGATTCTCTTTATCTCTTGCATTACTGACTGTCATGTTTTTAATTATTTTTATTATGGATGTTATTTGCTCAGATATGAGCTCTATACTTTTTGTTGGGTTTTATTGTTTTAGGATTCTATGTTTTAATTACTTGTTCAATGTTATATCTTTTTCTTTTATCTACCATGTTCATTGTTCTCCATACATAATTATTGTAAAAGATATCGAGAAATACCTTTTAATTATTGATCTGTGACTTAATATCGAGAGATTTAAGTTAGACAAACGTGAAAGTGGAACTTAAGATGATAACTTAGGTTCTAATCCGGCTTAGACTTAAGTTTAGTATTTCAACGACTAAAAAAGGGAACTTGAATAAACAATAAGTTGTTAGGGTTAACCCAGACATGTATTATCATAGCTTCTTGTTGTTACTTCTAGGTATCGAGAGAGTCTAGGAGTTATTAGAAAACTCTGTCAGATAGATGAAGATCTAATTGGTTTATGCAGACATGTATTACCAACTGTTATGACATTCGAATGGTAATTAGCATAGTTCCTAAGCAATAAACCCAACATCCATAATTATCTAAATCTTTACTACAACATCTATTTGTCCTTTAATCATTGCTTCATCTTTACTTTTTATCGCATTTAGTTTATAGTTTTATCACCATATCATCTTATCATTATTTCACTAACTCTTAAGTGTGATTGCTTTGATTTTATCGCTCCAATATATGTGAGTTCGACGCTCGATACTTATCACTCCAATATATACTGGGGATTGGCAATTGATAATATCTTAGTAATTGCGCTTATTTTTTAGTTTAATTCTAACTTTTATTTTTGTTTTTTTTGTTTTTATTTTTAGGTGTGTTACAAGGGAAGGAACATCAACATGAAGAGAAGTAAAGGTCGATCTATTCGAGAGTATCTTACACCCACCATTGACGACCTATACCCAACCACTAGAGCTTTTCGAGAGAGATAAGAATGAATAATTTTTATAGAGATGATGCTTTTCCATATCTCTCAACACAAGTTGCAACATTGAGCAACACATCACATCACTGCAAATGCCGGAAGCAACCTAAAGAGTTCGTGACGTGGCAAATTCTTGTGATTATTGCGGGGGACAACATTTGTGGGAAAATTTCCCATACAACCCTGATGCATAAGGAGGACCATAAAATGAGTGTCAAAGACCACCTCGAAGCCTGCAACCAACATCAAAATTTCTCATGGTATGATAAAGGAGCTGAAATTTTTTATGACGATAATAGCTTTCCTGCTGCAACACACATGTCATGGAAAAGTAGTCCTAATTAGAAAACAAGCTTCGCATGGAATGCTCAAGAGGGTGACAATTTATATGCAATTTATAACCATGCTGCATCACCGACGTTCAATCCAATGCCGCAGCAACGCAGTGATCATCAGACACAATCAAATTCCATGGAGGCTATGAAAGCTTAGATGGATGATGAACTTCAAAGTTCTGCTGAAACATTGAGAAATATTGAAAATCACACAAAAGAGATTTTAAATGTCTTGAATAGCATGTCACAACAATCAATTCAAGGGGATACTGAAATCCCAAGTCAAGAGGACGAGTAGCATTGCGAAGAGATCTCCCTAATGTGGGGGAACAACTAGAACCTCCGACTCAAGAGCATGAGAAAGAATTCCCAACAAAGGATGAGCATGAACAACGAGTTGCCACAACAAAGCTTGATGATCCTGCACAAATAAATGATGTAACAACACTTGATGACACTGAGAAGAGTAATACTAAAACAACGTCTAAGGGATATGATGCCCAGACCGTTACAACAACATTGACGCTGAAGTAACAATCTGTAGACTACTCATATCCACAATGTCAAGACCACATGCAAGATTTGATACCATCAAAGCTAGGGTATGCTCAATTAGGAGATGACACTTTATGTAACACCCTGGTTTTGGGCCTAGATGTTTTAGACATCGGACCGGACCGGTCGAATACGGTTCGAATCGCGCAAGGTGATTTAAGGAAATCAAGGATCGGGATAGGATAAAAATGTAGTAAAAATTGCTAAAATCCTCTAAAAATATATTTAAGAGGTTGGTCAAATCAATTTTACAAAAAGAGTTTTGGAAATGGGACATTTCGAGTAGTGACCAAATTGTAAAGTTTCAAAATTGTGGAAAATGTGATTTTTAAAGGAGAAGCCAAATTCTTGGAATCTTTAGGGGGCTTTATGGCAATTTAACCTTTCCTTAATGTGACATGTGTTTAAAATGGCATTTAATTAAATGACTTTAATTGGTTCTTATTTTAATTAATTAAAATGGGTAGTTAATGTGAGATTCCATCACGTAACTACCATCTACTCCTCATTTTCAGCCAAACACTATTTTCATTCATTTCTCTCAAAAATTCTTTTCTCCCAAACACTCTCTTAATATCCCTTAAACAATTTTCAAGAAATCCTTTCAAGTTCTTCAAGATTTTGCTAAGGAAAACTTGTCATTCATTGAGGAAGGCAAGGATTGGAGGTAAATCCCGTTCTCAACCTCTAATCAAAGTTCTTTATTGAAATTCCAAAGATATTTGGCTTCTAATTAACGTTTTTGGTTGAGTTTTCATTATAGTTTTGATTGGAGATCAAAATCTTGTAAAAATATGGTTGAAATCTTAATTTTCGGACTTGTTTTGTTAAGCGCTGTTATGGATTGATTTTAATTGAGTTTTAAGTTGGTTAATATGTTGAAATGAAGTTTTGATAACATAGATCCCGAAATCCTTGAGATCCTTGAGTTTCTTGTTAGCTTTTAGTGAGTTTTTAAGGTGAAATAGTGTAATCTTGCTTGTTGGAGGTATAAGGATGGGTTAGGTTGTTTATTAGATGTGGTTTGATGTTTATAATGGATTGGAAGTGATGTATGTTGGCTGGGTTTGGTTTAGGAAGCAATCGATTGAGTTTTCGGTTGTTTCAGATGGGTAAATTGGTGTAGTTTGGGTGAGCAACGAGTTTGTGAATTGTTGCTGGTGTTGAAATGCATTTTAATGCATTTATATCTCTGTTTTGATGTTATGAAAAGAAGGGATCTTGATTCGGGAGCAAAGGAGGCGTTGTTGGAGGCTCCAGAAGAGTAATTTTCGTGTCGGCGAGCAAGGCTTTGCGTATCGGTGAGTGGAAATGGATTTTCCAGCTTTATAACGCTTTGAGCGTGGTCTTGGGAGCTTAGTGTAAGTTTGAAACACTTAGCTAAGCTCAAGAGTAAGTGATTCGAAAGTCTCTCTCAGAAATGTGCTATGTTTTGATGAAAATGCACTTGAGTTAATTATGGTTTTGATTAATGTTTTAAAGCATGTTAGAAGCATGTGTAATGTTGGATTTTAATGTCATTGTGTTAAGGATGCACTAGGTAAGTGATCATTGGTTTTATGTGATAAATGCATATGATGTTAAGCATGGGTATGCTTGTGGTAATGGTATTGTATTTATGCTTGTAAAACAATGGATTATGGTTGTTAAATGATTATATTGGCAAGTGATGAAAGTGGTTTTTGGTTACTTTTAATCGGATATAGTTAGCCGTCTATAGGATTGGGTGCACCGTGAATAAAGTCGCCTTGGATGTCGAGGGGTTGTGATTGTGCCGTAATCTCCATCCAAGTACCCTAACGATTGAGGCTAAGATCACAACGGTGGGTGGTTTAGTCTTGTGGTCGCGTCCCTTACTCTCGTTAGCGGAAGTATACAACTACCAATGAGTGATGTTGAGGGTTGTGATTGTGCCATTAATCTTCTTCACGGGTGTTGAGGGGTTGTGATTGTGCCATGTATCTCTACCTTGTGTAGTCCGGTAGTATGTATGAAGTGTGTGAAACAACGCTTGTAATCCACGTATCCGATTATGTCTTTGAGTTGGTTATGGTTTGGTTTGAGAAATGATCACTTGTAAGCCAATATAATGATGGTGACTAATGGTTAAGCATAAGATGCTTGTGATTATGCTAGAATGCATGTGATGCTTGGTAAAGCATGAGCAAAGGTTTATTTGCTTTTTAAAAGGATGCATAAGAGCATGTGTTTTAGAAAGTGCAATGATGTCTTGAAAGGGCATGTTTTATGTAAAGGCGTGTGATGATAATATTGTTTTGCCATTTGTGTGAAAAGCATTGATGAATGTTGTTTAGCGATCCTCACTAAGCTTTGTGCTTACGCTCATTTGTTTCATCAACGCAGAGAATTAGGCATTCGAGGCAGCGAGTAAGCAAGGGAAATCCAAGCAATTTGGTCTAGCAAAGTATGTGGTTTTTCTTTGGTGTAATAAGAGGCAATGGGTGGGGTTTCTACTCTTGGATGATTGAGGATGTTGATTATTACTTTGTTCATATTTGGTTTGGTATTTTTGAGTTGTAATTGGCCTTTGAAGTTGATTGATGCATGATTGTGGCCTTTAGCTTTTGTTTGGTTTTAAAGACTAGGAAGCAAGCCTATAGAACCAATGCTTGCTTGAATGATGCTATGTTTTAGCTCGTACTTTGCAATGTTGATCTTTGATGTCTAAACATGTTGTATGTATGCTGTGACATGAATTGGATTGTTCCCGAGGGTGTTTATGAGTGAAAACCCAGCAAAATCTGCTGTTGCAGGGCAAGACGTATCGGAACTCCCTTACCTGTTTCAGAATAGAGGTCTGAAATGGCCATAAGGTTTCGGAACGGGTAGGAACGTTCCAGAACTTTTTTGCTACTGGAAAGGGGTGTTTCGATACGGGTTTCGGAACGCACCCGAGTATCAAAACGGTCAACCTGGTTTTGAAACGACCGTTTTGGTACAAGGCCTTGTGTTTTGAAACACCCGACCGTTGGAGTTGAATTTGAATTGTTTCAGGTTTCTGTTTCTTACATTTTGGTCCCTGGGTCTTGAGTGCTTAATTAAATGAGTTTGGATGATCTGTTTAAGATGAAATTTGACATGCTGGCTTAGTATATGGTTAATTCTGAATTGGTAACCTTAAAATTTGTTTAGTCCTTATAATTTTGAAAAGTTACATATTAGTCCCTAAAAGACGATCGTATGCAATTGAACCTCTAAGTGAACTCCGTTCGCTGTGCCGCTTCCGCTAAAATGTTTTGCTATTCACATAGGTTAATAATTTGCATCTAAAAAGGTTAAAAGAAAAAAAGGGTCGTCAATCAAGGTTGACTTTCATGAGTTGACTTTGATTTTTCCTGTGTAATCTTCTTAATTCGGGTCGGACGTCTAGGCCAGACTAAGGGGGTTACACTTTATCCATGGTGATTCCTTTCGATCTTAGTGCTACACCAAAATCTCAATTGATGGAGATGTTTAAAAAGCTTAGAGAAAATGGTGGTTAGAAACTTGAAACCTTTAAAAGAATTGGTCCTTCACTTGACTTATATAAGATCGTAACAGAGGAATGCCATAGCAATTGGTTAGAACATCAATTGTCACGGCAATGAAGGCTACACCCAACAATATAGGAAGATGATGAGAAAGAAGTAATCAAATAGTTAGGTATTGGTGTAATATTTTCTATCAAAGAATTGATGTCTTCGAGAACAATAGCAAGGTGGAGGGTATGCATGGATTACAAATAAACAAGAAAGAAAGATATCTTCACCAAGGTTTCACAAGGGGGAGTAGTTTCAAGCACATTTGCTCAATTTCTTTTGGGAAGAATTGTCACTCGATGGAGGGTGCGGATCGACTATAAGAAGTATCGGAAACGACCCTCATCCCAACAAAACATGATGCTTAAACCCCTTATTTTATTTTTCTGCATTGTTTTTATCTTTATTTATTTTATTTTGTTTTGAACTTTAATTTTGTTTTTGATGCTTCAATATTTTATTTCTTTATTCTGTTTCGTATCTGATGCTGCAGAATTGAGTTAATTTTATTTATTTATTTTGTTTTCTTTTGTTTCTTTTGCAGTCATAAAGAAAGAAAGAGAATTGATTTTTTTTCTGAGATTTGGAGAAAAGTTGATTTTTGGCAATATTGGTCCCTAATTATTTGAGGGTAGTTGAGCGATTAAAAGACAAAAGGGAAGAGAATATGTCGCATTTAATGACAAGTATTTTTTCTCTTCCCTAATCATTAAACCATATACACCCCTCTTACTTTTTAGGATGTTGTTTGTAACCCTTTTGGGAGGTAGCTCATGAATGAAATTACAAACTCTTTCTTCCTCCTAACTTTCTTTCTCTCTAGTCTCTATACAATTCCTTATCAATCATATCCAGTTCATAACAAATTAGTAATCAGAGCTCGGTTACATTGATCCACAACCAAGTTGGGAAAACCAAAGAAAAATAAAAAATAGGAGACATTAATCTAGCTGAAATGAAAACTCAGTTAGACATCTTACAAACACAGATGAACCGGCAACTCGAAGAAACCACATGCCCAAAATGGTGGGAAGACGAGAAACTGCTGCTGAAAAACAGACTTGGAGCCTAGGAGTCACAATCCTTGGAAAATTGTTGCTATATGGAGTGAATCTTGAAGGTCTTAAATAGGGAAGCAGAGGAACCTGATTTAGAAGATCGAAGAGGCGGTCAAGCAACAAACATTCAGGTACAAGACACTTCTCCCTTTAAGGTTGTAGGAAATAAGCCAATACTAGTAATCATAGTGGATGAACAAGGGAAATATGCTTGTAAATCAGAAGAACCTGGGCTGTTTGTAACACCCCAAATTTGGGCCTAGATGTTTCGAGTCTGAACCGGATCGGTCTGGAAAACGGTTCGAATCTAAAAGGGAGTTTTAGGGAACGCCTAGTTCGGGATACTTAAAAAATATAAAAAAAATATCTAAAAATCCTCATTTAATATATAAAAGAGAATGGTGAAATCAATTTTACAAAATAAGGTTTGGAAATACTACATTTCGGTGTAGTGACCAAATCGCAGTTTTTGCAAAGTTAAATAGTGACTGTTTTGTAAAGGATTGAAACTTTGAATCTTTAAGGAGCTAATTTACCAAAAATGTTTTCATCAGATTTTTCCTTAATTTGGGTGATTTAATTAATGATTTAATTAAATAAAATAAAGGAGATAAACTACCTTTGACTTTCATAACCACTTTTCTCTAATTTTCTATCATTTCATTTTCTCTCAAAATCCTATCAACCAAACACTTTTTCTCCAGCAAATCTTACTTTGATTTCCACTTCATTTGATGAGAATTTCATCACTCATTGATTCCTAATCAATCTTTCATCAAATCTATTTGTTTTCTACATTGAATTTTCATGGAAACTTGCCCAAATCAAGGAGAAATCATCTTTTAGAGGTAAGCTTGTTCTTCTCCTCTAAATACTCAGCTCTTTACTGAAATTCCCAAGTTGTCAATCCTTTATTAAAGTTTTATGCATGGTTTTAATGTTGGAAACAAGAATTTGGCTTAAAACTCAAGATTTTGGAAGAGATCTTGAAGATTTTCGTGGTAATTGTTTGGGCTATGTTTTGAGATGGTTTCCTAATGTATTTTGGATGTTAAATGATGTTAGAAATGAGGTTTTATCAATCCAATCCCGAATAGGTTGTTTTTCCTAAGTTTTTTCTTGTGAAAATGGTGGTTTTTGGGGTGTTTTGGTGTTCTGTTATAGCTGGAGGTATAAGGACGAGTTTAGGGTTGTTTTTGATGTTAATTGATGTTTATAAAAGGTTAGAATTGATAGATCTTGGCTGAGCTTTGTTTTGGGAGAGTTTGGAGGTGATTTCGGTTGCTTTTGGTAGCCGAAATGAGGTTCTTGAGTAGAGCAGCGAGTTGGGTTGTATGGTTGGTGATTTTAATGCATGATGGTGCATCAATCCTCTGCTCTTATGTGTTAAAAACAGGGCAGAGTGATCTGGAAGCGATGGAGGTAGCGTTGGAGGTTTCGGACGCTTGGGAGGCTTGTCGGCTAGCTTAGTGTTGTGTATCGGTGAGTGAGATCGTGTTTTCCAGCTTTGGAATGATTTTGAAAAGAGGTTTGGGAACTTAAATTTAGGCTTGAAATGCCGGTTTAAGTTCGGAAGTAAGTAAAGTGGAATTCTCTCTCAATTGTGCTATTATTGTTTTGAAAACTATCAAAATGGGTTTTGGTGTGATTGATTTGATAATGTGGTTTAATTTGTTGTTTGAGCATGGTTTTAAAGCATGTGAGTTGGTTGTCAAACTTGGTTTGAAGAAGGATGCATGAAATTAATATTCCTTGAAAGTATGTGTTGTTAGTTTGCATCTTAAGGTAATGTTCGGCATTTTGGCCTTGAAGGTGTTGCATGCTTTAAAAACAGTGAGTGTGTTGATGATTTTAACATGATATATTGGCATAGATGATGTAAAGTTTACCGGATATATTGATTGATCAACAGGATGTAGAGTGCACTATAAACTAAAATTCGTACGTGCTCTTGGGATTCATCCCAAAGAGAGAGACCAATGATGGGCATTCCATTGGAGTAGGACTTGGTGAAATATCCAAGCTTTTTGGCAACAAGAGTTATTGCCATGAGACCGATGAGGGGCATACCATCAGGGTAGGACTTGATGAAATACTCAAGCTTTCGGCGAAAGTAGAATCGCCATGAGAGTACGGTGTGGTGGAAGCCACCGGAAGATTATGTTCTAGATGGGTGAGTACGGTGATGGTAGATGCCACCGGAAGTGTCTAGTGAGTTGTCCGCATATCCGTGTACAATAGAGTATGTAATTGCCAATATATGAGAATGTGTGTCACATGTACCAATGCTTGAAATGTTTTATACAATGAGAATTGCATATGAGATAGTGAGATTATGAAATGCTTTTGTGTAACAAGTATGAGTGGCTTTGCCATGAGTTTTGCATAGGTTGTATGCATGGGATAGCTAGATGGTACATGTGGTTTTCAAATGGAGATTTGAGTTCATGGAACGCTTTTGAGTAACCCGCATGTGTGGCTTTGCCATGTGTTTAGCATTGGTAGAATGCATGAGATAGATATTTGATACATGAGATTTCAAATGGTGTTTGCTTTGAAATAGTTTTCATGTATGAGAAAGGAAGAGTGTGGAATGGAAATGGTTTCCAAGGAAATTGGTTTAAACTTTGCACGAAGCGCTATTGCATGAAATGGTTTAAGTGGAAGTTATTGCAAGAATGTTGTTTGGGGTTGAGTTGCTTAATGCTTTTGAGTTTAATGTTGATCTTATGTTAAGTAATGCTTAATTATAAGGTGTTGATGTTTTATATGAGGTTTTCAAACAATACCTTGGTTTATAAAGGTGTGATTACTTTTTAAGAGGGTTTTATGATTTGCTGCATTGGTGGTATTTTGGTTTTGAGCATTCCTCACTAAGCATTATGTGCTTACGCTCCTTTTTGTCCATCAATGCAGATAAATGAATTTGGGACAGCAAGAAGCAAGGGATTCAAGAAGAGCTCCACTTGAGAAGTATGTTTTGGTTTATAGCTATAGATAATAAAGGCAATGGGGGGGAAAATCCTTTACATTGATGTGTAATGAGATTGTTCATCTTGAGCATGTTCGGTTTATGGTTTGATACTTGTTGATGATTGTTTTGTGATATTTGGTTCTTCATTTCCATATTTGATATAACTATGCTCTTTGGTTAAAGGTAAGATCTTGTGTTGAATGTGATAAATGAGTGAGTGTGCTTAATGCTTGTTATGTATCTAGCTTCTGATGTAAAATGATGGTTTTAATGCTTAGCATGTTGTTGATATGTTGTGGAGTGATTTAAAGTATGTTTAATGGTGTTTTGATGTGAAAAACCAGAATTTTCTGCTGTTTCTGGGCAGGGTGTATCAAAACACCCTTAGCTGTTTCGAAACGGGTGCCTGAAATGGCCTGGGCGTTTCGGAACGGCTAGAAGTGTTTCGAAACACTTTGGCTACTGGAAGTGTCTGTTTCGGAATTGGTTTCGGAACATACCCGCGTATCGAAACGATCAACACTGTTTCGATACGGGCATTCGACATGGGTGTTTCGATACGGTTGTCAGTGTTTCGAAACGGGTGACCGTTGGACACAGATTCTGCATGCTTTACATATTAGTCCTGAAAGTTGTAATTGCAATTGCTTGAGCTTGAGGTGTCTTTTTAAGATGAGATTTGGCATAGAGGCTAGTAATATGATTAATTAAGGTTCGGTAAAACTAAAATCTACAAAGTCCTTATGTTTTCCAAAATTTACATTTTGGTCCCTAAATGTGTATTTCTTGCAATTGAGTCCCTAAACTTTTTCCGATCGCTGTGCTTTTTTCTTACAAGGTTCTTGAGCATTCACATAGGCTTAATGTGTACCTAGACAAGTTTAAAATAAAAAAGGGTCGTTAATCAAGGTTGACTTTCGGGTTGACTTTGGTTTTCCCCGTGTGATCTTCGTAGTTCGGGTCTAACACCTAGGTCGGGCTAAGGGGGTTACACTGTTAGCTTCCAAACCTATTAATATAAACCCAGGTGCTGGCTCTTCTAAACCAAAACATAGAATGTGGGGATATTATGGGCGGAAAATGGTCAAGGGGACCTAGGGTGTAAATGAATAGAGCGTTCGATGAACAGTTCATGAATTATTCGTATAATGTTCGTTTATTAAGCTAAATAAATGAGTATGAACAAAATTTTTATGTCTGTTTAATAAATAAACGAACACGAACAGAGTTGTGTTCGGCTCGTTTATGTTCGCTAACAAGATCGTTTATGTTCGTTTATAGGTTCTTTTATGAGCTCGTTTATAGGCTCATTTGTAAGCTCGTTTATATCCCTTATATAAACCCTAAAATCAAGGTATATATAAACCTTATTATAACCCAAACATCTTTTTCCTTTCTATTTTCCCCCTTTTATATCAACCGCTAAGTCTCATTCTCCCTTTAAATTCTTCCCCTTCACCAACTTGATACATGCTTTTTTGTTGTCGTGCTCTCACTGGCGATGGTTCTAGAATGGTTACCTGATTGCTCTTTTTTTTTTGCTATCATCTCAGAATCTCCTCAAAACTTTCCAAATGCCGTGAGACGAGCCCTAACTTTTCAGCTTCCTCTCATCAAATCTACTCCTATCACCATTGGATCGAGCCTGTTTTTAGATATATTGTTCTCCTTGTCAAGATGTTTCTTCTCATTATTCAAATCTTCAAAATAACCCTCCTATCGCTGTGAATGCTCGACGACCAAAAGGTAAGCCTCATTTTTCTCACACTTTTGCTTTTCGTTCTTTTCTCTCTCTTTGCTTACTGTTTTTTTATTTGGTTGTAGGTTTTGGGTGATGAAGCTGTGGGTATTAGGTTTGGGAGTTCAAATGGTGTAGCAATTGGTTCTTACATAGATCTTGAAGTACCTTTTTTTTATTATTTTGGATGAGTTTTGGTTTTTTAGATTGTGTTTATTTTGATGTGCTGTGTGTGCATTCTTTTTACCAAGATCAATAATTATATTTCAAAGGCCAACTCAGTTAACCAAGCTATGGAGTCATCTGTTTCACTTTGTCACCCTGTTAAAATCCATGAAGCAATGTATTACTCTCTTTTAGCCGGCGGCAAAATGGTCCGTCCTGTTCTTTGTTTAGCCGCATGTGACCTCGTCGGTGGCCAAGAATCCATGGCCATACTGGCATCTTATGCTGTCAAAATGATACACACTATGTCTCTAATCCAGGACGATCTTCCTTGCATGGACAACGATGATCTTCGTAGAGGGAACCGACTAACCACAAGGTTTTCGGTGAAGACATAGCTGTATTAGCAGAGGATGCTCTTTTGCCATTTGCTTTTAAGCACATAGCTATTGCCATAGTTGGAGTTACGCCTAGTAGAATCGTGAGAGCAATTGGAGAATTAGCTAACTCCATCGATGCTGAAGGGTTGGTGGTTGGTCAAGTTGTGGATATCACCAGCGAGGGGCTAACCGATGTCGGATTGGATCATTTAGAGTTCATTCATGTTGAGTGTGTAAAAGTTCTATTATTTACACCCTATTTAACCCATATTTCTGCTACATTCAAGCATTATTTATTGCATTTAGGTCAGTTTACAGCAAAACATCACAAATATATTAAAAGGCACAGTTTCTACTAAAAATGGTTGTTTTTGCAGGTTGCTGCCGTAGCAGACGGAAAGGGCAGGCGCTGGGAAGTGAAGCAGAAGAGCTGGAACTGGACGAGCAGTCAAGGAGGACGATGCTGCCATGGTTGCCGCCGTGACAGCAAAGGACGACAGCAGTTTTGAGGAGAAGAAGCAAAGTGGACCTCGACAGATAGAGAAAATTCAGCCCGTCTGTCGTGTGAAATCCCCATATTTTTCCAAGCCCAGATCAAAAGGAATGTCAAGCCCAAAGTTCAAGGAGGAAAAATCCCAAGCAAGAAAGATGACGGCTGGAAAGTAGATTCCTTGAAGATTTAGTCTTTATTAGAATTTTACTTTCATTTAAAGTTGTATTCTTGCTATTTTAGAAAACTTGGACCCAAAGCCTATATAAGGGCATATATTTCGACCTAGGAGGGCATAACCGATTACCTAGCTTCCTTCCCAAAACCCTAGCCGTTTTCCTTCCCTCAATATGATCTAAATTCCCCTTAGGGCCACGGGTTGTTTTGTAAAGTAGTTGCAAGGGTTGTTTTGTTTTAGGAATTTTCAGTTCAATAAAATAAACTTAAAGTTCTCTTATTTTGGTTATTAATATCTTGCAAGAGCATCGGGAGAGCATTGTGAGGTTATCTATTTACTTAGCATCGGGAGAGTTAAGTATACGAAAGAAATAAGAGCAAGTTCTCTAGTTTATAGTTGAACTATCTCGGACATAGGGATAGGACGAGGTTAAGTGGCTAAAGAAGAATTCATCAATATCGGTGTTCATCCTTCGATTTACGCCGGGAGGTATCATCAAAGACATGATCATCGACAGACTTGGACCTAGGGATAGGCCAAGGCACAGCAGGGATTCTTGCCAAACTTGAAGCACTGTGTTGATTGTTCGATGCCGCGACAAGCAACGGACTGCTGCCGCGACAGGTGCTGCCGCTGCCGGACGACGGTCCTGTCGTGACTACATGTTGAACGATCATGTAGAACTGGAAACCACGCTGCCAGACATAGAAGTTGACAACTTTGAGCTAAAACCTATTATGTTTAGTATGATCAACAATGTCGGTCAATTCAGTGGTGCTGTTACAGAGGATGCTAGGGAGCATCTAAAAACGTTCCAGGAGATCTGTGGTTCATTTAGACTGCCAGGAGTTAATCCGGAGATACTGAGGCTTCGGTTATTTCCCCATTCATTGAGGGACAGAGAAAAGACTTGGTGGAATAAACTTACGCCGGGTTCAATTAGAACTTGGGCAGATTTGTCTCGTGAATTTTTATCTCGTTTTAATCCTTCACATTTATCTGAGCGATTACGTAACGAAATCGCTACTTTTCAACAGGAAGATGACGAGCCGATGCACGAGACCTGGGACAGATTCACCACTCTTCTACGGAACTGCCCTATGCATGGATTCCCCGTCTGGAACCAGGTAACTAAGTTTTATAATGCTGCCAACTTACAAACTCGCATTCAAATTGATTCAGCAGCAAACGGATTATTACTGGACAAAGACCCGGATGAGGCAATGCAAGTATTGAAAAATCTGGCTAAGAATGAGGAGCAGTTTCCGACAGCAAGAAGAGGGGGTAAAGGAGTCCTGGTTGTTAAGGATTATGAGGCCGACAGCACGATGAAATCACAGGTGGCATACCTTACTAAGGAAATGAAAAAACTCTTGAACGATGATGCACAACATGGATTTGCTGTCGAGGAGGTATGTGACATTTGTGAAGGAAATCACAGTTCGGAGGAATGTCCAATACAATTAGAAGAGGGAAAGTATGTTGGAAATTACAATAAGCCGAATTACAACTCCAACAACTATAATCCCAACTGGAGAAAGGATCTCAAGTTTTCTTGGAGTAATTCTAATAATGCTCTGAATCCTCAAGCACACAATAATCAGAATCAGGGAGGACCTAGATTGTTAACTCGACAGCAACTGCAGCAGCAGCAGCAACAGCCACCCGCTGCCACGAACAGTATACTGGAACAGACTCTGGCTACGTTTATGTCTCAGACAGGAACTTATATTGAGAACATGAATTAGTTTGTCAAGAAGACGGAGACATTCATGGATAAAACAGAGATGTGGATGACAAATCATGAAGCTACTCTGAAATCATTGGAGACACAAATGGGTCAGGTTTCCCAGCATATCAACCCAAGGCAGACTGGAGGATTTCCTAGCAATACTGAAAATGCTATGCAGCCCACACATGAGCAGTGTAAAGCCATCACTACTAGGAGTGGGAAGAAACTACCAGGGCCAGAGAAAGAAGCTGAAACAGTAAAGAAACCAGCCTTGGACAGACCTGTCGAGGAAGCTGCCCCGACAGGTAACAAACAGCCTGCTGCCGATGAGCCTGTCACGACAGCAGAAGCGATAGAGGAGAAAAATGATGAACCCAAGCCTCTTCAGATTTGTATGTAGTGGGAAGGACGTATTGCTGATTATCGTCCCCCACCTCCTTTTTCTCAACGGTTACAGCAAGTGAAGCAAGAATCTCAGCTCAAAAAGATTTATGATATTTTTAAGCAGGTGCATATTAATATTCCGCTGTTAGATGCCGTGAGGGAGATGCCCGGTTACGCCAAATTTCTCAAAGATGTCATGTCAAAGAAATCTAAACTTGGGGAATTTGAAACGGTTAAAATGACAGAAGGATGCATGAGTATTCTTCATAGGCAGCCACCCCAGAAAAAGAAGGATTTGGGGAGCTTCATCATACCTTGTGTAATCGGAGATAAATATGTGGGTAACGCACTTTGTGATCTTGGTGCTAGTATTAATTTAATGCCAAAATCTGTTTTTCAGAAATTAGGTATTGGAAAAGCTCGGCCCACGACAGTAATTCTGTAGCTGGCAGACCGCTCTTACGTTCATCCGGAAGGAAAAATCGAAGATATTCTGGTAAGAGTGGATAAATTTATATTTCCTGCTGACTTTCTTGTTTTAGATTGTGAAGCAGATGAAAACGCACCAATCATCCTGGGGCGACCCTTCTTAGCCACGGGAAGATCACTGATTGATGTGGAAAAAGGAGAACTCACCATGAGAGTGAACGATCAAGAGATAAAATTGAATGTTCTCCAAGCTGTGAAACATGCTGATGCAGACGAGGAATGCAAAGCTATCACTGAAGTTACCTTTGATCAACCCTGCATCAGGTCGGGCTGTCACGACATCAAAATTGGTCACTGCCTCGGCAGCCACTTACAGGACTGTCACGACAGCACCGACGACAGCAACTCCTCTGAATCCGATACATCTGATACTGAAGATCAGGAGGAGGTAAAATGGATAGGCGATCGTCCAGGTAAGTTATTCGAACCTTTAAATTATACTTCGGATAACCATGAAATCCAAAAGCCATCTACTATTGAGCCACCTGTTTTAGAACTGAAGCCCCTGCCAGGGCAGCTAAAATATGCTTTTCTTGGTTCAAATGATACGTTGACCGTAATCATCTCTTCCAAGTTGATGCAGGAACAGGAACAACAGTTAATAGGGATGCTGCAGCAGCACAAAAAGGCAATTGGATGGACGACAGCTGATATTCAAGGCATTAGTCCGGCGTTATGCATGCATAAAATCCTTTTAGAGGAAGATCATAAGCCGACTATAGATGCTCAAAGGCGGCTAAACCATGCGATGAAAGAGGTGGTGCGTAAAGAGATAATCAAATGGTTAGATGCTGGTATTATTTACGCCATCTCCGACAGCAAATGGGTGAGCCCGGTGCAATGCGTTCCCAAAAAAGGAGGAATGACCGTGGTGACCAATGAAAACAATGAGTTAATCCCAACCAAGACTGTGACCGGTTGGAGGGTTTGTATGGACTATCGGAAGCTTAACAAAGCTACCCGAAAGGACCACTTTCCTTTACCCTTTATTGATCAAATGCTTGATAGATTAGCGGGTAAACCTTACTATTGTTTTCTTAATGGTTATTCAGGTTATAATCAAATAGCTACCGCACCGGAAGATCAAGAAAAGACGACTTTTACATGCCCCTACGGAACGTATGCTTTTAATAGGATGCCTTTTGGACTATTCAATGCACCCGCCACCTTCCGAAGGTGCATGATGGCCATATTCTCCGATATGGTGGAGGACTTCCTTGAAATTTTTATGGATGATTTTTCAGTCTTTGGGGACGATTTTGAGAGCTGCCTAGGCAATCTACAAAAGGTACTTGAAAGATGTGAAAAAGCAAACCTAGTCTTGAATTAGGAAAAATGCCACTTCATGGTGGATGAAGGGATAGTCCTTGGCCATAAGATTAGCTGCCGTGGCATAGAAGTCGACAGGGCCAAAATAGAAGTGATCGAAAAGCTGCCGCCGCCGACCACAGTCAAGGGTATTAGAAGTTTCTTGGGACATGCTGGTTTTTACCGAAGATTCATTGCAAATTTCTCAAAAATCACCAAGCCCCTATGCCATCTTTTGGAGCAGAACCGACCCTTTGACTTTAATGATGAATGTACTGAAGCATTCTAGGTTCTGAAGGAAAAACTGGTAACAGCCCCAATAGTACAGCCACCAGACTGGACACAGCCATTTGAGATCATGTGTGATGCTAGTGACTATGCTGTCGGGGCAACACTTGGGCAGTGGAGAGACAAATTATTTCATGTCATATACTATGCCGGCAAGACACTGAATGACGCCCAAGTGAACTACACCACCACAGAAAAGGAGTTGTTAGCTGTGGTATTCACCATTGACAAGTTTCGTTCTTACATACTTGGAACGAATGTAATAGTGCACACAGACCACTCTGCCCTGAAGTATTTGTTCGCGAAAAAGGATGCAAAGCCTCGATTGATACGGTGGATCCTGCTATTGCAAGAATTCGACCTTGAAATCAAGGATAAAAAGGGACAGAAAATCAGGTTGCAGATTACTTGTCAAGGCTGGAGAAGGGACATAGTCTACCAACAGATGAGACAAACATACTGGAGACCTTCCCAGATGAGCAGCTCTTTGCTGCCGCAATCACTGCCGCGACAGCCATGGCGGCAGGTAAGTCTTCTGAACTCCCCTGGTATGCTGATTTCGTTAATTTCTTAGTTAGAGGAATAATTCCTTCTGATCTTAATTATCAAGCCAGGAAGAGGTTCCAAAATGATGTCAAGCATTATTATTGGGACGAACCTCTTCTTTTCAAAATCTGTGCAGATCAGGTTATAAGGAGATGTGTACCACAGGAAGAACAAGAAGACATACTTCATCACTGCCATGCTTCACAGTATGGAGGTCACTTAGGAGGTAACAAAACTGCTGCCAAGGTGCTGCAGTCAGGGTTTTATTGGCCGTCACTATATAAAGATGCACAAATCTTCTACAAGAGCTGTGACAGGTGCCAAAGGACCGGAAACATCTCACAGAGAAACGAGATGCTGCTGCAGAACATTCTAGAAGTCGAGATCTTCGACGTTTGGGGGATTGATTTTATGGGACCTTTTCCATCTTTATGTGGGAATCTATACATCCTCCTAGCAGTAGATTACGTCTCTAAGTGGGTCGAAGCTATCGCAACTCCAAAGAATGATGCCAAAGCAGTCCAAAGGTTTTTACACAAAAACATCTTTTGTAGGTTTGGCATCCCTAAGGCGATCATCAGTGATGAAGGGAGACATTTAGACAACAGGGTTATAGCTGCTGCCTTGAAGAAATATGGTGTCAAGCATCGGATCGCGACAGCATATCACCCACAGACCAATGGACAAGCTGAAATATCTAATAGAGAAGTTAAGAACATTCTTGAGAAGATGGTTAAGCCAACTAGGAAAGACTGGTCTTTACTCCTCAATGATGCGTTATGGGCATATAGGACAGCTTTCAAAACTCAATTGGGCATGTCTCCATACCGATTGATTTATGGGAAAACATGTCATCTACCTGTCGAGATAGAGCACAGAGCATACTGGGCGATCAAGGTAGTGAATATGGACTTGGATAGGGCAGGGCAGAAAAGGCTGTTAGATCTGAACGAAATTGAAGAAATCCGAACAATGGCCTATGACAATGCAAGAATCTACAAGGATAAAACGAAGAAGTGGCATGACAAAAAGTTGCTGCCACGACAGTTCTGCCCAGGGCAGCTTGTATTGTTGTTCAACTCTAGACTGAAACTCTTCCCAGGGAAGCTAAAATCTAGATGGTCTGGCCCATTCCAAGTTGTACAGGTTTTTCCCCATGGTGCCATAACAATCTGATCATTAAAAGACGGGCACCAATTCAAAGTCAACAGACAGCGTCTCAAGCATTATCAGGGAACTGAAGCCCCAGGAATACAAGAAGTGGTTACCTTAGGTGATGCCCCACCTGGCATCCCTAATTTAACCTAAATTTAATTTAATTTAATTTATTTTATTATTTATTATTTATTATTTATTAGGAAATAAGATTTATTTTATTTGAATAATGCTTTTATTTTTATTGTTTTTAGGAAATAAAGGAGTCAAGAAGAACAGGAGAAGTGAACTCAGCCCACCATCCATCCATCAGCCCAACAAAGCCCAAATGTTGAAGCCTGTCATTACAGCTGCCGCGACAGACGCGGAAAATACAAGCTGTCACGACAGACGCAGAAACACGTTACAGACGCGTAACAGACGTGGAAACGTGTGTCAGATGCGTCAGACACGCTAACGTACAACAGCTGGCCCCGTTATTCGCGCCTGCCATTACAGCTTCAACGGGCAGCAAATTCCTCTCTATATAACCCCGTTTCATTTTCATTTTCACTCACTTTTGCCTTTCTTACTTACTCTCCCTCTTTAGTTTCAATTACTTTCATTTGCTTTTCACAACCCTTGCACAAATATGTCTTCCAGGAAAACCTGACGCAATGCTGCCTCCAGTTCCACACCGGCAGCAACTCCCCCACATTCCTTTGCTAGCAGAGACATGTGGGAAGAGAGAGGCTTTATCTACACACCAACGGAGGAAAATCTGGGCCTCAAACCATTCATAGCCCGGAAGATCAGAGCTTTACAGTGGCAAACCTTTGCAGAGCAGCCGGAGGAAATGAATGTCACGCTGGTTCGAGAATTTTATGCTGCCATCAGCAGCAGGACATCGACAGCAGTGTTCGTTCGAGGGAAGGAGGTGCCATTTGAAGCAAAATACATTAATACCCTATATGGCTTCTACATCGGTATCAATGACGACGCCCACCAGCAATTCCTGAATACATTAGACACTGCTGCCTACGATGTTGTCATGGCAAAATTGACCAGTGCTGGGACTCAATGGAACACCAGCAGGAAGAATCCAAGGACAGTAAGGAGGACCCAGCTGCTGTCGGAGGCAAAGTTGTGGAATGCCTTCATAAAGAAGAGGATCATGCCATCATCCCACAACACCACCGTAGACCAACCAAGGTTAGCATTGATACACTCTATTCTACATGAACGGCCCATTAATGTGGGCAGCTATATTCGGGAAAGTATTTTGGAGTGTGCGCACAGACCGAAGGGTCCCCTCTACCTTTCGTACCTCGTCACCTCGCTTTGCCGCGGCCACAATGTCCCAGAAGTGCGCACTGATGTGATAGAAGAAGGAAGAGGTTGGACTGAAAAGAACATCCTCAGCCTTATGGAGTTGACTGTTGCTACCCCTCTGTCGTCATTCGACCCTGCTGCCGCCACAGCCGATACGACAGAGCAGCCACGCACTGAACCAGCTGCCACAGCAGCTGCCCCGACAGACTCCTCCGCCCAGATATTAGTTGCCATTCAGAAGCTGGAGGAACGACAGCTGGGCTTAATGACCTTCATCAGGGACTTTGCTGCCCCTACGGTCACATTTATACAAAATTCTTTAAATTTTCCTGATGTTGCCTTCCCTACTTTCTCTGCACATTACTTTACTGTCCCTACACCCGCCCACACTCCTACACCTACTGCTACCCCACGGACACCCTCTGCCGCCTCAACGCCATCGCCTGCCCCGACAGCAGCAGGCAACACCCATGCTGAACCCTCTGCCCGAGGTACAAAACGTCGAATGGAATCAGAGGATCTTGATGCCTTTGTTGCTGGGTTCTCCTCATCTTCTGTTTGGGCAGCCAGTGATATTGAACCCTCTATCAAGAGGAATCTGGAGAAGGAATTTACACCGGTAAAAAGGCAGAAGCGGATGGCCAATAAGAATAACATGCCAAAAGCCAGCAGCAGCAGCAGCAGTGACAACAGTAGCGGGGAAAGCAGCAGCAGCAGTTCCGATGTCCAGGTTGTGGAGCAACCCCCTCACATCTCCCCAACCAGAGTCCAAACCACCACGGGAAGCCAAAGCAAAGAACACATCTGCCTCCCCCGTGCCCCAGCCAGCTCCGAAAGCTAGAGCCTGCCGCCAGATCAGACTCAGCAGCAGCAGCGAAGACAGCGCATAAAATTTAAGTTTCCTATCTTATTATTGCTGCCTGCTATATATTCTGTGATGTACTGCTTTCATTTAGTTTTTATCTGTCATTTTGCATTGAGGGCAATGCAACCCTTGAGTTTGGGGGTGGCATCCCTCCATCAATGGAGTCTAATTTAGTTTTAATGGTGTCTTTTGCTTAGTTTTTTTTAGCTAAAAAAAAGATGAAAATATTGAAACTTTGGCTGAAAACTGTGAACTGAACTTACCTGCCGTGACAGCTCTGTCGTGGCAGTGCCTTTAGGATAGTTTTAGGAGAAGTTTAGAGCCTTTCTATAGTTCTGAAAACTTAAACACCATTGTGACTGTTATACTGCTTAGAACTCTTTTAGTCAACTAGAATAGGAAGCTTAGCACTTGAATAGCCCCTAGAGGTGCCTAACACTGGCTCTAGGAAAGAAGTTTAGCAAAATAGACTCAACAGCCCTAGAGGTGCCCGAAACTGGCTCTAGGAAGTTAGCTAGAGGTGCCCGAAACTGGCTCTAGTGAAACTTTAGCTTAAAAAAATGAAGTCGAGTCAAAACAGAAAATCAAAGGAGCATAAGAAGTGCCTTCCAAAAAAAGATAAACTTGGCATAAAAATTTGAGTTAAGAGCTGAAATATTCTAGTGAAACTAAGAGAGTCTTGGCACATAACTGTTCACAAGCATGCACACACTGCACGAGGACTATAGTGAGACTCCGGACAGATCCTAAATTATCCGACAGGGTGCTGCCGCCACAGGGAACGAACGACGGGTAAGGGAAGGTCCACTGTTTGAAAGCCAAAACAAAAATATTTCATTTTTTCTTTTAAGTCTTAGTTGCTTGAGGGCAAGCAAAAACTTGAGTTTGGGGGTGTGTTGAGTGTGTAAAAGTTCTATTATTTACACCCTATTTAACCCATATTTCTGCTACATTCAAGCATTATTTATTGCATTTAGGTCAGTTTACAGCAAAACATCACAAATATATTAAAAGGCACAGTTTCTACTAAAAATGGTTGTTTTTGCAGGTTGCTGCCGTAGCAGACGGAAAGGGCAGGCGCTGGGAAGTGAAGCAGAAGAGCTGGAACTGGACGAGCAGTCAAGGAGGACGATGCTGCTATGGTTGCCGCCGTGACAGCAAAGGACAACAGCAGTTTTGAGGAGAAGAAGCAAAGTGGACCTCGACAGATAGAGAAAATTCAGCCCGTCTGTCGTGTGAAATCCCCATATTTTTCCAAGCCTAGATCAAAAGGAATGTCAAGCAAGAAAGATGACGGCTGGAAAGTAGATTCCTTGAAGATTTAGTCTTTATTAGAATTTTACTTTCATTTAAAGTTGTATTCTTGCTATTTTAGAAAACTTGGACCCAAAGCCTATATAAGGGCATATATTTCGACCTAGGAGGGCATAACCGATTACCTAGCTTCCTTCCCAAAACCCTAGCCGTTTTCCTTCCCTCAATATGTTCTAAATTCCCCTTAGGGCCACGGGTTGTTTTGTAAAGTAGTTTCAAGGGTTGTTTTGTTTTAGGAATTTTCAGTTCAATAAAATAAACTTCAAGTTCTCTTATTTTGGTTATTAATATCTTGCAAGAGCATCGGGAGAGCATTGTGAGGTTATCTATTTACTTAGCATCGGGAGATCAGTTAAGTATACGAAAGAAATAAGAGCAAGTTCTCTAGTTTATAGTTGAACTATCTCGGACCTAGGGATAGGACGAGGTTAAGTGGCTAAAGAAGAATTCATCAATATCGGTGTTCATCCTTCGATTTATGCCGGGAAGTATCATCAAAGACGTGATCATCGACAGATTTGGACCTAGGGATAGGCCAAGGCACAGCAGGGATTCTTGCCAAACTTGAAGCACTGAGTTGATTGTTCACTGCCGCAACAAGCAACGGACTGCTGCCGCGACAGGGACGACGACAGAACTGGAGTTCCGAGACTTAGCAAAACCCGCACTACTGAGCAATTCAATGCCAACCCATTCTCTTTATCTTGATTTTCCTACACTTTTATTTACGTTTACTTTATTATTTTCGTGACAACTTCTCAAATATTTTCTTTACTTTCGTGCAGTGAATTTGTAACCCCCTTAGCTCGGCCTAGACGGTTGACCCGAACTACGAAGATTACACAGGGAAAACCAAAGTCAACCCAAAAGTCAACCTTGATTAACGATCCTTTTTTTCTTTTTAACCTTGTCTAAATGCATATTAACCCTAGGTGTACTCTTGAGATAAGCATATTCAAAAATCACAGCAATCGAAAAACAATAAGGGACTCAATTGCACCACATACGAATTTAGGGACCAAATTGTAAATTCTGGAAATTAAGAGGACTTTACCAATTTTTAAGTTACCATTATGAAATTAGTCATGTTTCATGCCTCTCTGCCAAATTTCATCTCAAACGGACATCTCAAACTCAATCAATTGCACATACAAAAATCAGGACTAAAATGTAAAGCTTGCAAACCTCAAAACCAATCAAATTAGTGCCCAACGGTCAAGTGTTTCGAAACGGTATAGGCCGTTCAGAAACACGGCTTGATAGTAGCCAAAGTGTTTCGAAACACCTCTGCCCGTTTCGAAACGCCCAGGCCAAAACATGCACCTGTTTCGAAACAGGCAAGGGTGTTTCAAAACACCCTGCCCAGAAACAGCAGAAAAGCCTGTTTTTACACACTTTCGACCCATCAATCACATACATATGACCTCCATATCATGCCAACAAGTCATCAAACATTAAAGGAACATACTTGCATCATCAAAGCTCAATCATAGCATCATTTAGAAGAACCACAAGTCTATAGGCATGCATCCTAAAATTGGAAATCAAACTATCATCAAATCTTCAAAACAAATACCAAACGGCCATTTACATACTCCAAACATCATGTGCATCAAACCAAACTTAGGGAGTCCAAAACACCTCCCAAAAACACAATCTAGGTTCCCATTGCCAATTACCAAAAGCTAATAGTGTTGTAAAAACAGTCACCATACAAGAGCTTAGACTTTCACTTGGATCCTTGACCTCCTTGCTGCCCTTAAAGCACTTCAATTCTCTGCATTATTGGTTCAAGAAAGAGAGAGCGTAAGAACGCATGCTTAGTGAGAAATGCTCTAATGAAACAACACAATAATGCACTTTGTAAAAACACCTTTCCAAGGCCTTTAATTTCAAAACAACATTTATCATGCATCTATGCGTACAAATCAAGCATCTCATGCTTCAATACATCAACATGTCATATTGGCTTCCAAGTGATAATCCATAACCATTTTTCAACTCAAAACACAATCGGATACGCGGATTACAAGCGTTGTCCCATACGCTTCATACACACTACCAAACACTCAAGGTGGAGTTTACCGGTACAATCACAACCCCTCAACACCCGTGATGGAGTCTACGGTACAATTACAACCCCTCCACATCACTCATTGGTAGTTGTATAACATCACTAACGAGAACACGAGACACACAACACAAGATCCTCACATGGCATTTTAACCACCATTATGATCTTAGACATCTCGTTAGTGTACTTGGATGGAGTTTACGGTACCATTACAACCCCTCAACATCCAAGGCGACTTTATTCACGGTGCACCCAATCCTATAGCCGGCTAACTATATCCGATTCAAGTACTTTTAAACCAACACATCACTTGCCAATATACATCATTTACCATCATTAATCCACTGTTTTTAAGCATTAAACAAAGCCATTAAATAGTCATGCATCACTATGCATCAAACCACATTTATCAATGTCCAAAACAAGGATCTCTTACCTTGAGCATCCTTCAACACATGGCTTACAAAACCAGCATTAAACATGCTAAAATATGCTTTCAAAACAGAATTTAAACATGCAAAATAAACACATTGCATTCAACCATCTCATGGTTCATCAAAAAGAGAGTTTCTCCGAAAAACTTACTCTTGAGCTTAGCTAAGTGGTTTAGACTTAAACTAAGCTCCCATAACCTTCTAACATTGGTTTCAAAGCTGAAAACCAAACTTCACTCACCAATTCTGTTTCGCAAACTTGCCGAAACACCGATCAAGCCTCCGGATCAACACCACAAGGATCCGATGATGTCTCCCATGTTTTAAACACATCAAAGCAGAGGATTAATGCATCATCATGCATTAAAATCTTCAACCAAAACACCTAAACTCGCTGCTCTCATCAAAACTCACATTTCGGCTACCAAACACAACCGAAATCACATCCAAACACCTCTACAACATTACCCAGCCAAGATCCATCACTTCCAATCATTCTTAGACATCAATTAACATCCAAAAAGATCCTAATCACGTCCTTATACCTCCAGCTATAGCAGAACATCAAAATCACCCCAAAAACCACCATTTTCTCAAGCAAAAACTTAGGAAAATCAACCTATTCGGGATTGCATTTATTAAACCTCCATTTCACATCATTTAAACATCCAAAATACATCAAAAAGACATCTCAAAACAGAGCCCAATCATCTATTACGAATTTCTTCAAAATTAAATCCAAATCTTGCATTTTAAGCCAAAATCAAGAACACAACATTAAAACCTTTAATAAAACTCAATTTAAGGATTGAGAACTTGGGAATTTCAGTAAAGAACTGAGTATTTAGAGGAGAAGGACGTTCATACCTCTAAA
Source organism: Hibiscus trionum (assembly GCA_030270665.1). Classification (NCBI taxonomy): domain Eukaryota; kingdom Viridiplantae; phylum Streptophyta; class Magnoliopsida; order Malvales; family Malvaceae; genus Hibiscus; species Hibiscus trionum. The sequence goes on from BSYR01000008.1 coordinate 53,843,808, forward strand.
TGTGGATTTCTCCTTGTTTAGAGCCAAAATCCTTGAAAATTCAATAAGCAAATGATGAGGATTTGGTGTAGAAATGATTAGGAATCATTTAGGGATTGAAATCTCAACTTTAGGTGTGAAAATCAAAGGAAAAGTTGCTGTGGAAATGTGTTTGGCTGAGGGAATTTTGAGAGAAAATGAAATGAGAAAATTTTGGCAAAAGTTAGTTATGAAACCAAAATGTGACTTTTCCCTCTTTTCTTTTTATTAATTAACATTAAATGAGTCTTTAAAATTTAAGAAAAATCTGGAGAAATCCTCCCTTGGGTAAATTAGCTCCTTAAAGATTCAAAGTTTCAATCCTTTTAAAACAGTCACGAACTTTTCAAAAATTACATTTTAGTCACTAACTTAAAATGTCATATTTCCAAACCTCATTTTGTAAAATTGATTTCACCACCCTCTTATATATAATAAAAGAGGATTTTTAGATATTTTTCCATATTTTTAATGCATTCCGAACTAGGCTTTCCCTAAAAACCACCTTTTATATTCGAACCGAAATTTAAATCGGTCCGGTTCAGACCCTAAACTTCCAAGCCCAAAATTGGGGTATTACAACTCTCCCCCCTTAAGAAATTTCGTCCTCGAAATTTACCTGGAGGAAAAAGGTATGGAAACTGTTTCACCATGTCATCCTTCCGTTCTCACGTGGCTTCCTCAGCACCACGATGCTTCCACAACACCTTTACCAACTTAATGGTCTTGCCTCGAAGAACTTTACTATCCGAATCCAGAATCTCTACCGGTTCCTCATCATAGGTCAAATTCGGATTCAACTCCACTTCCTCCACAGGCATCACATGCGAAGTATCCGATCTATACTTCCGAAGCATCGAAACATGAAACACATCATGAATCTTTTCTAACTCTTGCGGTAACCTCAACTTGTACGCAACAGGACCCACACGCTCAATCACCTCGTATGGTCCAATGTACCTAGGGCTCAACTTACCCTTTCGGCCAAACCTAATCACCTTTTTCCAAGGTGAAACTTTCAAAAACACACGGTCACCCACCGCATACTCAATCTCCTTACGCTTCAAATCAGCGTAAGACTTTTGCCGATCAGAAGATGCCTTCAATCGCTCACAAATGAGCTTCACCTTCTCGGTGGTTCCTTTCAACAAAGCCGGCATCGAAACCAACTTCTGACCTGTTTCAGCCCAACATAGAGGAGTCCGACACTTCCTCCCGTACAAAGCTTCATAAGGTGCCATTTGAATACTTGCCTGAAAACTATTATTATAGGCAAACTCCACCAAAGGCAAATGTTTCTCCCAAGAACCCTGAAACTCAATCACACAGCACCTCAACATATCCTCCAACACTTGGATAACACGCTCAGACTGTCCATCCGACTGTGGATGATAAGAAGTACTGAAATTCAACCGTGTACCCAAAGCCTGATGCAAACACTGCCAGAAACGCGATGTAAACCTCGGATCTCTATCCGACACAATCGACTTTGGCACACCATGCAGCCGCACAATCTCAGCAATGTACAGCTCTGCAAGCTTATCCAAAGTGTATGTGGTATGCACAGGCAAGAAATGCGCACACTTCGTCAGGCGATCCACAATCACCCACATCGAATTCTTCTTCGATGGCGACAAAGGCAAACCAGACACGAAGTCCATGGTAATCCTTTCCCACTTCCACTCAGGAATCCTCAACGGTTGCAACAACCCTGAAGGAAACTGATGCTCAGCCTTAACTCGCTGACATACCATGCACTTGCTTACAAACTCAGCAACATCTTTCTTTAAACCCACCCAATAGTACTCATCACGAAGATCACGATACATTTTAGTACTACCAGGATGCATAGCAAAAGGACTACTATGAGCTTCAGTCAGAATAGCACGCCTCAAATCAGCATCATTGGGCACTACTCTCCGACTCCCAAAGCATAAAACTCCATCATCATTAAAGCAGAAATCCGATGGCCTATCCTCAGCAATATCCTGAACATGTGGCACCAAGGAATCATCCAACAACTGCTTTTCCTTAATCAACTGAACCAAGGATGGTTTCACTTGCAACTCAGCCACAAGACCACCATCACTCGAAATGCTTAAACTGGCAAACATAGCCCTCAACTCCACAGCTACCTTCCTACTCAAGGCATCCGCTACAACATTAGCTTTACCTGGATGATACTCGATCGTCAAATCATAATCCTTAAGCAACTCCACCCAACGTCGTTGCCTAAGATTCAACTATTTCTGAGACATCAGATACTTCAAACTCTTGTGGTCTGTGTACACAGTACACTTCTCACCATACAGGTAATGTCTCCAAATTTTCAAAGCAAAAACCACCGCAGCTAACTCAATGTCATGCGTAGGATAATTGCGCTCATGCACCTTCAACTGGCGCGATGCATAAGCCACCACCTTACCCTCTTGCTTCAACACACATCCCAAACCAACGTAGGATGCGTCACTATACACCACAAACTCTTTCCCTGATTCAGGTTGAACCAAGATAGGAGCTTGCGTCAAAGCTGCCTTAAGCTTCTCAAAAGCATGCTGTCTCGCTTCCGTCCACTCATACTTAACATCCTTCTGCAACAGCTTCGTCAAAGGTGCAGCAATCTTTGAAAACCCATCCACGAACCTCCGATAGTATCCCGCCAAACCAAGGAAACTACGGACTTCATGAACAGAATTAGGAGGCTTCCAGTTCATCACTGCCTCAACCTTCTGAGGATCAACACGAATTCCTTCAGCATAGACCACATGCCCAAGAAACAAAACTTCTCTAAGCCAGAACTCACACTTGCTCAGCTTGGCATAAAGCTGATTCTCCAACAAAGCCTGCAACACAATTCTCAAATGCCCCTCATGCTCCTCCTCAGTACGAGAGTACACGAGAATATCATCAATTAACACCAAAACAAATTTATCCAAGTATTCATGGAACACTCTATTCATCATGTCCATGAAAGCTGCAGGAGCATTCGTCAAACCAAACGGCATCACAAGAAACTCATAATGCCCATACCTCGTTCTGAAGGCTGTCTTTGGCACATCCACATCCTTCACCTTCAGTTGATAATACCCTGACCTTAAGTCAATTTTAGAGAACACAGCCGCTCCCCGAAATTGATCAAAAAGATCATCAATTCTCGGCAATGGATACCGATTCTTGATAGTCAACTTGTTAAGCTGACGGTAATCGATGCACATTCTCATAGTGCCATCCTTTTTCTTCACAAACAAGACCGGTGCACCCCAAGGTGACACACTCGGCCGAATGAAACCACGATCAAGCAACTCCTGAAGTTGCGTCTTCAGCTCTTTCAACTCTTTAGGTGCCATTCGATAAGGAGTAATGGACACTGAAGTCGTGTTTTCATATAGCTCTATTCCAAACTCCACTTCGCGATTAGGAGGCAATCCTGGCAACTCCTCTGGAAACACACCAGGAAACTCTCGCACAGTCCTGATATCTTGCACTCGCAACTCTTTAGAGCTAGGATTCATCACAAAGGCTAGGTAAGCTTCACAACCTTGCCTCAGCATCCGGCTCGCTTCCAATGTAGATACCACATTGGCAAGAAACTTCACATTCTCACCCACCACCACTACCTCATAATCATCCGCAAGCTTCAACGAAACTCGCTTATTCTCAAAATCCACTACAGCTCGATGCTCAACAAGCCAATCCATACCAAGGATTACATCAAAACCATAGAAAGGCAATTCCATAAGATCAACATGAAAAACATGGTCTTGCACAACCAAGGGACATCTTCTATAAAGTTTCCGCGTCACAACAGTCTCACCAAAAGAACTAGTTACACGCATACCAACATCCAAAGACTCAACAGGCAAACCAAGCAATTGAGCATGCTCACGCAATATGTATGAGTGTGTAGATCCAGAATCAATCAAGGAAAGTAATGACAAGGATTGCAAAGTGAAAGTACATGCGATCACATCCGTGTCATTCCTCCCTTCCCTCTGAGCATACACTCGGGCCTGACCACCACCCTCAGGCTGAACAGCCACCACATGAGCCACATTCCTTCCACCATCCTCTTTGCGCTGGAAGTTACCACGGCCGCGCCCACGACCTTTCTGTGGTGCAACAACTCCAGGAGCACGCCCCTGACCACCACCGGCCAACAGAGGGCACTCCCTCCTCATATGATCCGCCGAACCACAGTTCCAGCACGAATTACCAGTCACCACAATAGGAGCCTGTACCTCCCTCGCTGCTCGAGGACAATCACGCCTCAGATGACCACGCGATCCACATGCCCAACATGTGTTCTGATCAGCTCTCGCCTTGTCTCCCTGAACAGGCGCACCTTGCCCTCCACCACCACGCCTAGCCGAAGAATGATACCTCCGATCACGTCCTCTCTTGTTCCGTCCACCACCGGAACTATACTCAGCAGCCCGCTTGCCCACACTAGGACCAGCACCTCTAGAAGATAAACTCAAATTCAGCTCAATATCCTTAGCTCTACTAACCAGCACATCAAAGTCAATGTATTCAGCAGCCAGCATATATGTCTTCACTTCCGTCACCAAACCATAACGGAAACGTTCACACCTCTCCCGCTCATCAGGGATAAGCTTAGGTGCGTACTGACTGAGTCGGAAAAACTGAACCTCGTACTCAGCCACTGACATGCTCCCTTGAGTAAGAGACATAAATTCCCTTTTCTTTTCATCCAGGTACCGCACACCCAGATACCTCCTCTTGAACGCGTTCAGAAAGAACGTCCAAGTCACATCAGCATCCTCCATTCCGGAGATAGTGGTTGTCCACCAAGTATACGCATCGTCATGCAACAGCGATACTATACAGCCCAGCTTCTGCACCTCATTGCAGTTCATTTGTCCCAAAATTCTCTTGGTACTTTCCAACCAAGACTCGGAACCTTCAGCAGACAATCCCCTAAACTCGGTCCCTCCCAGACTGCGCAAGCGTTCCAGAGGTAGTCTAGCATTAGAATCTCCTTGATGCCCAGCTCCATGAGCTCTAGCTACCGCCGCCTGAAAGGCTCCAGCAATAGCCTGAATCAGCACTGTCATGTCAGGAGCAGCTTGCCCCTGCCCAGCTTCAGGTCCAGCGACCCCAGCACCAGCACCAGCACCAGCTCCCTCACCCCCAGCACCACCACCACCGGGTGGAGGATGTAAGTCCACTACATTTTCAGCATTCTCTTCGTTCTCATTTTGAGCCATAGCACGCGTATTAATCCTCGTCTCTCTACGAGGTCCCATTCACTAAACAATGCAATCACAAATGCAATAAACATAGTCAGGCTCAGCAAGGTAAGCAATCCAAGTACTCAAGCTCATTTCCAATTAAAACAAATCATTTCATTAGCTTTGATATGGCAATGGGTCCCTCAACATGCTTCACCACAGCATACACCACAATTTGCAACATTCTTACAATTCATACATCATACTTTCACTCAACAAGTATACAAGCAATCATGTACATATCACCCACATAACCATTCCCAAATACACGAGAACTTAGCTCTAATACCACCAAATGTAACCCCCTTAGCCCGGCCTAGACGGTTGACCCGAACTACGAAGATTACACGGGGAAAACCAAAGTCAACCCGAAAGTCAACCTTGATTAACGACCCTTTTTTTTTCTTTTTAACCTTGTCTAAATGCATATTAACCCTAGGTGTACTCTTGAGATAAGCATATTCAAAAATCACAGCAATCGGAAAACAATAAGGGACTCAATTGCACCACATACGAATTTAGGGACCAAATTGTAAATTCTGGAAATTAAGAGGACTTTACCAATTTTTAAGTTACCATTATGAAATTAGTCATGTTTCATGCCTCTCTGCCAAATTTCATCTCAAACGAACATCTCAAACTCAATCAATTGCACATACAAAAATCAGGACTAAAATGTAAAGCTTGCAAACCTCAAAACCATTCAAATCAGTGCCCAACGGTCAAGTGTTTCGAAACAGTATAGGCCGTTCAGAAACACGGCTTGACAGTAGCCAAAGTGTTTCGAAACACCTCTGCCCGTTTCGAAACGCCCAGGCCAAAACATGCACCTGTTTCGAAACAGGCAAGGGTGTTTCGAAACACCCTACCCAGAAACAGCAGAAAAGCCTGTTTTTACACACTTTCGACCCATCAATCACATACATATGACCTCCATATCATGCCAATAAGTCATCAAACATTAAAGGAACATACTTGCATCATCAAAGCTCAATCATAGCATCATTTAGGAGAACCACAAGTCTATAGGCATGCATCCTAAAATTGGAAATCAAACTATCATTAAATCTTCAAAACAAATACCAAACGGCCATTTACATACTCCAAACATCATGTGCATCAAACCAAACTTTGGGAGTCCAAAACACCTCCCAAAAACACAATCTAGGTTCCCATTGCCAATTACCAAAAGCTAATAGTGTTGTAAAAATAGTCACCATACAAGAGCTTAGACTTTCACTTGGATCCTTGACCTCCTTGCTGCCCTTAAAGCACTTCAATTCTCTGCATTATTGGTTCAAGAAAGAGAGAGCGTAAGCACACATGCTTAGTGAGAAATGCTCTAATGAAACAACACAATAATGCACTTTGTAAAAACACCTTTCCAAGGCCTTTAATTTCAAAACAACATTTATCATGCATCTATGCGTACAAACCAAGCATCTCATGCTTCAATACATCAACATGTCATATTGGCTTCCAAGTGATAATCCATAACCATTTTTCAACTCAAAACACAATCGGATACGCGGATTACAAGCGTTGTCCCATACACTTCATACACACTACCAAACACTCAAGGTGGAGTTTACCGGTACAATCACAACCCCTCAACACCCGTGATGGAGTCTACGGTACAATTACAACCCCTCCACATCACTCATTGGTAGTTGTATAACATCACTAACGAGAACACGGGACACACAACACAAGATCCTCACATGGCATTTTAACCACCATTATGATCTTAGACATCTCGTTAGTGTACTTGGATGGAGTTTACGGTACCATTACAACCCCTCAACATCCAAGGCGACTTTATTCACGGTGCACCCAATCCTATAGCCGGCTAACTATATCCGATTCAAGTACTTTTAAACCAACACATCACTTGCCAATATACATCATTTACCATCATTAATCCACTGTTTTTAAGCATTAAACAAAGCCATTAAATAGTCATGCATCACTATGCATCAAACCACATTTATCAATGTCCAAAACAAGGATCTCTTACCTTGAGCATCCTTCAACACATGGCTTACAAAACCAGCATTAAACATGCTAAAATATGCTTTCAAAACAGAATTTAAACATGCAAAATAAACACATTGCATTCAACCATCTCATGGTTAATCAAAAAGAGAGTTTCTCCGAAAAACTTACTCTTGAGCTTAGCTAAGTGGTTTAGACTTAAACTAAGCTCCCATAGCCTTCTAACATTGGTTTCAAAGCTGAAAACCAAACTTCACTCACCAATTCTGTTTCGCAAACTTGCCGAAAGACCGATCAAGCCTCCGGATCAACACCACAAGGATCCAAAGATGTCTCCCCTGTTTTAAACACATCAAAGCAGAGGATTAATGCATCATCATGCATTAAAATCTTAAACCAAAACACCTAAACTCGCTGCTCTCATCAAAACTCACATTTCGGCTACCAAACACAACCGAAATCACATCCAAACACCTCTACAACATTACCCAGCCAAGATCCATCACTTCCAATCATTCTTAGACATCAATTAACATCCAAAAAGAGCCTAATCACGTCCTTATACCTCCAACTATAATAGAACATCAAAATCACCCCAAAAACCACCATTTTCTCAAGCAAAAACTTAGGAAAATCAACCTATTCGGGATTGCATTTATTAAACCTCCATTTCACATCATTTAAACATCCAAAATACATCAAAAAGACATCTCAAAACAGAGCCCAATCATCTATTACGAATTTCTTCAAAATTAAATCCAAATCTTGCATTTTAAGCCAAAATCAAGAACACAACATTAAAACCTTTAATAAAACTCAGTTTAAGGATTGAAAACTTGGGAATTTAAGTAAAGAACTGAGTATTTAGAGGAGAAGGACGTTCGTACCTCTAAATGTGGATTTCTCCTTGTTTAGAGCCAAAATCCTTGAAAATTCAATAAGCAAATGATGAGGATTTGGTGTAGAAATGATAGGAATCATTTAGGGATTGAAATCTCAACTTTAGGTGTGAAAATCAAAGGAAAAGTTGCTGTGGAAATGTGTTTGGCTGAGGGAATTTTGATTGAAAATGAAATGGGAAAATTTTGGCAAAAGTTAGTTATGAAACCAAAATGTGACTTTTCCTTCTTCTCTTTTTGTTAATTAACATTAAAAGAGTCTTTAAAATTTAAGAAAAATCTGGAGAAATCCTCCCTTGGGTAAATTAGCTCTTTAAAGATTCAAAATTTCAATCCTTTTAGAATAGTCACGAACTTTTCAAAAATTACATTTTAGTCACTAACTTAAAATGTCATATTTCCAAACCTCATTTTGTAAAATTGATTTCACCACCCTCTTATATATAATAAAAGAGGATTTTTAGATATTTTTCCATATTTTTAATGCTTCCCGAACTAGGCTTTCCCTAAAAACCACCTTTTATATTCGAACCGAAATTTAAACCGGTCCGGTTCAGACCCTAAACTTCCAAGCCCAAAATTGGGGTGTTACAGAATTAAGGTGAAGCTATTAGCCCAATCCCTGTGGAGACGATATCCGATACTTCGTATCACTTTACTACTTGTGTCGTGTATACTTGCACTACCATTGCGATAGACTATTTTACACGCAACAATTCACGTTCATAAAACTTGTATCGCCCGGGTTTTGGGCCTAGAAGTTTTTAGCGCTGGCTTGGGGTTAATAGAACTAAACTAGATATCCGAGTTTTCGGGAGCGGTTTAGGGAAAACGTAGTTCAGAATATGATAAAATTATGGGAAAAATTCCTAAAATCTTCTTAAAATGTGTAGAAAGGTTTGGTCAAGTTTATTTTTTAAAATGGATTTTGGAAGATCGAAATTTTGGTTTAGTGACTATTTTGAAAAACTGCAAAATCTGTTTTTAAGGACTAAATTGAAAGAGAGCCAAAACATAGAATCTTTAGGGAGCTACCATTTAATTAATGAACCTTTTTCCTTTAATTTGACTATTTTAAATGATTTAGTAAAAAGGAAATAAAAAGGATTTTAATTATCTAAAAGACTAATTGACGTAACTTTCATTCTCTCATTTTCCAAATAGCCAAACACTCTATTTTCTCTCTAAAGTTCCAAAGATCTTCATTTTTCAGCTTCTTTTTGTTTTACAAATGATTTTCTAAGCTTTTCCATCATTATTCTCAAAGCAATCTAGAAGGACTTTCATCAAATCTTGTCATTTATAGGAAAATGCAAAGGTTAGAGGAAAATTTCGTTCAACTCCTCTAATCAAGGTTCTTTAATGAAATTCCCAAGTCTTTGGCTCTCTAGATATGTTTAATAACAATGTTTTGAGTTTTAATTGTTGAAAATTGATGAATCTAGCTTTAAAAGATGTTTTCTTAAGAATCTCGTATGGGTACTATTTTTATCATAACAATCCCGAAATAGATTGGATCTCTAGTTGTTTATGTTGTTAGATTTGGGTTTTTCGCTTGATACAGTGGTTTTGGTGTTGCTGGAAGTTTATGGATGCAATTATGTTGTTTTTATATGTTAAGTGATGATTAAAATCGGATGGAAGTGTTAGATTTCGGCTGGGCTGAGTTCAGAGAATAATCGAATGTGTTTTCAGTTGTTTTAGATAAGTATTTTGGTGTTTTTCGGCAGAGCAGCGAGATAACATTGGTTGCTGGAGATTTTAATGCATTGAGATGCATTAATCTTCTGTTTTTGTATGGTATCAACAAAGGAGTTTGTATCATACACAATTGGTGAAGTTTCGGAAGCTTGATTTTGCTTCGGCAAAGCAAACGAGGCGTGATCATTGAGTGAAATTGGTTTTAAAGTGTTGTCAAGGACTTAAAAACAAGGTTTGGGGGTTTAGATTGAGTTTCAAACACTAATCTAAACCCGGAAGTAAGTTTGAGTTATTCCGCTCTCATTTTCTCAGCTTTTGTCCCATTGATTTTATAATCATGCTCTTGTTTTAAAGTTAGATGATAATCCACTGTTTATGCATGATTTGAGAAATGTTTTGATGGCTTAATTAATCCCATGAGATAGAATGTTGATTTTATAAAAATAGAGATGTTGAGAAAGTTCTATGTTTTAACTATTCATTTGTTATGGGATGGAATTGTTTTATGTTGATGCATTGAAAACAACGGGTATTTGATGTTAAAATGTTGTATATTGGCATAAAATGAGATTATTATTACCGGATATAATTGGTCGACCAATAGGATGAGAAGTGCACTATAATATACAAAATTCGTACGTGCTCTTTGGTTTGGGCAATGGGGGTAGTGTCATCTCGTTCCAGAGTGAGAGTGTGGTGATGAGAGATTCCACCACGGTAGGTCTTGATGAAACACTCACGCTTTGTGGCAATGAGAGATGCCTCCATGAGAGTCCGGTGATGTGAGATTCCACCGGGGTAGAATTTGACTATTTTGTCAAGCTATCCACATATCCGAGTAAAGTTGCTAAAATGCCAATATATAAGATTGATTATGAGATTCACATGTACTTTGATATACATGCTTTTATGAAATGAGATCATGATTTGAGAAATGCTTTTGATGAAACAAGTATGTAAGGCTTTTCCTTGAGACTTTGCATTTTGGCTAATGCATAAGATAGATGGTACATGTAGTGTTTAAATTATATGGATTTTGCTTCTAAAAATTATTTCAAGCATGAGATAGAAAGAGCATGATGAGATAGAGTTTTCTAAATGAGAAATTATTTTAAAATGCATTGTTGTTGTTGGTTTGTTTTGAGCATCCCTTACTAAACATTATGGCTTACGCTCTCTTTTTCCAACAATGCAGAGAATAGCTTTTGGAGCAGCAAGGAAGCAAGAAGGAATTACCAAGGAGTGACACTTTGCTCAAGTATGGTTTTATGATTACACATTAGTAATAAATTGGCAATAGGAGGATGCTTTGTGTTTGGGAGATTGTGTTTTGGAACTCCCTATTTTGGGGCAAGTTTAGAATGCCCTTAATGACTTGTAAATGACCTTTATATGTTGAATTTTGCTTTGGTTTGAGTTTTGACCTTTTTGCATATGAAGCATGCCTATAGATTTGTTTGTTGCTTATTTCTTTGCCTTGTTGATGAAATTTCCATGCTTGATTGAGATTTGATGTTAAATCAAGTTTTATGCATGTTGGAAGTATATTGGAATGTGTTAGAATGGATTAAAGTGTAAAAAATCAGCAAAAGATGACATTATTGGTACATGCGTACCGATACTCGGGAAACTGTATTAGTACTGGTAAGCCATTCTAGGCTTGGCGTACTAGTACGGTGGAAAGGGTACCGATACGGTCTTTATGAAAATGAAGGGGCATATCGATACATGGGGGCGTATTGATACAGATTTTAGCTATTGGAAAACTGGGTATCAATACGGTCTTAGAGGGTATCGATACGAGCTTTTTGTCGTTGAATCTGAAGTCTTGATTGTCGAGGGCGTATCGATACAGTTAGCTGTTATGTTAGTTAAAATATCTTTGGAAGTTTTGTTTCTTCACGTTTTAGTCTCTGAATGCTAAAAATGTAAATTAAATAAGTTTGGATGATTGTTTTGAGCTGATATTTGATAGAGTGGCATGTAATATGATTAATTAAAGGCTGGTAATCTAAAATTGGATGAAACGCTCAAAATTTTCTAAACATACAAATAGTCCATAAATTTTGCTTGTATGCAATTGAACCCTTAATCGATGTTTGATCGAGTTGCAAATGGTTCCGCTGCGAAGTCTATCACATAAGATTATAACGAGCATCTAGAAAAGATAAAAATGAAAAAAGGGTCGATTATTGGAGTAAACTTCTCGATTTACTTCAATATTCCCCGTATGACATGTTTGGTTCGGTCTATCGCCTAGGTCGGGTCGAGGGGGTTACATTTGGTGGTATCAAAGCCAGGTTTGCGAAATAATGTGAAGGTAAGGTTGGTGTGTTATTGTTACTTTTTTGAATTAACGGTGAATTCTATGCATGGTGGTTGTATATGTTATGATATGGTCGTTGAATGCTTTGCTTGAGATGTTTGGTGATTGATAGCATGGTTTATGTTTGTATTTGTTGTTTGGCGGAGAGAATAAGGGTACCCATTGCCACATTATTACTAATGTTAAAGAAGATTTTTGGTTTTAAAGTAAAACTTGAGCTCCTTGGATTCTTGCTTTTGGGTTTGCCTAATTGTTTTGTTATAATATTATCATGATTTAGATTTGCATACGTTTTGAAATGGGACCGAGGCGAGAGCATAAAATTGGTAATTGGGTGGCTGCGAATGAGAACGTTGAGGATTTGACGCCCCCCACCTCCTTCTGGCGGTGATGGAGCTGGTACGGGAGCTGGCGTGGGAGGTGATGGACCTCAGGCAGCTCAAGGGTAAGTTGTTGCGGATATGACATCGTTGATTCAGGCTATAGTTGGGGCTTTTCATGCAGCAATAGCGGGAATGCATGTGGCCACACCACAGCCTGGTGCTAATGATGGCCTACCTTTGGAGCGTTTGCGCAGTTTGGGTGGAACTGAGTTATGAGGATTGTCTCCTGAAGGTTCTGAGGCTTGGCTTGAGAGCATCCGAAGGATTCTTGAGCAGATGGGGTGCAATGATGTGCACAAGTTGGGTTGCGTGATATCTTTGCTCCATGGAGATGCTTATGCGTGATGGATGACCATCACTGCGGGTATGAAACCTGCCAATGTAACTTGGGAGTTCTTTGTAACTGCTTTCAAGAGGAAGTATCTGGTTGTTCGCTATCTTGATAAGAAGAAGCGAGAGTTTATTCGTTGCTGCAAGGGAACATGAATGTCTCGGAGTGTAAGTCCAGTTTGTTCGGTTGAGCCAATATGCTCCTGAACTAGTTCCTGATAAACGTGTAAGATGCGATCGTTTTCGCTACGGGCTTGTGAAGGATGCTAAGACATATATGTTGGCTTCAAACTACACTGATTTTGATGTCTTAGTCACTCGGGCTAAAGACATCGAGCAGAATTTGGGCTTCGTTGCTCGTTAAGGTGGATCTAGTTATGGAAAGAGATCAGCTGAGTATGATGCGAGTAGGGATCGTTATAAGAAGCACAAGGATAGGAGGTATCAGCCTAAACCAAGGCGAGGTGGTGGTAACCCTGGCCGAGGGCAAAAAGGCCAGAATGCTTTTGTTCATACACCAGAATGTAACCGATGCGGTAGGAGGCACAAGGGAGAGTGTTGGGGTAATTTGGGTATATACTGGAACTGCGAATCTCGAGGACATATGAAGCATGATTGTCCACAATCGTTTTGAGATGGACAAGCTCTGGTGCGAGCTGTTGAGCCATAGAGAGGCTGTGGGCGTGGTCATGGTAACTTTTAGTGTAGGAATGATGGTTAGAGGAATGTTGCACATGTGGTTGCTGTGCAGCCTGAGGGAGGTGGACAGGCTAGGGTGTATGCACATCGTGAAGGAAGAAATGACACGGATGTGATCGTATGTACTTTCACTTTGCAACCCTTGTCATTACTTTCTTTGATTGATTATGATTATACTCATTCATACATTTTGCGTGAGCATGCACAAGCGCTTGATTTGCCTGTTGAGTTGTTAGATGTTGGTATGTGTGTAACTAGTTCTTTTGGTGAAACAATAGTTACAAGGAAGTTTTATAGGAGGTGTCCTTTGACTGTTCAAGGTCATGTGTTTGAGGTTGATTTTATGGAGTTTCCTTTCTATGGTTTTGATGTGATTCTTGGTATGGATTGGTTGACTAAACATAGAGTTGTGGTTGATTTTGAGACTAAGCGAGTTTTGTTGAAACTTGCCGATGATTACGAAGTGGTAGTTGTAGGCGAGAATGTGAAATACTTGTCTAATATGGTTTTGGCTCTTGAAGCGAGTCGGTTGATGCATTTGGAATGCGAAGCTTTTCTAGCTTATGTGATGAATCCTGGTACAAAGGAAGTGCGATTACAAGGCATACGAATGGTATGTGAGTTTCTGGGTGTTTTTCCGGAAGAGTTGCCTGGTTTGCCACCAAACAAAGAGGTTGAGTTTGGCATTAAGTTGTATGAAAATACGACTCCAGTGTCTATTGCTCCCTATATAATGGCTCCGAAAGAGTTGAACGAGTTGAAGACGCAACTTCAAGAGTTGCTTGATCAAGGTTTCATTAGGCTTAGTGTTTCGCCCTGGGGTGCACCGGTCTTGTTTGTGAAAAAGAAAGATGGCATATTAAGGATGTGTATAGATTATTGTTAATTAAATAAGTTGACAATTAAGAACAAGTATCCTTTGCCAAGGATTGATGATTTGTTTGATCAGTTTCGAGGTGCATTGTTTTCTAAGATTGATATGAGATATGGGTATTACCAATTGAAGGTGAAGGATGTGGATGTGCCTAAGACAACTTTTCGTACGAGGTACGGGCATTATGAGTTCTTGGTGATGCCATTTGGTTTGACTAATTCCCCCATTGCGTTTATGCACATGATGAATCACGTGTTTTATGAGTTTTTGATAGGTTTATAGTTGTGTTTATCGATGATATTCTCGTGTACTCTCATACCGAGGAGGATCATGATAAGCATTTACGGATTGTGTTGCAAATCTTGTTGGAAAATCAGTTTTATGCTAAGTTGAGCAAGTGCGAGTTTTGGCTTAAGGAAGTTGTTTTCCTTGGTCATGTAGTGTCGGCCGAAGGGATTCAAGTCGATCCACACAAGGCTGAGGTGGTGATGAGTTGGAAGTCACCTAAGTCGGTTCAGGAGGTGCATAGTTTCCTTGGTTTGGCGGGATACTACCGTAGGTTCGTGGATGGTTTTTCAAAGATTGCTGCTCCTTTGACGAAGTTGTTGCAAAAAGATGTTAAGTTTGAGTGGACAGAAGTTAGACAACAAGCTTTTGAGAAGTTGAAGAAGGCTTTGACGCAAGCTCCTATACTAATTCAACTTGAATCGGGTAAAGAGTTTGTGGTGTATAGTGATGCATCCTATGTTGGGTTAGGATGTGTGTTTATGCAAGAGTGCAGGGTGGTAGCTTATGCATCTTGGAAATTGAAGGTGCACGAGCGTAATTACCCTATGTATGACATCGAGTTAGCTGTGGTGGTGTTTACTTTAAAAATTTAGAGGCATTATCTTTATGGTGAAAAGTGTACGATTTACACAGATCATAAGAGTTTGAAGTATTTGATGATTCAAAAAGAGTTCAATCTTAGGCAACAAAGGTGGTTGGAGTTGCTTAAAGATTACAATTTGATAATCGAGTATCATCTTGGGAAGGCTAATGTGGTAGACGATGCTTTGAGTAGGAAAGTGGCTATGGAGTTGATGGCGATGTTCGCTCAGTTGAGTATATCACGAGATGGTGGTTTAGTGGCTAAATTTCAAATGAAGCCCTCGTTGGTGGAGTTGATTAAGGAGAAGCAATTGTTAGATGATTCGTTGGTACTGCATGTTCAGGACATTGCGGAAGGAAATCCAACGGACTTTTGTTTCAATGATGATGGTGTCTTGTGTTTTAAGAGTCGAATAGTTGTGCCGGAGGATGTTGAGTTGAGGTGCACTATTTTAACTGAAGCGCATAGTAGTTTTTTTGCTATACATCTTGGTAGTACAAAGATGTATCATGGATTGAAGGATGAGTACTATTGGGTTGGTTTAAAGAAAGATGTGGCCGATTTTGTTAGTAAATGTACGATTTGTCAATGTATTATGGCTAAGCATCAGTTTCCTTCGGTATTGTCGCAATTGTTGAAGATTCCAGAATGGAAATGAGAGAGAATCATCATGGATTTCGTGAGGGGTTTACCTTTAACACCGTCAAAAAAGAATTCCATTTTGGTGATTGTTGATCATTTTACAAAGTGTGCACATTTCTTGGTGGTACATACTACGTATACGTTAGACAAGTTAGCAGATTTGTACATCTCTGAGATTGTGAGGTTACATGGGGTGCCTAAGTCCATTATTTCAGATCGAGATCCACGTTTTATAGCAAGGTTTTGGGAGTGTCTACATCAAGCGTTGGGTACGCGTTTGAATTTCAGTACTTCGTATCATCCTCAAACAGATGGTCAGCCTGAGAGAGTTATGCAAGTGTTGGAAGACATGTTGAGGTGTTGCATCATTGATTTCCAAGGTTCTTGGGAGAAACAGCTACCTTTAGTGGAGTTTGCTTATAATAACAGTTATCATGAGAGCATTCAAATGGCTCCTTGTAAGGCCTTGTATGAGAGGAAGTGTAAAACGCCTCTTTGTTTGGCAGAAGAGGGGCAGAAGTTTATCTCTTTGCCTAATGTGTTGAAGGGCACAACAGAAAAAGTGAAGCTTATTAGTGAAAGGTTGAAAGCAGCTTCAGATCAGCAAAAGTCTTACTCAGATTTGAAGCGTGAGGAGGTTGAGTATGTCGTAGGAGATAAGGTGATTTTGAAGGTTTCACCTTGGAAGAAGTTGATGTCGTTTGGTTGGATAGGCAAGTTGAGTCCGATGTTTATTGGACCCTACAAAGTGCTAGAGCGTGTTGGACCTGTTGCTTATAGGTTAAGGTTGCCTTTTGAGTTGGAGAAGATACATGATGTTTTCCATGTATCCAAGCTTCGGAGCTATAGATCGGATCCATCTCATGTTATGCCTGTTAAAAAGATTGAGTTGAATTCGGATTTATCCTATGATGAAGAACCGGTCGAGATCTTGGATTCGGACAGCAAGGTTCTTCGTGGAAAGACCATTGAGTTGGTCAAGGTCTTGTGACGACATTGTGGTGTTGAGAAAGCCACGTGGGAGAGGAAGGATGACATGAAGAAGCAGCTCCCTCATCTTTTTCCTCCAGGTAAAATATCGAGGACGAAATTTCCTAAGTGGATGAGAGTTGTAACGCTCGAGTTTTGGGCCTAGAAGCTTTTAGCATTGGCTCGGGGTTAATAGAACCTAAACTAGAGATTCGAGTTTTCGAGAGCGGTTCAGGGAAAACGTAGTTCGGGATATGATAAAATTATTGGAAAAATTCCTAAAATCTTCTAAAAATGTGTAGAAAGGTTTGGTAAAGTCAATTTTAGAAAATTGATTTTGGAAGCTCGAAATTTCGGTTTAGTGACTATTTTGTAAAAAGTGAAAATTTTATTTTTAAGGACTACATTGAAAGGGATCCAAAACTTAGAATCTTTAGGGAGCTGCCATTTAAGTAATGAACCTTTCCTTTAATTTATCCATTTTAAATGATTTAGTAAAAAAGGAAATAAAAAAGAGATTTTAATAAAAATGGATTTTAATTATCTAAAAGGCTAATTGACGTAACTTTCATTCTATCATTTTCAAACAGCCAAACACTCTATTTTCTCTCTAAAGTTCCAGAGATCTTCATTTTTTCAGCTTCTTTTTGTTTTACAAATGATTTTCTAAGCTTTTCCATCATTATTCTCAAAGCAATCTTGAAGGACTTTCATCAAATCTTGTCATTTGAAGAAAAAGGCAAAGGTTAGAGGTAAATCTCGTTCAACTCCTCTAATCAAGGTTCTTTAATGAAATTCCCAAGTCTTTGGCTCTCTAGATATGTTTAATAACAATGTTTTGAGTTTTAATTGTTGAAAATTGATGAATCTAGTTTAAAAGATGTTTTCTAGAGAATCTTGTATGGGTACTGTTTTGATTAGTTTGAGATTGATTTTAGTCATGATTTGGATGTTAAATGATGTTAAAATGAAGGTTTTATCATAACAATCCCGAAATAGATTGAATCTCTAGTTGTTTAGGTTCTTAGATTTGGGTTTTTGGCTTGATAATGTGGTTTTGGTATTGCTGGAAGTTTATGGATGCAATTAGGTTGTTTTTAGATGTTAAGTGATGATTAAAATTGGACGGAAGTGTTAGATTTTGGCTGGGCTGAGTTTAGAGAATAATCGAATGTGTTTTCAGTTGTTTCGGATAAGCGTTTTGGTGTTTTTGGGCAGAGCAGCGAGATAACATTGGTTGCTGATGATTTTAAAGCATTGAGATGCATTAATCCTCTATTTTTGTGTGGTATAAACATGGGAGTTTGTATCAGACACAATTGGTGAAGTTTCGAAAGCTTGATTTTGCTTCGACAAAGCAAGCGAGACGTGATCGGTGAGTGGAATTGGTTTTAAAGTGTTGTCAAGGACTTGAAAGAAAGGTTTGGGGGTTTAGATTGAGTTTGAAACACTAATCTAAACCCAGATGTAAGTTTGAGTTGTTCCACTCTTATTTTCTCAGCTTTTGTCCCATTGCTTTTATGATCATTCTCTTGTTTTAAAGATATGTGATAATCCATTGTTTATGCATGATTTGAGAAATGTTTTGATGTCTTAATTAATCCCATGAGATAGAATGTTGATTTTATAAAATTAGAGATGTTGAGAAAATGCTATGTTTTAACTATGCATTTGTTATGGGATGGAATTGTTTTATGTTGGTGCAATGAAAACTGTGGGTATTTGATGTTAAAATGTTTTATATTGACATAAAATGAGATTATTGTTACCGGATATAATTGTTCGACCAATAGGATGAGAAGTTTACTATAATATACAAAATTCGTACGTGCTCTTTGGTTCGGGCAATGTTGGTAGTGCCACCCCGTTCCAAAGTGGGAGTGTGATGATGAGAGATTCTACCACGGTAGGTCTTGATGAAACACTCAATATTTGTGGCAATGGGAGATGCCACCATGAGAGTCCATTGATGTGAGATTCCACCGGGGTAGGACTTGACGATTTTGTCAAGTTATCCGCATATCCGAGTAATGTTGCTAAAATGCCAATATATGAGATTGATTATGAGATTCACATGTATCTTGATATAAATGTTTTTATGAAATGAGATGCATATGAGATCATGTTTTGAGAAATGCTTTTGATGAAACAAGCATGTAAGGCTTTTCCTTGAGACTTTGCATTTTGGCTAAAGCATGAGATATATGGTACATGTAGTGTTTAAATGATGTGGATTTTGCTTTGAAAATGATTTCAAGCATGAGATAGAAAGAGCATGATGAGATAGAGTTTTCTAAATGAGAAATGATTTTAAAATGCATTGTTGTTGTTGGTTTGTTTTGAGCATCCCTCACTAAGCATTATGGCTTACGCTCTCTTTTTTCAATAATGCGGAGAATAGCTTTTGGGGCAGCAAGGAAGCAAGAAGGAATTACCAAGAAGTGGCACTTTGCTCAAGTATGATTTTATGATTACACATTAGTAATAAATTGGCAATGTGAGGATGCTTTGTGTTTGGGAGATTGTGTTTTGGAACTCCCTGTTTTGGGACAAGTTTAGAATGCCCTTAATGACTTGTAAATGGCCTTTATATGTTGAATTTTGCTTTGGTTTGAGTTTTGACCTTTGAATGGCCTTTTTGCATAGGTACCATGCCTATAGATTTGTTTATTGCTTATTTCTATGCCTTGTTGATGAAATTGCCATGTTTGATTGAGATTTGATGTTTAATCAAGTTGTATGCCTATTGGGAGTATATTGGAATGTGTTAGAATGGATTAAAGTGTGAAAAATCAACAAAAGATGACATTATTGGTACATGGGTACCGATACTCGGGAAACTGTATCGGTACGGGTAAGTCATTCTGGGCTTGGCATACCGATACGGTGGAAAGGGTACCGATATTGTCTCTATGAAATTGAAAGGGGTGTATCGATACACGGGGGCGTACCGATACAGATTTTAGCTACTGGAAAACTGGGTATCGATATCGTCCTAGAGAGTATCGATACAGGCTCTTTGTCGTTGAATCTGAAGTCTTAATTGTCGATGGTGTATCGATATTGGCTTAAAGGTATCGATGCGGTCAGCTTTTATGTAGTTAAAAGTATCTTTGGAAGTTTTGTTTATTCACGTTTTAGTCCCTGAATGTTATAAATGTAAATTAAAAAAGTTTGGATGATTGTTTGGAGATGATATTTGACAGAGTGGCATGTAATATGATTAATTAAAGGTTGGTAATCTGAAATTGGATGAAACCCTCAAAATTTGCTAAATTTACAAAATGGTCTCTAAATTGTGCTTGTATGCAATTGAACCTCTAATCGATGTTTGATCGAGTTGCAAATGGTTCCGCTGCGAAGTCTATCACATAAGGTTATAACGAGCGTCTAGAAAAGATAAAATGAAAAAATAAGGTCGTTTGTTGGAGTAAACTTCTCGGTTTACTTCAATATTCCCCGTGTGACCCGCTCGGTTCGGTCTATCGCCTAGGTCGGGTCGAGGGGGTTACAAAATTGTTGCTTTGCTCGAAGCAGCTTTGGTTTTAGAGGCAATTCTTGGAGGTGGATGTGATGAACATGTGGAGAAGTTGAGGGAATTTGCAAGGAATATTGTGCTTTTGTTTCAAGTTGCGGATGATATTCTTGATGTGACAATGTCATCTAAAGAACTAGGTAAAATTGCATGAAAAGATTGGTTGCAGATAAAGTCACTCACCCCAAGTTGATGGGGATAGACAAATCAAGGGAATTTGCAGAGAAGTTGAAGAATGATGCATTAGATATGCTTCAAGGATTTGATCCTGAGAAATTTGCTCCCTTGATTGCTTTAGCTAATTATATAGCTTACAGGAAAAAATAGTTGCCTATTGTAAAACTCTCATCAAATGGTAGATTTAATTGTTGAACTTGTTCGGTTCTTCGTCATTTGATTACTGGTCTTATGAGTTCTTAGAGTTTGCATCTGGAACTTTGTATCAATTTTTGTTGCATCTTGGTATAATGATAAAATCAGTGCAATCATGTTTCTTTCTGATGTTGAAATTCTTAACAAATGCATCTTGATAGGCTTGTATTAGTCGGAGTTGGATGCGAGTGTTGAGTTTGTGTGTATCGTTCGACATCTTTCCCTATAGTAACACTGTCACTGCAATTCCTTTCCCTTTTGGTATAGATTCCATATGTTGACAATACTTAGACAACGAGTATTCGGATGCCAACATGAATATATAGGCTTTTTCATGCATTTGAAAGATCTTGGAATGTCGGTGTCTGAAACAAAATACTTAAAAATAAGTTAAGAGCAACATGGTTGATTGTTGTTCATGCGAGCACTTTAATGAAAATTTCAAAACAAAGCTTATTTTGCTGTAATGTTTTATTTAGCAAGGACATAAAAATAAAAGTGGAAAGTTTGAGATATACAATGGAAATCTATTTTTTTGTGCTGGATGCATTTGGTTTTCGAAAAAGTGAAGAACTGATCCAATAAAGCTCAAGTTATTGTATTGTCTTCATTGTTAAGATTGTCTGCAATTGTGGACTTGATAACGATAATGATCCCATGTCGACTTGTGAAAGATTAGCATCAATAATGACTAACCATTCGGGTCATATAGTTTCATCTTCCATACATGACCGATGACTGTCGAAGTCTCGAACTTTTTGACCCTAGCCCACATATTGTCTTTGCATCTATGAGTTCCATAAACTCTTCGACTTTGAGTAGGTTTATCAGTAAGAAATATACTGGTGCTGCAACCGAAGAATCAAAACTCCGGTCACCGTAAATATTTTCCACTATCTTCATAGGAGTGCTTTGAAATTTGAATGGCTATTGCATAAGCTAACGTTAGATTTGAAACTGTGTTAAAAGCATGAAAAAAGGGGCATAAACTTCAGTTCTTAAAGGAATTTCAAATAGGGACGGAGCTAAGATCACACATTGAGAGAAGCAACACTTTATTAACCTTTTAAATCCAAAAGTTGGAAAGGGGAAAGACTAATATATAAACTAAAAGACCAAATATGCTATTATACCAAAATTTTGGGGACCAAAGATGCATGGCTTTGTCTCTGCTTCAAATGAGCTATATATGTTTGGGGATCTGTTTATGCCACATGTCGTCTTGTGATTGAGATATCCTAATCACAATAGTCTTTTGACGTCTATGAGGCAACAATAAATTGGAATGCAACTTATATCCATGTTTTAGGCAACTTGTTTGGGCAGGGAATCAGGAGATCTGCTTGTTTTTCCTGTAAAAGTTATTACTGGAAAAAATAAAGAGTTAATCTTAGCCATCTATTTTACTCATTCAACAATTTAAAAAAGTGCAAAAGGTTAAAATCATCTATTGTGTAATTGGATCCTATCCCTAAAGACAATCCTCCTTTTCCCTATTGATATAAGTAGGAATGAATTATCCAAAAATTGAACTCGACCTATGATTTTAATCAGAACATTTTCTCACTAACCCAAATTTTAAATTATCAAGAATGTAAGTACATGTCCCTTAATTTTTAATAGGTCGTGCACTAGTGGTGAAAATAAAAAAATTTGCACAAACGTCTTAATCTTAGGGTTTAAAATTTCAGAGGTTTGATTAGAATTTAAGGTTTATGGTTATAATTTAGAGTTTTTAGGTTAAAATCTAAATCCCTAACATATTACCTAAACCCTAACCTCTAAATCCTAAATTTTAATCATAACCCTAAATTCTAAACACCTAAACCTAAACTCTAATGTTAAGGTGCTTGTGAAAACTTTTTATTCTCACCGTCAGTACATCGGATATTTTCCATTTTTAATATCGGTTTTTCGACAAATGCGTTGTACATGTATATACTCATTTGATTTTTTTATTTACTAATATTTTTAATTAATGAAAAATAATCTGAATATATAAATATAGAATATTCTAAAAAATAAAGAATTCCAAATTATAGTTTGATTAATCGATATAGATTAAACATAAAATTAATATTTCATTAAAAATAAAAAAACTTCAAAATGTTATGAATATTTATCTATGTGGATGTCTATCATGATTAGAACTTTATCAAAGGAGTTTGATTTATTTATTATTAGGAATATTATCTCTATGAATTAGAGTTCAATGTAATATGTACGTCTTATGCCTATAAATAGATGACTTGATGAAGGCATTGTACACAAGTCTATATTTTAGAATAATACAAATCTCCCTCTTTCTCTCATCTCTTTGTTCTTCCATTCTTGTTCTTTGTTCTTATTATTGTTCTTTGTTATTTTATTCACAACACGTTATCAGCACGACTCTAATCAACTGAGGTCTTCATTGTTTGGATCCAAAAGAAGTTATTGGAAAGAATTCGATTCTAGGATAAACCAAAGATAAGTTTTTTCTCTCTCTCTTCATTCTTTAAATTACCGATTATTTTTTCTTTATATTTTAACTTAGATTTTTTTATTTAATTTTTTTTTGAAAAGTTTGGAAGTATGTTTGATTTTATTCGAACATTGGAAAGAGATAAATGTGTGGCTTCTCACAAACCAAAAGACGAATCGACAGTGACGAAGAGGTTGCGTTTGGTGTAAATTACGTGTGTTTTCTCTTGTTCCTAAAAGGGTTAATTAGCGGTATGCTTATTCATACTTTTACTTATATGATTATATTTGGTATTTTTCATATTATTATTTATGTTATTTTATTTGGTAAAAGTTAGTATTTTTAACCGTGTTTTGAGTTTTATATGATATGCTTAAATGACTTGGAAAGAGATGTGATATAAAGGGACTATGAGAATCTATCTCGATCATATGCTATGTCTCCATTGTCCACGAGAGAAAAATCAATATCGGTAAATTTTGGTTTAATTTTTATTCTTTATATTATTATTTTAAAGTGCGATAAACCATGATGATTTTGAATTTACAAGAAGATTATTATAAAGTCTATATTTGCTCGAAAGCAATATTTCTTCTTCGTCGAAAAACTCGATCATAGACTTCTCTCAATTTCAAGTTACGAAAATTCGTCTTGATCCAAAAAAATTTATGGGAGGCATTCCCTGAAGTGAATGCAAAGCATGATGTTTATTCCATGCGATTACCAATGATGGGGCATTCCCTGAAGTGAATGCAAGCATGATGTTTATTCCATGCGATTATTGGAAATGTTTCATTCCCTGAAGTGAATGCAAACATGGTAAATCATTATTCAATTAGAGATATAATTTCGATATAATCCAAGGAGGTTTTTAAAGGAACTTGTGGACTGGTTTAACAATGCTGCGTACGAGGATTAAATCTTTGTTCTCTGTGATAAGGATATGTGAAAAGGGTTTCAAAGGCCCACTGGTTCTACTCTATTCCCTGAAGTAAATGTGAGATTATATTATGGAAAGAATAAAATCCACATTAGAAGTTGTGGTCGTGGTCGAGGCTATGAATATAGACATGAAAAATATGGTCATTTTAAGAATACTTCTACCCACCGATAGTGAGGTTATAAGGATGACAAGAGTGATAAAGATCATTCTATTGAAGTAAAACTCTTCTTATTACCAATACGATGTTATAAACCATTGGTCTCGTACGTGTTGTACGTTGAAAATCAAGAATCATTGAATGATAAAGGAAAGAAAATAGAAGCAAATTTTGTTTGCGAAACATGACGAAGATGATACTGGTCCAACTTTATTTGGACATTGTTAGTCCAACTCATTTGGACGTTGTTGATTTCCTTATAACCCTCGAATGGAATAAATCATCTTCTAATTATTCTTATAACTTTGAAGAGAATTAATTATCTTTTTTTATTTTACTTTACGTTTATTTACTTTATACATTAATTATTTACATTTTATATTTATATTTATATTCATGTTAATAGTTATATTTATATATTATCATATTATTTATTTTGTTTAACATGATTACTTATCAAATATAATTTATGGTGACGATTTATGCTTAGCAGAAGCATAAGATATATTTTCTCATTTAAATGCAAGGGAATAATGTGAGTACTATATCTCAAAGTACTAAAAATATTAATGCTCTAGAAGAGCAATAAATTCATGAGAGAAAGCACATTATGAAAAGTGTAGAATTGCGAATATTGCAATAATTACCGCTAATGGTAATAATATCGTCACCACTATAAGTGAAAATTTTAAGAGAGCAATATGAGTTCACAAAATATCCCTTTGGGAATTATAGATAACATATGTTATCAATTGGCATTTGAAATAAGCCAATATGGATATAAGTTCTGGTAGCCAAAAAGTTAGTTGAAAACTCTAGATGAGCTATATATTGCTACCAAAAGATAATTTCAATTGAAAGCTCCGAAAGAGCTAAATATATTCCTATTTAAAGGAACAATTTTGATGGTCGTACTAGACATGTACGAGTGAGATTGAATTACATGTTATGGTAAACAAGAAGTTTACAAATTCAGAGATATATACACATATATATAGTTGGCATGATCGGTTAGACCATCCTGATCAATAATGGTGCAGAAATTATTGAGATTTACATGCACATGTATTAAAAGAACCTGTAGTTCTTGTGGTGCTTATTCTCAAAGGAATGGATTAAATTCCACTTATTAAAGAATGTGAAGTTCTTGTGTTGCTTAAAGGAATTGATTAAATTCCACTTACTAAAAGAACTTGAAGTTCTTGTGTTGTTTGTTCTCAAAGGATATAGATGATCCCACTTACCAAAAGAATTAGAACTTAAAGTTCTTGTACTGAAGTTGAGACTGTATGTCTTGTATATCTGAACGAAATATGAGCCCATATATCCACAAATGTGGAAAGTTTTATATGATTTTAGTAGATGCATCTACATTGTTTTATCAACTTACAACCAGAAGTTTGTGAGATTGATTCTAAAAAGATTCAGATTATGCAATTAGACTATTCGTTTTGTAAAAGCTTGTGGGTTTATATTTAGGCTATATCGGTTGTTACAAAGCCTATTGATTATAAAAAATACGGTTTAGCAAATTTTTAATTGAATGCCTCATATTTAATAGTTAAACTGTGAGAACAAAACATTTATTATTTATATGGTATTTCCATATAGCAACACTTATACGCATCAAGCCAACGAGTTATAATAAACTCCCCATTATGATTTGACTTTTGGTCAGAAGTCATATTTCCCATTTCTGAATTTTTGAATGTGCGATATATAGTTGAATTGCTCCACCATAACGCACAAAATGGGAAAGTAAAAAGGGTTGAGAATATATATTGAGTACGGGTCTTCTTTTATGTTTAAATTCTAAACATTAATTGGAGAATCATTTATTAGATGATTTTTCTCAACATCAGGGGGAGAGAATAATCAACTGGATAAAGAAGGAAATGAATTATCATTATTTAGATCCTCGAATATGAACTAAAAGTTCATAAGATAATTAATGTTATTTCATGTCATCTGCTAGACATATTTACTGACCCAATGAGAGTAATTAAGTCTCATATACCAGCTGAAATGCTCTAAGTTTAAATTACATGTTAGAGCAAGTGGATGTAAATCATGCTTGAAGCATGATAGTTGAAATGGTTCCAATGATCAAAATTCTGGTAATGAAAAGTATTATGAGATGGTCATATATTGGAGGCGGGTGCTCCTAAAGAGACCTAAGACATAACTAATAATAAAACTCTTGAAGAGTTTCAGGTACCTGAAATAAAGATTGAAATTTTGAAGAGATCTCGATGAGTTATGTCATTACGAGAATGGAACCAGAAAATTAGAAAGTTGTCGACAACGATTTTACAAAATTTTTTACATAAAATACTTCTATAGAAGTAAAGAAAGAAATTGAGGATCTTGTATAAAATCTATCCAGAAGTATAGATATTGAATTGGCCGATGTTGAAAGACGCTTTGAACTACTAAAATAGAAGTATTTGGACCAGTAGTCCAAACACCTAAAGGTGTAATGCAAGTGATGCACAAATAAGTAGTCGTAAATACGACTTGAACTATGATTTATGAAAAGTTTTAATTACTTCATGGTGGATGCAATTACTTTGGCAGTTATGAAAATTTTACATGCATCTAATTATTTGTGGATCCATATTTATCCTTGAAGGATCTAAAATGCTATAAGCATTTGGAAATTTCCGAGGAAATTTATTTAGACATGTCTCAAGAATATTTTGGCGCATTTGGTATATTCACCTTAGTGAATACTAATTGAGAAAATACTATAAGAATGATCAGATTTCCTTATGTATTTTATAAAGGAGTTTGGATCAAGATCCATTATGATAATTTTTAGAACTCCTAAAGAGCTTCAAATTGAAAACTTATGAAGTACTTTCAATACAAGTACTTGAATCTTGATATCAAGTTTATCTCGACCTGAAGATCAAGCATTTTTTTCTATGAATAGACATAAGCTGGAAGAATCTTAAAGAAGATTCAATATGAATAGAGCATATCTATTGAGTATTCTAATATTTGTAAGATTGTTGGATGTGAATAAAGATAATTATATCTTTTCTTGGTCTTGAAGCACTATATATTAGTTGGTCAAGAAATATCTATGAATATACAAAGATCATTACATTTAGATCTTCAAACATTCGTTGATGTCTCCTCAAATGTCGTAGAAATATTTTTTATGCACGAGGCAAGCCAAAAATATGTGTTTGGCTAAGACCATTGACCCAACATATCCAAAGGATATGTGGATTTACTTTTACAAGATATGATAAAAGCTATCTTGTGTGAAGATAATGCAAGATGTATATCTCAGTTTGAAAGTGGATACATCATGGAACATATTACTCCAAAGTTTCATCCCTCACGATCTTTAGAAAAATAATATTCAAGATTAAATTATGAAGATTCAAAGATCTTCTGTGATGTTTGCATGAGGGGGAGTAAATACGCGTTGCACTCTTTTCCCCTTAACCGAGGTTTTGTCCCAATGGGTTTTCCTGGTAAGGTTTTTAATGAGGCAATATGTTATGCGTATCAAAGATGTGTGTACTCATTTTCCTTCACTAAAGAATTTTTTCCCACTGGGTTTTTATCTTAGTATGGTTTTAACGATGCACATTATCTGCATAGACATCCAAGGGGGAGTGTTATGAATATTTATCTATGTGGATGTCTATCATGATTAGAACTTTATCAAAGGAGTTTGATTTATTTATTATTAGGAATATTATCTCTATGAATTAGAGTTCAATGTAATATGTACTTCTTATGCCTATAAATAGATGACTTGATGAAGGCATTGTACAGAAGTCTATATTTGAGTACAATACAAATCTCCCTCTTTCTCTCATCTCTTT
The DNA here is from genome assembly GCA_030270665.1 of Hibiscus trionum. Lineage (NCBI taxonomy): Eukaryota > Viridiplantae > Streptophyta > Magnoliopsida > Malvales > Malvaceae > Hibiscus > Hibiscus trionum. The sequence continues at coordinate 53,872,083 of BSYR01000008.1, forward strand.
GTTCTTCCATTCTTGTTCTTTCTTCTTATTATTGTTCTTTGTTATTTTATTCACAACACAAAAACTATTGTAATAGACTAAACAAAAGTTATATTGTAATATTATATTATCTTATCTTATCTTCGATTACAATTATCTTCTATCTTTTTTTTGAATATAAGTACGCTAGCTTCATTAAAATAAGAAAAATTTAAAAATACAATGAGATTCACTAATTAACTGAATGACCAAAGATACTTATGTTGACTACATCTTGTAATAGACTAAACAAACATTATATTGTAATATTATATTATTTTATCTTCGATTATAATTATCTTCCATCTCTTTGTTATTTGAATATAATATGATATTTCATTTCAAAGAACCATTATTTTAATGCTAAAAATGATCATTTTTCTCTTAGTAATTTTCTTTAGATTTATTTGATTGAAAATATCTTACCATTGGATGCTATTATAACATTAAATGTTAATTTTTGGACTAAGTAGAGATATTATATTCTCAAGGTAAATGTAAGGGTTCAAACTCATACAAGATAGAGTCTCTCTCACCAATTCTGACATAGCGAGAAAGCAAATTCTTACTCGCAAAGCGCTCGCTTTAGGAAAAAACTTGGTATCACAATTATAGGAAATGAAAGAGTCGTTGATGAGTTGGTTCGTTTCAAAGAGCTAGAGTTAAAGCTGTAAAATTTAGTGATTTTTATTTTTGGGGTTTTTTGCAAGACATATTTATGCTTCTTGTGTTGGTCATAAGTTATTGCTAGTGTTAAGGGTTGCATCCTATTGGTGAGTCTTATAGATATAGATAATTGATTTCATGTTGTGTTCATGATTTCCCCGATCGATTTTAGGATATATGTTTATACTCTGCAACAACTGCTTTTTGTTAACTAGTTGAGTGTTTTGTTGGAGGTGCTGTTAGGATACTGGGGTGTATGGTTAAGGAATGTCAGATTTTTTATTTTATTGTGTGGCTAGTGAAAAGGTACAGCTTTTGATTCGCTAAAGGTGGTTCTCTTGATGGAGGTACGAGTGTAGCAATGGTTTTTCTTTGAACTGGTTTTGTAAGGCCTATAGTTTGTTAGTCATGTTTTATACTATCTTAATTGTATGAGCCGTCTTCCCACGAGATTGGGTGACTGTGGGAGAATATTTCTGCGAAGAATGTTGAGATGTTTTGTTGTAGGAGAGTTGTTTTGATAGCATTTCCTTCAAGTTGAGTTGTATTTTGTTTTGGTTGATCTTTTTGTGTGACGTGGGGATTTTTTTCTTCAGTTTCAGAGTTTTGATGAGTTTGATGTTGTTATCTTAAGATTGAGAGCTTTTTACACCTAATTGTGCTCACATCTGGATGCAATCATGCAATATAAGTATCATGTGAAATGAGACAAATGAATCGCATGAAGAAGGTCAATGTTATGGCCATGCACAATTGGTGCATATCTCGATATGATTTTGGCCATGCATAAATGAGTGGTATATGTTGTGAGTGCTCTATTTGATTATTTTTGGGCAGTAAAGATGACTTCTGTGAGTATTTTGGAAAGGGTTTTGAAACAAATTTTGCGAGAGTAAGCTGGTTCAGGGTTTTTTTTGTTTTAGAGTGTTGTGAGATGGAATAAGATTGTGGCGTTGGTGGATTACATTTGATATGAGATGTTAAAATTTTGGCGGTAAATGGCTTCGAGTCAGTCTAGGCACAATGTTTTTTCAAGCGTAGAAGCGATTTTGTTTGCAGAGTGGGATTACTGTTTAATTGTTGTGATGTATCATGGCTTGTTGGTCTCTTTGGATTTAGTTTCTTACCTGGTTTTGGTGTACACTTTTTCTCCATCTAGAATTAGAGAGGTTTTTAATGAGGCACTCAACTTGGGTGAGAGAGAAGTGAAATTTTACTCCTATTGGGTCTTGAACTCACAACTTAGAAGAATTAAAGTCTAATAAAAAATTATCGTAAATTTTCAAAAATTAATATTCGACGATTTTAATTTTTTTGGCCAGAACATGATGACTTTGGTGAAGTCGTTAACACAAGGCTTTGTTTAGTATAAAAAAAAAAGATGAAGGATGTAAAAGTAGTTGCTCAAATGAAAAATACGACTTTGATAATGTATCCCTAGTTTGTCTTAATTTATGGATAGATATAAATTAAAGTTGTAAAAAAAGCAACAATCAATTTATTAGATTTTTTTATTCAACAGTTTATTAGATTTAAATGTTATCTTTTCTCTGTTTTAAAAAAATATTGGTCGTGTTTGGTAAATAGTGGGTAGCTGATAGCGGATTACATTAGCTGATAGTTGATAGCTGATTGTATTAGTTGATTTGACTGACGGATTGTATTAGCTGATTGTGTAAAAGCGTTTGGTAAAATTAACTGATAGTTGATAGTTATTTGATTATTTATAGAAGCTAAATGACATATAAGAACATGATTATATTCTATACTTATTTAAATAGTTTATTAATTATCAATATTTTGTATGTCAATTAGATTATGAAAAATATTTTTTCATATATCATTACTAAGCATATTTGATTAAATGTTAAATTTATATATTAATCTATTATTTATATAATTATAATTAATACAATTTAATTAAATGTTAAATTTAAATACAAATATAAATGTGTGAGAATAAAAAGAAAAATTATTAGTTTACAATTGTCACGATGTAAATACGTGAGAGTCAAGAATTAAAATAGAAAAAGATTAAATTTAGATTATTTGGAGATTTTTTATAATTGTTAAGGGTAAATGATCTTTATAACTCTTATATCAAAACCTCTAATTTTAAAAAGCTCATATTCGTAGTATTTTCAAAATTAGTTGTTTCACCCTCAATCTGTTATTCCATTCCACTATCCACGAAATATTCAAATTAACGTATTTCACTAGTCAAACCTCTAATATTAATTCAAACTTCAAATTTTGACTCAAACCGCTATTTACCAAACATAAATGGTATCTTTTCTCAAAAAAAAAATCAATACAATCCATGCGGCGACACGTTTGCGTGAACCTAACCGTCACCAAACTGAGAACCAAACGCCCTGAACCTTGTTTAGTTCCACTTATAGCTTTGATTTAATTATAGGTAAACTACATAAATGGTCATCGAACTTTTAAGGCATATTCATTTTGATCACTGTACTTTTAAATATTTGATAAGGTCACACAATTTTTATTTTATATTCGATACAGTCTCTCCCATTATATTCGCTAACTAATGCTGATGTGGCATGTTTGTTGTGATTTTTCTCATTAAAATAATACATTAAATAAGGGTTAAAAAGATTTTAGATGAATTAAAATAAGGCTTGTATCCCAAAATAGTACCTGATGTATGCTACCTTTTTCGTTTTAGTATATAAAGTGTTTTTTTTTGTCACAGTTGGTACATGAAGTATCAATCTGTGAGCTTTTTAAGTTCAAATATAACGTCAGTTAAAAAAAATTAGAAGCCAATAAAATTTTAACATGTGACATTGACTAAATAATTATTTACATAAAAATTTAAAAATAAAATTATGCTAAAAATATCAATTTTGGTTAAACCCCAAAAGTTATCCGCGTGCTTCTCCTTTACCTCACCTTTCCTCGGATAAAAATGTCCCCTCTTTTGTTCAATCTTGAGTTTTAGAACCTAACTCTCTTATTCAATCTTAGGTTTTAGAACCCTAACTCTCTTGTTTTAATCTTAAGTTTTAGAATCCCAACTCTCTTATTAAATCTAGGATTTTTCAATATGTGAAAATAAAAAATTTCAAATCTCAAGCAGTAACTTTTAAAACCCTATCTTCTAAATTTGAAAACTGAGTAGTCGATTCCTTTTAATTTTGAAACCCAACAAAAGAAGCAAAAGTTTTCTCACAGTTGGGTAAAGGTAACTATACTATTGTCTTAAATTATTCTATTTGTGTGTATTTGATTGTTGGTTAGTGTAAAATAATATATAAAATTATGTAAATGATGTCTCTTTTGTTTTAATGTATATATCGATTTTATTTGTTTATTTGAGGAATAATGTTAGATATACATGATATTAAAATATTATCCATTTTTTGTTTTTTTTTTTTTGTGTTGTCTAATATATAGGAAAATGACTATAAAAAGGTGGTTCTAAGACAATTTTCCCGATGATAATAGACCTAATAGATTTGATGAAGATATTTGTGGTGGCTTTGGGGTAGCTGAAGATAGTTATGATAGTGATGTAGATAACAATAACTCATAATGGTTAGATGAAAAATTAGTATCTAAGGACGATGACGAGTAGGTGTGCACACTAAAAAAGAAGAAAAGAAATATTATTATAGGGAATGAAGATTTGCAATCTGGTGTAGAATTTAGAAACATTCCTAGGAAGAACAATGAAGATGGTGTAGGGCATGATACTGATTACTTAAAGTCTTCGGATGCAAGTAGTTATGCTTCTGATTCAGAGGGAGATTTTGTTTTTAAGAAGACAAGTAAGGTATTCTTTGATGAATATACTGTTGTGCTGAATTGGGGATGATATTTAGAAGTCCAGAACAGTTGAAGAAAGCACTTAATGCCTATGCAGTAGCTCATAGATTTGATTTTAAATTTGAAACCAATACAAAAGAAAAGACAAAGGTTGTGTGTAAGTCAAAAAGATTTCCTTTCTTGTTATATGCTTCTTTGGATAAAGGTGATGAATGCTATAAGATCAAGACATTAAATATCAAGCACCAATGTTCTATTACTTTTAAGAACAAAAGGGCAAACTACCGGCTGATAGGAAAACATTTTCTTAGTAAGCTTATGATTATCCCTAACTTAAAGATGATAGATATACAAAATATTACTAAAGATGAGTTAAAGGTGGATCTCAACAGAAGTATTTGTCGAAAAACTAAAACTTGGTGCTTAGAACAGATTTAAGGAAAAGTCGCTTATGAGTTTAGTAAGTTATTTGACTATGTCTTTGCTTTGAGGAGTGTAGATCCAGGTGGTACTTTTGAACTTATGGTTGAAAGGCCTACTCCTAATGATGTTCCGAAATTTAGGAGGCTATACGTATGTTTTAGTGTATTGAAAGAAGGGTTTAAGAAATATTGTAGGCCTATTGCTTGTCTAGATGGTTGTTACTTAGAGATAGAAATAATCAGATTTTTCCTATAGAGTTGGCTTGTTGAGGTAGAAAATAGAGAAACATGGGCTTGATTCTTAAAAAACATCCAAACTGATTTATATTTTGGAGAAGGTGATAAGTTCATCGTGATCAGTGATGTGCAGAAAGTCAATACTTTAGTACCCAAGTTTTATATATATATATATATATATATATATATATATATAACTAAAATTGATTTGGTTTTCTATACTAATGTAGGGATTGCTTGAAAAAAATTTTATTTAATTACCAGTATTGGAACATCGATTTTGCGCCAGACATATGTATGTAAATTGGAAGAAGGCGCATAATGGTTGTGACATTCAATTGTTATTCTGGTCATGTTGTAAGGCTACTACTCAATCTATGTTTCATAGATATTCAACAAGAATCGGTGAGTTGAAAAACAAAGCATTGAATGATCTTTAGACTAAAGGCCCAAAACACTGGTCAAAAGCCTACTTTTCATGTAGGTCTAAATGTGATGTTGTAGATAACAATTTTTCAGAGGCATTTATTTCTGCAATTGTAGGTGCTAGGTATAAATCTATTATTTCATTGTTGAAGGACATTAGACATTATGTAATGAATAGGGTAGTTGAAAACAAAAAAAAAAATGTGAAAACTAGAAAGATCACTTGTGCCCTAAAATTTGAAAAAAAAAATTGAAGAAAACAAAGCTAGTAGTGCTTATCGTCATGTAATTTAGAATGGGCTGAAGGATATGAAGTGTTGTGTAACTAAAATACCTTTTTAATAGATGTTAGAGGTTGAAATTGCACATGTAGAGTATGGGACCTAATAGGTATTCTATGTTCCCACGATGTCTCTATTATATTGTATAGAGAAGAGAGATTGGAAGACTATCTAATTGATGGATACAAAAAATGTCTATTATGAGTTGTATAGTTCTGTCTTGCCTAGCATTCTAAGTGAAAAATTCTAGAAAAACACAAAGATAAGCATTATTGATCCACCTTTGAAAAGGGATCTTCCTGAAAGACCAAATCATAAAAGAAAAGGGGAAGAAAGTGAACCGGAGAATAGGAAAAAAATTGTAAAAAAATGATCAAAGATGAGTTATAGATCATGTGGTAATATTGGACACAATATTAAAACGCGTCCTACCAAAAATCAAACAAATATAAGTATAATGAATTGGATGTTTGACATTATTTTTTTTGATCCAGTTGTTCTTACTGTTTTATTGTAATATGTAGGTTGTGGATCAAAATATTGAGAACCAATCAAATATACATAAAACAGTGGAGGTGGGTGAAATTGTCGACCAACCTACTCAACATTTTTCAGTAGAGGTAAATTTATTGGTCTAAACATAATTTTTTGAATTGGTTTTTAACAAATAATATTAATAAAAATTGTAATTTACGTACTTTTCTGACAGCACATGCCACATCTTTCTATGGAATATGTTACCTTACTGTCACAACAACTTTCACGCCAACAATCAACTCAACCATCAATTAGAAGGAAAGTAACAACAAATGGGTCATCATCTATGACAGTGGCAGCCAAGGACAAGATTTCTCATTCCAAACAACACCATTGTTTACATATTCTTTTACTAGTTTGGTTATATAACAAGTCTCTATATTTAATAAAGAAACTGAGTAGGAGAGATCGATATTTGTTTACATTTTTATTGACTAAAATTGTCTCATTTCATTGTGTAGCCTAGGAAAAAAAGTCAAGTGATGATTCCTCAGCGTCATGCAGTAGTTTCTCAGCCTCTTCCAACGACTGCGCAATCAGTTAAGGAAATCGAAAGCAATAGAATGTCTAAGCTAACTCCATGAAGATTAGCTCACAACCCACAATTTGAAAACTGTAGTGGCAAAAACATGAAGCTTTTGGCATGTTATTTTGTGAATTGAACATGCTCTATAATCGCTGTTGAACTTGGTTAGAAAATGTGTTTTGGAGACTGTAGTGGCAAAAATATGAAACCTTTGACATGTTTTGTGGATAATAAGTTTTGGAGACAATTTTTGGATGTTGATCTATTTGATTACTGATACAACAAATTAATTAGTTATTTGAACAATATCATTTCTTATCACTCATACACTTCAATTTTACATACCAATATGTTTGATTACTTTTCATACAATATTACAAGTGTTTGAACATTTCAATTATATTTACTACAAGTAAAATGATATTTGATTAAAATGACTAAGGTAATAAATTACTTAAAGCCCAAATTTAATAAAAAAAATACATCATCCATGACACAAAAAATATTACCTTATAGAATAAAGCGTTCTTCCTAGTTTTTCCAACTTATTATGTATTTTTTATATTCAACCTTTGCAATTTATCTATTTTGACAATTTTCTTCAATTCATTGTTTTTTATTTTAATTTCTCGATTTCGGCAAGTACAATTTAGAGTTGAACTCTCAAATCTTCAACTACATTTATATTCACTTCTTCCCTTTCAAGCCATTGAAAGAAATTGCAGGCATTCTACATACAATTCAAATAAAACACATACGAAACCATGTTAACATTCAAAACAATGAATACAGTCCCTTTTAAGCCATTGAAAGAAATTACAGGCATTCTACATACAATTCAAATAAAACACATACGAAACCATGTTAACATTCAAAATAATGAATACAGTCCTAACTTATAGATTTTAACATCCTAAATAATGAATTTCTAATGCGTTTAGAATATAACAAACATTTTTAAACAATAAAATTTTAAATTATTGCTTATTTTAAAATCTTAAACCATGAAATTTTATTTTCCCCGTGTTTCTATCTTTAAATCGACTAAAAAATAACATACCTCTTTATTCTTTAAACACCCATAAATTTTTTTCGTTTGCTCCAAAGTTAGGGGCCTTCAACCCACAATAATATTGTACAACCCTCGAACTACTTTGAGATTTTATACTTTCAGTCGACATTTCACATATTAAAAATCTTAGATTTAACAAGAGAGTTGGGATTTTAAAACTCAAGATTGAATAAAAGAGTTAGGGTTCTAAAACCTAAGGTTGAACAAAAGAGGAGAAATTTTTCTCAGAGGAGATGTGAGGTAAAGGAGAAGCACGCCGATAACTTTTGGGGTTTTAACCAAAATTGATATTTTTAGCATGATTTTATTTTTAAAGTTTTATGTAAATAATTTTCTAGTCAATGCCACGTGTTAAAATTCTATTGGCTTTTAACTTTTTTAAGTGACGTTATATTTGAACTTAAAAGGCTCACAAAATGATACTTCAGGTACCAATTGTGACAAAAAAAACTTATATACTAAAACGAAAAAGGTAGCATACTTTAGGTACTCTTTTGGGATATAAGCCTTAAAAAAATAAAACTACACGTGTTAAAATTCTATTGGCTTTTAACTTTATTTAACTAACGTTATATTTGAACTTAAAAGGCTCACAGATTGATACTTCAGGCACCAATTGTGACAAAAAAAACTTTATATACTAAAACGAAAAAGGTAGCATACTTTAGGTACTCTTTTGGGATATTTTTTACTATATTTAATTTGCTCAAAATTTCTCTTAAATTTTAAAATGGGAGACAATTATACTCTTACTTAAGTAAGGATACACAATTAGAAGTTGGTGACAAAACATAAATATTTAAAAGTGAGAAATAAATTTATAATTAATTTATTTAGAAAAATGATAAATTACGTAAATCATCATTAAACTTTACTCTTAACTTATTTTAGTCTTTGAAGTTTCAAAACTATTAATTTACCCATTTAACATTTTTGTTACTAACGTTTTCTGTCACTCTTAAATCTCATGCATCCGTCACTGATTATACTTAAAGCTGATTCGAATTCATAAATTTTAAAAAATATCAATTGAATTTAACTCGAATACATGATTAGTTTTTGAATTAAGGTTTTGAGCGTTGTCGCTTGACTACAGGTAATCAAAGTCGTTGGTGGTCTGATTCCCTTACAGAGTTCGGACTCAAATGATCCGACAATGAAACAGTGGGTAGAGTTGGAGAAGCGTCCAAAATCGACTCAAAAGCCGATTCATCGGTCCGACGGGAACTCGGACTCGGTCTAGCCTATCTGGTGGTTCAAACCGTCTGGTTCATGAGGCTAACATTTTGGGATCTGTCATGGGATGTGATGGAGCCCATTTGTTTCTACGCCACATCCATCTATTTCATGGCCGCCTATGCATTCTTCCTCAGGACTTACAAAGAACCGTCCTTCGAAGGGTTTTATCAAACCCGGTTCACCGTCACCACAAAGAAAAAAGGCTCACTAAAGCCCACAATTTTGATATGGAGAAGTACGATAAGCTGAAGGTTGTTTTTTACACATGTTCGGAGAAGATGAAGACTGATTATCGGAAATAATATGATGTTTTTTTAATGTTTTTAGGGTTTAGGAGCTGCTTTCCCTAACATGTTGTCCTTTTTTTTCTTTTATTTCTTGAAAGACATTCTCAGAACGGAGTTATGTTATAGTTCAGAGAGGTTGTTTTTAAATTTTTGTTTTCAAATATATATAGGAATTTTTATTTTTTTGATAAATAATGGGAGAGGATTTACATAGGCCTCATTAAAAACCCTCCTAATCTAGTGAGGGAAAAGAGTACCTATGAAAAATCCGTACAAGCCACGATAATAAACGATCAACAAAGAACAAACATAACCTAGGGACAATCTTCCCTCAAAAGATCGAACACCTCACCCGGAACACTATTAAACACACAAGCCTCAAAATTAGCCCGAACCGCCAACTTCGCCATCGCATCCGCCACTCGATTCGCATCGCGACAAATATGTCGAAACTCCACTCCACCATGTACCAAAGCAAGATTTTGAATAGAATCAATCAAGGACGATGACCTCAAACAAGAAGACGTACCCGATAATGCACGAAACACATCCAAGTTACCCGTCTCCACCACTAGACTCACCCCATCGACACCCATAGCACACTTAAGGCCTTCGAACACCGCCCAAAGCTCCGCTTCAAACACCGAGCATTTTCCAATGAACTTAGTAAAGCCGGTGATCCAATTACCTTGAGAGTCACGGACGACCCCTCCACAAGAGGCATCCCCATCGAGATTACTCCTCGCGCCATCCACATTAAGCTTAACGGTAACCCTCTCCGGCGACCACCATCTTCGCCACCGTACCTGCTGTCTAGCGGCATCTACAGGCGAGGCTTGGTTGTAGGCTTGTTGTCCACGCTGTGCACCAGCATCCAGTCGCTTACTACGGTCGACAACCCCTGCACCATGCGGAATCCAACTTCTAAAAATTTTCTCATTTCGGATGCGCCATAGAGTCCAAAGGATGCCCCCGAACAGCAAACCCTAGTCTGATGCATCCCTTGCAAAACCTTCACCCGACATCAAGTTCCTCTTCAACCAATCCCTCATGGGCAACGCCAAAAAAATTTCCAAGCATTGTGGTTTGATCAACGTCGCCCAAGTCGAAACTGTCGTGGGACAGTGGCGAAGGATGTGGTCAATGTCTTCGCAAGCTGCCCCACATACCGTACATGCTGCCGAGTCCGTTAAGTGTCGTCGGGCCCTTTCCTCATTCGTTAGGAGCTGACCTTTCCCGATGAGCCAAAGGAAAGCCTTAACTCGCGGCAAACCTTTGTACGCTTGGATCGCCTTCCATAAACCATCCTCCGCCCCTACAAGCTGCTGCGATCGCGCGTCATATGCAGACCGAACAGTGAAGTTTTGCGTCTTGCTCCACCTCCATCCCGGCCAGTCGGATCCATTCGAAGCTGTAGGCGGCTTTACCGCAGCGATGTGATCCAACACATGCATGGGTAAGACGTCCCGAAATGCCGCCCAAAGCCAGTTCCCTCTATCATCAACCATGTCTTTAACCGGTGTTGGGGCCATATCCACCGATGCTCGCGGACAGCATGAACTAAGGGGGCCGATATCCACCAGCCAATTGTCTTTCCAAAAGTCTACCGTCGTACCATCACCAATATTCCACACAATCCCGTCCCTAACCTCATCCCAAACCGCGCTCACACCTCTCCAAAGAACCGAGCAATTATTTTTAAAAATTGTAGTCAGGATGCGGTCATAGCATTTATACTTGGCTCGTAAGAAACGAACCCAAAGCTGGTCCGTTTTCGCCACAATGTTGTAAGCCACTTTCATAAGAAAGGCGTCGTTCTGTTAATCTAAGAACTTGAAGCCAAGGCCACCCTTAACAGTGGGCGACGCAACCTCCTCCCATTTTACAAGATGGACCGCCCGTTTCAACGTCGAATTACCCCAAATAAACGCAAGTATAATTCCCTCAATTTTATGGCATACACCTTTTGGAATCTTTGTCGTTTGCATGCAGTAGGAGGGAATCGCCGAAAGCACCGATTTTGCCAAAACAATACGCCCAGCAAACAATAGATACCTCGCCTTCTACCCATCCAAACGGTCCCTAACCTTCTCAACTAAAAAAACATACGTTCCATTAGTGACCCTTTGATGTAACATAGGCACCCCCAAATATTTACCTAAATTCTGAACTTCCATAAAACCACATACCGTGCAAATAGAACTACGGAGCGTGTGTGGGACATTCCTGGAAAAGAAAACATTTGTTTTTGCCACGCTCACTTTCATTCCAGAAGCACTACAAAATTCAGCTAACACCGAATGAATCACCCCAACTTGTTCCATCGAGGCCTCAGCGAACAAAACCATATCGTCTGCAAATATGAGGTGGGAAATAGTCGGGCATTGCCGCGACACCCGAAAGCCCTTCCATGCCCCTTGTAATAACCTGTGATCAATGAGCTGACCAAGCTGCTCCATACAAAGAACAAAAAGATACGGCGATAACGGGTCACCTTGTCTGATTCCCCTAGACGGTCGAAAATGCTCTGTCTGCGCCCCATTCCACAAAATACTTGTCGATAAAGACGAAACACATCGCATAATCAAATCTCGTACCTTCCTCGGAAAACCGACATCACAAAGCGTATCTGCTATAAAGTTCCACTCAAGGCGATCATACGCCTTCTCCAGATCAATTTTCACCGCCATCCACCCCTTAGCACCAATCTTGTGACGCATGGAGTGTACCACCTCCTGTGCAATTATAATGTTATCCGAAATAAGGCGGCCAGGAACAAAGCTCGTTTGATTGTCTTTCACCCACTCAGGGATAAAAGGCTTAATCCTATTCACGATGACTTTAGTCACGATCTTGTACAAGACCTGGCAAAGGTTGATAGGCCTATATTGCGTCATATTCTCAGGCGACTTCACTTTCGGAATTAAAATCAACAACGTATCATTCAAACTATCTGGAAAAGGGGCCCCCTCAAAAATATCCTAAACCAAACGACACACATCCGGCCCAATAGTGTCCCAGTTCCGCTGATAGAATAAAGCATGAAACCCATCTCTACCAGGTGCTTTAAACGCATCCATCTGGAAGACCGCCCTGCGAACCTCATCCATAGATACAGGGTTATCAAGGAAAGCAGTAGCAGAACTAGAAAGGCCAGGAAATTTACCGCGGATTGAATACTGAGATGCATCTGTGTTGCCGCTAGTAAAAAGACTACTGTAGAACTCAATAGCATGTCGCCGAAGCTCATGCTGAGACTCTAACCAACGACCACCGCCATCACGCAACCGAGTGATCAAATTCCTCTTCCTCCGGCTAACCGTAGAGGCATGAAAGTACTTGGTATTCCGATCTCCTTGCATGAACCAACGACATCTCGACTTCTGGAACCAGAGACTCTCCTCCTGTTCTAGAACAATATCAAGCTCTGCCCGGAGGGACTTCTCCAACTCTACTAACGATGCCGAATAATTATGTCGAAGAGCCCTATCAATGCCTCGTAGGCGTGCCAACAGTTTCTTCTTCCGGTTACCAATATGCCCAAACACCTCGACATTCCAATTCGAAACAATAGTTTTAAGCCTAGCGATATTAGATTCAACCAAATCCATCGGCCTCCAACTATCCCTTAACAAATTAGCAAAATCGGGATGGTCCTGCCAAGCTGCAATGAAACGGAACGGTCTATCATCATCAGCTCTGGTATGTGTTTCCCTCTCTAGGATAAGCAGACAATGATCAGACCCCAAACGGTCCAGGTGCAACACTAAACTATGAGGGAAAAGATCCTGCCAAACTCCATTCACCAAACACATGTCGAGGCGTTTGAATAACCTCCCACGTCTCCAAGTAAAGTCGTCACCTCTATATTCAACCTCAATCAAGCCTGCCGTAAATACAAACTCCTGGAACAAAGAGCTAACACCTGATATCCCCGAGCTACTACCATAACATTCCCCGTCACGAAGAATACAGTTAAAATCACCTCCTAACACCCACGCCTGATTCCCACTTGGTTGAAGTCTGAGCAAATGATCCTACACTAACCTCCGCGTTGATGCCTTCGGTGAAGCATATACTGGCGTAAAAAGGACCCACTGATTAACGGATTCATCGAAAAATCTCCCATGCACGAACTGATTTGCCACAACTAAAATCTTAACCTGAACTTCCTCACGCCAAAGAACCCAAACACCACCACTAAAGCCACGACACTCCACGCAATAAGAATTACCAAACCCCAACCTGCAAATAACTCTATCTGCCTGAACACAACTAACCCTTGGTTCAACGAGACAAACTACCTTAGGGTCATGTTTCCGCACAAAATCTCGAAAATGACGGTGAAATTCTAGGCTCGCAGCACCCTGACAGTTCCAGAACATTAACTTAATCATTAAAAAATATAACAAAGGTAGAAAAAATGACCTTAACAGGACGGAACAACATTCTCCTTGCCAACCCCATCAGCAACCACCTCACTATCTCGCGCTCTTACAGCCGAGCTCGGAACCGTAGGAGTTGACTCCAATATGTTATCGTGAGAGACCCCATCTCCGCTTGTCGCCCCTGCTACATTCAAAACGGCATGATCATGCATATCCTGTAGCTTACCCGAAAATGATTGAACCCATTCCGCCAAAACCGGCTTTGCTGGTGTGCGCGTCACATGACCACGCTTCGACTGCTTTGAGGACTTCTTAAGCGCAGCCTTTACCGGCAAGAGACTCTTCCCTCGGCTAGCATCCTTCCTCTCGCCTCCCACAACTCCCTTAGTTGCATCACCTTCCGCAATCATAACCACCATATGAGTTCCAGTGGCAATGCTCGGCTTATGAGCTTGAACTTGCACTTCCACATTAGGTACCATCGAGACCACCTTAGCTCCCTCATACTGCTTAGTTGTCGTGTTCGAAATATCCACCAACGGAATTCGCCCCACACCGGTCGACGTACCACTCTTCTGCGTGCTTTCCTTTCCACTCCCATCAGCATTGGCCTCCGCTGCAATCACAATTCCCTTGCCATGGGGCCGCTGCACAGCCGTACCCCTCTCCTTTGCACCTCGGTGCCCCAGCCCAGCATCATGCTGCACGCCCCGCACCCCCTGCTGCACATCAGCACCAGCCCCCTCCTTCATATTGTCGTCCTCACCGCCTAACACAACAAATCTCGAACCCCCGGACCCATGCATGCCATCCGCATGCTGCTGCCCCACCACCTTCCTCGGCCTTCTTTTCCTAGCATCGACCACCATCCATGGTCCATAAATACTATCCGAACCAGTCTCCAATCCCGTCATCCCTGCACTCGGCTGTTCAATGACCATATGTAACACCCAGGTTTAGGGGTCGGGTGAAAATAATATTTTAATATTATTTCGGGTTCGGTTTTGCAATTTAAATAATAAAATATTTTTATGGGCCTTGGGATTTCAAAATACTTACAACTATGTTGGGCCTATCTCTTGGGTCCAAAATCCATGGACTCTAAGAGATGTGAGTTTTGGACTTTCATTAAGGGCATAATGGTAAACACTATTTTTGGGGGATTTTAAAATAAAGCAAAAGATGAGCATGTGCTCATCTTCATCCTCCTCCCCATTTTCCCATTTCTAACGTGAAAAGAGAGCTTGTCTCTACCTCACTCTTCCACCTCCCTTCTTCCTCATCCTTTGAGTTTTTTGAAAGGTAAATATAGTTTTGACTTGGCCTTGCTATCCTCTACATTTTAGTATTTTTAGATTTCATAAAAACCATGTATTTTACATTTGGGTTTTTCAAAGTCTTGGGCTAAAGGTTAAGGCTTTATGAGTTTTTACTAAAGCTTTTGATTTGTTATTGTTAGATATGTTATCTATGAATCAAATGGTCCAACATATATAATTTTTAGAGTGTTTTAGCTTGATTTCCGAATTTGGGTTTTGGTGGGTTTTTAGGAGGGTTTTTAGATGAATTTTGGGTATGGTTTGTGTTGGAATTTGAGGGTTGATGTTAGGGTAATAGTTGGGGGTTGTTTTGGAAGCAATTGGAAGTGTTAAATGTGTTGAAATCACAAGTTTCGGGCGGGGTATAAGGGCTGCTCGGATTTGGTATTTTTGGGGGTTGTTCATGGTTTGAACTATTGTGTTGGTTGCTTGAATAGTGTTCCGGGTTTGCTACCTTAATTGGTGAATTGATTTGAGGTTGTTTTGATTGTGTTGAGATGATTATATGCAAGATTTTGTGTTGGTGAAGCCTCGCGAACAAATCCGGAATCGTTGGAAGATTGATCGGCTAGTATGGTTGAGCTTGGAATTGTCGGTGAGTGGTTAAATGTTTTTAAAATGGTTTTGAGTTTTTGGTTCAAGCATGTGAACCTAGGATGGGCTTGGTAAACCCACCTAGAGTTGGGATTAGAGTGGTAGCCTAATCCCAAGCTTTGATTAGAGACTTTGGTTGCACTCTTTAATGGTTGTATATGCCTCGTGTTAAATCGTGATGGTGTTGGTTATATATATGTTGTATACATGTATGTTGAGGCATGTTGGATGCATTGTTGTATGTATGTTGATGATAGATATGATATGGTTGTTAATGATGTACATGTGTGTTGTCATGTGAAATGAGATTATGAGGTGATTGCTTGATCCGAGGATCATGGTGAGTACATGTTAGGCATGGAAATGTGGTTTGTGCATGATAGTAAGTCATGGTGAGTACGTGCTAAGCACGGAAGTTGTTAATAAATGGTATTGTGGAATGTATTAGTATTGGCACTAGTATGCTTGGGTACAAATGATCGATCATTAGGATGTTAGTGTGTACACATGAGTCAAAAGTCGCGCGTGGCCTTGGTGGCGTTGAGTCACCAAGGAGGAGTACGGGTACGCCCGGAAATTTTATTTATATTAGTCGATGATGAGTGGAATCCCATCGACGGGGCGTGAGGATGAGTGGAATCCCCTCCGCATGAAATGGGGCGTGAGGATGAGTGGAATCCCCTCCGCATGAACGGTGATGAGTGTAATCCCACCGTCAGGTAATGGTTGTGTTGTTGGATGTGAGTTCCAACGGTTATCCGTGTATTCGAGTCATAGCTAGGTGCCAATACGGATTGTGGTTTATGTTGCCAATATGTGATTAATTGTGAGCCAATGTGATTTGGGATGTGTTGCTAACATGGTTTAATATATGTGATTTCATATGTTGTGGATTTAAACATGTTGAGCATGACATGATATTGAATATACGTTCATGTATCATCTATAATTATGGCTCGTGTGGATCGGAGGTAAGATCATGCATTTGATCTTGGTTGTAGCTCGTGCTTGGACCCTGCATTGTCGAAGGTTTGTTTTATGAGCTTACCCTCACTAAGCTTTTATGCTTACGCTCTCTTTTGTTCGACAATGCAGATCAATAGCTCGAGGGTAACAAGGGCAAGGAAAGGTCTCCCATTTGTTGCTTTGGTGAGCTCAATGTATGAATTTTAAGTGATAGAATGTAATAGTTAAGCAATGGGACAGGTGTTGTTGATTGGTGCTATTGTTGGATGTTTAGGAGCATGTTTAGACCCCTTAATTATGTTGTTTTGATTGACTTGTTGATGCCATGTTTGGATTGTAAACCATGTCTATATTACTTACCTTGTGTGTTGGTCTAATGCCTTTTGAGGTTGTCTCTATGTTTGAATGTTGAAGTATGAGTCTTTGAACGCTTAAATGTCATCTTTGATTCAATTGCATGTTCCCTTGATGAATGTACATGTTGGGTGCTTGTATGGCTAAATAGTGCGCTGTAAATGTTGTAAGAATGATTGGTTGGGGTTAGAGAAGTCTTAAATTGCATCTAGGTTCGAGTCTTGTATGTTTTGGCTGAGTTTGGGAGTTTTTGCTGTGCAAGGGTATCGATACGGATGGTCCAGTATCGATATCGCCTTCTTGTTTCAGGCCTCGTGTATCGATACGCGAGGGAGGCGTATCGATACCTTTTTGGTCACTGGAGCCATTGTCCATTTCGGTATCGATACGGTCCTCTGGTGTATCGATACCGTCGTCTTAGCGTTGACCGTGGAAAGTCAACCGTTGGGGAGGGTATCGATACACTCCTTGGGCGTATCGATACGGTCTCTACTGGTTGACTCTGACCAGTTGACCTAGTCAAGGGGTATCGATACACCCCTTAGGTGTATCGATACCGCCTGCAGTTTAAGTTTAAGATTTGGGCTGTAACATGATCGTTTGAGTTCGTTTGATTGTTTTGTATATGTTGTTCCGCTGTATGATCACTTAGGGTTTAATATCCATCTAGACAAGAGTTAAAAAGAAAAAAAATATAGGGTTGCTAACCGAGGGGGAATCCTTAGGGGTTTTCACTCGGTTTTCCCCGTGTAGCCTACTCGGACCGGTCATCCGGCCAGACCGGGACGAGGGGGTTACATTTGTTGGTATCAGAGCCTAAGGTTACCGAGACCTTGGGCAGGTAAGTGAGGTAAGCTTAAGTTTTGAATTGATATGCACGGTGTTTGCTTGCTTTGTAAGTATGACTGCTTGTGTGACAAGTATGTTGATTGTTTGTTTGAAAGCATGTTGCTTGTTATCCGTGTATGCTGTGATGTGTGATTGTTTGATTGAGAATGTATGTTGTTTGATCGTACGCATGTGTTGCTTGTTTAGCAAGTATGCCTTGTTATATGCTTGGTTGAGCATGTATGTGTGCTGATTTGTTTGAGACATGTTGAGTAGAGTCCCATTGCTACTATTATATTGAAAAAGAGATTTTAAGTGAGGGAAACATACTTGAGCCACTTGGAAGCCTTGCCTTGCTAACCCAATCTTGTATGTTTTACTGTTGATGTTGTTGTTTATTTAAATTGCTTTTCGGTAAATAGAAGTTGTAGTTTCTGAAAAGGGTGGACTATGTTGAGGGAGTCCATCACCCTAGTTAGGGAGGTATGGTCGTACCGGGATTGAGGTACAACTCGTTCGTTGAGACGGTATATGTGGTTGGTTCTTGTTGGTGAGAGACGATGAGACCGATTTTGGTATTAGTTGGTGAAAAGAAGCGAAGACCTTTGAGTGGGAGTCAAAGTGATGTCTATGTTATAGTGGATAAGCCCTTGGTACAGTTTTGAGTTTGTCTCTTCTGATTGGTTCTGAGTTCGTACTTCCATATGTTGTTAACAAGCATGCAAGTTTGAATGTGCTCAATGAGGTGTCAGAGGTAGGTATGAGTACCTTAGTTCTTTTGGCGAGATCTAGGTAGGGGTCTCGTGTGAGTAATCTGAATTTCAGAAGTGTTAGTTGGTGACCGTTGGGGTTCAGCCTATGATTTCGATACAAGACAGCCGGTCAGTGTCCGTGAGTGGGAGCTAGTTTGTGTGATTGGGTCAGTGTACGTTGAGTTGTTTTCCAGCAAGCGGAAGAGATGAAGTCACTTCCGATATAGTTGAGTCGAGATGGGAGCCTTGAGCTTTGACTTCAGGATTGTTTGGTAGGGGTAGAACAAGTCCAGCTAGACTGTTTGTGTGCGATCAGAATTGAGTCTTGAAGTTACGAGATGCTCTAAGAACAGATAGAAGAGTCAGATTTTGTTGAAGAACCAGTCTGAAAACAAGAGGACCGAAGACTATCAGTTGCGTACATGTGAAGTTGCAATTTCTGCGAATACCTCCTTTTGCGTGAGCATGTAAGAAATTAGATAAGTTTGTTGAGACCTTAGATGTAGGGACACATGTGACTAGCCTCTTTGGGAGACAGTAGTGATCAGAAAGATGTACAGAAGATGTTTGTTGGTGGTTTAGGGTTACTAGTTCTAGCAGATGTGAAATAATCGTCTTCCTACGGTTTTGATGCATCTTTTGACAAGGTTCAGCTTGAAGAGCACATAGTTAGTGTGTACATTGAGACAAAGAGAGAGTTGCCTTGAAATTGTAGATTTTTGTGTGACTGTAGTGGTAGGTGAGGATGTGAGCTTCTTATTGAATGTTGATCCAGTTTTAGAGATCAAAGGTTGATTGAGTTTAGTTGGTAGGCTTGCTTAGCAAGTGTGATGAATTTGATTTTGAATGAAGAGTGGACCGCAAAATGCTAGAATAGTTTGTGATTCTTCCTAGAAGTGTTTAGAAGAAACGCCCGGTTTGTCTCCTAACAGAGAAGAAGAGTTTATTATTGATGTCGTCTCCGAGTTGCTCGTGTTTTAGTTTGCTCTGTATCTTATGGTTTCCGACAGAATTGAGAATGTTGAAGAATTAGCTTCGAGACTTGTTAGACCTTAGATTCATTAGGCCTAGTGCATCATCTCAGAGTTCTACAGTGTAATTTGTGAAGAAGAAAGAGTGACCGTATGAGAATGTGTTCAGATTACATACAGTCGAAACAAGTGACAGTGGATGATTAGTATCTGTTTCTGAGTGCCAGTGATTTGTTGATCAGTTAGTGTGTGCTTCAGTCTATTTGAAGATTAATTTGAGATCCGTTTCTACCAGATGAAGGTGAGAAATTTGAAGTACCAAAGACAGCTTTAGGGGCAAGATGTAATCGCCTTGAGCTCTGAGTTATGCCGCTTTGTTTGACCAGTGTATTAGTTACCTTCATAGAGATGTTGAGCAGAATAATTTTCTGAGTTTCATGATCAGTGGTAGTAGCTCTTCTAGATGTCACGTGAGTATATTCAAGTACCGAGGAAGATCATGACAAGTTTTGAAGTTAGTGTGGTAGGTTCTATTAGAGAATTAATTGTATACCAAGTTGTACAACGTGAACTTCGAGTTAATGAAGATGTTCTCTTAGGACATGAAAATTAGCCGAGTATAGTAGAACAAATCTTGAACAGACAAAAGAAGATGTGAGTTGAAGAAATTGAAGACTGTTACAGAAACCTATAGTACTAAGTCTAGCAGTGTTACTACTGGAAGTTTGTAAATAGCCGTTCGAAGATAACTACTCTTTTGTCAGATTGATACCGAAGAATGTTCAGTTGTGTGGTTAGATGCGAGACAATGAGCCCTTGAGAAACCAAAAGAAACTTTGAAGAGAGCTTCGACCTTGAATCAGCTTATATCAGAGAAAGAGTTTGCGAACCATAGTGATGAGATACATACAGAGTTAGGTTGTGTGCTTATGCAAGACAGAAGATTGTGGCTTGTTCATCGAGATAGTTGAAAGACCGTGAGAAGAGTTATCCGGTATGAGGCATAGAGTTAATTACAGTTGTGTTTGCTTCGAAGACTTAGGGACAAAGCTTGTATAGTGAGAAATGCACGGTGGGCACGTACATATTATCAGCACTTGAATTGTTAGACAACTTAGGAAGGGTTGAAACTTGAACATCATAAAGTGTTAGAACTGCTTGAAGACTGTAATATCAGGATTGAGTACCATCCGAAGATAGTCAACGTAGTAACCGATGTTCCGAGTTGTAATTTTTGTTAGATTAGTAGTTGAGTTGCGAGTTGTGTTTGCCGAATTCAGTTACCGAATGGCAGTAATCTTGTGGTCGCATTTCATGATGAACCTACATTGAGTCAGAATGCTTGAAGAGAAACAGTTGCAAGACAGATTCTTGGCACCTCACGTGCGAGGCATAGTAGAAAGAAGACCTTCAGAATACAGTTTCAGAAATGATAGAGTTTTGCATTTCAGAGACAGAACAGTTGTGCCGATTGACCTAGTGTTTTGAGACGTATTGTGTTGGCCGAAGCACACAACAGTTTGATTTATTTGCACCTGAGTTGTATGAAGACGTATTGTGGGTTGAAGACGAGCACTTCTGGATTGAGTTGATGAATAATGTGGTTCAGTACGAGAATAGGTGTGTAAATTGCCAGTATATTGAGACCGAGCGTCAGTTTTCTTCTAGTTTGTTACATCCGTGGTAGGTTCTTAATGGAAGTAGGTAATAGAGGTCCGGGACTTAAATTAGATTGTTTTTGAAGACGTCTGCATAGTGTTAGGTTAATTGATGAAGTCAGATGATCAGTCAGAGAAAGTTAAGAGTCAAGCGTTCAAACAGTGTGGTATGCGTTGGGAGTCGGGCTAGATCTGTTGTTTATCTGTTACTGTTACCACCATAGTTAGAAAGAGGGTTGTGATGTGATTTATGAATATGTGATTCGGGGATGTGAGTCAGATCTGTTCCGTGCTATGTTTGTTGAAGAGATTGAGTTGAGTTTGAAATTGTGTGCAACGAAGAATCAGTTGAGATCTTAGCATCAGATATCTATTGTTGTGTGGTAAGTCCACCGAGATTGGTTAGTGTGTTATGGTGTGAAAGAAAGTGGGTTCCTGTCCGATAAATTTCGAGGACGAAATTTCCTTAAGTGGGGAAGAGTTGTAACACCCGGGTTTAGGGGTCGGGTGAAAATAATATTTTAATATTATTTCGGGTTCGGTTTTGCAATTTAAATAATAAAATATTTTTATGGGCCTCGGGATTTCAAAATACTTACAACTATGTTGAGCCTATCTCTTGGGTCCAAAATCTATGGACTCTAAGAGATGTGAGTTTTGGACTTTCATTAAGGGCATAATGGTAAACAATATTTTTGGGGGATTTTAAAATAAAGCAAAAGATGAGCATGTGCTCATCTTCATCCTCCTCCCCATTTTCCCATTTCTAACGTGAAAAGAGAGCTTGTCTCTACCTCACTCTTCCACCTCCCTTCTTCCTCATCCTTTGAGCTTTTTGAAAGGTAAATATAGTTTTGACTTGGCCTTGCTATCCTCTACATTTTAGTATTTTTAGATTTCATAAAAACCATGTATTTTACATTTGGGTTTTTCAAAGTCTTAGGCTAAAGGTTAAGGCTTTATGAGTTTTTACTAAAGCTTTTGATTTGTTATTGTTAGATATGTTATCTATGAATCAAATGGTCCAACATATATAATTTTTAGAGTGTTTTAGCTTGATTTCCGAATTTGGGTTTTGGTGGGTTTTTAGGAGGGTTTTTAGATGAATTTTGGGTATGGTTTGTGTTGGAATTTGAGGGTTGATGTTAGGGTAATAGTTGGGGGTTGTTTTGGAAGCAATTGGAAGTGTTAAATGTGTTGAAATCACAAGTTTCGGGCGGGGTATAAGGGCTGCTCGGATTTGGTATTTTTGGGGGTTGTTCATGGTTTGAACTATTGTGTTGGTTGCTTGAATAGTGTTCCGGGTTTGCTACCTTAATTGGTGAATTGATTTGAGGTTGTTTTGATTGTGTTGAGATGATTAGATGCAAGATTTTGTGTTGGTGAAGCCTCGGGAACAAATCCGGAATCGTTGGAAGATTGATCGGCTAGTATGGTTGAGCTTGGAATTGTCGGTGAGTGGTTAAATGTTTTTAAAATGGTTTTGAGTTTTTGGTTCAAGCATGTGAACCTAGGATGGGCTTGGTAAACCCACCTAGAGTTGGGATTAGAGTGGTAGCCTAATCCCAAGCTTTGATTAGAGACTTTGGTTGCACTCTTTAATGGTTGTATATGCCTCGTGTTAAATCGTGATGGTGTTGGTTATATATATGTTGTATACATGTATGTTGAGGCATGTTGGATGCATTGTTATATGTATGTTGATGATAGATATGATATGGTTGTTAATGATATACATGTGTGTTGTCATGTGAAATGAGATTATGAGGTGATTGCTTGATCCGAGGATCATGGTGAGTACATGCTAGGCATGGAAATGTGGTTTGTGCATGATAGTAAGTCATGGTGAGTACGTGCTAAGCACGGAAGTTGTTAATAAATGGTATTGTGGAATGTATTAGTATTGGCACTAGTATGCTTGGGTACAAATGATCAATCATCAGGATGTTAGTGTGTACACATGAGTCAAAAGTCGCGCGTGGCCTTGGTGGCGTTGAGTCACCAAGGAGGAGTACGGGTACGCCCGGAAATTTTATTTATATTAGTCGATGATGAGTGGAATCCCATCGACGGGGCGTGAGGATGAGTAGAATCCCCTCCGCATGAAACGGGGCGTGAGGATGAGTGGAATCCCCTCCGCATGAACGGTGATGAGTGTAATCCCACCGTCAGGTAATGGTTGTATTGTTGGATGTGAGTTCCAACGGTTATCCGTGTATTCGAGTCATAGCTAGGTGCCAATACGGATTGTGGTTTATGTTGCCAATATGTGATTAATTGTGAGCCAATGTGATTTGGGATGTGTTGCTAACATGGTTTAATATATGTGATTTCATATGTTGTGGATTTAAACATGTTGAGCATGACATGATATTGAATATACGTTCATGCATCATCTATAATTATGGCTCGTGTGGATCGGAGGTAAGATCATGCATTTGATCTTGGTTGTAGCTCGTGCTTGGACCCTGCATTGTCGAAGGTTTGTTTTATGAGCTTACCCTCACTAAGCTTTTATGCTTACGCTCTCTTTTGTTCGACAATGCAGATCAATAGCTCGAGGGTAGCAAGGGCAAGGAAAGGTCTCCCATTTGTTGCTTTGGTGAGCTCAATGTATGAATTTTAAGTGATAGAATGTAATAGTTAAGCAATGGGATAGGTGTTGTTGATTGGTGCTATTGTTGGATGTTTAGGAGCATGTTTAGACCCCTTAATTATGTTGTTTTGATTGACTTGTTGATGCCATGTTTGGATTGTAAACCATGTCTATATTACTTACCTTGTGTGTTGGTCCAATGCCTTTTGAGGTTGTCTCTATGTTTGAATGTTGAAGTATGAGTCTTTGAACGCTTAAATGTCATCTTTGATTCAATTGCATGTTCCCTTGATGAATGTACATGTTGAGTGCTTGTATGGCTAAATAGTGACCTGTAAATGTTGTAAGAATGATTGGTTGGGGTTAGGGAAATCTTAAATTGCATCTAGGTTCGAGTCTTGTATGTTTTGGCTGAGTTTGGGAGTTTTTGCTGTGCAGGGGTATCGATACGGATGGTCCAGTATCGATACCGCCTTCTTGTTTCAGGCCTCGTGTATCGATACGCGAGGGAGGCGTATCGATACCTTTTTGGTCACTGGAGCCATTGTCCATTTCGGTATCGATACGGTCCTCTGGTGTATCGACACCGTCGTCTTAGCGTTGACCGTGGAAAGTCAACCGTTGGGGAGGGTATCGATACAGTCCTTGGGCGTATCGATACGGTCTCTACTGGTTGACTCTGACCAGTTGACCTAGTCAAGGGGTATCGATACACCCCTTAGGTGTATCGATACCGCCTGCAGTTTAAGTTTAAGATTTGGGCTGTAACATAATCGTTTGAGTTCGTTTGATTGTTTTGTATATGTTGTTCCGCTGTATGATCACTTAGGGTTTAATATCCATCTAGACAAGAGTTAAAAAGAAAAAAAATATAGGGTTGCTAACCGAGGGGGAATCCTTAGGGGTTTTCACTCGGTTTTCCCCGTGTAGCCCACTCGGACCGGTCATCCGGCCAGACCGGGACGAAGGGGTTACACCATAGCCCCTTTATCCGACTCTACCCCGACACTCATGCCACACCCATCCGATAAGTGCCCGTAGATACCACATTTGAAGCAAATTTGATGCAGACCCTCATACTCAAGCTTCTGCGTAAAACCATCAATACCAATGCATGGTAACAACGGCTTATTTAGGTCCACTAGTACCGCAAGTCTCGCAAACTTACCCCTTTCAGCTGCCGTCGTATTGTAATCAATGCGGACAACAGTTCCAATAATACTTCCAATCAGCTTAAACAGCGCCTTAGTATAGTAACGATATGGAAGGCCAGTGAGGCGTATCCAAACCATAACTTGCGAATGATGCTTCTGCGATGTCGAGAAGGACCGCGACCATGGTTGCACTGTTAAGTAACTACCGTATAACGTCCAAGGACCAGCCGAAAGCACCCTCGTATAATCCTCAGTCAATTCAAAGTTCACTAGAAAGTAGTTGTTATCGAGGTCCACAACTTGGTAATTGCCTTCTGGGGCCCAAAGGCTAGGAATACGAGATAGTATCGTTTTATAACCAATATTGCGCCCAAGGAGACGGACGATCACAGCCCGCTTCATACTATCGTCGATCGATGCATGCACCCGCTTTGAAAACCTAATTTTCGGAAACGATCCGCTGCGATCAATCGAAAAATCAGACTCCAGAACTTGTATCCCGTCCGTGGCCACACCAGGTTTATGCCTACCACCGGCGCTGTCCGATCGCGCCACCATATTTTAATGTTTACATTTCAACATCAATGGAGCAATATTTTTTTACATTTCAACATTTCAATATTTTAATGTTTATATTTTCTTTTATGGAGTTTTTTTTTTTCAAATCACATGTAAGATTATAAAATGACCATGTGTTTTATTTATTTATTTATTTTAAGCATTATATGTTGTTACACAAGTCATGTAAAAAAATTTACACAACACTTCATATTTAAGCTATAAAATCTAAAACTTAAACTCTAGCCCTAACACCCTAAAACCTAAAATCATAAACCATAAACTCTAAATTTTAATCATAAACATTAAATTCTACCCCCTACAACCTAAACCCCTAAATCTTAAACCAAAACTTAAATCTCTAAACCCTAAAATTGAAAGACTTGTGTTTACATAAGCTTGTGTATCAAAGTATTTTTCTTATTTTAATGTTGATATACAGACAAAGTAAATTTTAGGTTACATACATTATTTATTTTAAAATTTATTGATCTTATTTAGAGTTTAGAATTTAGGATTTAGAATTTGAGTTTCAAAGTTACTTGTATATATATGTACGTTTTGCCTACACTGAGAAGGAAACAAACTCTCCAGTAGGAAAAAAGGACTCCTAAAACGATTTAATTTCTTCTATCTATACGAATTTATATAAATGCAAAAACTTATTTTGAGGCTTACATTAACGTTGAATTACTTAGGGAAGAATAATAATATCGAAACAATGGAGAGATTAAGCTGGTCGAGCTGCAAAGACGTGTGAAACCCCATCAAACTAAGCTGCGGATGCTGTAAGGAGAGGTATCTGATGAGGCAAAAATACTTGAGAAGCTATCCATTGATGACGACAAAGACGACAGAGGAAGAGAAGTTAGGGGAGACTGCCGTCAAGAAGGCGAAGAAGTGGTTAAAGAGGAAGTACGAGTACCGTTCCGACAATAAAGAGAATAAGGGGAAGACATGGTGGCTGGCGGCGGCCACTTAGAATTTAATTTGTCCCTTAAAATTTTATAAATTCGCCTCCTTCCCAAACATAAAATTTTGCGTCCATCTCTAAATATAGATGAATTTAATTGGTTGAATCTTTATCAATATCTTGGTAACAATTAAAGTTTCGGTTCCACCAGTGACTTCATTTAGATTTTTCCAAAAAGATATTTTAAAAATATAAATAATTGTAATATGTCTCATTTATTTATTTATTATTTCTTTAAATATGAATTAAAGGCAAAACAATATTGAGTGGCTTGGGCCTCATTTGTCCAAACTTATTCACAATTCTCTCGAACCCTTAAATTGAAAGTACATAATTACATTTAAATGCGTTGAACTTACTGTTTTAAAAAATATCAACTAAACTAAGACTCAATAAAAAAAATTAATCTTAATCAATATCGACCGGTCGGTGTGGTGTTAATGGGTGGTGCGTATTTAAGGTTATGTTATGCTTGGGAAGATGGGTTCCGATGTGGTATTCTTGAGTTAAAAAGTTTGGAGGCTTGTCGTGTGTTACGATTTGAGGTTGATTGTGGTCACTTTCTAAGCTGGCACTTGAAAAATTTGTGTCAGCGAGATTAGTTGGTGCAGATTAGCCATGTTGATCGTGCAGGCAATCATGTTGCTAATGCTATGGCCAAAGCTGCGAGGAGAGATAGTCTCGAGGTGGAGCTCTTTGAACATCTACTTAATGGCGTTGGTTCTTTTTTATTGTTGGATGTTGTAATAGATTAGCTTAATGCTTTATTTGTCTTATGGATATCTTTATGGTGTTAGCATGTGTACTTTTTTTCTCTATTTAAGTTTAGGGATGTTTTTTTAATGAGACATGTGCTAATATTCACCCATGTATGATTTTCTTCGAATAAAATCATACCTTAAAAAAACGAGGATTAACCTTAATCAAATGTAATAAGAAAGTAACCAACAAGGGTTGGGTGCATTGGTAAGACACATTGCACTCCCAAGGAGAGGACGTGAGTTCGAACTTTAGAAATAATATTGTTGGGGGAGACAACCACGTACCCCGAACATGAACCGTAAGACGGACATGCATATTAAAAAAATGTAATAAAAAAGTAAACCAACTTGGTAAAAATAAATGGGCCTGATATTTGAATCATCAAAAGATTTCTTAATGAAACCTGAACAATTAGTAAAGGTGCCGTGTTGGACCTACTGCAATAAGTAAATAATTAAGGGAATGGCGAAGCTAGACATCCGATATTCGAATTAGATTATTATTAATAATTAGTAAATTTCGATATTTATTTTAGGAATATAAATATATTCATTTAATAAAAAAAATTATAGGACATAGTAGAATTTTCTTACACCAGATATCTTATCCAGCTTCTTTGGGATAATCATGGAAGAATCTTATAACAGTGAATAAGAATCAAAGAAAATTCTCTTTATTCATTGTATGTTTGATACATGGAAAAGCAGATATGATATAGCTAATATAAAACCGCCAAAAATAACAGAAATGAATAACTAACTAACCTACACTCTAACTATACTAACAACAAAGTTTACAGCAATGGTTAAGTATAATAGCCCCCCTCAAGATGGAGACGAGTGGATATTCAGGAGACCCATCTTGAGAACGAGAGATTTGAAGGCTGGTGAGTGAAGAGCTTTCGTGAAAATGTCAGCAAGTTGGTTGGTGGATCGAACATGAAAAAGCTTTATGAAACCATCTCGAACCTTGTCGCGAATGAAGTGGCAGTCGACCTCGACATGCTTGGTGCGTTCGTGAAACACCTGGTTGTTTGCAAAATGTATAGCTGACTGATTATCGCAATATAACGAAGCAGTGGGAACGTCAAACTTAAAGGAGGATAACAGTGATCGAAGCCAAACAAGTTCACAAACAGTAGTAGTCATGGCACGATACTCGGCCTCACAGGAGGATCGGCTGACAGTCTGTTGCTTTTTAGCTTTCCAAGAAACCAGATTATTGCCAAGGAAGACGCAAAAGCCCGTGACAGATCGCCTAGTATCTGGACAAGCCCCGTAATTAGAATCGACAAAACCACTTAGCTGCATGTTGGATGCTGAAGAAAAAAACAAACCAAGGAGTCTGTTTGACATATGCAAGAAGATGATGAAGGGCATTGTGGAGAAGCAACAAATTGACTCAAGTGATGGACAATGTATGCAATGTCTGGCCTGCTATGTGTAAGGTACAATAAGTGTCCAATTAACCGTCGATAAATCTGAAGATCAGGAAGTAAATCTCCTTCAGTTGCACTCAACTTATGGGAAGGAACCATAGGCAATTCAGCAGGCTTCTTGGCCAAGGAACTCGTATCTTCCAAGAGCTGCAAAGCATATCACCTCTGAGATAAAGAAATGCCAGAAGAATTACGAGCAATTTCGAATCCAAGAAAATACCGCAAAGTGCCAAGATCCTTGAGCTTAAAGTGTTGCTGAAGAAAAGTTTTCACATCTGCCAAATTGTCTAAACACTTTCCTGCAAGAACAATATCATCGACGTATACAAGAAGGGTTACCATGTTGTCACCAGAACCCTTAACAAAAAGAGAGTGATCAAAAGGGGGCTGCGTAAAACCAAACTGAAGAACAACACTTGAAAAAGCAGTGAACCACTGGCGTGAAGCTTGCTTAAGCCCGTAAATGGACTTATTTAACTTGCATACTAAATTCTGACCTTGAGCAGGAGGAGTATAACCAAGGGGAAGCCGCATGTAGACCTCTTCATCTAGAAACACATTGAGGAAAACGTTATTAACATCGAGCTGCAAAAGGTGCCAACCATGAATAGCAGTAAGGGCTAGAAGAACCTTAAACGAATTCATTTTAGCCACATGGGAGAAGGTATCAACGTAGTCAATGCCTTCAACTTAAGTGAACCCTTTTGCCACCAACCGGGCCTTGTAACGATCAACGGAGCCATCGACGTTGTATTTGATGCGATATACCCACTTACAAACAATAGGGTGTTTTCCATCGAGTAAAGAAACAACCGTCCAAGTGTTGTTCGAATCCATTGCCTGCAACTCTTCATGCATGACATGCCTTCAATCAGAAGAAGGTACAGCTTGATGATAAAACATAGGCTCTTTAAGGGCAGAAACATTCGCAATGAAAGCAGCATAATCAGGTGATAATTTCATGCTAGAGATATAATCTTCAATAGGATAAGAACATGAAGCAACACTATTTAAATGATACTCCTGAAGATAAGTAGGTCTTTGAACATTACGAGATGATCGTCGAACAGGAACTATAAACTGACTTGCAGAAGAAGCATGATTTGGATCAACGGCTTGTGGCTCAAGCTGTTCATGGCCATGCACAACATCAGACATGGCACGTGGTAAAACAGTGTCAGGAAATAAGTCAACATCAATATCATAGGAAGAAATCGATTGGAAAGGAAATATGCCCTCATGAAATACAACATTCCTCGATACAACGATCGAACTGGTCTTCAAAACATAGACCTTGTAGCCCTTAACTCCTGGAGAATATCCAATGAAAATGCCAGGCAATGCTCGCTCAGAAAACTTATTCATGTGTGCTTGTAGTGTCGAAACAAAGCAAAGGCAACCAAAAACTTTAAGAAACAAGTAATTGGGAGCCGATTTGTGTAAGACCTCATAAGGAGATTGATTTCTCAAGACTGAAGAAGGCAATCGATTAATCAAATATGTGGTAGTGAGCACACATTCACCCCAGAACCGAAGAGGAACCTTGGACTGGAAATACAAAGCTCGTGCAACACTGAGGAGATGTTGAAGCTTGCGTTCAACCACCGAGTTCTGTTGAGGTGTCTCAACACAAGAGAATTGGTGAACAATACCCAACTTGTTGAATAATTCAGTAAACTTCAAATCTGGAGCATTATCTGACCGAAAGACTTTAATATCGAATTCAAACTGTCTTTTGACGATGGAAATAAAATGAGGAAAAATAGTGGACACATCTGACTTATGTTGCATTAGATAGGTCCATGTAGAACGTGTATGATCATCCACCAATGTTAAGAAAAAATGTTGGTTTCCATAGGTAGGTTCTTTGAAGGGGCCCCAGACATCACAATGAACTAAAGCAAAAGGGATTTCAGCACGAGTAAAAGAAGATGAAAAAGGGAGACGTTGTTGTTTTGCTAATGGACAAACAGAACAAGCATCATCTTTATTATATGTCAAATAAGGTAATACATTCTTCAGTGATTTCAACACTGGAATACTAGGGTGGCCAAGCCTATCGTGCCAAGAAACACTATTTACATGATTTTGAACAAGTAACCTATCAGACTTTGCATGTGTAATAGAACAAGGATCATGCAGACGCAGCAAATACAATCCCTTGTGTAATTCACCATTCCCAATCACACGACATTGGTCATGGATTAAGCAAGCATCAGGAGAAAACAACACGTTAAACATAAAATCTCGAATCAAACAGCTAACAACAAAAAGATTAAAGCTGAATTATGGCGCATAAAGAACATCCTTGAGAACTATTTGAGGAGAAAAACAAACAGTTCCAGAAAATTGCACCTTAACAACAGATTTATTAGGAAGCAAAATGTCACTCGTATCAATAAGCTTCAAAGATTCAAACATATCCTTAGAAGAGCAAACATGCTTGGACGCTCCAGAATCAATAACCCAACAATGTTCATTATTAAAGGAGCTAAAATGATTAACAAAGAAAGGAATCTTGCCTTGCATTGCCACATTGACAGAAGAGGAAGAAAGATCAGCCACTGAGGCTGCTTGCAACTAACTGGTCAGCATAGAGATAAGTTGTTGGCACTTCTGCGTACTTAAGGAATCATTTACAAATGCAGAAGAAGAACCAGGGTGAGAATCAAAAGATAAGACCTCTAGAACATCATTAGCAATATTCACATGAGATTGCTTGGAACGAGTTGTATAACCATGGGGATATCCATGCAATTTATAACACTTTTCTTTGATATGCCCTAACAAACCGCAATGACTACATTGAGGGCGACTTTTCTTAGCACCATTGTAGGTTTTGACTGCAAAGGTAGCTTCAGTAATCGGATTAGACAAACGAATGAATCTTTGGCTTTCTTCTTGTGCCACTAAAGAAAAGACTTTTGTAATTGAGGGTAAGGGATCAAGCAACAATATCTGACCACGAGCATGAGCAAAGGACTCATTCAATCCCATGAGAAACTGCATCGTTAATTCTTTTTATTGTTCTTCAATCATCTTGCGTACACCATCACATGTGCAAGTCGAACAAGTACAAACAGATTTCACAGAGGCAAGTTCATCCCAAATTATTTTTAACTGAGTATAATAAGCACTCACAGTTAAAGACCCTTGAGTTAATTCATTTAATTTCTTTTTCAAATGAAAAACTCGAGGTGCATTGTTCTGTTGAAATCTATCTTCAAGATCCTTCCAGATATCAACAACACAAGAATGAAAAATTAAACTTGCAGCAATGTCTTTCGATACTGAATTAAGAAGCCAAGAATTGACCAGATTGTTTGTAACCCCCTAAACCCGACTTAGAAGAAAAAGCTGAATTTAGGAAGTTAGGTTTGAAAACTTGACTCACAAGAAACAATTTAGGTTAAATATAATAAAAATTCATAATAATCAAATGAATAACTAGAAACCAAATAATTAATATGTTTATGATAATTAATTTAAAATATCTGAAAACAAGTTCGTAAATGCATGCATCCAATAATCTCAAATTATAAACAATCCCAATGTCCATATTACATGAATATTCCAAATAATATTAAAATAGAAAATTAAAGTAGTCAAAAGAGTTCATACTGAATATTAATATATCTGAATAAACAAGAGATGCTCCAAGTACCGAGTTGCCTAATAAGTCTGAGTATCTGAAAGTAAAAACTGAGGGGTGTAAGCTAAAGAGCTTAGTGTGTCATTTTGTATAAACAAAACACAGAATCAAAACAGTATTTTATTTTTCCGATAAATTCATTTCTGAAAACACAGTATATTCGATAAATCAAAATCATAAAAGTTCTGATGTCCGATGCATGATGCAATGCCCGAATATCCGATATCATAAAGAGTGGAGGTTGCCCTCGCCAGAGTGGGAGCTTTCGCTCACCAGAGTGGAGGTTTCCCTCGCTTTTTCCGAATACTATTCCGAACAAATGACACATGATATGATTTGTAAAATTATAAATCTGAACTCTTACGAGTATCATATTTTCTGAAAATCAGATGCTTGATTGAAAACACATTTCATTATGCTATGCATGATGTTTCAAATGATCTCAAACCATATTTAATTAGATAATAAATCAAGCAAGAATAAAACATTTACTGAAAACACCCCAAGAAACACACCTTAGCCACAGAAGCTCTAATCTCGAGAAGGGCGAGCCTCACGCTCGGATCTCACTGAATCAGGACCTACGAGATATGAATTCTATATTAACATTTATTACTAACACTAAGCCACCGATTAAAACACTGAAAACCGAACTGAAGATATACTCACGTGAAGATCTCGAAGACCGTGCACGGTCGGTCTATACAACTGGAGGTAACCCAACGGTCTCAAGGTCGACACCTGAACACGAGAATATTCCAAATTAGATTCTACAACCCATAACTTATCAGATTCCAATAACAATTACTTAAAGGGTAATCTTCACAAATAGTCACTTTCGTTTAGGGTTTGTTTTACTTTAGTCACCGGAATTCAAAATACATCATTCTCACCACGTACGTTTCAAATCGTTTCTGTTTTAACCACTGGGATGTTAGTCTCCGTTAGGGCAGCTGACATGGCCGTGAAAAAATAAAAAATAAATCCACGTGTATTATACACGTGGAATAGACATGTTTAAATTAAAACACCTTGTCTATATAACCCCTTTTACAATTAACAAGAATCCACATGATACAATAATTAAAGCACCAGCTTCATTACCACAAGAATCCACATGATACAATAATTCGATCCGACGTAGTAAAATGTTAGTCTCACCAAATTCTCATGAATAAGTGTGATTAAATACCCCTAATGCTCTAATCTCTTTATACAATTAACAAAGCAGTTTATATTAGCTTTTCCTTAAAGCACTTTTAGAACAATTCTACCACCAAATCATGGTAATACTCAAACCTAAAGTCACCCTTTACATAGGTTATATGCCATGGACAGCCATTTGATTGAATTTAGAGTAATGCTAACTCAAACTAGAAAAATCCAACTTCAGAGTAATTTCCAGAAATTGCAGAGTTCAAGCAGACAAGTTGAAGTTTATAAAAACAAAGAAAGAAAACAGATTACCTCCGGCAATTCCTCTCAATTTGGGGATACGCCTATA
Source organism: Hibiscus trionum (assembly GCA_030270665.1). Taxonomy (NCBI): domain Eukaryota; kingdom Viridiplantae; phylum Streptophyta; class Magnoliopsida; order Malvales; family Malvaceae; genus Hibiscus; species Hibiscus trionum. The sequence continues at coordinate 53,906,053 of BSYR01000008.1, forward strand.
AAGTGGCATTTGACCACTCTCAAATCCCTTTCTAACACCCGGACCAGACCGTGATTTCTGACCCCTCATTCCGAAACCACAGCTGCCACCTTGTCTGGCCGATATTCCTCTCCCCTTTCTCTTCCCTTTCTTTCTCGAACCAGGCTGAGGTCCCAGGTTGTCCAACCGGAACCTCACATTAGGAGCTGTGACCGACACTTGGGTTTTTGCTGCTTGGTTCAAAACAACTAAAGACCGTGTCCCCTTTTGTGGTTCTACCTGTCGGTGCTTGGTCTTGATATGAATAACGTGAAATGGGTTTGGTTTTAAATTCCTCGAATTTCCCTGCAGTAAAAGAAAGAAAGAAAATTTAACTGAGTAATCCCGTGATGAATTAAAGAGAGAGTGAAAGAAGACGAACCCTGAAAGTGGAACGAAGAGAGGGTAAAGTTGATATGGGAGAATATGGAGAGAGGGAGAGCATGGCTGCCATTGCAGTGAAATTGTTGAAGATGAAAGCTTGATAGCTATGTTAATTGTTAAAAGAGGAACAAATTGATTTAGGGTTAGGTATTGAAGTAAAAGGGGTTATATAGACAAGGTGTTTTAATTTAAACATGTTTATTTCACGTGTATAATACACGTGGATTTATTTTTTATTTTTTCACGGCCATGTCAGCTGCCTGTTAGGAAACTAACGGAGACTAACAGCCCAGTGGTTAAAACAGAAACGATTTGAAACGTACGTGGTGAGAATGATGTATTTTGAATTCCAGTGACTAAAGTAAAACAAACCCTAAACGAAAGTGACTATTTGTGAAGATTACCCTTACTTAAAATGAGCAAAACGGAGCTTTCAGGATCTAATTTGACAAAAATGGGCAAAAGATTCGGATTCAAGACGCCGAGAAAGGTCAAGGTGAACATTTTCTGAAAAAGTCAACTCTTGGTCAACTCTGGTCAAAGTCAAAGTTAACTCTGACGGTCAAAGTCAACTAGTCACATAGTCAAACATGGTCGACGGTTCGGTCAAAACCGATCAATGGTCTAAACGGTCAAATCGGTTCGGTTCACAACTTTATCCGGTTCGGTTCAAGGTCAACAAGTCAAACGGTCAAGATCTAATTCAAGTCGGTCCGAACAATTATCATAACTTATGATTTAAAACCATTCGTGGTTACGGGCTATCAATCAAAAATTATTTGCTGGTTTTTGAATACTCAAAAACATAGTCTAAATCTTAGAAGTTGGAACCAACTTGCATATTAGATGATCAATTTTGTAACCAAAAGAAATATAAAATATAAAACACATACTCATGTACCATTATCGATATTAGAAACATTATTAAATTCTTTCTTGACATAAAACATACATCAAAACATTAATTACAGATTGTTTACAAGATTCATTATACAATGAAACCAGTGATATAAAATAAATCAATGAAACCAGATTCATTATACACACACACGTGGCCCAACATTCAAGGGTCTCTTCCTTAGGATATTGATCCTAGGGTTTACAGAACCCAAAAGTGATGGCGGCACAACACAACTCGACGGGGCAATGGTGACGACGACATAACCATGATGACGGCGAAACAGAACGACAAGAACGCACAATGACAACGTAAGGCTCATCGAAACAGTTTCTTGAAACCAAACAACAACGACAGGAAAGCGTCACATACACAAACCCACAAAACAGTTTTAACGGATAACAAAAAAGGTCACGGTGGCTTACCCAACACTTACCCAAACTCAAGATCGGAGAAAAACTGAGGGACGGCAAGCAAGATCCGAAAGGTGTCCACGGTTTACTAACGATCAGAGCTTAAGAGATATAGGTCAGATCCTTCTCATGTTATGCATGTTGAGGAGATAGAGTTGAATCCGGATTTGTCTTATAATGAAGAACCAGTAGCGATACTTGCTTCTGATAGCAAGGTGTTGCGTGGCAAGACCATAGAGTTGGTCAAGGTGTTATGGAGACATAGAGGTGTGGAAGAGGCCACGTGGGAGAGGAAAGCTGATATGCTTGAACAGTTTCCGTACTTGTTTCCTTCAGGTAATTTCGGGGACGAAATTCCTTAAGTGGGGGAGAGTTGTAACACCCGGGTTTAAAGGTCGGGCGAAAATAATATTTAAATAATATTATATATTATTTGGACTTCGTGTTTTTCAAAACAAACATTTTATGATTGGACTAAATTGAAATGAAACTCAAATTACATGGATTTTAAAGTAAAAGGAGAAATGGCCATTCATTAAAGGCATTTTCGTAATAAAAGGGTCTTTCAAATTTTAAACCCCTTTTCTATTTAAAAAAATAAAAGTTTGTCGTCTTCCTCACTCTCCCAATCCCCATTCCCACGACAAAGAGCCCCCTCCCCCTCCATTTTACTATTCCATTTCCTCACTCCTTCGTTTCAACTCGGTTTGGAAAGGTAATTACATTTTTGACTTGCTCTCATCTTCCTCTCTTCAAAAGTACCTTTAGATTTCATTTTTATCCATGTTTTGGAAGTTTGTTTTTTCATGGAAAAATGGTAAAGGTTAAAGCTTTATGGGTTTTTACTTAAAGTTTTGATTTAATGATGTTAGATATAGTGTTTGTGAGTCAAATGGTCCAACATATATGATTTTTACATGATTTGAACTAATTTTCGGATATGAGTTTTATTGGGGTTTTGGAGAGGTTTTAGAGTTGGTTTAAGGGCTTTGATGAGTGGGAAAATGCTTAGTTATGATAGTATGATATATGAGGGTCACTTTGGGTGTGTTTGATGATTGTTTGGATGTTTGAAATGGAAGATTTCAGAGGGTTTTGTGGGCTGCTCGGAAATTCTGTTTTGGGCATGATTTTGGGTGTTAGTTGCTTGGAAATGTTAATCCGGGTTGTTTCCGACGACTAGTTATTGATTGTTGGTGTTTTGTTTGGGTTTGGGTTTGATTAGAATCAAGGTTCGACATTGGAGAGACCTCGGGAATGAATTCAGAAACTTGAAGGTGTTGATTGCTTGGTAGTTGAGCTTGGAAGTTAAGGTAAGTGGTTAATGTTTTTGAAATGGTCTTTGAATATTTTGGTTCAAGCATGTGGACTAGGTTGGGCTTGGTAGACCCACCTAGAGTTAGGATTAGAGTGGTAGCCTAATCCCAAGCTTTAGTTAGAGACTATGGTTGCTCTTAAATGTGATTATGCCTCATGTTTTTATGTGGTTGTGTTGGCTATGTATATGATAGTATACATGTATGTTGAGGCATGGATTGGTGCATTGTGATATGCATGTGGTATGTTCATGATTGAGATCATGGTGAGTACGTGCTAAGCACGAAAGTGAAACGAGTTATGTTGTGGATTGTATAATATTGGCACTAGTAAACTTGGGTACAAATGATCGATCATTAGGATGTTAGTGTTCACACGTGAGTCAAATGCACGCGTGGTCTTGATGATGGTAGTCATCAAGATGGAGTACGGGTACGCCCAGAAATTCTTCTTGTATAAATGATAGTCGGTGATGAGTGTAATCCCATCGACGGGGCGTGAGGATGAGTGGAATCCCCTCCGCGAGAACGATGATGAGTGTAATCCCACCGTGAGGTAAAGTGGTTGTTGGATGTGAGTTCCAACGTGTTTATCCGCGTATTCGAGTCATAGCTAGGTGCCAATATAAATTGATATGTGTATCAATGTGTTATGAAATGTGATCCCTTTTTGGATGATTATATGTGTCTACATATGATGTAAATTGAGCTTGTTGAGCATGGCATATTATTGGATAATTGTGCATGCATCATTGACATTTTGGCTCATGAGGATCGAAGGTAAATCATGCATTTTACCTTGGTTGTGTTCGTGCTTGGACCCTGCATTGTCGAGGTTTGTTTTTAATGAGCTTACCCTCACTAAGCTTTATGCTTACGCTCTCTTTTGTTCGACAATGCAGATCCTTAGTTCGCGGGTTGCTAGTGCAAGAAGGGGCCTCCAAGTGTGTGCTTGTGGTGCTAGCTTAGCTATCAAGTACGAGTATTTTTAGTTATGATGTAATGGTCAAGCAATGGGATATGTATTTGTGGCTTGATGCCTTTTGAAGTATGTTGATGATGGTTGCTTAGGAGCATGCTAGACTCCTTTCATACGATATGTTGATTTGGTTTTTGGATGTATGCCTTGCTTGTAAACCATGTCTATCTTGCCTACCTTATTTTGGCTAAGTGTATGACCTTTTGAAATATGAATCTTGAATGCTTAAGTCTATGAGATGTGAGATCTTTGAATGAATGTTCTACCATGTATCCTTGCGTTTTTGAGTATGTTGCTATAGGGTGCATGCCTCTAGAATGTTCTTGTACGATTTGTATGCTTCGTGTAGTCGTTTCGGACGTTTGGGATCCATTGGAGATGTCTAAAACTGATTTTAGGAATTTGCAGACAGCAGGTGTTTCGAAACGGACTGTCCTATTTGGAAACGGGTGCGGTTCCAGGGCCCCCGTATCGGAACTCATTTCGATACATTTTGGTCACTGTGAGCCCCTGTTTCGAAACAAGTTCCGAAACACTTTTGCTACTGGAATCGCCTGTTTCGAAAATGGTATCGAAACGGCAAGGCAAAATGAGACCCTGTTCCGAAACGAGGTGGATGCGTTTCGAAACGGGTGTCTGATCTTTTTAACTGGAGCTTGTGTTTTGAAACGGGCTTTGACTATTTCGAAACATAGGCCTATTTTTGGGCTTTTTGACATCTCAAAAGGGTTCCAAGTGTTGGGCTTAGGCCCTGGTTGTTGTTGGGCTTCCGCTTAGGTTTAATTAATGCATATAGATACGATTAAATGAAAAAGTTTTTCCTAGGGTCGGTAACCGAAGTGGAGCCTTAACGGGTTTCATCTCGGTTATCCCCGTGTAATCCGCTCGGACCGGTCAAGCGTCCGGACCGGGATGAGGGGGTTACAAATATGCATATTGCTAAAAACCTCTCTAACAGTTACAGAAGTAAAATATTCTTTGTTTCATTCGGGTGGACTACGTAGAGGTCGAAACGCTGCTGTGACGACTTGGGCTCGACATCGTGCTGGAAGAATTGGATTCTCCTATATACATGCAATTATCAGATTTAATTGAGGTAACGATTCATCCTTTTTCACCTCGTATTCGTTCCTCGTACATGGATAACTGGTGGAATTCGCCGGATAATTTTTCCGCTGTGCCATGGGGTGTACCGGCATTTCCCTACAAAATCAAACTCGACTCGAACTCAAAATTTCACGAGTTATTCGACTCAAACTCAAAATTAAAAAAAAATATTTTTTTCGAGTCGAGTCGAATTTTTCTCACACCTACCCATAATAACTAGTATTGGAAAAAAATGAATTTTAAAACAAGTCCCCTAATAATAATTATAGGAAAATTGGCCCCGAATAATTAATATTGGAAAAAAATTGAATTTTAAAAGTAAATCTCTGATAATAAGTATTGGAAAAAAATTGAAACCCTAATAACAAGCGTTGAAAAAAAGTTGAATTTTAAAAGTAGGCCCCTAATAATAAGTATTGAAAAAAATTAGAGCCTAATAACTAGTGTCAACACTGTTTTCCGTCCGGGCCAAAATTAATTGGGCCTTCAAAATCTCGTCACACGTTTGAAGTCGTCATCGGTCATTTTGTGATCAGTACGATCAAAAAATTGTAATACTAATATGCTCAATAACGAGATCATCGTCAAATCCGGTAGTCAGTTATGAGTGAGGAAAGTTATAACACCCTCACTACGCCCAAAATTAATACCTAAAGGGGTCATATGTTGTCTCAAAAGAGGATGTTAGAATAATGAGCAATAATAATAATCATGAAACAAATATTCAAATAAAATAAAAGAGGTTGTGAAATTTAAAAATAAAAATTATATATCCATAACCAAAAAATTAGACATGGCAGTAAACAACCCAAGCTTACGAATTGGGTCTTAAGTGGGGCCATACTCCAATGCTACGGACTTGATCTACTGGTGAGTTTATAATAAGATCGGTACGATAGATAAAATAGGACCATGTCACAATGTTCGTGTGAGTTAGTCGAGTGTAATACCTTAATTTTGTTTGGGTACTCGTATATAATATCCAATATATATTAAATAAACTCAAATAAATAAAATTAGGGATGAGCATTTTACTCGGGCCCGACGGGGTACGACCCGGTCCGGCCTGATCGGGTCAGATTTTTAATTAAAAGATCGAGTTCGAGTCGGGTCGGATTTTTGTTTATGATAAATTCGGGTGGGGTTTGGGTTTAGGGTGAAAATATTCGACCGACCCGGGACTAATAGTGTAATTTCTCTTAATTTTTTAGGAATATTTATAATAATACCCCTCTTTATATATATATTTTATAATTAAGTTCTTAAAATTGAATTTTTATTTATAATTTAGTCCTTTAAATTATAATTTTTTACAATTAAGCCTCTTAAAATTATTTTTTTACAATTAGGTCCTTAAAATTCATTTATTTTATATAGGTCGGGTCTAGGTTAGATTTAGTATATTTATTTTTCAGTTTGGGTTGGGTCGGGTTTTTTAAAGAATATGTTCGGAACGGGTCGAGTGCGGGTTTATGGTGTTTATTTTTAGGTCGGGTGCGAGTGGGCCAAAAACCCAACCGTACCCGACTCGTGCCCATCCCTAAATAAAACATTCCCAAAGAGTCTAAAATACATCAATAGAATCTATCTCTTATACAAAATCCAAATTACACTAAAAGCCTGAAATACAAAAGCTCACATTCACAAATAAATGCCCATTTTTCGGTCTCAAAGTTGGTACAACCCTAAGAAACACATTTGTGTTTCTTTGACCCGCCAAAAACAACACGTGGAAAGTCAGGAGTGACCAACCAGCTTTCACGCAGATTACACTTTTTGGTTGGATCCAACTGGCCTCGATGATGTCATTGCTGACATCTGGTATAAATAGGAAGAGAGAGAAGCAATTAATAAGGATTACACTTGTGTTTCTTTGACCCGCCAAAAACAACACGTGGAAAGTCAGGAGTGAGCTTTCACGCGGATTACACTTTTTGGTTGGATCCAACTAGCCTCGATGATGTCATCGCTGACACCTGGTATAAATAGGAAGAGAGAGAAGCAATTAATAAGGATCATCAGATAATAATGGCTCAATTATTATCAGCCATTAATTGAAGAGAGAGGAGAATTCGAAAAGGCTCACTAGAAAGACCAACGGTTGTCGAAATCACTCGCCGAGAAGGTTGCCGGAGTACGTCGTACTTGCCGGAAGGTACATCTCTGTCTCCTATTTAATTTTCCTGCATAAATAATGTAAAAGAGGTTAGATCTGAGTCAAAACCCTAAAAAATAGTAGCTAAGCTAAAACTTAAAACTAAATCAAGAGCTAAAAAATAGAGTTTCAAGTCCTTATCTTGCTCTAAGTGTCGCTGGCGTTTACGAGTGGAGTATTAGGTATTCGGCCGGAGTTGAAAATGATAGAGAGAAGATGAGATTCGATTTTAGGTAGATAGATTAGGTGGGAAAACAGGGTGTTTCTGATGAAACGAGTAGCGAATTATGTTTTAGGCTTGAAAAAAGGGAAAATAGAGCTTTTAGGGTTCTGACATGGCTGGGGACGGTGGCCGAAAATTGCTCCGACGACAGGGGCGGTGGACGAAGTTGCAGGTTAGCCGGAGAAGGTGATCGAAAAGTTTAGGTTGGCCGGGGAAGACAGCAGGAAAGTACAGACCAGGTAGAGAGGGTGATTAGAGAAGTTCCGGTCATCAGAGAAAGGTTAGGGATGACCGGAGACGACGGTCGGTGACCGGCGTTGCCTCCGACGGCTAAGAAACACATCGGGCTAGGATTTTGTGTTTGAAGAGGATTGAAAGTGAAAAATGGAAGAATAAAGCTTGAATGTTGCTTGGGTTGAAGGTTTTGATCGAAGAAAAACATTTGTTAGGGTGGTTTTATTGTTTATGATGGATCAAAAGTGGAAAAAATGAAGATCCAAGGAAGAACAGTAGGAAAAAGGTGGGTTTTGATCCGAAAAAAACAAAAATCTAAGGTGTTTGGGTGTTTATGTTCGATTAAAACACAAAAAATGAAGAACGAGGGATGAACAAGGGAGAAATGAGTGAGTTTGATCGAGAGATATAGGGGGATCCGCGCCTTTCTTTTATTCCCCTTAGACTTTGGACTCCCAATTTAGTTTCTTTTCGATTTAGTCCCTAATTTGGCTCCTAAATTTTAATAATATTTCGATTTAGTCCATATTTTTTTATAATTTAGCCATATAATATTGTCTTTATTTCAATTCCATCCCTAATTGATTTCTTTAATTTAATTGCATTTGTTTTAATCTATTTAATGCATGATTTTAAATAACCATGTGGTATGTATGATTAGGAGGATATAATTCATTTAGAAAAATAGGATTAGTGCCTTTTAGGACTAGATCCTCTAATTAAATTTAATTAATTCAATAGGAGAGGACATTGTAGATAAATAAATGGATGTTGAATAAAGCTCAAATATTCTAAGTTAATTAGTACCACATTGTAACATGGTGTTAATTAAGGGAATATTTAAGTAATGCGTTCAATGTTTCATTTAAAACCTAGAAAATGAAAATCATATATAATTAATAAAATTAAAATAGGATTAAACAATTAGTATCAACAAAGTTAGGAATATTAATACTTTTGGGCCTAATATGGGTAGTGTCCAAATTATTTGAGTGTTACCATTAAAGCCCAAAAATTAATAATATTCATAGAATCTTAATTAATTAAATCAATGGAGCCTAAGTTAGGGTTAACTTAAAATGGACAACAAAATAATTGTACATGCACCAAACCTTTTGTGTTGAGGTACATTTTGAATATAAATTAAAGTGTTCTAATGTATTCGTCCAAAATGTATTTTCTTACAAAAGGATGCTCCCATTCGAAATAGAATTTGTTTAACAATTAAAAGATTTAATTAAATTCAGATTAATGTTCGAAATGCCAAAATGCCACTTGGAATTAATGAGGTACCGATAACGGGCGTTGTAGGAGTATTAACCCTTCCCTACACGTAACTGACTCTCGAACTCGAATTTTATAAAAAGAATCTCTTGTCCGTTTTTATGGTGTCCGGTCTACCAAAGTGACCGGTGGCGACTCCAAAACGATTTTTAAAAAAAATAAAGGAAATTTGATTAAAAATGGAAAACAAACTTAATTTCTATACCATATTAAAGATGAAGAACCCTGATTTTCAAAATTCTAATCGTCGGGTTGTTTTTCCACAAACAGCTTCTAAAAACGGTCGCGACAGCTTGACGACTCTGTTGGGGACAAAATTGAGCGTCAGGCCTATTAATTAATTCCACGTGGCATTTTGAACAATAATCTGAATTTAATTTTTTCTAAAAGAATTGTTGGATGGATTTTCAAGAAAAATGGGGGTAGCTTTTGTGTGTGATATATTTGTCATTCATGCATAAACCCTTGATCCAGGTTTTTCACCCTTAAGTGGGAGAAAGACGATATCCGACGTGGTGCTCTCCAGCTCCAAGTTCGGATTTTTGTCTTCTTCCGGTATACTAACCTTATGCATCGTGGGGCCCACGCCTCCGTTATAAGGCACCTATACTACCGAATCAATGTCTTACTATCGCAGTAGATGGTGACGACAGTTTGGGAACCAAGAGTCTAGAACAAAACCCGCATTCTGTTTTTTAGAAGTTCACCCCGCTAAAGCCAGACAGGGACCTAGGACAAGTGTTTCCGGTTTAAATACATTTCTCTGGTTATCTTGTTTCTATAAATATTTGTATATCTAAATTATTAATTTGTTTACTTGCCTTTTATATTAATTCACAGTACTAACATGAGTTTTTTTATTTTGTTTTCTTGTTTTGTCTGTTTTGTTTTAATTTTTTTCATATAGTTGCATTTATTTTACTACTTGAATTGGGAGTCAGTTAATTTGGAAGTATTCAATATGTCTCGTGAATTTAGGGTTGGAGAAGATAATACCGCAGTCTGGACTTGGTCCGAGCAAGCTCAACACGAGAAGGGGGATAGTCTCAGTAAAGGCGAAGTGTCCAAGATGAAGGGATATGTATAGATAAACACCAATCAGAATACATGTTTTCCAGAATTAAAAGAAATATGAGATCAGTGGGATAATGAAATAAAAGAGCAGTTTAGGAAAGAATTTGACGATATAACCATGATGTTAAGTATAAAGATTGATCAAGAACTACTTAGAGCCATGGCAAAATTCTGGAACCCAGCATACAATTATTTTACCTTTGGACAAGTGGACATGACACTTACACTAGAAGAATATGAAATACTGATTAATTATCTAAGAATTAAGAGTGACAAGATTTACACCAGACCCATTAACAATTCAGGTAATTCAAGCTTCATCAAGAAATTAATATCGTTAACTGGAAAAACAAAGGAATGGTTGAAGAGAAGAGTGGGAAGTAATGATAGCAATGAATAGAATGAAGATAGACAACGAATCAACTGGAAAAGCCTTAAAGAATTGATGTTGGCAAGCAATGATGAGCCAGTCAGAATGAGAAGCCTTTTTGCCTTGTGGATCTACGGACTGGTTTTATTTCTAAGGACTCAAGAGCATATTGATCCATCAACCGTGGGACTACTTGGGCGACTGGACAACCCGGTGCCTGCTATTTTAACAGAAACCTATAGATCCTTGACTACCTGCAAGAAATATGGAGAAGGAAGGTTTTGGGGGTGCGCACAATTATTGAAAATTTGGTTTAGAGGTCACAGATGGGACACACCTTACAGGGGAATCAGGTATCTCGACACATATTCGCCGATAGGAGAACATATAACCAGTTGTCCTATAGTGGAAAAGAGTGAAAAACTCTAGGAAGAATATTTCAAGGATTTGAAGGACACAGATGTGGTGTGGAAAGCCCATTGGTTGAATAGAGGAAAAACATTCCTATACAGGTGCGAAAATAGAGTCTGGGTCCCAGTGTCGGGAATTTGGGGTGGAACGACTTACTGTCCATTATTAGTATCAAGACAATTTGGATCAAGGCAATTTATTATACCAGCTACAGCGGGAATGGCAAAGTTTGAATATGCACACAAGACGAACGACTACAAAGGGTTAATAGTTCCTCTACTCAGGCTGCTAAGGAAGCACTTTTAGCTTTAGAAAAACTCAAGCATGACCGTGAATTGGATTTGAAAAGGTACGAAAAAGGAATTAACGATCTTACTAAAGAGCTTACGATGGCAAAATTGCAAGTAAGCATGCATGAGGGGAAAGAGAAAGAGTTGATGGAACATAACAAGAAGATTAGCCATGATCTGAAAGAATTGCAAGAACTGTACAATGACTACAAAGCAAAAGGGAAGAATGAGCAAAGTGGTGAAGAGCTTATCAGAGAAATTGGATGCATTGATCAAGGTCAGAGATGATTATAAGAAGGTGTATGACAAGAGATCACGAGCAAGCAAAGAATCAAGCAGTAAAGCAAAAAGAAGCTAGAAGAAGAGCAAGCTAGGAACTTTGATCTGACAAGCCAAGTAACACAGCTGAAACAACTAATCACAAAGTTGGAACAACTAATCACAAAGTATCATAATGTTGGAGATAGAAAAAGAAGGGCTACAGAAAAGGGTGATGGAGTTGGAGAATGTTGTATAGAATCTGAAAGAAAAACTTGAAGGTTATGAAGGAGCACTGGTTATAGAGAGTAGATTCTGGAAAGACAAGTATGAAGCGGCACAACGCACAATTTAGTGCCAGAATGATGAATTGGTAAGTTTCAAGAGACAAGTCAGGAGTGTTGCCTCGTATGTCCAGATATTATCAAGGCAAGCTACAAGTTTGTTGGAGCAACCCAATGTAGAGCTGGAACGTGGAGAGGTTATTACTCATCTGCTGCACGAGCTGGTCAACTTAGGAATTAGGGCTAGTAGCTTCCTATAGGAATATTATATTTTCTTTGTAACTGAACTTTCGAACAAGTGGATGTTTCTAAAAGACTGGTTCCTAAATTTGATGTCTCCTTTTTACATTCATGCATACATACAACCATGCATTTAAAATTTCATGATATATTACAAAATAAAAAATTTATTAAAAGAAAGGTTCAATGGCAGTTTGCTTTAAGTCGCAATCATACCGCATTCATACGGAACTCGTCTACGTTCCAAAGCTATGGTTGTTGAGGTTCGAATTACCAGCTTGGAGAATAATCGGGTGGAAACACGGAACCACTTTGATAGAATGGAGCAATCTATTAAGGATTGTTTTGCCCAGACACAGACAGAGTTATCAATCAGCTGATATCTCTGTTAGGAACAAAGGAATCTTGAAAAGCCAAGGTGCCAGAAGGTGCTTCTAATGACATGAATGACCAAGCTGAAACTACGTCTCACATCAGAATACAGCCCGAAAAATCTCATCCCACGAAGAAGGTCTACATCAACTTGGAAAGAGCAACGCTCAGTCACCCAGTACATGTTGGGGCAAACTTTGGAAGCAGTGAAGAGGTCTCAGATCTGAACACTTTGAATGAGATAGAAAAGATTCGTGCTGAGATTGAAAGGAAGTACGAAGAGCGCTGCAAAGCCTTAGAAGATCGTTTGTTGAAACTACTTGCCCAAAAGCTCCGAAGTTCAAGGCTCCAGATTTTGAAAAGTACGATGGAACTACTTGCCCAAAAGCTCACCTCACAATGTACTGTCGGAAGATGGCTGCCCACTTGAAAGATGAGAAGTTGCAGATACACTGCATCCAGGATAGTTTGACTGGCTTAGCGGCCCGATGGTATACACAGTTGAGTCGTGTGAACATCCGATCATGGAAGGATCTCTCAGAGGCTTTTGTAGAACATTATAAGCATGTGACAAAAATGATTCCTAGCCGAGTTATGCTACAAGGCATGGTGCAGAGTGATGAAATGCTCCGGCAATATGCACAAAGATGGAGAGATGTTGCAGCTCAAGTGCAGCTTCCGCTGATGGAAAGTGAGATTGCTCATATGTTTGTTCAGACCCTGAGAGGGTCGTTTTTTTAGAAGTTGATCAGTAATGCTACTCAGAATTTTGCTGATATCATGTTGAGTGGATAAAAGGATTGATCAAAGCCAAGAGGGGGTGAATTGGGTTTTTAAAATTTAGGAAGTGAAGTGGGATGAATAAAAATGAAGAACAAGGCAATTATAGTGGTTCAAGTTCCAAATGAACTCTACATCCACTACCTTGGTGGGACCTTAGCTCCCACTAAGGATTTTCCAACAATTCCACTAATTAATCATCCCCTTTTCTAGGCTTAGGAGGAAACCTTAACAAGACTGGTCAATTTTCTACCCAAAATTGACCAAACTCTCTCCTGGTTACAAAGAAGAAATTGAAGGCAAGTAGAATATCTCTCAATACAAATTTTCCCCTTTGAATACAAGCACTCAACCCAAATTGAAATACAAGATAAGAATTTCACTCAATACAATTTGAGATTTTATAAGAATGAGAATTTAGGTACTTGAGCTGGGATTTTTTGTGTAGATTTTTCTCTTGGATGAAATAGTTGTTGATGGTCTTCAAATGACTTGTTTTTATACCTTCTCCATTAATTCTAGCTGTTTGGGTGGTTAGGGAATTGATTATAGTCGTTGGAACACTCTCTTACCACGATAAATGCACTTATGCAGCCTACTGTATCGGTACTCGAGGAGGCGTATCGATACCTATCTCAAAAAAAGAAAGAGATGTTGCACAATTACAAGAGAGGCGTATCGATACGCGTGTAGGCGTATCGGTACGGGTTAGGGAACCGTTTCGATACGGGCAATACTGTATCGATGCAATTTTTTCAACTTAGCTCACTGGAGGAATTCGTATCGATATGGGTAAGAGCGTATCGATACTCATACCACCTCTTTAAAATTTGGTTACCTAACAACTAACAAAGCAACGGTCAAAACATTTAAGGCTCTAAATTTAAAATTACTTTTAAACCGTATCGATACGGGTGAGACCGTATCGGTACTCGATTCAAACTCCTTAGGATTTTATAGAGAGGGCTTATCAATACAGATGGAATCTATTTCGATACGGTAAGGGGCGAATCGAAACGTTTGTCTCTAGTAGCCAAGTTTGTAAAAAAGGTATCGATACAGTAAGGGGCGTATCGATACGCATAAATGTTAGCTAGGTAAATTTTAAGTTTAAATTTAAGTGAGCTTGTGAACTTCCCTCTCCCCCTTTTTGTTAGATAAAAAATAAGAGACATAGGCCATAAAGGCATAACAATAAACCAAGTAACATATAATAGATAAGCATTAAGTTCATAGATTAAAGAAACGTCAAAATAAAATCCAAACAATAGAAATCAAAGCATAGGTTTTAAATAATAAACTTAATCCTAAAAACATAAAACAAAGTGCATGAAAGGAAATCCTAAGATGACATGAATGAAAAGCAAAGATAAATCTACTACTCATCTCCATCACCATCTTCATTATCTTCATCTTCATCTTCATTGGCATCATCATTCCTCCTTGATTGACGCCACTCATCATGGAAGGCCGTAAGAGAGATATTCATCGAATTGTGTTCGACCTCAATAGAAGAGATACGCTTCTCCACATTAGTCATGCGATCTTCTAAGCAAGTGAAGCGTGTATCAATGGCGGCAAACCCTGAATTCATGACTTGATCCATAGAAGCAATTCATGTGCGTAATCCAGTGAATTGTTCATTAAGGTAGGTCATGAGATAATCTATAGATGGAGGAGGAGGTGCTTGAGCAGCCACGGTAGGATTTGCAATCTCTTCCGGAATAGCATCACTAGGAAGCTTAGAAAGGCGAAGCCAATTACCATTGAAGTAGTGAAACTTGCCCCGAGAAAGAGACCTTTCATCAATAGGTTCGGTAAGACTTGTCGGATAATCATGAGATCAATCAATCTTCTTCTTAGTGAAGAAATAGCTCAAAGCGGTGCCATATGTGAATGAAGTAACAAGAGAGGTGTGAAGATTGTTAAACGAGAAAGACAATCTCCGCAAACATAATGCGAGCAAGGTTAGGTTGTTTTCTCTCGCGAAAGCATCGGATCCAAAAATCATCAACTTGGCGGATGGTTGAGTATTTTCCTCCCGAAGGCCTAAACCACCAAGTGATCATCAAGTGTAAGATGCGGTCTTGAGCATTTAGAATGGTCACGGATCCCCCCAAAACATATCCAAGAGAATTTTCATCTTCGATACCCTCATCCTCAAAGCCAAAAACAGTACAAAGGGCTTGCACATTGACGGTAATCTTCTTGCCCATGAGATAGGAATTAACGGCAATGATATTACTCGAGGCATCGACAAC
Organism: Hibiscus trionum; assembly: GCA_030270665.1. NCBI lineage: Eukaryota > Viridiplantae > Streptophyta > Magnoliopsida > Malvales > Malvaceae > Hibiscus > Hibiscus trionum. The sequence goes on from BSYR01000008.1 coordinate 53,921,404, forward strand.
ACACTTAGCATTGGCATAAAAGATCAAAACCAAATTTCGAAAGAAAAACCCCGGGATTTGTAGAAAATCCATGAACTTTTATTCTTGGAGCAAAGGTAAATAGGCAAACTTAAAACGCTCCGAATTGAGAAAAGGAATGGAAATTACCCTCTCCGGTCGAATCTTGTAATTTTGAAAAGATCAAAAAAATTGAGTTTACCGAGAGTTCTAAAGCACCTTTGATAAATCAATGTCAAATTTGGACGAGTGCTATCGTCGGGAGTTGATCTTTCACCAACTTCGCTTGTAGTACGTGCTCTCTTTTTAGGTGTCATAGTCTAGAAAAATTGATTAAAACAATGTGTGTATACATTAATGTTCACATTCGATCCCATGAATAAATCAATAACCAAGGTAAAAAGAAATTTTTGAAAGACAAAACAAAACAAAAAAGTTTGATAAAATGTTTTGAAAGAACAAAACAAAACAAAAAGGTTTAAAAACGAAAATCATAAAGAAAATAAAAAAAGTTTTATACCTTGATATTGAGATAGGAGGAATGGATGAAGATTTTGCACCAATTGATAGAGAGCCTTAAGACTTTGGCTTGATTTTGAAAAACCCTCAAAAAAATTAAAGTTGTGTGATGAAAATATGGAGGGTTGAGGGGCTTTTTATAGATGAAAATCGGCTAGGTTTTTTGAAATAGGAGTTTTGATAAAAGTGAAAGTCTTTTAATGCCAATAAAAGTTGTCTACGCGATTGAGTATCGATACGCCTAAAGGGTGTATTGATACGGGGGTACAATGGTAATTCCCTGGAACTACATATCAAGGAACCGTATCGAAACGCTCACAACTCGTATCGAAACAGGTTTAACTGTATCGATACCCGCAAGAGAGAAAATGCAATCTGGAAAGCTAATGAAGTACTCGTATCGATACACATAAGGCTGTATCGATACCATATGCCTATAAATGCATTTTTGGTCACAAGAACAACCAAAGGCTCGACTTTAACATCTCCTAAATGTATGCATATGATGAATGAGCAGATTTAAGCATGTTCTAATAGAAGCATACTCCCCCTAGCTATAAGCATGGTTACCATCAAGATCAACAACACATAAACATGAATTTTCACAAGATCAATCAAATTTAACCTCAAAAGAGTCCTAAAGGGTCAAGATAGGCTAGTTAGACCTAACTCTCTCCTAAGGGACCAAAAACGCTCTTTGTCTAGAGGTTTGGTAAAAATGTCCGCTAGTTGGTTCAAGGTGTCAACATACTCTATAACAACATCTTGCTTAAGGACATAATCTCTAATGAAATGATGCCTTATCTCTATGTGTTTGGTTCTAGAGTGTTGGATGGAATTTTTGGTTAGGCATATAGCACTAGTGTTGTCACACTTAAGGGGTATGGTTTCTACTTTAACTCTATAATCTAAGAGTCGTTGCTTCATCCAAAGGACTTGAGCATAACAACTCCCTAAGGATATGTACTCGGCTTCGGTGGTAGATAGAGCTACATTATTTTGTTTCTTTAAGAACCAAGATATGAGCATACTACCTAAGAATTGGCAAGTGCCGAAAGTACTTTTCCTATCTATTTTACAACCCCATAATCTGCATCTGAGAAAGCATGAAGGTTAAAGGTTGAGTCTCTAGGGTACCAAAGACCTAAATAAGGAGTAGCTCTAAGGTACCTAAAGATCCCTTTTACGGCTATAAGGTGAGACTCTCTAGGACTAGCTTGAAACCTAGCACACAAGCAAACACTAAACAATATATCTGGTCTACTTGCGGTAAGGTAAAGCAATGATCCAATCATAGAGCGATAAAGCTTAGAGTCAACACACTTACCTCCTTCATCTTTGTTAAGCTTTGTAGATGAGCTCATTGGTGTAGCTTGAGTCTTTGCTTGCTCCAAGACAAACTTCTTGAGCATATCTTTCACGTACTTTTCTTGATTTATGAAGGTGTCATCCCTTCTTTGTTTGATTTGGAGTCCCAAAAAGAATGAGAGCTCCCCCATCATGCTCATCTCAAATTCACCTTGCATTAACTTAGCAAACTCTTTGCAATAACATTCATTAGTAGAGCCAAATATAATATCATCAACATATATTTGCACTACTAAGATGTCATTTTTATATCTTTTTATGATAAGTGTAGTGTCCACCTTACCTTTTTCAAAACTTTTTTCAATTAAAAAGTTTGAAAGCCTTTCATACCAAGCTCTAAGAGCTTGTTTTAAACCATAAAGGGCTTTGGTTAGCTTAAAAACATGAATTGGAAATTTTGAATCCTCAAAACCCGGTGGTTGTTCCACATACACTTCTTCATTTATAAAACCATTTAAAAATTCACTTTTTACATCCATTTGAAAAAGCTTGAAATTATGATAACATGCATATGCAAGAAACATCCTAATAGCTTTCATTCTAGCTACGGGTGCATAGGTTTCATCAAAATCTATTCTCTTTTCTTGAGTGTAACCTTGAGCAACTGGTCTAGCTTTGTTTCTCACTATGTTACCACTCCCATCTAGTTTATTCCTAAATACCCATTTAGTTCCTATAGTAGATTGATTACTAGGCCTTTCAACTAATGTCCATACATTACTGCTCTCAAATTGGTTTAATTCTTCTTGCATAGCCATAATCCAAAACTCATATTTTAAAGCTTCTTTGATATTTTTAGGCTCTATGCATGAGATAAATGCAACATGATTCATTAATTTGAAAGAGGATCTAGTAGTTACCCCATTGGATGAATCACCCAAGATTTCACCACCTTTGACATAATTGAACTCCATTGGGTAAGATACCTCCTTTTCCTCAAGAGCCAAGTCCTTCAAGGCTTCAAAAGGTGGATCTTGTGCATCTTCTTCTTTAGTTGGAATCTCATCCACCTTTGATGATTCTCCACCATCATTAGCTTCAATGATCCCTACATCATCATCATCACAAGAATCATTCCTCGGAAAGAGGTTATCATCTAAAACAACATGTATAGACTCTTCTACTACTAAAGTTCTTTTATTAAATACACGATATGCTTTAGAGTTTAATGAATACCCCAAGAAAATAGCTTCATCACTTTTAGCATCAAATTTACCTAAGTTGTCTTTTTCATTGTTTAAAACAAAACACTTGCAACCAAATGGATGAAAATAGCTAATGTTAGGCTTCTTAGATATTAAAATCTCATATGGTGTTTTCTTTAAAAGTGGCCTAATCATCACTAGATTTATAATGTAGCAAGCGGTATTTGTGGCTTCCGCCCAAAATTATTTAGGTAAATTGTTTTCACAAAGCATGGTTCTAGCCATTTCTTGTAAAGTCCTATTTTTCCTCTCAACTACCTCATTTTGTTGAGGAGTTCGAGGTACCGAAAAATTGTGGCTAATACCATTTTCATTTAAAAACTCTTCAAAACCTAGATTTTGAAACTCGGTTCCATGATCATTTCTAATGTGAGAAGTCTTAAGCTCAAGATTATTTTGAGTTAATTTGGAAAACGTGATGAATTTTTCTAAAGCTTCATCTTTTGTACTTAAGAATATAACCCAAGTAAACCTAGAATAGTCATCTACGAGAACAAAAGCATACGATTTACCGCCCAAGCTCATAGTTCTAATAGGCCTAAAAAGATCCATATGAATTGATTGTAAACATCTACTAGTAGAGACATCATTAATGGATTTAAAGGATGATTTATGTTGTTTACCCTTAGAGCATGCATCACAAATTTTATCATTTGAGAAATTAATCTTGGGTAAACCTCTAACTAGATTTAGGGAAACTAATTTTTCTAAAACACTAACGCTAGCATGTCCTAGTTTCCTATGCCACAACCATGCACCATTTTCATTTTTAACAACAAAACATGAATGGGATGTATGAATGTCATCTAGATGCACCATGTATATGTTTCCTATGCGATGACCAATGAGCATTGTTTTATTAGATTTAATGTCAACAATTTTACACCTATTTTTATCAAATAAGACATTAAACCTTTATCACACAATTGACTAATGCTCAATAAATTGTGTTTTAGACCATTGACATACAACACATTTTCAATGAGTATGGTAGAGTGATTACCTATGGAGCCAATACCTTCAATGTGACCTTTGGAGTTGTCACCAAATGTCACTACTCCTCCATTTTTTGGCTTTAAATCTATGAATCGGCTCTTGTCTCCAGTCATGTGCCTCGAGCATCCACTATCAAGGTACCGTGAGTTTTGGCTTTGTGCTTTGCCCTTGTAGCAATGCTCCCCCTACAAACAAAGAGATTAAGCTTTGATTTTTGGTACCCAAATCATTTTGGGTCCACGAGTGTTAGCTCCCAAAAGCTTGGTTCCCTTAGGAATCCAAGGTGACATGGCATCAACATTATTAGATTTGACAAGTTCCTTAGGAACCCATACACTTCTAATTCTTTTAGTTTTAGTATGCCTATAGGAGCCACTTTATTTGTAGTTAAAGTTCTTTCTTTTAGGTTGGTTTATTCTAGATGATTCACCTATTTCATTTTTCAAAGTGCCAACACTCTTGAAAGACTTTTTGAGCTCATTGAGCTCATCTAACACATTTTGGTGTTCAATGTTACATTGAGAAATAAGATTATTTAAATCAGCTTTGATAGAATGAAGCAATCTATTAAGGATTGTTTTGCCCAGACATAGACAGCGATTATCAATCAGCTGACTGCTCCATTAGGAACAAAGGAATCTGGAAAAGCCAAGGTGCCAGAAGGTGCTTCTAATGACATGAATGACCAAGCTGAAACTACGTCTCACATCAGAATACAGCCCGAAAAACCTCATCCTGCGATGAAGGTTCACATCAACTTGGCAAGAGAAACGCCCAATCACCAGTACATGTTGGGGCAAACTTTGGAAGCGATGAAGAGGTCCCAGATCTAAACACTTTGAATGAGATAGAAAAGATTCGTGCTGAGATTTAAAGGAAGTACGAAGAGCGCTGCAAAGCCTTAGAAGATCGTTTGTTGGAATTGCAGAAAGCAAATGAGATAGGACCAGGTGCTGATAAAATGAGTTTGTTGGCTGACTTGATATTGCCTCCGAAGTTCAAGGCTCCGAATTTTGAAAAGTACGATGGAACTACCCAACCAAAATTTCACCTCACAATGTACTGTCGGAAGATGGTTGCCCACTTGAAAGATGAGAAGTTGCTGATACACTGCATCCAGGATAGTTTGACTGGCTTAGCGGCCCGATGGTATACATAGTTGAGTCGTGTGAACATCCGATCATAGAAGGATCTCTCAGAGGCTTTTGTAGAACATTATAAGCATGTGACAGAAATGATTCCTAGCCGAGTTATGCTACAAGGCATGGAGCAGAGAAGTGATGAAACGCTCCGGCAATATGCACAAAGATGGAGAGATGTTGCAGCTCAAGTGCAGCCTCCGCTGATGGAAAGTGAGATTGCTCATATGTTTGTTTAGACCCTGAGAGAGCCGTTTTTTTAGAATCTGATCAGTAATGCTACTCGGAATTTTGTTGATATCGTGTTGAGTGGATCAAAGAATTGATCAAAGCCAAGAGGAAGTGAATTGGGTTTTTAAAATTTAGGAAGTGGAGTGGGATGAATAAAAATGAAGAACAAGGAAATTATAGTGGTTCAAGTTCCAAATGAACTCTACATCCACTACCTTAGCTCCCACTAAGTATTTTCCAACAATTCTACTAATTTATCTTCCTCTTTTCTAGGTTTAGGAGGAAACCTTAACAAGACCGGTCAATTTTCTACCCAAAATTGACCAAACCCTCACTTGGTTACAAAGAAGAAATTGAAGGCAAGTAGAATGTCTCTCAATACAAATTTTCTCCTTTGAATACAAGCACTCAACCCAAATTGAAAAACAAGATAAGAATTTCACTCAATACAATTTGGGATTTTATACGAATGAGAATTTAGGCATTTGAGCTTGGATTTTTTGTGTAGATGTTTCTCTTGGATGAAATAGTTGTTGTTGGTCTTCAAATGACTTGTTTTTATAACTTCTCCATTAATTCTAGCCGTTTGGGTGGTTAGGGAATTGATTATAGCCGTTGGAACTCTCTCTTACCACCATAAATGCACTTCTGCAGCCTACCGTATCGGTACTCGAGGAGGTGTATCGATACCTGTCTCAAAAAAGAAAGAGTCGTTGTACAATTATAAGAGAGGTGTATTGATACGCGTGTAGGCGTATCGGTACGGGTTATGGAACCGTTTCGATACGGGAAGACCGTATCGATGCAATTTTTAACTTAGCTCACTGGATGAATTCGTATCGATACGGGTAAGAGCGTATCGATACTCATTAACCACCTATTTAAAAATTGGTTACCTAACAACTGACAAAGCAACGGTCAAAACATTTAAGGCTCTGAATTTAAAATTACTTTTAAACCGTATCAGTACTCGATTCAAACTCATTAGGATTTTATAGAGAGGGTGTATCAATACAGATGGAATCTGTTTCGATACGGTAAGGGGTGTATCGAAACGTTTGTCTCCAGTAGCCAAGTTTGTAAAAAAAAGGTATCGAAACGGTAAGGGGCGTATCAATACGCATAAACGTTTTTGAGCAATTTGGCCTTGAAACACTTAGAAAATATTTTAGAGTTTGAATCTTTCAAACTAGAGCAAAGCCTTGTTGAATTGAAAACTTTTAGGGGACTTAAAAATTCATTTCAAGTTTTACATTTTGGTCCTTAAAACACTTTGTTATATCAAAATCAAACATAGGTTTTACATATCGTGATGACGGGAGAGTTGATAGAAGCTGCAATCAAAAGTCATCGGATTGAAAGCGGAGAGAGCTCTCGAAGGAATTAAAAAAAGAAGTATAATGAGGTGAACAATACAAGCACATTCGAGCCTCCAAAGAATGTGACCATTACTTCACCTAGAACCGCAGCAGAAAACTCACAGAACTCAAATAGGAAAGATTCTCGTGGCCCGAGAAATGATAGGATGAATTCTACTCCTATCCCGATGACATATGCTCAGTTGTATCCCCAGTTGTATGATGCAGATTTGGTATGGCCATACTACTTAACCCCCTGCAGCCACTTTATCCATCGTGGTATAAGTCTGATGCCCATTGTGAATTTCATGCTAGAATACTGGTGCATTCGATTGAAACATGTACATCATTCATGAAGGTGGTACAAAATTTGATCAACAATGAGATTTTAAAGTTTGATGAGCCAAGTATTGCGGCAATTCCTTTGCCAAGCCATGGTGGGCGAGGGATAAATGCTATAGAAGAAGACGATGAAGCAAAACGGTTGAAGACCGATGTTTCAAAAATAAAATCTCCGCTTAAATGGGTGTTTGAGCAGTTGTATAATGCCGAGATGGTTAAAACGGGCATGAAAGTAGAAATGGAGATATCAACCGAGTTGTATTGTGAGTATCATCAAGAATGTGGTCATGATATTCAATATTGCCAAGAGTTCAGGGACTTGATTCAGAAAATGATGGATAATAGAGAGATTGAATTCTTTGAGAAAGCAAGGATGAGGAAAGAAGTCGAGGTGTGCACCTCTAAGTGTCCTGGAGTTAAATACGGGGTCCATAAGCCTTTGGTTGTCTCTGTTAAACCAAAGGTTGTAAGTGCTAAACCGGAAATAACCCCGAAGGTTGTGATCTCGACTCCTGTACCGTTTGCTTTCAAAAGTACTAATGTGGTTCCCTGGAATTATACAACCAATGTGATCATACCAGAGAAGGAAAAGCCACAAGAAGAAACAAAGTTAACTGATGAAAAGAAAGATGACTCAGGGGAACGGAATGATAAGCAGCCAGATAAAGGGGTAGTAAATGAAGTGGGACACTTTACCCGTAGTGGTAGATGTTATTCTTCTCCAGAAGTACTTAAAGAAGCGGAGAAGATTAAAGGGGTGGCTGCGGTAACACCAAAGAAGATTTTTGGAAAAGATCCTGCCCCAAAGATAAATGAACCAGTAACAAAAGAGCAAGCACAAGAATATTTTAGGTTTCTGAAACACAGTGAATACAACATAGTTGAGCAGTTATGTAACCCCCTCGTCCCGGTCTGGACGCTTGACCGGTCCGAATGGGTCACACGGGGAAAACCAAAGTGAAACCCGTTAAGGTTCCCCCTCGGTTAGCAACCCTAAAAATTTGTTTTATTAATCTTGTCTAAATGCATTACCATGACCTATGTGAATCACGTCAGCGGAAACAAAAGCAATACAAAAGCGATCATTCAAGACATCACCTTTAAAACAGCCCATTTTCTGAATTTAAGCAGGCCGTATTGATACACCTGTCAAGGGTATCGATACGCCTTGACCAAAGTCAACCCCCAACAGCCAACACAGGAAGACCGTATCGATACAGCCCTTGAGCGTATCGATACGCCCTTCCCAGTCAACATCTCGTGGTTAACGAGATAAATCCGTACCGATACGCTAATACACCGTACCGATACGGTAATAACTCACCAAAATCTCAGAATTCCAGTGAGCAAAAACCGTATCGATACACCCTCACGTATCGATACGCCCAGCCAAACTTGAGTCCTGGAGGCAAGACCGTATCGATACGGCCCTTAGGCGTACCGATACGCCCTGCACTGCAAGACTCCCAAATTCAACAAAAACATACAAGACTCGAACCTAGATGCGATTTAAGACCCCTCTAACCACATACGAACATTCATACAACATTTACTGACCAAGATCTAGTCATACGAGGCACCCAACAAGGACAAACAACATTCATCAAGGAAATCATGCATTTGACCAAAAGATAGCATATAAACATTCAAGGTCTCATACTCCAACATTCAAACACAAAGGCAACCCCATAAGGCACAATGCCAACATACTTGGTAAGCAATCTAGACATGGTTTACAATTCAAACATGGCATCAACAAGCCATACAAAAGCAACATAATCAAGGAGTCTAAACATGCTCCTAAACAACCAACAAGGCACACATCCCATTGCTTAACTATTACATGTCCAAAATACTAGAAACTCATACTTGATAAATTCAAGGTCAACAACCACACTTGGAGGCCCTCCACTTGCGCAAGCAACCCACGAACTAAGGATCTGCATTGTCGAACAAAGAGAGAGCGTAAGCAATGAAGCTTAGTGAGGGTAAGCTCTTTAAAAACAAACCTCGACAATGCAGGGTCCAAGCACGATCTCAACCAAGGTAAATGCATGATCATACATTTGATCCTCAAGAGCCAAAATGTCAATGATGCATGAACAAATATTCAATAATATGTCATGCTCAACAAGCTCATTTCCACAACATATGTAAACACATATAATCGTCCAAAAGGGAACACATTTCCACATCACATTGATACACATATCAATTTATATTGGCACCTAGCTATGACCCGAATACGCGGATAAACACGTTGGAACTCACATCCAACAACCACTTTACCTCACGGTGGGATTATACTCATCACCGGTCTCGCGGAGGGGATTCCACTCATCCTCACGCCCCGTCGATGGGATTCCACTCATCATCGACTAATATATAAGACAATTTTCGGGCGAACCCGTACTCCTCCTTGGTGACTCAACGCCCCCAAGCCCACGCGCGAATTTGACTAATGTGTGCACACTAACATCCTAATGATCGATCATTTGTACTCAAGCATACTAGTGCCAACATTTAACTCATTCCACATTATCAATTACAACCAATTACGTGCTTAGCACGTACTTACCATGATCACAATCATGAACAATCCACATGCATATCACAATGCATCACAACCATGCCTCATCACACATGTATAACACATTATACATAAACAATCATATCACAAATAGTACGAGGCATAAACATCCATTACAAGTTCAACCAAAGGCTCTAGTTTAAGTTTAGGATTAGGCTACCACCCTAATCCTAACTCTAGGTGGGTCTACCAAGCCCGAACTAGTCCTCATGCTCGAACCAAACATTTAAAACCACTTTAAAACATTAACCACTCACATATACTTCCAAGCTCAAATTACCAAGCGAGCAACCAACTCCAAGCTTCCGGATTCACCCTCGATGCTTCACCAACACAAGCTCTTGCTTCTAAACAACCTCACCACAATTCAAACAACTTCAAATTAGCCCAAGCATCAAAGTAGTTAACCCGGAGTACAACTCTAACATAAATCACAACATTTCAAACCATGAACAAACCCCACATTTAACAATTTCGTGCAGCCCAAAAGTCTCATCCAAAACTCATGTTTCCAACACCTTTTATACCCCCAAATGATCCCAAAGAAACCCCCAACCATAGCACTAACATTAGCCCATCAATTCCAACCTAAAACAACCCTCAAAACTCACCCAAAACCCTTCAAAAACCCCCTTTAAACCCCATTTCGGGAATGTGCTCAAAACCAAGTAAAATTCATATATGTGGTACCATTTAGCTCCTAGACTTCAGAACTAACAACATTAAATCAAAATATTAAGTTAAACATAGTAAAGGCATCATTTTTAATCAAAACCCTTGAAAACTCCATTTCCAAAACTTTAATGAAAATAAAAACTAATTGTACTTTTGAAGAGAGGGAGTTGAGGAGAAGTCAAAAATGGTGTTACCTTTCAAAAACGAGTTGAAATGGAGAAGAGATGAGATGGAATAGTGGAGAGAATGGGAGAGCTCTTCAAACCGTTGTTTTTGTTTTGAAGGAGAAGAAGGTGAATAGTAAAAGATGATAGGAAGGGGATTTAAAATTAAAAGTTGGGCTAATTACAATATTGCCATTAATGAATGGCTATTCTCCATTTTCTTTAAAATCTCTCCAATTTGTCTTTCATTCATTTTAGTCCAATGTAAAATATTTGTTTTTGAAACCCAAAACTTAAAAGATTATTTTAATTATAAAACCGAACTCAAAATATTATTAAAATATTATTTTCACCCGACCTCTAAACCCGGGTGTTACAAGTTAAAGAGACAACAAGCAAGGATTTCTGTATTAGAGTTACTGTTTAGCTCCCAAGGCCACCGTAATGCTTTAATGAGGGTGCTAAACCAAAAATTTGTACCAAACGATATATTTGTGGTCGTGAATCATATCACTGTTGATAACTACATTACATTTTATGATGATGAGATTTCCAAAGAAGGAATGAGGTCGGTGAAGGCTTTGAACATTACCACCCATTGCAAAGGATATTTGTTTCCGAGAGTCCTGGTTGATAATGGATCATTGCTGAACGTCATGCCAATGGCAACTCTGCAAAGGTTTCCTAATGATGACTCTCACATGAAGACATACCAGAATATTGTAAGGGCCTTTGATGGAACAACTCGAGATGTGTTGGGAAGGATAGAAGTACCATTGTTGATTGGGCTAACAGTTTACAATATAGATTTTGTGGTAATGGATATTAATCCTACATACAATTATTTGTTGGGAAGGCCCTGGATTCACTCAGCTGGAGTCGTCCCGTCGTCCTTACACCATAAGCTCAAATTTGTTATAGAAGGGAAACTAGTTAGTGTAGGTGAAGAGGAAGACATTATTGCCTCAATAACCACTAACGTTCCATACATTCAAGCAGATGAAAATGCCCTTGAGTGCTCTTTTCGGGCTTTGGAATTTGTAAATGCGACATTTGTTGCTGAGGGCAAGCCGTTCCCGCGACCAAGGTTATCAAATTGCATTAAGATGACTGTGCGAGAGACACTAGGAAGGGGCGCAAAAACTGGAAAAGGACTTGGGAAACACCTGCAAGGATGCCTGCGTCCGAGGCCAGTCGCCATGAAGAAGGATCATTTCGGGATAGGATTCAACACAAATATGCAAGACCGGCTGAGAGAATTGAAGAAGAGAAAGAAACTGAGAAAGGCTCGCTTATTGGGAACTGAAGCTCTTTCTAGAATGGTAACCTCCTTTGATATGAAAAAGATCTTCAAGTCGTGGGGGTTTGCTAATGTTGAGAAGCAGCTGGAAGAAATCAATCAAGAAACCGCAAAGCTACATGAAGAGGAAATTTTTGACAATGATTTGGATGGACTCTTAATTGGAGGAATTTTTTAAGGAGCTCGACCTAGAGAATTTCTGGAAAAGATCCGTCCATGCGTCCCAGGCGAGATGCTAAAGAATTAGACAGCTGAAGACCTTCATCTTGTAACCAATAATAAAACAAAGTAAATGCAAGGAACCACCTTATACTTTTGCCCACGAGTATAAGGGATTATCTGTAAAGGGCCATTATACCTATCCATTTTAATAAAGATGCTTTCATGCTGATTCACAAACGGCAAACATGTTTTTTAGTTTTTCGCATACTTTCCGAAATATATTATTATTTTCTTTGCAGTTCCTCAACTATCGACTGCATGAATGATACTAAACCTAATATTGGAGTAGATCTTGAGCAGCCAGTGTGTCTAATAGAAGTCTTGAAGTCGAGGATGAAACAGAATTTGAAATCCATAAAGAATTACTAAGGTTGGTGGAAAAGGAAGACAATCAGATCTTACCTCATATAGAAGAGTTAGAAGTTCTCGACTTGGGAACAAATGAATTCCAAAGGGAGGTAAAGATAACAACAACATTCAAGGAAAAGCAAAAGCTGATTGATCTACTGCGAGAGTTCAAAGACGTATTCGCCTGGTCCTACAAAGACATGCCAGGATTGAATACTGACATAGTGGTGCACAGGCTACCCATAGGGCCAGAATGTAAACCGATTCAACAGAAGCTTAGAAGATTGAGATCGAAAATAGTACTGAAAATAAAGGAAGAGGTACAAAAGCATATTGATGCTGGTTTCCTTGCAGTGCCACAGTATCCAGAATGGGTGGCCAACATAGTCCCTATATTGAAGAAAGATGGAAAGGTACAAATGTGCGTGGACTACAGATACCTGAATAGAGCCAGTCCGAAAGATATCTTTCCCTTGCTACACATAGATATTTCGATTGACAACACATCAGGGCATTCATTGTTTTCTTTCATGGATGGTTTCTCGGGGTACAACCAGATAAAGATGAATCCATAGGATATGGTTAAAACAACATTTATAACTCTATGAGGGCACATATTGCTACAAGGTGATACCTTTTGGATTAAAGAATGACGGGGCAACTTATCAACAGACAATGGTTACTTTGTTCCATGATATGATGCACAAAGAAGTTGAAGTATACGTGGATGATATGATTGCCAAGTCCCATACTGAGGAGGAACATATTCAGAATTTAAGAAAGTTGTTCTTGAGATTGAGGAAATACAAGTTAAAACTCAACCCCAACAAGTGCACTTTTGGAGTAACATCAGGAAAACTCCTTGTTGAGTTGTGTGGGGCTCGATTCGTTCAACCGATAAGGCTCACCAAGTGGTGAAGAGGTGGATTTTTGGGTGGAAGGGTTGTGGAAGCTAAAATGTAAAATGACACAATGATTTATAGTGGTTCAACCTTCTAACCAAGGTCTACATCCACTACCTTAGCTCCCCACTAAGGATTTCCAATCAATCCACTATTGATCCGTCCCCTTTTCTAGGCTTAGGAGGTAACCCTTATACACAATCAAGCTTTCTACCCAAAGCCTTGATGGAAACCCTCTCTTACAAAGAGAAACAAGAAGCAAACTTAAAACCCTCTAATAGGTGTTTGTTTGCACAATTAAGCACTCACCCAAAACCTAAAACACTTGAGCAAATTTAACAATTTTGGCTCACTAGTGTTTGTCTATACAATAAATGACAATTTAAGCTCTAAGACAATTCTTGATCATTTGATGTTTGACAATATGAGCATTAGCCTTTACTTGATGCTTGGAGGTCCCTTTTATACTCCTTGATGAGTTTATAGCCGTTGGGATTGAATTGGAGCCGTTGAGGACTTTAATTCCCACCATAAATGCAGTTCTGCAGCTCCCCGTTTCGAAACGCTCGAACCCGTTTTGAAACACCCTTTAAGTAGAAAGAGCCGTTGCAGTCTGACGTGGACCCGTATCGAAACGCTTTTGTCCGTTTCGAAACACCCGTTTCGAAACGCCTAGTCCCGTATCGAAACGACCTGCATTTGAATGTTAGTTGGGAAATAGCCATTGAGGTTTATGACCGTTGTGGTCAGTGCCACGTGGGCGTATCGAAACGGCATAGCCTGTTTCGAAACGCTGGGCAAAAATCTCATCCAGGGAATGCCTGTTTCGATACGAGTATCGAAACGTTTTTGCTACTGGAATTCCCGTATCGAAATGCCTTAAGGTGTTTCGAAACGCCTGGACAGTTTTGTGAAGTTTGGCTTTGAAAAACATGTAAAACCCTTTTTAAAAACTTCCCTAAACATAATTTCAAGTTGTTTGGATTTTGGAAATGTTTTAAATACTTTTTAAATCAGTCAAAAACATTTTTCAATTATTATATCAAAATATTAGTTCTACAATCTCCCCCTTTTTGATATAATAAAACTCACTTGAAAAAATTGTTTGAGATTCTCCCCCTTTAACTTTAAAAATGTGAATAAGAGATTGAAGATATGAAATCAATTAAAGCTCCCCCTTATTCATTTGAAAATTCAATTTTTCAAATCATTTCTCTCCCTTTTTGTTATATCAAAAAGAATTTAAAACATTAAGTTCAAAATAACAATAGAGGTAAAAATTTTGACAAAAATAAGAGTTTGGTTTAAAAATGGCTCCCCCTTACTCAAAGCATCATTAAAAATGTTAGTCCAGCATATATGATTATCTAGTTGAATTAAATAAAAAATAAAACAAATAAATGCAAAAACAACTAGATTTTTACCAACACTTGAACTCAAGGGAGGATGTGAAGCCTTCCTTCTTCAAGTGTTCTTCCTTGTGTGCATGGAGCTCCCCCTCAATGTTTGACTTGTTGAACATCTCCATCACACCTAGCAAAAGACAATCAAGTGAGTTTTTGTATCCAAATTGCTTTGGATCCATAAACGTTAGTAGCACAAATTTTAGTCCCCTTTGGAATCCATTTTTCAATGTCATCTTTTTAATTGAAGTGGTTAGTCCTTTTGGGACCCAAACACTTCTAAAACATTTTCCTTTTACAAATCTAGGGGCACTAGATTGTCTTACATAAAAATTTGATTTTCCAAAATTGTTTTTCTTTTCAAGCTCTTTGGAAATCAAATCTTTTTCTTCTTGAACTTTTTGAAGCAAATTTTGTAAATCAAACCATTTTAATTCAAACTCTTCGAGTTTTGCTTCAAGTTCAAGTTTGGTTTTAGAAATCAAATCATTTTGAATTTTCAACTTTGAAATCAATTTATTGTTTTTCAAAATGTGATTTTTAAAGTCTAAAACCAAATCATCATAGGCATCTTGTAATTCATCAAAAGAATAAGAACATGAGGTAGATGAATTAGAAGTTACCCTTGAATCTTCTTCGATGGCCATAAGGCAAAGGTTGGCTTGTTCATCGTCGGTAGAGTCCTCATCACTCCAAGTAGCCACATGTGCCTTCTTCTTATGGCTTGAAGTGTTTCCCCTCTCCTTTTTCTTGGATTCTCGTTCAAGCTCCCTCAAAGCTTTCTTCATGAACGGGGCACACTTCTTGAAGAGATGAACTATCTCTTCATCTTCATCCTCCTCTTCACTAGAATAGACATGATGGCAAGTTGAGGACTTGAGAGCCATGGCACTAGCAATGATGCCTAGCCCTTTGATTTTCTTCTCTCCCATAGCTCTAATTTCTTCCCTCTTCTTCTCATCCTCTTTGTTCTTCTTCATTATTTGATGAGTAAGGAGTGACCCCATGAGTTCATCAAGCTTCAAAGTCTTCAAATTTTTGGCTTCGATGATGGCGGTCCTCTTTGAGTCCCAAGACTCGGGAAGTGAGTAGATGGGCTTTCGAACAAGCTTTTCCTCCAGTATGGCTTCTCTATAGCCTTTGAGACCATTGGTGATAGTGGAGAACCTATCAAACATCTTCTCGATGTTCTCTTCCGGATCCATTTTGAAGTTCTCATACTCTAAGGTTAGGAGCCCAATCTTGGTCTCCTTGACTTCATCGGTCCCCTCGTATGTGACTTCAAGATTGTCCCATACCTCCTTGGCACTCTCACAAGAAGACATCTTCTCAAAGATGGTTGGGCCAAAAGCACAAAACAAGATGTGCAAGGCTTTGCAATTAAGCTCCATCTTCTTGCGATCGTCGGCACTCCATTCCGCTTTGCTTCTTTGAGGTACGAACGGACCATCTTCAACTATATCCCATAGCTTGTAATCTCTAGATTTGATGAAGAACTTCATCTTTGTCTTCTAATGGGCATAGTGGGTTCCGTCAAAGAAAGGCGATTTGTCGATAGATCGTGCCATTTGAGCCGGTTGATGAAAAAGTGATCGAGCTTGCCGGATCTTCTCAATAGGATGTGAATCCTCCTCAATTGAGCCAAGCTCTGATACCAATTGTTGAGTTGTGTGGGGCTCGATTCGTTCAACCGATAAGGCTCACCAAGTGGTGGAGAGGTGGATTTTTGGGTGGAAGGGTTGTGGAAGCTAAAATGTAAAATGACACAATGATTTATAGTGGTTCAACCTTCTAACCAAGGTCTACATCCACTACCTTAGCTCCACACTAAGGATTTCCAATCAATCCACTATTGATTCGTCCCCTTTTCTAGGCTTAGGAGGTAACCCTTATACACAATCAAGCTTTCTACCCAAAGCCTTGATTGAAACCCTATCTTACAAAGAGAAACAAGAAGCAAACTTAAAACCTTCTAATAGGTGTTTGTTTGCACAATTAAGCACTCACCCAAAACCTAAAACACTTGAGCAAATTTAACAATTTTGGCTCACTAGTGTTTGTCTATACAATAAATGACAATTTAAGCTCTAAGACAATTCTTGATCATTTGATGTTTGACAATATGAGCATTAGCCTTTACTTGATGCTTGGAGGTCCCTTTTATACTCCTTGATGAGTTTATAGTCGTTGCTAGCCGTTGGGATTGAAATGGAGCCGTTGAGGACTTTAATTCCCACCATAAATACAGTTCTGCAGCTCCCCGTTTCGAAACGCTCGAACCCGTTTCGAAACACCCTTTAAGTAGAAAGAGTCGTTGCAGTCTAACGTGGACCCGTATCGAAACGCTTTTGTCCGTTTCGAAACACTCGTTTCGAAATGCCTAGTCCCGTATCGAAACGACCTGCATTTGAATGTTAGTTGAGAAATAGCCGTTGGGGTTTATGACCGTTGTGGTCAGTGCCACGTGGGCGTATCGAAACGGTATATCCCGTTTCGAAACGCTGGGCAAAAATCTCATCCAGGGAATGCCCGTTTCGATACGAGTATCGAAACGTTTTTGCTACTAGAATTCTCGTATCCAAACGCCCTAAGGTGTTTCGAAACGCCTGGACAGTTTTGTGAAGTTTGGCTTTGAAAAACATGTAAAACCCTTTTTAAAAACTTCCCTAAACATAATTTCAAGTTGTTTGGATTTTGGAAATGTTTTAAATACTTTTTAAATCAGTCAAAAACATTTTTCAATTATTATATCAAAACATTAGTTCTACACTCCTTGGATTTGTTGTTAATAGAAAAGGAATCAAAATAGACCTAGATAAGGTGAAGGCCATTTAGAATTTGCCACCACCCAGCTCATAGGAAGAAGTTCACGGATTCCTCGTGAGTTTGAATTATGTTTCTCGATTTATCTCACAATTGACCGATAAATATGATCCAATCTTCAAGTTACTAAAAAACAATAACCCTGGAGAGTGGAATGAAGAGTACCAAGAAACGTTTGATAAGATTAAAAGGTACTTGACAAATGCTCCAATATTAGTCGCGCCAGTTCCTGGGAGACCGTTGATCCTTTACTTGACGGTCTATGAAAATTCAATGGGATGTGTGCTGGGGCAACATGATGATACAGGAACGAAGGGAAGATACATCTATTATCTGAGAAAAAAGTTTATTGAATGTGAAGTATGATACCCCCCAATCCAAAAGTTGTATTGTGCTTTGGTCTGAATAACCTATTGGCTCATATAGTATATGATGTACCGCACTACATGGCTAATTTCCCGCCTTGATCCGTTGAAATTTATGATGGAAATACTAGCATTGACTGGAAGGTTAGTTCGTTGGCAGATGTTGTTGTCAGAATTTGATATTGTATATGTGAGCCAAAATGCGATAAAGGGAAGTGCTATAGTAGATTTCCTAGCCAGTCGAGCATCGGAAGATTATGAGCCCTTGAACTTTGATTTCTCAGACGAGGATGTGATGAATGTCTCCACAATAGAAACTGGAATCTCGGAAAGTGAAACTTGGAAATTATATTTTGATGGAGCAGCTAATGCCCTTGGACGAGGAATCGGAGCGATATTGATTTCTCCAAATAACGTACATTACCCGTTTACAAGCAAGTTAGAATTTCTTTGCACCAACAATATGGCAGAATATGAAGCTTGTGTCATGGTCATGCGAGCTGCTATTGAAAGAAAAATAGAAACCTTGAAAGTATATGAGGATTCAGCATTGGTGATCTACAAACTTCGTGGAGAATGGGAAACGGAGGATATAAAATTAATTGAGTACCGAAAATTGATCTTGGAGCTGATGGAAGAATTTGAAGAAATCACTTTTACATATATTCCCAGGGAAGACAACCAAATGGTGGATGCTTTAGCTACACTGTTTTTGGTATTCCTAGCAAACAAACCAAAAGACATGATGCTGATTCAAAAGTGGAGTTATGAAACTTATGCTCACTGTTGTAGCATAGAAGAGGAGATCGATAAATATTCTTGGTATTATGATATCTTGCAATACCTAAAGTTTCAGACATATCCCATGGCGAACAGATGACAATGATAAAATAACTATTAGAAGAATGGCTTCGGGGTATGTGCTTGATGGAGAGATCCTTTATAAAAGAGGAAAAGATAAGATCCTATTAAGATGTGTCAATGCCAATGAAGCAAAGAACATCATGGCAGAAGTGCATGATGGAATATGTGGAACACATGCAAATGGATTCTCAATATCCATGAAGGTCATGAGATATGGCTATTATTGGACACAATGAATTCGCCATGGCCTTTCGCCGTCTGGGGCATGTATGTTATTGGGAAGATTCACCCTAAAGCTTCTAATGGACATTGTTTCATCCTTGTGGCCATAGATTAATTCACCAAGTGGGTAGAGGCGGCTTCTTTTGACAATATCACAAGAACGATAGTTTGGAAGTTCTTGAAGAAAGAGATAATTTGTCAGTATGGTTTGCCAGAAAGAATCGTCACTGATAATGCCACCAATTTCAATAATAAAGTGATAGCAGAAGTGTGTGAGCAATTCAAAATCTTTCATTATAATTCTATGACTTACCACCCTAAGATGAATTGGGCAGTGGAGGCAGCAAACAAGAACATCAAGAAGATTATATCGAAGACGACAAAAACTTACCTTTGCATTATTTGTATATTGAACTTTAATACGAACCTCACGTGGGGTAACACCTTACTCTTTGGTCTATGAGACAGAAGCAATACTTCCCATCAAGGTTGAAATTCCATCTCTTCGTGTTTTGTTCGAAGTGAAGTTAGACGATGCATAATGGCTACAAGTTCGGTTTGATCAGTTAAATCTCATTGAGGAAAAGAGGTTGAAGGCAATTTGCTACAGCCGAATGTACGAGAAAAGAATGATGCAGGCATATGATAAAAAGGTGCGCCCGAGAGAATTCTGAGAAGGGGATCTTTCGTTGAAAAAGGTCCTGCAAATACACCGAGATGACCATGGAAAATGGATGCCTAACTGGAGGAGCGCTGATATTGGCTAAGATGGGCAGCAAAGAGTTTGTTGAGATATTAATTTTGATATAACAAAGTGAAAAATGTTTTTGGACTAAATTCAAACATTGCAAAAATATTTCAAAGTCCACAAAACTTGGAAAATATGTTTAAAATATTTTGACTTTGTTCCTATATAAAATATATCTTTTAAAGTCAATTTTTAGCCAGTTTTACAAGTTTTTAATGCAGGTTTTGAAACCCCCTATAAGTGGTTTCGAAACCAGTGAGGCAGTAAGGCCTGGAAACCAAACTTGGGAACAGGTTTCGAAACCCCCTTAAAGGTTTTGAAACCACCAGTTTCGAAACCCCCATAAAGGTTTCAAAACCACCTAGCTGGCTTCGAAACCCCCTGCCTGGTTTCTATACCAGACACATGTAACCTCTAGTTTTTCTTTTGAAAACCTCTAATGGTTTCGAAACCTCTTCAATGGTTTCAAAACCACTGTGCAGGTGAGCATTTAATGCTCGATTTCAATGACTCTCAACGGCTCCAAAACATCTCCAACGGCCATAAACGGCTAGTAGCTCATTCCAAACATAAAAGCAAGACTTTGGGACACTTGAAGATGGTTATAGACAATATCCAAGCTTCATGATCAAGACAAATAGCATTTAAGTCCTTATTCCTTATTTCTCTTGTATATATTGTATAGAGAGTGTTTTTCATTGTTTTATTCTTTACACTCTTGTGAGATTAATTCTTGTAAACACTCACCTTGTGAGGTTTTCATTATTTACACAAATTACATTGTAAAAGGGAGAGGTTCTAGTTTAGCCTAAGGAAAAGCTAGAGTGGTTCTATCTTAACCATTGAAAAGATAGGGTTGTAAGGTTATCCCTTTGGCCTCAAAAGGAAGAATTCATAGTAGTGAATTGGAAAATCCTTAGTGGATGTAAACTTTGGTTAGAAAGTCGAACCAGTCTAAAATCATCGTACAAATTGTCTATCATTTTTATCGATTTTAGCCAATTCTTTTGGGAGTTCAATTCAACCCTCTTGACGGTTTCAGAAGATCGATTCGAATGTTCTACAAGTCTTTTCAGAGTTGCACAGACCAATAAACTCTGATTCAGTCAAGAGGTATTATGCTTGAAGAATTCAAAAAGAGAATGAAAAAAAGAAAAAAGGCGGAGTGAAAACCTGAAAGAGCCCGTCGCAAAATGAAAATGTATATGGTGAAAGCCCAAAAAAGGGCGCCTTAGATATCTCAAAAAAAGGAAAAAGAGAGGCAAAATAAAGGGGTTCAAGATGAAAATCTGTAAAGGGCGTCTTGAAACCAAAGGAGGATTTGAGTTGAAAACCTGAAAAGGCAGCTCAGATAAATGAAGTTAAGTATTTGGTAATCAGAACCTCTCGGACACCTGGTATTTTGGAAGGGATTTTACATCTGTAAGCATCCCAACAAAGTTTGTGGACCGTTGGAAATGAGTGCAAGTTCAGCTCTATATCTGGTCGATGAGGTGGTTGTATCCTTCATGCCTTGGATGCCCGGAGATTTGGCTTTGATTCTTGATTTTGTTGTTTGTCATGACTATTTCAAATTATATTGTATTTCGATTTCTAAGCTTTAATAAAATTCATGAATTCACTTCTGAGCCTTTTTTTAATCTAAAGCATCATAAAATGGTTAATATAATGCATAAAAGCAAATGATTTCTTGGTATTACTATGTTTTAAAAGGTGCAGGTGAACCTTGTCACTATGGGATATTAAAGAAGAGTGTATAAGGCAAGATGGTATAAGCATAGGGACAGATTACAAAGATGTCAACAAAGTCTGTCACCCGAAGAACAATGATTTTTATCTCTGTGCTCGTGTTAGAATGATCAGAACTACAAGGCAACACATTATCATGTTCTCTTGAATCAACATATCACCGGAGATGGTCTACAAAGTTTAAGGATGTTTCTGAGACATCGATGAAACAAGCTGACATTATTGTATATGAAATCGTTGTTGTCCCTTAGGATTGAATGAAAATGTTTGCAGCTTCATGTTCTACTATTGAGAACCATTATTTTGTAAAGATTATTAGATTTGGAAAAACAATGACATTGAAGAGTTGGGTGTTTGCAATGTTACCTAGACATGGTGACATGTGATTGGCCAGATTGAGATTATGTCAGCCATAGCACTTTCCCTCTGTCCTGTATCAAAAGAAAAAAGATGAAAAAGAAAAAGAAAAAGAGAAAAAAGAAGAAAAAGAAAAAGAAAAAGAAAAAGAAAAGCAGAAAAAGAAAGAAAAAGAGAGAAAAACCAAGGTGAAAACCTGAAAGGGTGCCTGTGTAAAAAAACAAAGTGAAAACCTGAAAGGGCGCTTTGAGAAAAGCAACCTAAAGTGAAAATCCGAGAGGACACGTTAAAGAAACGGGCCAGAAACGCAGAGACGAGGTTGTGATGGCCAATTCTGAATGTGAAATAGGAACTAAAGGAAGCACCGAAAAGAGTCTTAAAAGAACAGAAGCTGATTGATAAATCTCAGCAAGTCAAGGTTCATGCATCATATAGAACATTAGGGACGTGTTAACCTTCATACTTTAGTTGTTTTGACAGGATGTGGATGAAAAATAAAGCTCCTAATGAGAAGAGTGCACCAGCAAAGAAGGATTCCTAATGAGAAGAATCCGCCCAGCAAAAATAGAGCTCTTAATGTGAAGAGTTTGCCCGGCAAAGAAGGATTCCTAATTAGAAGAGCCTGCCCTAATAAAGACAGAGCTTCTAATGAGAAGAGTTCGCCAGCAAAGAAGGATTTCTAATGAGAAGAGTCCGCACTGATAAAGACAGAGCTCCTAATGTGAAGGGTTTGCTTAGCAAAGAATAATTCTTAATGAGAAGGCTTTGTCCAGCA
Organism: Hibiscus trionum; assembly: GCA_030270665.1. Taxonomy (NCBI): domain Eukaryota; kingdom Viridiplantae; phylum Streptophyta; class Magnoliopsida; order Malvales; family Malvaceae; genus Hibiscus; species Hibiscus trionum. The sequence continues at coordinate 53,944,066 of BSYR01000008.1, forward strand.
AAGAAGAAGAGTTTGATCAGTGAAGGAAGAATTTCTAATGAGAAGAGTTTATCCCCAGCGAAAGAAGGGAGATTGAGGCATTCCGTAATCAGAAGAATAGCTTCAATATTCCATGAGAAGATGGTTCAGACAAAATCCGTATCTTTTCAGTCTTTGCCTTATTCATGTTCCACAGCAATGAGCAAAGAGGGGCAGCTGTAATACCCAAATTTTGTCTGGGTACCCGTATATAATATCCAATATACATAAAGCAAAAATAAATAAATATATTAAATAAACCCAAATAAATAAAATAGTCCTAAAGAATCCAAAATACATCAATAGAGTCCATCTCTTGTACAAAATCCAAATTACACTAAAAACCCAAAATATAAAAGCCTAGATTCACAAACAAATGCCCATTTTTCGGTCTCAAAGTCGGTATAGCCCAAAGAAACACATTTTTGTTTCTTTGGCCCACCAAAAATGACACGTGGCAAGCCGGGAGTGACCAACAAGCTTTCACGCGGATTACTCTTCTCGGCTCGATCTAGCTGGCCTCGATGATGTCATTGCTGACACCTGGTATAAATAGGAAGATAGAGAAACAATTAATAAGGATCATCAGATAATAATGACCCAATTATTATCAACCATTAATTAAAGAGAGAGAAGAATTCGAAAAGGCTCACCAGAAAGTCCAACGGTCGTCGTAATCACTCGCTGAGAAGGTTGTCAGATTATGTCGTACTTGCCAGAAGGTACATCTCTATCTCCTCTTTAATTTTCCTACATAAATAATGTAAAAGAGGTTAGATCTAAGTCAAAAACCTAAAAAATAGTAGCTAAGTTAAAACCTAAAACTAAATCAAGAGCTAAAAATAGAGTTTCGAGTCCTTATCTTACTCTGAGTGTCAATGGCGTTTACGAGTGGAGTGTTAGGTATTCGACCGGAGTTGAAAATGATAGAGAGAGGTTGAGATTCGGTTTCGGGTAGATAGATTAGGTGGGGAAGAAGGGTGTTTCTGATGAAACGGGTAGCGGATTAGGTTTTAGGCTCGAAAGAATAGGGAAATAGAGCTTTTAGGGTTTGTGCATGGCGACAGACGGTAGACAGAAATCGCTCCAGCGGTGGGGCTCGGTGGTCGGAGTTGCAGGTTAGCTGGAGAAGGTGATAAGAAAGTTTAGGTTGGCCGGGGAAAACTACCGGAAAGTACAGACCAGTCGGAGAGGGTGATCAGAGAAGTTTTGGTCATCGGAGAAAGGTTAGGGATGACCGAAGACGACGGCCGGTGACCGGCGTCACCTCCGGCAGTTGGGAAACACATAGGGCTAGGGTTTCGTGTTTGAAGAGGATTGAAAATGAAAATGGAAGAATAAAGCTTGAATGTTGCTTGGGTTGAGGGTTTTGATCGAAGAGAAACATTGGTTAGGGTGGTTTTGTTGTTTGTGATGTATCAAAAGTGGAAAAAATGAAGAACCAAGGAAGAACAATAGGCAAAAGGTGGGTTTTGACCCAAAAGAAACAGAAAACAAAGGCATTTGGGTGTTTATGTTCGATTAAAACACAAAAAAGTGAAGAGCGAGGGATGAACAAGGGAGAAATGAGTGAGTTTGATCAAGAAACATAGGGGGATCTGGGTATTTTGGTGTTCGAGTTGAGAGAATTTAGGAGAGAGAGAGAGAATGAGAAGAGAGAAGGAAATTCTGGAAATGGTTGAGTGAACTCGCCTCATTCCCTTTTATACATGTATTGAAACGGTGCCGTTTTGGCACCGGGTCAAAAGAGTCTGCAAACCGAATCGGGTCAAGTTCAAAGATCTGCACCCTTCTTTTATTTCCCTTAGACTTTGGACTCCCAATTTAGTTTCTTTTTTATTTAGTCCCTAATGTAGTATAATTTGGCTCCTGAATTTTAATAATATTTTGATTTAGTCCCTATTTCTTTATAATTTAGCCATATAATCTTGTCTTTATTTCAATTCCATCCCTAATTGATTTCTTTAATTTAATTGCAATTGTTTTAATCTATTTAATGCATGATTTTAAATAACCATGTGGTATGTATGATTTTAAATAATCATGTAAGCACATATATATATATATATGGGATAGGATCAAGTTACTTAGTGTAAAACTCTTTTAAGTTTTATATGTTTTTTGAATAGTTAGATGAGTGAAACGGATGGATGAGATTAATAGTAGAATATGTGAAGATTATCACTTGGGAAAAAAGTAAGAAGTTAATCTCAGACATCAATTTCTTCCATCTAACAATTCAAAAAACGTGTAAAATTTAATCTCATCAATCCGTAGAATATGTGAAGATTATCACTGTGTAAGTTGAAATCCTATGGTGGAAGAAGAGAGAGAAAATAATGAGAGAGAAAATAACCCAAACAATAGCAGCAGTAATGCACAAACTTTGTTGCCTTCGACAGCAACGGTAGCGGTGACAGCATCCACGACGATAACAACCACACCAGCAGACAAAACGTGCACTTTTCAAACTACCACTGCCTCCAAGGTGGTGGCGCCTCCCATAACAGAGGCTTTTCACCACCACCAATGCTGGCGATGTTTCACTCACTCTCAGGCTACGCCATGCTATATAAAATTTCTTCTTTTTCACCAATTTAAAATGTATTTCTCAAAGTCGGGTGTCAAGATCCATCCTACACCTGATATTTATTTTCATTCTATTTTTTTCTTCTCCTCTTTTCATCCTTTTTACTTTCTACCCAATCAAGCAAAAACAAAGCCTAAATTTTGCTCATTTTTTTTCAGGTTTGTATTTTCCTAAATTTGTATTTTTAATTTTTTTTATCAAATCAAATTTAAACTCAAATTTTTCGGGACAAAACTTTAAGTTCATATTTATGGATGAGTTTAGAAAAGGCGATGCACATCGCTGCACATTAGGGGTGTTCAAAAATACTCTGCCCGAACTACTCGACCCGTCGGTCCACCTACCCGATTAAAAATTATCAGGTATTTATTTGAAAATACTCAAATTTTTGGGCAGGGTATTCGTGCCGGGTCAGGGCTAAAATTTTTTATAACTAGGTACCCAACCCAGCTCGATAATTATATGTTTCTTACTATTTTTTACTTTTTAAATTCTATTTTTTATTTTATGTTTCTTACTATTTTCTCTAAATTAATTTTAAATCTCTAACTTCTTTTTATACTTGATTATATACTTTTAAGTTTTAAAATTTTCAAAAATAATTATATTAATTTCTCAATATAAGATTCGAAAGAAAAATTATGTTCAAAATTAATATTTTTAATATTTTCTTTTGTCAATAAACTTTAATATATATATATATATATATCTAAATATTTCTCTCTTAAAACTAACCTCAAATCAATAATTTTTGTATTTAAAATATATATAATAACATTTTATGTGTTTTCTATGTTTTTTTAAAAAACTAAATTTAAAAATATATAAAAAGTGAATCGGATACCTAATTTTACGGGTACCCAAATTTTCCAAGTACCCGATTTGCGGGTACCCGATTTATATGGGCCAGATAACGAGTCATGGTTTCACTACCCGAAAATTTCGGGTACCCAAAACTTCAGGTACTAGAATTTTCGGTACCCAAATTTAGACACTCCTACTGCACATCACTAATGTAACACACTATACAATATTAATTTTTTTTGATAATTTTTAAATAAGTAATAAAATTATTAGGTACTCAACCTATAATAAAAATAAAATTCTGGTACACTGCTTGACTTTTCTATCTTTATAATGAAATTGCGGATTCTTAATCGAATGAGACCTACGAAATTGGGAACTGAAATTAGTGAGACGCATTTGCGGGATTGGCCATGACAGTGTTGGCAGTTGAGGTTGGCCGAGAGTAGGCGTGTGAATGCGGTTTGGCAGCCTCCACTATTAGCCATTAGTATGGATGTAAAAACAGGTAATCGGACGGGTTTCAGGTCAGGTACTGTCAGGTCGGGTAAAATCGGATACATGTTATTTTTTTATTTTGACTCGACTCGGATCGGGTGCGGGTCCATTTCAGGTCGGGTCTATTTCAGGTCGGGTCCATTTCAGGTCGGGTCAAAACGGGTCGGGTCCGAAGCAGATAATTGACAGGTTAATTCGGGTTCGGATACACTTCAGGTCGGGTCCATTTCAGGTCGGGTCTATTTCAGGTCGGGTCCGTTTCAGGTCGGTCCGTTTCAGGCCGGGTCCATTTCAGGTCGGGTCCATTTCAGGTCGGGTTCATTTTAGGTCGGGTGCATTTCAGGTCGGGTGCATTTCAGGTCAGGTAATTTCAGGTCGGGTAGTTTCAGGTCGGGTAATTCAGGTCAGGGTATTTTCGGAATTGGAATTCGTATTGAGTTTGAGTTTGGTACAACCGTATAAGTAGATGATAGACTTTAGGTTGGCCTCCGTCAATCGTCATTGATTTTGAGTTAATTATTTAAAGTCATATCAAATTAAAATTATAAAACATTGGAGTAATTAAAAAAATAATGAAAATGGGTCAATTTGGACTGAAAATGGGTCAATTTGGATTAAAAATAAACTTTCACAGATTATAATGAACAAAAATATCAAATTAAAATTATAAAACATTAGACAAATTTAAAAGAAAACAAGGAAAAGGGATCAATTTGGAATAAAAATAAAGTTTTGGGGACTATAATGAACAAAAATATCAAATTAAAAGTATAAAAATTAGAGTAATTAAAAAAACAATAAGTAGAGGTCAATTTAGAATAAAAATAAAGTTTTAGGGTCTAGAATGAACAAAATTTCAAATTAAAATTATAAAACATGATGAATTAAAATATATACAAGGGTCAATGCGGAATTAAAATAACGTTAAGGGACAAGAATAAAGAAAATATTAAATTAAAATAATAAAACATTGGACAAATTAAAAAAATAAATGTGGGTCAATTTGGAATAAAAATAAAGTTTTAGGGTCTAGAATGATGAAAATATCAAATTAAAATTATAAAATATTGGACGGATTAAAAAAATAATGAATATGAGTTTAGGGTTCATACATTTATAGGTACATTTACGTACATACATTAGAGTTTAGGGTAAAACTCATTAAGGGTTTATGGCTCATACATTGATAGCTACATATATACATACTTACATACATTGGGGTTTAGGGTTTAGGGTTTATGGTTTAATGTTTAGAGTTTAAGGTTTAGAGTTTAGGGTGTAGCAAAAACTCATTAATGGTTTAGGGTTTATACATTGATAGATACAAACATACTTACATATATTAGGGTTTAAGGTTTAGAGTTTATGTTTTAAGGGTTTAGGTTGTGGATTTAAGTGTTTAGGGTATATGGTTTAGAGTTTTATGAAAACTTCATTAAGTGTTTAGGGTTTAAGGTTTAGGTTTAGTGTTTAGTGTTTAAGGTTTATGGAGAAATTCATTAAGGGTTTAGGGCTCATACATTGATAGCTACATATATATATACTTATATATATTAGGGTTTAGTGTTTAAGGTTTATGGTTTACGGTTAATTGTTTAGAGTTTAGGGTGTAGCGAAAACTCATTAAGAGTTTATGGTTCATACATTGATAGATACAAACATACTTACATATATTTGGGTTTAGAGTTTATGATTTAGGGGTTTAGGTTGTGGATTTAAGGCTTTAGGGTTTATGGAAAACTTCATAAAGGGTTTAGGCTTTAGACATTAATAGGTATATACATACATACTTACATACATTAGGGTTTAGGATTTAGGCTTTAGTGTTTAGACTTTAAGGTAAAACTCATCAAGGGTTTAGAGTTCATACATTGATAGATATATACATACTTATATACATTATAGTTTAGAGTTTAGGGTTAGAGTTTAGGGTCTATGATTTGATGAATTTAAAGTGTTGATAGATATAAAATATTAACTATTAATTTTTTAAATCAATTTAAATTGTTAAATAATATTTCTGTTAAATATACATATATAATCAATTTAATATATATGTATAAGAAAATTGTATTTAAATATTCATTTCACGCTTCTAAGTTTTAAATTTTATTAAATAATTCGATATGCTTAGTACTAACTCATTTAATATAAATTATTTATGGCGTTAATAATTTAAAAATTTTATTAAATTAATAACTTGTAATGAATGAATTAAAAATAAATTATTTAAAATTTAAATCATTTTATTAATTATGATCATTAAATTAAAATTTTATTTTATTAAAAAATTTAATTAAAAACTTTAATTAGGGGAGAAGTTAAAAGTTAATAATACTTTCATTTTTAATTTAGGGGGAAAGTTTGTGCAGCAAAATTGGGGGATTTTTGATAAAAAAAATTGGGGGCGGGGGGGGGGGAAATTGATGAGGGAGGGGAGGCGCCAAATTGAGTGAAAATTGATGGGAGGGTTTTTTTTTTAATTGAATTTGTTATCTAAGGGTTAATTACCCTTTAGGCCCTTCCTTAATTAGGTGCTTAGGGTTTAGATTATTTAAGTTTTAGTTTGTTTTTTTTTTAGTGCTAACTTTTGGTATAACATGGTTGAACTTTTAATTCCACCAAATGTTCAATCTTGATTTCTCCTTTGTATTGAAATAAAGTATTTTATGTGAGATAAACTATGTCTTAGCTATAAGATCCGAGAGCTAATATTATTACAAACAAACTTCTTGTATTTTATCAGTTCAGGTCAACAACAGGTCGGGTCACTTAACAGGTCGAGTTTAAAACAGGTCGGGTTCAAAACAGGTCGGGTTCATTTCAAGTCGGATCCGTTTCAGGTCGGATCCGTTTCAGGTCGGCTTCGGGTTCGTTTCAGTCGAACGCAGGTCAGGTTTCAGGTCCACAGTAACAGGTTCAATTCGGGTTCGGGTCATTTTCAGTCGGACGCAGATCAGGTTCGGTTACTACAGTAACAAGTCAAATTCGAGTTCGGGTCAGCAACAGTCGGTTACAAATCGAGTTCGGGTCATCAAATCTTCGGGTCAAATCAAGTTCTGACTCAAGCAGGTTTCAGTCGGGTTTCCAGGTCGGGTCAACTTTTTACATCCCTAGCCATTAGGTACGCGATTAGAATGGTCATGTGCTCGCTATATTCTCGGGGCCATGGGTATTTGACACATATCATATGAATTAAATTAAATTCACTTGAATCTTACTGGTTATACATTTCCATGTATAATTGTTGGAGGAGATATTTCAATAAAAATAATTTATTAGTATATTACGATAAATTTGTCACCAATTGCTAATTTATTCAAACATATTGATTTAATTCTCCATTCAAAATTATTTGGATAAATACCACCCTTTAAAATTATATAGGACAAAATCACAGCACAACACAACTAGGATTTTTAAAAATTAGACCACGTCAATTACGCTTTATAAAATATAAAAGAATTTTAAGCAATAAAAGCTAACAAAATCGGATTTAAGCAAATTTATCTTATACAATATCAAAGAATTAAGTATTGTTTATAGAAAATAAAAACTTGTTTTCAATTAGATCGGCATTCAGAATGAGTAGGAGGTGATTGATCATCACAATAATCAGATATAAAATAATTCTTCCTCATTATGCCTTGCAAAATTCAAAAACAAAAAAAAATAGATTTCTCTCAGACAAATGCCTCGAATTGTCGTCACGATTTGAAAGAATGGAAAATCGGACTCGTCATCGTTTTTGATCATCACCGAGAAATGATTATCCACAATTTACAATCTTTAAGCTCAATAAACACAAACAAATAGAAGCTAACCTCTATAAATGGAAGAGAATTGGAGCTAACAAAGGGCTGAACGTTTTACTTCCTGATTCCTGAGTCCTGACATTGTATGAGAGAAAAGGTATGCGAGTGTTTGACCAGGAACTGCTTCTAAGTTTATTATATAGCCGATAAGTGATGTAGGGTTAGGGTTTCTACCGTCTTTCAATTTTCATTCCTTCCCCTGATGTGGGCCGTGGCCCAATCCAAGTTCACTCTTTTAATATTATGAAACTAATCCTCTGCTTTTATTCATTAATCCATGCACAAGAAAAAAAGGGGGCATTTATGTCAATTATGAAGCAGCATTACACTGTTTTTATTCACGGGAGATCATGGCATGCACTCCAACCACTAACGCAGATTGCTAGTTGCCCCAACAACTTCATCAACTTGTGCAATCCCCTATCTTACTCTATTATATTTATCCTCTATTACACATAGGTAAGGGGAGAGGAGATCCCCTATCTTACTCCATTATCCCCTATAAACAATCCTACCAAAACCACCATTTATGGAGACTAGAAACCTAAGCACTCCCTAATCCAATCAACCATAATAGAAAACATCCACAAAGCTTCCAAGTCAATTATAACAAAGTCCTAGTCAAGAGAATCAAATGCCTTCTGCAAATCCATCTTCATCGCACGTCTAGGAAATAGACTAGTTCTGCTATAGCCTTTGACCAACTCTTGGGTCGTCAAGGTATTTTTTGAGTTGATCAAACGATTGCAAATGACCAATAGGGGTGAATTGACAATTAAAATTTAAAGGGAGAAAATGAATGAATGAAAATTGGACACAAGGCAATTTATAGTGGTTCAAGTTCCTAAATAAACTCTACCTCCACTACCTTAGCTCCCACTAAGGATTTTCAACTAATCCACTAATTGATTCTTCTCCTTTTCTTGGATGAGGAGGAAACCTTACAAGACCGATTAAGCTTTCTACCCAAAGCTTAATCCAACACACTTTTTTACAAAGAAGGAATTTGGTAAACCTTACAAATACCTCTCAAAGGTTTATGTTTACCCAAATACAATCAATCACACCCCGAACTTTCAATAAAAATTACAATGAAAAACACAATTGAGTTGGGTACAAAGATTTGACTCTAAATGATCAAAGTTTGGATTTGAATGCTTTGATGTTGCTTGGAGGCTCAATAGTTGTTGATGTAGCTTTTTAGACTTGTTTTTATACCTTCTCATTGATTTCTAGACGTTTGGGTGGTTGAGATCATCAATAGAGATGTTGGGGCTCTCTCTTCCCTCAACCCGGTCTAGTCGCAAGATCGAATCGGGAGAGTTACACAGGGATAACCGGAGAAAATCCGAGAATTTCCCTCCGATTAACAATCCTAGATTAAAATTTATCTTGTCTAAATGCATTTTAGAGATCCTAAGGTATTAAAGGTCACAACGGAAGAAACAACGTCTCAATCGGACATCGATCGGATGTCCTATTGGACTCAAACAGTCACGAAGGACCATTTTGCAAAACCACACAAACCAGGGGAAAAAGGTAATTTAACCTTACCAAATAGTTTATTGGTCAAGTTTCAAGCACCCGAGACAAAACTAGCTCAAAACAATTCATATAAACTCTTTTAGGAAGCATACAAGCATTGGGGGACTAAAACGTAACATTTGGAAACCTTCAAAGATGCCTTATAATCGCTTTAACTACTTGTGTTTCGAAACGGGGCTGCTCGTTTCGAAACGCGGGCTCTCAGCAAAAAGCAAAGTTAGGTTGTTTCGGAACGTCTCCTTCTGGTTCTGAAACGGGAGCCTCCAGTGGCAAAACATACCGAAACGGCACCACCCCCGTTCCGATACGGGTGTCCCAAAAGCCTGGCCATTCCAAAACCATACCAGATGTTCTGAAACGCCTGAGCACAGATTGACCCGAAAATGCAATTTGGAAACCCCAAACATTCCCAAACTTACCCCGAAAGATCACAAACCACATGGCAACATATTAAGCAAACATTCTAGAGGCAAAACACCTTAAAAACAGGCTTCAAACATGCATACACACAAACATGGATCTCCAACTCAAAAGCTCATAAGAACACTTTAACTCAAAAACATCAACAAGCAAAAACACAAGGCGTTTAACCAAAAGCCAAAACAAGCCTCAACATAGCATGAATTCAAGATTTAAAACATGTAGCAACATAGTCAAACACATGAGAGTTTACAACCACCTCCCTAACCACAAAACAAGTATTCACATTGCTAAATTATTATTACAACTTAAAATCCATACTTGAGCTTAAGCTACGAACACCGGAGCCTTTCCTTCGTCTTCTTTTGCTTCCTGGATCACTAACGATCTGCATTGTTGGAAAGAAGCGCGTAAGCATAAAAGCTTGGTGAGTGGTGCTCAAAACCATAACAACAACAATGCAGTTTTATCAAAACTATTTAAGATTTGAAAACAAAACCACAAGCATGGTAATTCACCAACACGATTATCAACAACCTAACATATGATTGGTTCCTCACAACACAAAAACTCATCATTCATCATCAAAATCAAATCGATTCAAGCCCGGAAACACCATAAAAAAGACCTAAACCAACTAGCAGCCAAAACCCAACAAATTTACCATCAAAACTACATCTTTCAACATCCAAAACACTTACCCAATGTCTAAAAACCATCAGCTCAAGGTTCCTCACAAGAACAACCCAAAAACTCACATTTCCAACTCCAAAAACCCCTTCTTTTTACTAATTTCGGGTTTCCCTACATTTAGCCAATATCTTAACATTTTTAGAACACCAAAACAAGATTAAAAAGACCCTTAAACATGGCATCAACCTACCCAAACGAAAATCCATTCATTTCCCCCTTTTTCAAACTCAAAGCATTTTTGGAATAAATTCAAACAATGGGTTTTAAGGAAAATTCCACCAACAATAAGCTTAAGGAGGGAAAATCGAAACAAAAGAGAAATTACCTTGAAAACTTGAGTGGGTGAGGTGCTTGCTCCAATGGAATAGTAGAAAATGGTGTATTTGAGAAAGTGACGTGAAAAGAGGAAGAAGAAGATGAGTGAATTTTGAAAACCTCTTTTTCCTTAATTTTAAAATTCCAAAATCCCCTTTTTACCCTTCTTCATTACAATCTTTTAGTGTTCAATAAAAATGTTTTCTCCCATTTAATTTAACTCGAACCGGTTTAACCAAACCCGACTATCTCCCGTGCCCTAAACCCAGAGCGTTACAACAGGACCCCTGTATCGAAACGGAAACTTAAAAAAGAAAGAGTTGTTATGTGTAAAAATGGCTCGTATCAAAATAGTTATAGGCCGTATTGAAATAGTAAGTGCAAAAAGAAGGTCGTATCGAAATGGATAAGGGTTGTATCGAAACATTTTGAAACTGTAAACTGGTGTTCCGAAACAGCTTAGAGGTGTATCGAAACACTTAATCAAATCTTCAAAAATCTGTTTCTAACAAGTAACGGCTAGTTCATTTAATGCCCAATTTTAAAATTACTTAACCCCTGTATCAAAACGGGTGTGAGCCATTTCGAAATGGTACTCAAAAATAAAAAAAAACAGATGAATTTCGTATCGAAACGGGTGTGAGCCATTGCGAAACATATGTCTCCAGTGGCAAAATGTATCGAAACACTTTGAGGGTGTTTTGAAACGCCTGTGCGATTTTGTATATTTTGGCTTTGAAACACTTAGAAAAATTTATGGGGTTTAAGTTTTGACTTCAAAACATTTTAAGTATAAATTGTACTTGTCAAAATCTAGTGTTTTGATTACTTAAAAATTTATTTACTTTGCAGTTTAGTCCTTGAATTTACTTGTTATATCAAAATCAAATATTAGTTTTACAATCTCCCCCTTTTTGATATAACAAACCAAAAGTAAATTTTTAAGTAAACTCCCCTTAAATTTAAGCTAGGTTTTGAAAAAGATTTTAAAAATTTAGCTTAACCCTTCTCCCCTTTTTATTAGATCAAAATCAATGAAGGAATATAGCAATATAGCACAAGTCAAACCACAATTAAAGCAACATAATTGCATTAAGAATTAAAAACCAAAACAAATTAAGTTCATAAATTGGAAACATAAAATTCAAACCATAACATCCAAACATAAATCAAAGCATAGGTCTTAAAATAAAAACATAAATAGGTGCATAAAAATAGGGAAATCCTAAGCTAGATGAGATGCAATGATCTAAGGCTATCATCTTCGTCATCTTCATCATTGGCATTGCTCCTACGAAACTGTCTCCATTCGCCATAGAAATTGGTAAAGGACATGTCCATAGAAGTTTGTTGAGTTTCAACCGAGGTGAGGCGATTCTCAACATTTTGGATACGTCCCTCCATGGTAGTGAGACGAGTATCAATAGTGGCAAAGCTGAAGTCCATGTGAGTGTGCATGCCTTTAAATTGCTCGATAAAAAAGGTCATGAGGGCTTCGTTGTTTCGCGAAGCAACTTGAGGTTGAGGTTTGGGGGCAGCAACAGGTGGAGGATTCTCAACACGAGTCCATTCTCCATCAATATAATGAAGTTTGCTCCGGAGAAGTGTGCGCTAATCGATGAGATCTTTGAGTGGTTTCGGATAATCAAGCGAGCAATCAATTCCCAACTTATAAAACAAGTAGCTCAAAGTTGTGCCATAGGTGAAAGAGGTAACAAGATCGGAGTTGCAATTTTGGATAAGGTGCACCATTTCGGCAAACATGATTTGATATAGATTCAGACAATGTCCCTCACAAAAGCACCGAATCCAAAAATCATCCACTTGCCTAATTTGAGAGAACTTGCCTCAAGAAGGGTGAAACCACCACGATACCATGAGATGTATGATACGATCATGAGCATCAAGAACCGTGATGGAGCCACCAAGGGTATGACCCAATGAGTTCTCATTCGAGATTCCCTCATCTTCAAACCCGAACACATTGCACAAAACTTCTGGATCAACCCTAAACTTCTTTCCCATGAGAGAGGAGTCAATAGCAACCACTTGACCGACATTGGAGATGCAACGAGCATTGGCATAAAATAGAAGCGCCATGTTACGGTACAAGGTACCGGGTAAGCCCAAGAAAACTATAAAATTCCAACGCCTTAATAGATCAAGATAGCAGAATTGAAAACGCTCAGGATCCAAAAAGGGAAGAGAAACGATACACTCATGTCAGATAACATGATCTTGAAATAACTTAAAATTGGTGTAGGCATCTTTGTTGCGAAAAGACTTTTGGTAGAGCAAATTTAGATTTGGACTAGTAGAATCGTCATCAACGTTGGAGCTTCCACTAGCCTCATTTGTTCTAACTCTCTTCCTAGAACTCATATTTGAAATCTGGAATGAAATCAAGACAAAAACATATGTATGCGTAAATCAACCAAATTCAATCTAATATACAATCCGATAATCAAGGTATTGATAAAAACTATACAATATAGTTTTAAAAATATATATGAACATAAAATAAAATTTTGGTGAAAAGAATTTAAAAAAACATATTATGCAGTATATATTATATTCGAATAAAAAATTTAGATTTTGCAAAAACTTGAAAAACTATATTATATGTATATGCTTTATACAAAGAGGAATTAAAAACAACCTAAAAATTAAAAAAAATTGAAAATAAAAAGAAAAAGGTTTTATACCTTTATACGGGATAAGGATAAATGAGGGATGATTGATGCACCAAATTGCTTGCAAAGCTCTAGCCTTGATATGTAGATTGAAAACCCTAAAAACATTTAGGTTTTGATGTGAAAAATCAAGTGATTTGAAGGGTTTTTATAGGGGTTTTGCGGTTAAGGTTTGATAGGAAAAAGAGTTGGTGTTTTAATTAAAGTTTGATACCTTTTAAAGCCTGTTTAAAGCAGTCTGCGTGATCGTGTTTCGATACGCCAAGTGGCGTATCGGAACGCCCGTTTTGAAACGCTATCGAGCTGTTTCGGTACTAGACTCGTTTCAATACAGGTTGACCCTGTTTTGGAACGACACCACAAACCCGTATCGAAACGCGAAGAGCTCGTTTCATCAAAATCAATTCCTTCTTCTTGAATGTAACCTTGAGCAACAAGTCTAGCCTTGTTTCTCACTAATTTACCACTCTCATCTAGTTTGTTTCTTAAAACTCATTTAGTGCCTACAGTAAATTTATTACTAGGCCTATCAACTAATGCCCAAACTTTACTCATCTCAAATTGATTTAACTCTTCTTGCATAGAAAATATCCAATAATCATCATTTAATGTTTCTTGGATATTTTTAGGCTCAATGCATGAGATAAATGCAACATTATTACATGTATTTCTAAGAGAGGATCTAGTGGTTACCCCTTTGGATGGACCGCCCAAAATCTCACCATATTTGACATAGTTGAACTCCCTTGGGTAGGTGACCTCCTTTTTCTTTAGAGACACGTCCTTCAAGGCTTCTAGAGGTGGATCTTGTGGTTCTTTTTTAGTTGGAACTTCATCTACCTTTGGTGATTTTCCTCCACCATCATTACATTAAAAAATTCCTACATCATCATCATCACAAGTATTCTTCCTCGGAAGGAGGCTATCATCGAAAACAACATGTATAGACTCTTTAACCACTAAATTTCTTTTGTTAAATACATGATAGGCTTTAGAGTTTAAAGAGTAACCTAGAAAAATAGCTTTATCACTTTTTGCATCAAACTTGCCTAAATTGTCTTTTCCATTGTTTAAGACAAAACATTTACATCCAAAATGATGAAAATAGCTAATGTTAGGTTTTTTATTTTTGAAAAACTCATAAGGTTTTTCTTTAAAATAGGCCTAATTATTACTCGATTAACAATATAACTAGCCGTATTAGTGGCTTCCGCCCAAAAATACTTAGGTAAATTGTTTTCACAAAGCATGGTTTTAGCCATTTCTTCTAAAGTTTTATTTTTCTCTCAACAACCTTATTTTGTTGAGGTGTGCGAGGAGTAGAAAAAGTATGGCTAATTCCATTTGAGTTACAAAATTCTTCAAAACCTAGATTTTGAAACTTGGTCCCATGGTCACTCCTAACATTTGAAATAGAGTAACCAATATCGTTTTGATTAGCTTTTGAAAACGTGATGAATTTTTCTAAAGCCACATCTTTTGTACTTAAAAATAGAACCCAAGTAAATCTAGAGTAGTCATCAACTAAAAAAATGCATATTATTTTCCACCCAAACTCATAGTCCTAATAGGGCCAAAAAGATCTATATGGATCAATTGTAAAATTATACTAGTAGAAAAATCATTAATAGGTTTAAAATAAGCTTTTTTGTGTTTTCCTTTTGCACATGCATCATAAGTTTTGTCAAGAGAAAACTTTATTTTTGGCAAATCTCTTACTAGATCATTTGAAATTATTTTTTCCAAAACACTCATGCTTGCATTTTCTAGTTTTCTATGCCACAAACAATAATCATGCTCATCTTTTACAACAAAACATGCATTTGAAATATGAATATCATCTAGATGCACCATGTAAATGTTTCCTATGCGATAACTACTAAGCACAATTTTGTTGGAATCAATGTTAATTATTTTTGCAGTCATTTAAATCAAAAAGGACATTGAAACCTTTATCACACATTGGATTATCCTTAATAGATTATGTTTAAGACCGTTGACATACAAGACATTATCAATAAGTGTAGAAGAGTGATTACCAATAGAACCAATTCCTTCAATGTGGCCTTTGGAGTTGTCACTGAAAGTCAATACTCCTCCACTTTTTAGTTTTAGCTCTAAGAATCGACTCTTATCTCTAATCATGTGTCTCGAGCATCCACTATCAAGGTACCATGAGTTTGCACTTGAAGCTTTAGCCTTGTAGCAATGCTCCCCCTAAAAACATTCCTAATTCTCTTACCACTAGAGGGCTTTGGGAAGCCTCTATGTTTATGGCCACTAAATTTTCTTTTCACATAGTTGGGTTTTGAAGTTGTTCATTTTTCAAAACGTGGTTTCCCAACTTTGTTCAAAGAAGCTTTGAGATCACCTACTTACTTTTTGGTGATCATCATGAACTTTAGAAAGTAGGTTATGCAAGTCTTGGTTTTTTCTTTTCAAAATCATTTTGTTTGGCTTGCAAATCCATAACCTTCCTTTCAAGTTCCAAGTTGGTTTTTGATAAGGAATCATTTTGATTTTTCAAATCGGAAATCGTTTTCTTGTTTTTCAAGAGTGATTCCTTATACTTAAAAACCAACTTATCATATTCTTCTTGAAGTTCATCAAAAGTAAAATCAAAATTAGATAAGTTTGAGGTTACCTTAGGATCCTCCTCTAATTCCATGAAACAAAGGTTGGCTACTTCTTGCTTCTCCTCATCGGATGAGTCATCATCACTCCAAGTAGCAACATGAGCCTTGAGCTTCTTCTTCTTCTTTAGTTGAGGACAATCAAACTTGATGTCTTCTGATTTCTTGCACTCATTGCATACGATTTGGTCATTCTCCTCTTTCTTTTGCTTGTTCTTAAAACCCTCTCTTCGTTGAAACTTTCTTCCCCGGTTGGATTTCTTGAACCTTGTAAATCTCTTGGCTAACATAGCCATTTCTTCATCTTCTTCTTCTCTAGAACCGCTCTTCTCTTGTGAAGATTTGAGAGAAATTCACATCTTCTTCTTCGTCATCTTCTTCTCTTTCTTTCTTCATAATCTCATAAGTGAGAAGAGATCTCATAAGAGCATCAAGCTTCAAGGTTTTGAGATCCTTGGCTTCGATGATGGCGGTCTTCTTTCCGTCCTATGACTCAGGGAGAGAATAGATAAGCTTCCAAACAAGCTTGTCTTATTGAATGACTTCTTCATAGCCTTTGAGTCCATTAACGATGACAGAGAATCTATCAAACATCTTGGTGATGTCTTCATCTGGTTCCATCTTGAAGTTTTCATAGCTAAGATTTAAGAGTCCAATATTGGTCTCCTTGACTTCATTGGTGCCCTCGTATGTAACTTCAAGCTTGTCCCATACCTCCTTTGCACTAGTGCAAAAAGACATCTTGGAATACTCATCATGTCCAAGAGCACAAAAGAGTATATGCATGGTTTTGTCGTTTACTTGCATCTTTTTCCGATCTTCATTGGTATACTCCTGCCTTGTCTTGGGGATGTGTCGTTCTCCTTCTTCCTTCATAAGAATGAATGGTCCATCTTCTACTACATCTCAAAAGAGGTAGTCATTTGACTTGATGAAAAGACTCATCCTATTCTTCTAATAAGGATAGTTTCCCCCCAATGAAATAGGGCAGCTTGGTGATGGATTGTGACTCATAGAGGTTGTTTCCGGAAGTAGAGGCCATGGCTCGAAGTGTTGATTGATTGAACACCTTAGGATCGAATCAAGAGGGTGTGAATCCTTCCAATGAGTGTAGCTCTAATACCAATTGTTGGGATGAACAATCAATGCAACATGGCCAAGAGGGGATAAATTGACAATTTAAAAATTGGTGGAAGCAAATAAAAATTGACAAAAGCAATTTAGAGTGGTGCAACCTTCTAAACAAGGTGAATGTCTTATAATGTCTTAGAATTGCATGGGAGTTGGGAATAAGTAATGTGAGGATGGAGTCTGACTGTGGCCAAGAAATTCGGGCAATTGAGGGTCGTGGGAATGGCAGGTGTAGTTTGTCAATTCTTCACCATATTTCAGATCTATTGGATAAAAGATGAGAGGTTCGGCTTTCAGTGATTAGCCGCGATGGCGACAAGGTGGCGGATGCGTTAGCTCATTTAGCTTGGGAACTTTCTTTTGGTTTCCATGAATTTGTAGACCCACCATATTCTATGTCTAGTCTCGTTGTTGCAGACTCTCCGAGTTATTTTGCCCGTTTATGTTTCTAGGTCGAGTTTTCTCGTTGTTTTAATGTAAGGTATTACTATGGACACTTTTTCTTCCACTTAGGTTTAGGGAGGTTTTTTAATGAGGCTCTAAGTAATACTTTCCCTTATTAATAAAAATATTAAAAAAATAATTTATATTTTACTTATTTTATTATTAAAAAAACTTAAATGCCATAAAAGTGTCCAAACTATACCAATTTTTCTAGTTAGGTGCCTAAACATTTTTTCGGACCAAATAGGTGTTTAACGTTTCATTTCGTTACTCAAATAAGTTTTTTTCGTCGCGACTATTAAAAAATTTATGTTATCCAATCAGAACATGACACGTGATTTATTTTTTGTTATTTTCTTTAAATTTTATTTTTAAAAAAATAGAAAATCTCTCATTTTATTAAAAACCAAAAATTCTTTAATTTCTTTTAAAAAAACCTAAAACCCTAACCCTAAGTGCTTGAATTTCTCACATTCGACCACCGATTCAACCGCCACCGGTCATCTTTGACTTCGTCAGACCCATACAACAGAAACTCTATCATCTTGTTGTCGAAAATCGACAAATGAATCGTTGATTGCACCGTGAACGAATATTCAACAATGAAAAAAAAATATGTCGATTGGGTTCTAATCGAAAATTAGAGGGCAGGGGTGTCGATCGATGAGGTACATGACGCATGGACGGTGAACCACCGATGTGTGGGGGTGCCGGACAGTGAGGGAGATGTAATTTTAGAGTTTAATTGAAAGAATTTAAAACTTTAGGATCTTTAAACAATTTAGATTTTAAAAAGAAAATCATAAATTAAAAAAATATAAAAAGGCCACATGTAATATTCTGATTGGATGATGAAATTTTTTTAATGACCATTGACATGCAAATCTTATTTGAGTAACATAATAAAACAATAAGCACCTATTTAGCATAAAAATAATTTAGACACCTAACTAAACAAATGTATAATTTAAACCTTTCTTTTACTCATCTTTTTTCTCTCAATTATAGAGCCCTTCACTTTTGTTCCTCTTTTCCTTTAAACACCGGCGGCGGCACCAATTTTAATATTGGTCTCCGACCGCCGGATCTATCATTTTGTTTTTTTTTCAGTTTTCAATAAATTATTCTGCTCTTGTGGCGCGATTTTACTCTACCTTTTGGTACGTTTTTCTCTGTCTTTTGGCACGTTTTTTCTTTTTTCTTTTTGATTTTCTAATAAGGTTGGATCTGTCGACGCCACGACTGATCATGATGGTGCTACTTTCATTATGCTGCTGATCTCCCTATCTCGGACCCTCAAATTGGATTTAGATACGCGATTACATCTATCGTTCCTTATTCACGATTGAGTTGTGGTAATGACCTTATTGGCAACGTACTTTCATTGTAATATGCATTTTTATGTTGTTTGTTAATGGTTTTACCTATCATCATCGATTTTGGTGATGTTCGTATTCTTCTTTTATTTCGAGTCTTTGAGTTAGGTTTTTACCTTTTCCTTGTATGGTCCTCTTTTGATCTCGAGACGCTAGTTTTGTTTACTAAAATTATGTCTGGATTTAAGTGTTTTGTTTACTAAGTTGTGAACTTTCATTGTAATTTCGGATACATCCTCGTTTAATAAAATTAGTGGATTTTAATTTTTTTTAAATTAAACCTTTCTGTTGAGTGGATCGAATGATCGAAATGAACCAAGAGGGGGGTGAATTAGATTTTTAAAGGTTTAGGTGGTGGAAATTGCAAATTAAAAAGATAGACAAGGAATTTTAGAGTGGTTCAAGTTCCAAATGAACTCTACATCCACTACCTTAGCTTCACTAAGGATTTGCAACAATTCCACTAATTGCTCTTCCCCTTTTCTAGGCTTAGGAGGTAACCCTTACAATTTTCGGTTAAATTTTCTACCCAAAATTTAACCCAATCCTCACACAAATAAAACAAAGATTTTGTTGGCTAAGAAAGTATCTCTAAATACAAATTGTAGCCCAATTACAAGCACTCAACCCAATTGAAATGATAAGAATGAAAAATACAATTGGGGTTTCTAGACAATATTGTGATTTAGGCACAAATGCTTGGATTTGATGTTTGGATGTTTGCTTTTGGATCAATAGTTGTTGCTGGAGCTTTTAGAGGTCCCTTTTATACCTTCTCATTGATTTCTAGCCGTTGTGGTTGTTGCATTCATCAATAGAGCCGTTGGGAGTGTTATATCACCGCCATAAATGCAGTCTGCAACCACCCATTTCGAAATGCCCGACCCTGTTTCGAAACAGAACAAAATAGAAAGAGCCGTTGGGGTGCATTTAAGAGCCCGTATCGAAACGGGCTGACCCGTTTCGAAATACTTTTACCACTGTCAAGGGTCGTTTCGAAACGGCTTGAACTCGTTCCGAAATGCCTTAACGGTTTCTTAAAAATTAGTTAAAAACTTGCAACGGTCATATTTTTCAAATCAAATGAAGAACCGTTTCGAAACACTTGATGTCGTTTTGATACGGGTTCTCTATGTTCTAAAGCCGTTTCGATACTTGTTTTGAAACATGGGTTGGCAGTGTTGAGAACGTTTCGATACTTGTTTCGAAACATGGGTTGACAGTTTCAAAAACCGTTTCGAAACGCATTAGGCCGTTTCGAAACAGGGACTCGAAAAACATTGTTTCGGCTTTAAGAACACTTAGAAAATATTTGGAAAGCTTAGTTTTTAACTTAGGCATATTCTTTAAATCATATGGGGATGTTTGAGGACTTAAAAATTTGTTTTGACATTTTCAATTTAGTCCTTAGGTTTTTTAGTTATATCAAAATTAAAATATCGGTTTCACAATCTCCCCCTTTTTGATATAACAAAACCAGAGTTAGAATTTTTAAGAGTTTTGAAAATTTTGGACAAATTCTAACTCCCCCTTAATTTAAGATAATTTTTTTAAAGTTTTAAAAAGGTTTTAACTTTGAAATTCAAGTTTTAAAACTTAAAAACACTTTAAACATTTAAAACGAATTTTTGGCTCTTAAATTTCTTCTCCCCCTTTTTGTTAGATCAAAAATAATAAACAAGGCTCATATAGAAGAGATAGGGTTAGTAGCAATAAGCATTAAGTAATAACCAATAAGCAACAATAATATTAATTCATAAAATTAAAATATCCAAAACATAAATCTTTCACAATAAGTTCAAAGCATAATCCCAAATAAAACTGAAAGCATAGGTTCATAAAGCATAATGAAAATAAAGATGCAAACTTAATCCTAAAATGCATAGATAATATGATATGTCATGAATATCCTAGGCCTCGTCGTCACCATCGCCATCCGAAGTCTCATCATCGCTCTTGACTTGAGAACGGCGAAACTTCATCCATTGGCCATAGAAGGTAGAGAAGGACATGTACATGGCTGAGTGTGAATTCTGAAGGGATTGGAGTCGATCCTCTACATTTTGCAAGCGAGTGTTGATGGCACCAAAACCCGAAGCCATGTTAGTGTCCATGGCATTAAACCACTCGGTAATTAAAGCCGTGAGAGCGTCATTGTTTGCAACTTGAGCTTGTGGTTGAGGTTCAACGGGAGGAGGAGGAGGAGGTGCTTCCCTATAAACACGTTCCCAAGCATTGTTCACATAGCAAAAATCGGACTTACGGAGAGAGGACTCACCAATTTTTGACTTGCGGGGTTCCGGAGGGTCGTAGGTGCAATCGAGACCAAGCTTGCTAAAGATGTGACTTAAGACCGTTCCATAAGTGAAAGATTTCAAGGCATCGGTGTCACGAAGCTTAACATTGTTAACCATCTCGGAAAATATGATCTTAGCAAGATTAGGGCGCTCACCACGACGGAAACACTCAAGCCAAAAATAGTCAACTTGACGGATGTGAGAATATTTACCTCCGGAGGGGCGAAGGAACCATGAGACCATCAAATGGAGGAAACGATCGTGCGCATCCAAAGTAAGCACTTGACCGGTGTGAGAACCAAAATGACTCTCATTCTCAATTCCTACATCCTTAAGAGAAAATGTAGACTCCAATAGAGGGACATTAACAACAAACTTTTTCCCCAAAATATAAGATTCAATCCCAACAACTTCAGAATTTTCTTCATCATTGATAAGGTGAGCATTGGAGTAAAAGAGAAGTACCATGTGTTTGTAGCAAATGTCCAAGATGCTCAACAAGACAAGAAAATCCCATTCTTTCAAACGCTCGAGGTAACGGAAAAGAAATCGCTCGGAGTTAAGGAAGTTGAGATCAATCACACGCTCACGACGAACTTCGTACTCCTTGACATATTTGAAACATTCTCTCAACTCTATAGTTCGAAGAGATTTTTGAAAGAGCTGGGCGAGATTTGGACGCATACTCGAGTCACCGGATTGAACGGACTTACGCTTTTTGTTAACATTCTCCGTAGCCATCCTAAAAATATAAGCAAGCAAGTTTGAAAAAGAATTAAGTGTATGCATAGATTTCTTAATTCAATCCAATGGTAAATCCCACTTAGGTTTAAAAACAAATTTTTAAAAAAAATATACAAAGCAAAATAAAAACAAACAAAACAAAAAAAAATTAAGAGAAAAACAATAAAAAATACGAGTGAAAATTTTTATATTCGAATCAGAAAATTGAAGATTTTGAATTTTTTTTACAAGATATGAAAAACCCAAGCATAAAAACATATAAACTATACAAAAATAAAATTTTCTAACCTAAGATTCGAATATAAATTGAAGGAAAAAGAAAAGGAGGAAAAATACCTTAATTTGGGATTTTGGATGAATGGATGAAAATCCTTGCACAATATTGTTGAATCTTGCTTAGACTTGTGTTTTAGAGAAAAAAAACCCTCAAGATTTGGTGAAAAACAAAGAGGTTTAGAGGGTTTTTATAGGAAAAATTCGGGCTAGGGTTTTTAGGGTTTTGGAGAGTTTTAATTAAAGTGGAACTTTATCATTAAAAGCCCTTCTTAAAGCAGTCCGCAAATCCGTTTCGGAACGGTCTTGACCGTTTCGAAACGCGGGCACGAGAGTTTGACCATTTTTAGAACTCCAGTTGATCGTTTCGATACAGGTTTGACCGTATCGAATCTCCGTTGACTCGTATCGAAACTTGTTTCGATACACCCCTTGGCAGTAGCCAAAACGTTTCGAAACCCTGTTAAGGCGTTTCGAAACGCCCTTCTCTCAGATATGAAATTAAAGCATCCGTATCGAAACAGGTTGACCCGTTTCGATACACCTGGGCCTGGAAGTGCGGATGGGGCTCTAAAAGTGCAGAAAATTGAATTTTTCTAAGGCCTAACATGCATGAACGACATGAATGAGCAGGAAAAACATATGCAAACATAAACATACTCCCCCTAGCTATAGGCATGGATGAAATTAGGAGTAAAAACACATAAACATGGCATTTCACAAGATCAAGCAATTTTAAGCACAAAAGAGGTCCTAAAAGGTCAAGATGGGCTAGCTAGACCTAACTCTCTCCTAAGGGACCAAAAACGCTCTTTGTCTAAAGGTTTTGTAAATATGTCCGCTAATTGATTTAAGGTGTCTACATACTCTATAACCACATCTTCTTTAAGGACATGATCTCTAATGAAATGATGCCTTATTTCTATGTGTTTGGTTCTAGAGTGTTGAATGGGATTTTTTGTTAAACATATAGAACTAGTGTTGTCACATTTTAGGGGTATGGTTTCAACTTTAATTCCATAATCTAAGAGTTGTTGCTTCATCCAAAGGACTTGAGCACAACAACTCCTTAAGGATGTGTACTCGGCTTCGGTGGTAGATAAGGCTACACTATTTTGTTTCTTAGAGAACCAAGATATGAGCATACTACCTAGGAATTGACAAGTTCCCGAAGTACTTTTCCTATCGATTTTGCAACCCCCATAATCCGCATCCGAATAAGCATGAAGGTTGAATGAGGAGTATCTAGGGTACCAAAGACCTAAACAAGGAGTATCCCTAAGGTACCTAAAGATTCTCTTAACGGCTATAAGGTGAGACTCTCTAGGACTAGCTTGGAACCTAGCACACAAGCAAACACTAAACAAGATATCTGGTCTACTTGTGGTAAGGTAAAGCAATGATCCAATCATAGAACGGTAAAGCTTAGAGTCAACACACTTACCTCCTTCATCTTTGTCAAGCTTTGTAGATGAGCTCATAGGTGTGGCTTGAGGCTTTGCATTCTCCAAGCCAAACTTCTTGAGCATATCCTTTATGTACTTTGCTTGATTGATGAAGGTGCCATCCTTCTTTTGCTTGATTTGGAGTCCCAAAAAGAATGAGAGCTCCTCCATCATGCTCATCTCGAATTCACCTTGCATTAGCTTAGCAAACTCTTGGCAATAACATTCGTTAGTAGAACCAAAAATAATATCATCAACATAAATTTGAAATACTAAGATGTCATTTTTATACATTTTTATAAAGAGTGTAGTGTCCACCTTACCTTTTTCAAAACCCTTTTCAATTAAAAAGTTTGAAAGTCTTTCATACCAAGCTCTAGGAGCTTGCTTTAAACCATAAAGAGCTTTCGTGAGTTTGAAAAATGATTTGGAAATTTTGAATCTTCAAAACCCGGTGGTTGTTCCACATACACTTCCTCATTTATAAAACCATTTAAAAATGCGCTTTTAACATCCATTTGAAAAAGCTTGAAATTATGATAACATGCATATGCAAGCAACATCCTAATGGCTTCCATTCTAGCTACGGGTGAGTAGGTTTCATCAAAATCTATTCCCTCTTCTTGAGTGTAACCTTGTGATACTAGTCTAGCTTTATTTCTCACAATGTTACCACTCTCATCTAGCTTGTTCCTAAAGACCCATTTAGTTCCTATGGTAGATTGATTACTAGGCCTATCAACTAATGTCCAAACGTTACTTCTCTCAAATTGATTTAACTCTTCTTGCATAGCCATAATCCAAAAATCATCTTTCAATGCTTCTTTTATATTCTTAGGCTCTATGCATGAGATAAATGCAACATGATTCATTAATCTAAGAGAAGATCGAGTGGTTACCCCCTTGGATGGATCACCCAAGATTTCACCATCTTTGACATAGTTGAACTCCCTTGGGTAGCTCACTTCCTTTTCCTCAAGAGCCAAGTCCTTCAAGGCTTCAAAAGGTGGATCTTGTGTGTCCTCTTCTTTTGTTGGAATCTCATCCTCCTTTGAAGTTTGTCCTCCATTAAAGGCATTTATGATTCCTACATCATCATCATCACAAGAATCCTTCCTTGGAAGGAGGTTATCATCGAATACAACATGTATAGATTCTTCTACTACTAAAGTTCTTTTGTTAAATACTCGATAGGCTTTAGATGTTAAAGAGTATCCTATGAAGATAGCTTCATCACTTTTTGCATCAAATTTACCTAAGTTGTCTTTTCCATTACTCAAAACAAAACACTTGCAACCAAAAGGGTGAAAATAGCTAATGTTAGGCTTTTTAGATTTTAAAATCTCATAAGGTGTTTTCTATAAAATTGGCCTAATCATTACTCGGTTAACAATATAGCAAGCGGTGTTTGTGGCTTCCGCCCAAAAATATTTAGGTAAATTATTTTCACAAAGCATGGTTCTATCCATTTCTTGCAAAGTTCTATTTTTCCTCTCAACTACCCCATTTTGTTGAAGAGTTCGAGGAGCCGAAAAATTGTGGCTAATACCATTTTCATTCAAAAAAATCTTCAAACCCTAAATTTTGAAACTCGGTTCCATGATCACTTCTAATATGTGAAATCTTAAGTTCAAGATCATTTTGGGTTAGTTTTGAAAATGTGATGAATTTTTCTAAAGCCTCATCTTTAGTACTTAAAAATAGAACCCAAGTAAATCTAGAAAAATCATCAACAAGTACAAATGCATAAGATTTACCACCCAAGCTCATAGTCCTAATTGGCCCAAATAAAACCATATGGATAAGTTGTAAACATCTACTTGTAGAAACATCATTAATGGATTTAAAGGAAGACTTATGTTGTTTACCCTTAGAGCATGCATCACAAATTTTATCGTTTGAGAATTTAATCTTGGGTAAACCTCTAACTAGATCAAGGGAAACTAGTTTTTCTAAAACACTAATGCTAGCATGTCTTAGTTTCCTATGCCACAACCATGCATCATTTTCATTTTGTGCTATTAAGCATGCATGGGATGTATGTATGTCATCTAGATGCACCATGTATATGTTCCCTATGCGATGACCTATGAGCATAATATTATTAGATTTAATATCAACAATTTTGCATCCATTTTTATCAAATAAAACATTAAATCCTTTATCACACAATTGACTTATGCTCAATAAGTTATGTTTAAGACCATCGACATACAAGACATTTTCAATGGGAATAGTAGAGTGATTACCTATGGAGCCAATACCTTTAATGTGGCCTTTGGAGTTGTCACCAAATGTCACCACTCCTCCACTCTTTGGCTTTAGATCCATGAATCTACTCTTGTCTCTGGTCATATGCCTTGAGCATCCACTATCAAGGTACCATGAGTTTTGACTTTGTGCTTTGGCCTTGTAGCAATGCTCCCCCTACAAACAAAGATATTAAGCTTTTGTTTTTGGTACCCAAATCATTTTGGGTCCATGAGCGTTAGCTCCCAAAACCTTGGTTCCCTTAGGAATCCAAGATGACATAGCAATAATGTTATTAGATTTTACAAGTTCCTTAGGAACCCACACACTTCTAATTCTTTTAGTTCTTCTATGTGTAGGAAGACTACCTTGTTTGTAGTTATT
Organism: Hibiscus trionum; assembly: GCA_030270665.1. NCBI lineage: Eukaryota > Viridiplantae > Streptophyta > Magnoliopsida > Malvales > Malvaceae > Hibiscus > Hibiscus trionum. The sequence continues at coordinate 53,970,434 of BSYR01000008.1, forward strand.
AGTCCTTTTCTTAAGTTGGTTTGTTTTAGAAGATTCACCAATTTCATGCTTCACACTACCAACATTTTTAAAGGACTCCTTGAGCTTGTTAAGCTCATCTAACACCTTTTGGTGTTCACTATTACATTGAGATAAAAGATTATTAAGATCAACATTTTCATCTTGAAAAAAATTTAGTTCATCTTTCAACCCTAATATCTTTTTCTCAAATTTTGAATTAGCTTGAGAGAGTGAGTCATTTTTCTCATTTAGTTCCAAAATGATTTTCTTATTCCTAATGACCGACTCCTTATATTTCTCAACTAATTCATCATAGACCTCTTGCAACTCATCATATGCATCATTTAATTCATCATATGCATCATTTAATTCATCATATGTAAAATCAAAAGATGATGAGTTAGAGGTTACCATAGAGGAATCTTCCTCAAGTGCCATGAGGCAAAGGTTGGCCACTTCTTGTTCGTCATCCTCCGATGACTCCTCATCACTCCAAGTAGCAAGCTTGGCTTTGAGCTTCTTCTTCTTCTCAAAGCCCTTCTTCTTGAGTTGAGGGCACTCCAAACGTATGTGGCCGGGTTTATTGCACTCGAAGCAAATGATTTGATCCCTTGCTTCTTCTTTGTTTTTACCTTTGAAGTCCATCTTCCTTTGAATTTTTCTTCCCCGGTTGGACCTCATAAAGCGTGAGAATCGTTTGGCTATCATAGCCAATTCTTCTAGCTCATCCTCCTCACTAGAAGAGCTCTCCTCAAGTAATGAAGCTTTGAGAGCTATTCCCATCTTCTTCTTCTTTTCAACCTCTAGCTTTTCTACTCTATTCCCTTCTTTATTCTTCTCTTCTTCCCTTCCTTGCTTCATAATCTCATGTGTAAGGAGAAAACCCACTAGCTCATCAAGCTTTAAAGTCTTCAAATTCTTAGCTTCTATATTGGCGGTTCTCTTCCCATCCCATGATTCGGGAAGTGAATATAGTAGCTTTCGGACAAGCTTGTCTTTGGGTATTGTCTCTCCAAATCCTTTGAGCCCATTGACTGTGGTGGAGAACCGATCAAACATCTTGGACACCGTCTCATCGGGTTCCATCTTGAAATTCCAATCTTAGTTTCCTTGACGTCATTGGTTCCCTCATAGGTAGTCTCAAGAGTGTCCCAAACTTCTTTGGCACTCTCAATGGATGACACTTTGGAATAGATGTCCGGACCGAATGAACAAAAGAGCATGTGAAGAGCTTTATCATTTATTTGAATCTTTCTCCTTTCTTCTTCACTCATCTCCACCTTTTTCTTCAAAACAATCTTGCCTTCACTATCTTGCTTCAATGGAATGTAGGGGCCATCTTCAATCACATCCCAAACCAAGTAGTCATTGGACTTGATGAAGAGCCTCATTCTATTCTTCCAAAACGGATAGTTGTCACCATTGAAGAAGGGTGGCTTTGTAGTGGATTGAGACTCATACATGCTCGAAACGGAGGTTGAAGCCATCTCTTGATTTTTGGATGATCACACTCTTCCTAGGAACTCCTCTTGTGGTTGTTAATCCTCAAAGAGGTAGGCTCTGATACCAATTGTTGAGTGGATCGAATGATCGAAATGAACCAAGAGGGGGGTGAATTGGATTTTTAAAGGTTTAGGTGGTGGAAATTGCAAATTAAAAAGATAGACAAGGAATTTTAGAGTGGTTCAAGTTCCAAATGAACTCTACATCCACTACCTTAGCTTCACTAAGGATTTGCAACAATTCCACTAATTGCTCTTCCCCTTTTCTAGGCTTAGGAGACAACCCTTACAATTTTCGGTTAAATTTTCTACCCAAAATTTAACCCAATCCTCACACAAATAAAACAAAGATTTTGTTGGCTAAGAAAGTATCTCTAAATACAAATTGTAGCCCAATTACAAGCACTCAACCCAATTGAAATGATAAGAGTGAAAAATACAATTGGGGTTTCTAGACAATATTGTGATTTAGGCACAAATGCTTGGATTTGATGTTTGGATGCTTGCTTTTGGATCAATAGTTGTTGCTGGAGCTTTTAGAGGTCCCTTTTGTACCTTCTCATTGATTTCTAGCCGTTGTGGTTGTTGCATTCATCAATAGAGCCGTTGGGAGTGTTATCTCACCTCCATAAATGCAGTCTGCAACCACCCGTTTCGAAACGCCCAACCCTGTTTCAAAATAGACCAAAATAGAAAGAGCTGTTGGGGTGCATTTAAGAGCTCGTATCGAAACGGTCTGACCCGTTTCGAAATACTTTTGCCACTGTCAAGGGTCGTTTCGAAACGGCTTGAACTCGTTCCGAAACGCATTAACGGTTTCTTAAAAATCAGTTAAAAACTTGCAACGGTCATATTTTTCAAATCAAATGAAGAACCGTTTCGAAACACTTGATGTCGTTTCGATACGGGTTCTCTATGTTCTAAAGCCGTTTCGATACTTGTTTCGAAACATGGGTTGGCAGTGTTGAGAACGTTTCGATACTTGTTTCGAAACATGGGTTGACAGTTTCAAAAACCGTTTCGAAACGCCTTAGGCCGTTTCGAAACAGGGACTCGAAAAACACTGTTTCGGCTTTAAGAACACTTAGAAAATATTTGGAAAGCTTAGTTTTTAACTTAGGCATATTCTTTAAATCATATGGGGATATTTGAGGACTTAAAAATTCGTTTTGACATTTTTAATTTAGTCCTTAAATTCTTTAATTATATCAAAATTAAAATATCGGTTTCACACTTTCTTTTACGGTTATGCCCTAAAAAGACCTAGAGTTAAAAAGAAGAAGAAGAAATTCATAAGCATTGAATAATCAACCAAAATTGGAATTGTAGAAATAACAAAGGGCAAATCTACAGATTAGTGTCATGGGCCATAGTCCAATATCAAGGATTTGCTCTGCACCAATCACCATCGTAACCCACGCACTAAAAAAGCAGAAGTTATCGTGTTCGCAGTTCGGCCCCCATTGTTGGTCTGCAACTCTGTGTTTACTAGCAGGTAACGAATGACAACAAACGGAAGTTTTCAACTGTTCTCATCATCTGACGATAAACCCAGTTTGGGTTTAGGATTCTTGGAGTCTTCGGAGCCACCGCTGCCTCCTCCTCCTCCCTCTATCGAAGTCCTGTCCTCGGAGGTACCCATTTCTAAACTTCTTTTTGTCTTTGGGTTTTTTGATTGGTTGGTTTTGTATTTGAAGTAGGTCTCCCCTTCTGTGAAATATACTGTGGAGCCTGTCAACTTGGACGGCCTTACTTTACTCAAGGTGAACCTTTTAACCTCTGTTTATTAAAGAGAACAAAAGAATGAAGCTTGTTTTGATGTAGTTTTAGAAATGAATAAGAATCCGTAAAATTAATCTAAGTTCTCTTGTAAGATAGATGGTATTTTATAAATTCTAAAATGCTAAACCATAAGTTTGCCGTCTTTCAGGGAAGGGTGAGTACTAAAGAGGTGCTTGGGTTGCCTAACTCGGATTTAGTCCCTGGAATCTATGAAGGTTTGTAATGATATTCCTCTTTTATCTTTTGTTTTTTAGCTTCCAGTTCCACATTGATTTTCTTGTTCATGATTAATGCATTTTGAGGATCTTTCCAAATAATGAAAACTTGGTAATGATTGTTTTCCCCTTTTCATTTTTTGGGAGTGTAGGGGGACTTAAGCTATGGGAAGGTTCATTAGACCTTGTTAAAGCTCTGCGCTCAGAGATTCAAAACGGCCATCTATCGCTTAAGGGAAAACGAGTGTTAGAGGTTCGCTCCTAATTCCAATTGATTGTTTATGGCTCAACAATGGCACTCCCAGATATTGGCTTCACTTGTGGAATCTTGTTTGCCATCGTCACTGACTTCACTTGATAGATTGTTTTTGTTATTATTAGGTTCCCTAGTGAAATGCTATGTCGCTCTTTGTTTTCTGAATATTCTTAAAAAACAAAGTGGAACAATTATTCAAGCCTGCGCAAAGTCATAGGTTTTTACTTCAAATTTTGTTGACACACTAATTGCTCGATTGGTTGACTTATGTGTTACTATGAATACTGGTCAACGCCCACATTGATGTTCAGGGGAAATTTCTTTTCTACTGGTTTTGTTGTATGGTGATTTTCTGCATAAATCTATTGTAACTTACGCTTTATAAATGTTGTTATTCAGGTCCCTCAATGGTTTGAATGTGGCAAGTGGTATTTATGTATTACTAGAGTGGCATATGGTTTTTTGTAATACAATATTATAATGCTAGTATTCAGCTTTGGGTTCTGGTTAGACTCTTATCAACCGGGACAATTTGACTATTGAAGAAATTGCTGTTGTCCGTCTCATAGATTTGACTCCTAATAATAAGGACTTGAAATATTGATTCTGTGAATATAGATCTAGATAGATGTCAATAATATCTTGGCTTGTTCTGTTTGCTGAGCTTCATCTAATTGTTTTCAGCTTGGATGTGGCCATGGACTTCCTGGGATATTTGCATGTCTCGAGGTAAATTCATGCATGCTTGAATAAACTATGTCGTGATAGGGAGAATTTTGTAAAAATTCATTATCATTTTTATCTTTCTTCAGGGTGCAGCAGAAACGCATTTTCAGGACTTCAATGCTGAGGTACTCCGGTGTCTCACCATCCCAAATGTAAATGCGAATCTTGCGGAGAAGTCTCAACCGGACAACGCATCAGAAGCGCGCTTCTTTGCTGGTGACTGGGGTGAGATACATCAATTACTTCCTCATGCGCATGAAAGTGAAATGAACTCAGAGCATGGTCAAGCAACTGGTTATGATGTTATTCTAATGGCTGAGACGATTTACTCGATCTCTGCTCAAAGGAATCTCTATGGACTTATAAAGAAGGTCTTTCTTCATCGAGTAATTCTATCATTTCTGTTAATTGTAAATTCATAAGTTCCTTAGCTTTAAGCATTCTTAATTTACAGTGCATGATCCACCCACATGGAGTTGTATACATGGCTGGGAAGAAACATTATTTCGGTGTAGGAGGGGGAACCCGGCAATTTCTTTCTATGCTTGAGAAAGAAGGTAAGCTGATCCTTTGTAGCTTTGGGCATGTCAATAGAACTGTAATATATTCATGTCATGTTGGATAGAGATTTTTTTTTTAAAAAAAGAAAGAAATGCATTTATAAGTTCGGACATAGGAGAACTGATATTCATGAGGTTTCCCTTTTTATTTCTTTTATGTATATCTCTGTAATTACTGTAAATGAAGAACTCAAATTGCAGAATGATATTAAAGAAGAAAAACCAGAAATGGGAGGTAGACAGAGAAAATCTCAATAGAGATCCCAAATAACAGACATCAACAACGATAAGGATGGCTGCTTCTCAGCAAGCCCCTTAAAACCCTACCACACCAAAACGACAGCGTTCTCACAATTCTTATTAGACTCAATACGCACCGTTTCATTAAACTAAAAACAACTCTTAAACAAAACGACACCACTCAACGGTAAATTAAAAAGTTCCAACGGCTATACTGAAATCTTCAATTCGAGCTCTTGCAAGTGTCCCTCCTTCGAAACATCCTTGTCCTCAAGGATGAAAGTTTGGAAATCGAAGTTGGAGCTGATGAAGCGACTCCCGCGTGGCATCTTCTGGAAAAGCATTGGCCCACTCCACAAGGACTTCTGTGATTGCCCTGCCTCCCTTCTTCCCAATTCTCCTGTCAATAATTCTCAACGGTTCCTTACTGATTTCCCCATCAAGACTAATAACAGGCAACTCAGAACTGCAATCAGCACTCCCAATGTGTTTTTTCAGCTGGGAAACATGAAATATGGGATGAACCTTGGAATCCCTTGGCAACTGCAGTTTATAAGCAACAGACCCCACTTTGCCAATAATATAAAAGGGACCAAACCATTTTGGGGCTAGTTTCTGACAAGTTCTTTGTTTGATGGTTTGTTGTCGATAAGGTTGCAGCTTTAAGTATACCAGATCCCCAACTTGATATTCACACTCCGTTCTCTTCCTATCTGCCTGCTGTTTCATTCTGACCTGAGCTCTCTGTAAATAAAACTTCAGCATCTTTAAGGCAGCTTCTCTGTGTTGCAAGCTTCTATCCACTGAAGCAACTATAGATTCACCTGTTGTGTAGGGTAAATGCTCTCCTGGTGCTTGGCCATACAAGGCTTGGTAGGGAGTTGTTTGTATAGCAGAGTGGAAGGAGGTATTATACCACCACTCTGCTAAGTGCAGCCAGTTTCCCCATTCCTTAGGTTTTTCCCCAGTCATACATCTCAGGTAAGCTTCTAGGCACTGGTTCACTTTCTCAGTTTGGCCATCAGTTTGGGGATGGTATGCTGTTGAAGGTTTGATCCTCACTCCAAGTTTCCCAAACAGTTCCTTCCAGAACAAACTCATAAAGACTTTGTCTCGATCACATATGATATCTCCAGGTAGTCCATGCAGTTTGAAAATATTCTTCATGAAGCATTGGGCCACATCCTTGGCAGTGAAAGGATGAGCCATTGCTATGAAATGCCCATATTTGGTTAGCCGGTCAACTACCACCATAATAACATCTTTCTTTCTTGATACTGGTAATCCTTCAATGAAATCCATACTGATGGAAGACCAAGCAGATTCAGGAATAGGTAAAGGTTGCAAAAGGCCTCTAGGGTGCATCAGATCTGTCTTGTTCCTCTGACATGTTGTACATTCTCTGACCCATCTCTTTACCTCTTTCCTCATCCCCTTCCAATACATTAGGGCTCCCAACCTCTTAATAGTAGCATGAGCCCCAAAATGGCCTCCTACAAGACTTGCATGGAAGAACTCTATCAGTTCCTTTCTCAACTCAGAATTTTCCCCAACCACCAACTTTCCCTTCCTCTTCAACTGTCTCCCATCCCAAGTGTATTTAGAGTGTTTTCCAGAGCCATCTTTTAAGTCCCCAATGATCTTCTTCAACTTATCCTCCTCCTCCCATGAACTGGATATTCTCTTGAAAAAGTCAGTGGAGATTGAGTTGATTACCAGATTCTGAAATTGGGGACCTCTAGGTCTTCTAGAGAGTGCATCTGCCACTGTGTTGTTGATTCCTTTCTTGTAACACACTTCAAAATCATATCCCATCATTTTAATGACCCACTTCTGCTGAGCTAGAGTCACAGCTTGATTTTCAGTGAGAAACCTTAAACTCTGATGGTCAGTTTTAATCTTAAAATGTCTCCCAATCAGGTAATTGGACCACTTCTTCACTGCAACCAACACAGCCATCATTTCCTTCTCATATACTGACAAAGCCTGGTGCCTCACCCCCAATCCTTTACTGAGAAATGCCAACGGTTTCCCACTCTAAGTCAGAACAGCTCCAATTCCCATATCAGAAGCATCAGTTTCTACAACAAATTCCATTTCCCAGTTGGGTAAGGTTAATGTGGGAGCTGAGCTTATAGCTTCTTTCAATTTTTGGAAGGCCACTTCTTCCTCATGAGTCCACTTCCATCCTCCCTTTTTCAACAAGTTGGTTAGGGGTCTTGCAATCCATCCATACTGTTTAATAAACCTCCTGTAATAGCGTGATAACCCCAAAAATCCCCTCAGCTCCTTGATTGTGACAGGTGCTGGCCACTCCAGTATACACTGCACTTTCTCCTTGTCCATGGAAATCTTTCCACCAGAAATGATGTATCCTAGATAGTCCATTTCAGTTGCCCCAAAACAGCACTTACTCTGTTTTGCAAACAACCTATGCTCCCTTAAAATTCCCAACACCTCTTCCAAGTCCTTCAAATGAGTTTGCCAGTCTTCTGAATACACTAGGATGTCATCGAAGAAGACTAACACAGATTTCCTCAGTAACCTTTTAAAAACTTTGTTCACGAGTCCCTGAAATGTTGCAGGGGCATTAGTAAGCCCAAATGGCATTACTAAGAACTCGTAATGCCCTTCATGTGTTCTGAAGGCTGTCTTATGAATATCAGGGCCCCACATCCTTATTTGATGGTATCCAGACCTTAGATCCAGTTTGGAGAATACTCTAGCTCTTCCCAATTCATCTAAGAGCTCTTCAATCACAGGCATGAGAAATTTATCTTTAACTGTGATCTGATTCAATCTCCTATAGTCAATGCACATTCTCCATGACTCATCTTTCTTTCTAACCATCACAATGGGGGATGAGAAAGCACTGGTAATATCCCTAATAACCCCTGATTGCAGCATCTCAGCCACCATTTTCTCAATAACATCTTTCTGAACACTAGGATACCTATAGGGCTTCACTTTAATCACAGCATCTTCATTGATCAAGGGAATCCTATGATCCTGGGCTCTCTTAGGTGGTAAAGCTTTTGGCTCTTCAAAAACATCCCAATATTCCTTCAACAGGTCTTGAATCCTTTGATTGTCCTTCTCCACTGCTCCTTTCATCTCCAAATGAGCATTGAGGGCCATTAGGGAAAAATTGCATGGACTATTTGTACCCCTCATCAACTTAGCACAGACTTTTGCATCAGTCCATTTAAAGGACTCTGACTTACATCCCTTCAACTCCACTAACCCACCATTCCATCTGAATTCCATCTTTAATTCTGCAAAATCCCACTTAATGGTTCCCAACTGGGAAAACCATTGCACTCCAAGAACAACATCACAGTTCCTTAGGGCTAGTACCAAAAAATCAGACTGGAAACAATGACCCTGTGTCTCCCACTTCACCTTCAAGCATTCACCCAGGGTGCCCAATGAATTGCCATCTGCCACAGTGACCTTCAACTGTTTCCTCTTATCCATCAGCAACCCCAATTTCTTAACTACAGCTAAGCTGATGAAATTATGTGTGCTTCCAGAATCTAACAAAGCAACACAATCCACATTGCCCACTCTAATCCTCAACTTCATGGTTTCCCACTGATCAGTCCCCCATATGGCTTGTAGGGACAGTATAGGTGACTCTGTTGCAGGTCCTTCCATGTTTGTCAACTCTCCATGGTCCTCACAATCTAAAAACTCTTCCTGCTCACCTTCTTCTTCAATGCCTTCTACCAGAATTTGATACAGCTGGGATTTTTGACACTTGTGTCCTGGTGAATATTTCGCAGCACACCAGAAACACAGGCCTTTCCTGCGTCTTTCTTCAATCTCAGCAGCAGACAAAGCCTTCACTGCTCCTCTGGGATTGTTGATACTAGGTCCTTTAGGGTGCACCGGACTTAGTACTTTAGGAGTCGTGTTCCTCGAGGCTATTGATGGGGCAGAAGAATTCACTCCACTCACAGAACCTTTAAACCCAACTAACGCAGGCCTAGGGGGAATAGAAATTGTTGACGGAACCACTGTTCGACTGAAATTAGAATAGGATCTCTTCGACCCAGGGAAAAACATACTTTCTAGATGTTTGGCCATTTGAAATGCCTCAGATAACGATGTAGGATGTAAAAGCTGAACATACTGACTAATCTCCAACCTTAGATGTGCTTTAAACAAACTTAAGACATAGTCATCAGGAAGGTTTACCTGATTCAGCAAATCAATGAAGTCCTCATAATACTTCTCCACTGAATCTGTCTGCCATAGCCCGACCAAATCTGAAAACGGGTCCTCGAAGCCTCCAGGCGCAAACCTTTCCTTCATTTTCGCTAAATACTGGCTCCATGGAAGTTGATTCAGCTCAGAGATGTTTTTAGTTGCGAAGTGATGCCATTGTAGTGCCTTCCCCTCCAAGTGGAGCATCACCAATCTTACTTTGGCACTTTCCGGCGTACGCTCTGCCTCAAAATATTGTTCCACTTTGTAGAGCCAACCCTTAAAATCAGACCCATCGAACTTAGGGCACATCAGTTTATACGCCAAATTCCCAGTGTGAATCTGGTCATCGTTATGCTCCTTCGGATTCTCAACACCTAATACAGTCACTTCCGGTCCCGTGCCGTTCATCGTTGCTCCAGCCGTGTTGGTGTTGACTGGATTCGAAGAACTCGAGGTTGTTCCCGTCGCCCCCTGAGTGGTCGAGGTAGTGTTCACAGAACCCACTACTTTCCCAATCGATTCATCAAGTAAGTTCTTGAAATCGACCATCAATTGAACCTTAAACTCTGCAAGCTTAGCCTCCACCTTCTCATCTAGCTTTGAGATTTCGGACTGCAATCTCTCCGATTCCAGCTGCCATGTGGATGCCTGACTCGATTGTTGCCTTGTTTCCACCATATTCCGGATCGATGATAGCTCTGATACCCTTGTAATTACTGTAAATGAAGAACTCAAATTGCAGAATGATATTAAAGAGGAAAAAACAGAAATGGGAGGTAGACAGAGAAAATCTCAATAGAGATCCCAAATAACAGACATCAACAACGATAAGTATGGCTGCTTCTCAGCAAGCCCCTTAAAACCCTACCACACCAAAACGACAGCGTTCTCACAATTCTTATTAGACTCAATACGCACCGTTTCATTAAACTAAAAACAACTCTTAAACAAAACGACACCACTCAACGGTAAATTAAAAAGTTCCAACGGCTATACTGAAATCTTCAATTCGAGCTCTTGCAATCTCTGATGCACTTTATATGTGGTTAGCATGGTTAGAGTGTTTTCATCTAAGAAGCCATTTTGGCTCAAGGGTAATTGTTCTCTGAGTCTCCATTGTTATTAATTCATTAGAACAATTCTTTTTTGGGGCTATTGTTTCGAGGAGTAGTTTGGTAATTTTGAATGTTACTAGAATGGATCTATTTTTGTGGAGTTCTTGGGGAACTTATGGTTGATGGATTCATTAGTTTCTCCCCCTTTCATGTTCTTTAATGTTCAGTGTTGGAGTATCTGAAGTTTCTCTTGTTGTGAAGGAGCAGCTCCAAAACGAATTGAATTTTTTTTATTAATCACTTTATATCATATTATATGCTTTCTTGTTCGTGTTCTCGGCGGAGTCTTGGAGGAATGTTTGGTCAGGCTAGCTTCTCAAACAATCATGAAAACCTTATTATTGGTGCTGCCAGAAAATGCGAGCTAGCTACTTATTCGATTTTAGCTAACTTTTTCCGTTCATGTTTTATTCCTTCAAACCTTTAATCCCTTTTCCCACTACCTTAGACATAAATGCAGGAAATGTTTTGGGCCATTTACACGTATACCAAAAAATCTGTATGTTAAGTTTGTGGGTAACATATTTTGATGGCGGATGTGCTTCAAGTGCTGCATTTCATTCATTTCCGGAAGCCTTTCGTGTAAATGATTAAGTGCCTCTTTTTTGGTCTGCAGGTGTTATGTCTGCAACTCTTGTTACTGAAGTTGCAGATGGTTCCTCTAATGTAAGGGAGGTATGGAAGCTTTCGTATAAGTAGATCCCCATTGTGATATTCGATTACTACCCCATCAGTTTCAAGAAATTTCCGTGTACTATGTATCATACTCCACAAATATGTGGATTGGCTGCTTGCTAAACTGTTATAAATTTTAGTGAAGAAATAAAGATACCAGAATTCAGATAAATATCTTGTTAAACTGTTATAACTTATAAATTTAGTTATATGAGTACATGTTTTTGTTGAATATGATATAAAATACAAGCGTAGTTATATATTTTGACAAAGTATTAAAACCTTTGGTGTAGACATATCTGGGCAAGCCGTTACAAACTTAGTTGTATTTAAAATATTTAAGCACGTAGTTTGGTCGTGTAGTAGATTTTGGTATCTAATTACAAATTTTGCATTTTAAAAGAAATTTTGATATATAAAACATTTGGTAGTTCGTTAAGAATTATGGTGTATTTATAAAATTTACTTACCTTACTTGGATATATATTTACTATTATGGGTGAGCAAAATTTTACTCGACCCGAAAAAACTGAAATTTCCGACTCGACTCGAGGCGAAGAAACCCCACTCTCGTTATGACCCAACTTGAAATTACATAAGCTCGACTCAACTCGAAAAAGTTTCAAATAAATTTTGTTGTAAAATACAAATTCGAATAACTCGAAATTTTTAGTAATTAGTTGATTGATTTTTAAGTTCGAGTCAAGTTTCTTAATTTTTCTAGATATACATATATACCAATATAAAAAATATGAAGAAATATATGCCACATGAAAAAAAATATGATGAAATATTATGCATATCTTATATGATTAGAGAAAGTTGTTTAAATTAAAATCAAAATGTACTATAACATGATAAATATTTAAAATTAAATTTGTATAGGAACTCGAAAAATCGACTCGACTTGAATTTCATAAACTCGAATCGAAAAATTTCAAATAAAGTTTAAGTTATAAAATATGACACATCAACTTGAATAATTCAAATTTTTTTGACTCGACTCAATCGAGCGCTCACCCTTATTTACTGTAGCAGCAGGCATTAATGGTGTTTGGTTACATATTTTGTAATTATGGAGTGGCTTTAGAAACTTAAGGTAAACAAATAGAAATTCGCTTAATACGTCCTCAAACTATCTCGTTTATTCATTTTAGGTGTCTAATTTTTAAGTGCTCAAACTATTATTTTTCTTTTTTGTCAAAGTAGGAGTCTGAATTATTATTTTTTGATTTAATTAAGTGTCTCAACTTAACCTTAAAAGGGGCAAAAAAAATAGCTTAGTCACCTAAAAAAGACAAAAAAATAATTTAAACACTTAAAATAGAAAAATATGATAATTTAAGTATTTATTTTAACAATAAGCCAAAATTTAAGATGATCGATTGACCGTACAGATTTTGTTGCATAAAAATTATGTTTCATTCGTTGGGAATTCTGGTGTATTCATAAAATTAGGGTACTCTAATACATGTTTTGGTGTAGTGTTTTGTATTTATGATATCAAGTTACATATTTTAGCATTATAACATGGCCTTTAAAACTCTCGTAAACTATTAGAAACTTTGTTGTTCAATATAAATTTTTGTGTATACATAATTCGGTAAGTTGAAAGGTATTTTAGTATATCTTAGGAGGTCTGGGTTGAAATGTATTTGGTGTTCAATATAAACATTTACAAAGATCGATAATTATTTTGTAACAATTAATATATTATTTAGGTTCTTAATTAGCCTGCCGTTAGGTTGTTAACAGCTTATAATGGCCCATTGTCTATTTTGTAACAAAATTTAAATTTTAATGCACATTTTGTAACTTTTGAAAGTTCAATGACTAAAATTAGTATTTTAGGATAGTTTAGTGATTATATGTGAACTTTACCCTAAAATATAAATGTAGCATTCATCCTTTCCACCAAAAGATAAAGGTATAATGCTAAAGTCATTTTGGTCCCTATTCATTTTTTGAAACACTTTAATCGTCAATGTTTCATTTTAGGTCAAAAAAGCCCCTTCGTGGATGAAAAATGCTACCCAACTAACAGAAAATGACTTGAAATGACATGACAATGCACGTTGACATAATAGTGTCATATACACAACTGAATTGACTTGATAGAATGACACATCAGTCAAAAAAATAATCTCATAAAATTATATAAAATATATAATTATTTTTTCTGTTGTCATGTCATTTCAAGTTGTTTAACGCCAGTTGACTAATCATTTTCATCCACGGATGGATCATTTTAACCCAAAATTAAACGTTGAAGAATAAAATACTTAAAAATATAATAGAGGCTAAAGTGACAATCCAGTTAAATGTTGTAATTGAACCAAACAAAAGTTGTAATTGAATGTCCTCTAATGCAACTAGGGATGTAAAAAATTGACCCGACCTAGAAACCCGACTGAAACCTGCTCGGGTCAGAACCTGGTTTGACCTGAGGATTTGATGACCTAAACCCGATCTGTAACCGACTGTTCTTGACCTGAACCCGAGTTAGACCTGGTACTATAGAAACTGAACCCGACCTTTATCCGACTGAAAACGACCCGAACCCGAATTGGACCTGTTACTGTGGACCCGAAACCCGACCTGCATCCGACTGAAAACGAACCCGAACCAGAGGCTGACCTGGCAGATAACCGATATTACCCGACCTGTTTTGAACTCGACTTGTTTTGAACCCAACCTGATAATTGACCCGACCTCTTTTGAACTCGACTTGTTGTTAACCTGAACTGATATTGACTTGGCTTGATATTTACCTAACATGTAATTGAGGAAGTCTATGATTTGATGATTTTCAAGAGAGAAATGAAGTATTTGAGAAATTTTAAATTTATTATATTATAATACGATAAACTAATTTTTTATCATTTAAATTATTAATTTTTGTATTATTTTTTTGTTAAATAATTCAATTACTGATTATTTATTTATTAAATTATATATAAGAATATATATATGCACATATAATCAATTTAAATGGTTGATAAATGTAAATTATTAATTTTTAAATCAATTTAAAGTGTTAAATAATTTATATATATATATATATATATATATATAATCAATTAAAAATACAAAAAAGAAAAGAAACAAAAAAACATATTTATGTTTTTTTTAGCCAAATCACACTTTACATCTATTTGACCTAAAATATAGTTCAAACACAATGCTTCTCTCAGCCGTTTCATAATTCATATGTAGTTACACTTGTACTTATTGCATCAGCCTAGTCAATTGTCATTATTATTTTGGTTTATGTATTTGATAACTTTTATTTAAGTTTATGCATCCAATCTGTGCATATGCACAATTCTCATTCAAAACTCAAAAAAAAAAAAAAAACTTTATACGTCAATTGCTTTTCCATATGTACTATGTAGGATTAACATTTAATTGAGTCGAATTAAAAAAAATTAAATCGAGTCAATTTAACAACTAAAAATTTAGACTTTATACATAACATTTATATAGATAAAATTTAAATATAAAACTTTTCCTAAAATTTCAATAGTTTTATCTTAAAAGTACAATCATACCATTAAATAAAAACATTATAGTGCAAGATTAATTTAATCTAGACAGCCCATGTAACATAATAAAACAAAGAATAAATTGGAATTAAATTATAATAATTAAAAAAGTCATTTTCAATTCTACGTTTTAAGTACTCCACTCAATTTTTTAAGGTAATGAAAAGGGCGCGCACAAATTAAAAAAATAAAACAAATAATAAATAAGAATTAAAATTAGAATAAATAAAAAGAGGGAAAGGCACGTAAAAATGAAAAGTGAAAAGGGAACGGAGGGAATTTGCCCGCCTATTTTTTAGGGGTTGTTAGCACTTTAAGTCATTATTAGTTTAAGAGCTTTACACTTAGGTCTTCTTTTATTCTTTAGTTTTAATTTGATTTATTTTAGTATCAATTTTAGTTTAGTTTCTTTAGACTTTTTAAAGGCCCAAATTATTTCGGTTGTACCCAACCTAAAACGACCGATGCTGACTCTAAACGTTTGACATGCTTTTGAAGGCCTAATTTATTTTGGCCTGGAATAAAAGATTTTAAGTTTGAAGTTTGGGGTTTACAAGTGATTGTGTCAAGTTGAGTGTTTGAATTATGGGGTTAGTTTAAGGAGTAGAAGATTATGTTTGCACTTTAATTATTAGTGATTGTAAGATTTAGAAGTTGATGTTCAAGGTTTAAGGGTAAATGTGTCAAGTTGAGTGTTCGAAGTTATGTGATTAGTTTATAGATTAGGGGATTATGCTTGCACTTTAATTATTAGTGATTGTAAGATTTAGGGGCTGAGGTTTATGAGTATAATATATGTTTCAAGTTGAGTGTTTGTGATTATGAGATTATTTTAGGGATTAGGGCATTAGGCTTGCACTTTTAATTATTAGTGATTGTAAGATTCAGAGGTTTAGGTTTGGGGGCTTAAGAGTATAAATAATACATATTTCAAGTCGAGTGTTTAGAATTGAGGTTATGAGATTCGTTTAGGAATTTAAAGATTTGGGGATTAGACTTGTACTTTAATTACTAGTGATTGCAAAATTTAGTGGTTTGAGGTAAACGTGTCAAGTTGAGTGTTTGGGGTTATGAGATTAGTTTAGAGATTGAGGTTTATTTTTGTTCATATTAATCCCTAATTTTTAACCGAATTAACCTTAATTTATTTCAAAATTTTATAATCTAGCCCAATATTTTAAATATGATAATATTTTTGTTCATTATAGTCTATAAAACTTTTATTTTTAGTCAAAATTGACTTATATATATTTATATTTTTATCAATTTAATCGAATAATATTTTTATTTATTCTAGTCCCTACCATTTAATTTCTAGTCAAAATTACCTCATATTTATTTATATATTTTACAATTTATTTTAGTCCCTAAAATTTAATTTTTAGTATAAATGGACCCTATTCATTTCGATAATTTAATCTGAAGTTAAAAAGAATTATGCCACCTATTTTTTAGGGATTTGGCGCTCCCAAGTCCCTAGGAATCAAACGGTACAAATGTCCAATCCCATATCAATGAAAATCTTCTTTTCCCTGCCAAATGAGAATGACGTGTCTAGGAGGGAAATGTGCCCTCCTATTTTGTTTTCTTTGGGGTAATCAACTTTAGGTCATCTCATGTTTAGTTTCTTTCACTTAGGTACCATTGGCATACATAAGTTTTAAGATTTTTTTCAATTGAGTCGTAGTTCACTGAATTATTTAATAACTAAACCATTTAATTTATTTTAAAGCCGATTTGGTACTAATTGGGTTTAATGTTTAATTAATTTGTAAATTGTGTTCTAATTAAAATTAGTTTAGCTTAATTAGGAGAATAATTTGGACTTCATTATTATTTGTGAATTGGCTTTAATGTAGTAATGCGCGCACACACACATAAATTTACCCCTATTCTTTTTTATTTATAATTTAGTCCAATGTTTATAATTTTAATTTAATATATTTATTCATTATAGTCTCTAAAACTTTATTTTTATTCTAAATTGACCCCTATTTTTTTTGTAATTTAGTCAAATGTTTATAATTTTAATTTAAAATCTATGTTTATTATAGTATCTAAAAATTTATTTTTATTCCAAATTAACCCCTATTCATTTTTTTTTGTAATTTAATCTAGTGTTTTTAATATTAAGATATTTTTATTCATAATATTAACTAAAATTTTATTTTTCACCAAAATTTACCCTTATTAATTTATAATTTTTGTAATTTACTCTAATATTTTAGATATGAATCATTTGCTGATATTTTTGTTCATTTTAGTCCCTAAAACTTTAATTTTAGTCTAAATTGATCCCTATTCATTTTTTGTAATTTAGTCCAATGCTTATAATTTTAATTTAATATTTTTGTTCATTATAGTCCCTAAAAAGGCTAAAATTATATTCTTATTCAGTTATTCCAAATTGACCCCTACTCATTTTTTTGCAATTTAGTCAAGTTTTTAATATGATGATATTTTTATTAATGTTAGTTCTTAAAATTTTATTTTTCACAAAAATTAACCCTTATTAATTTATAATTTTTGTAATTTACTCTAATATTTTAGAAATGAAGCATTTGATGATATTTTTGTTCATTCTATTGTATAATATTTATTTTTAATATGATTCGTGTTCGTGAAAGGCGTTGAATAATTAGCTCGAAATGAATGACCAACCAAAAGTCTATCGACTATTTGTACCAAACTCAAACTTAACACGGATTCGAAACCCGAATTAACCCGACCTGAAATGAACCCGAACCCGAATTAACCCGTCAATTAACCATTTTGACCCGACCTGAAATGAACTTAACCGCACCCGACCCGGATCGAGTCAAAATAAAAAAAACGACCTGAAATAATCTGTATCCGATTTAACCCGACCTGAAACCCATCGAATTACCTTTTTACATCCGTAAATGCAACCTTCTGATGCCTAACCCTGGAGGTCAAATCATCATATATGTTAGACATCAGAAAGCAGGTAGCCAGAGGGGCCTATTCCTCTATCATAGTTTTCTTTCCCTTAAAGTCCCAGCAAGCAGGTACTCAGCAGCCACTCCTATTGAATTCAATGCATTCTGCTACTCTTGACTAGAGATGTAAAAACAGGTATTCGGATGGGTTTCAGGTCGGGTACTGTCAGGTCGGGTAAAATCGGGTACATGTCATTTCAGGTCATTTTTTTATTTTGACTCGACTCGGGTCGGGTGCGGGTCGGGTGCGGGTCCATTTCAGGTCGGGTCCATTTCAGGTCGGATCCATTTCAGGTCGGGTTCATTTCAGATCGGGTCCGAAGTAGATAATTGACAGGTTAATTCGGGTTCGGATACACTTCAAGACGGGTCCATTTCAGGTCGGATCCATTTCAGGTCGGGTCCGTTTCAGGTCGGGTCCATTTCAGGTCGGGCCCATTTCAGGTCGGGTTCATTTCAGGTCGGTTGCATTTCAGGCCGGGTGCATTTCAGGTCGGATAATTTTAGGTCGGGTAGTTTCAGGTCGGGTAATTCAGGTCGAGGTATTTTTAGGATTGAAATTCGTATTGAGTTTGAGTTCGGTACAACCGTATAAGTAGTCGATAGACTTTAGGTTGGCCTTCGTCAATCGCCATTGATTTGGAGTTAATTATTTAAAGTCATATCAAATTAAAATTATAAAACATTGGAGTAATTAAAAAAATAATGAAAAGGGGTCAATTTGGACTGAAAAGGGGTCAATTTAGATTAAAAATAAAGTTTCACGGATTATAATGAACAAAAATATCAAATTAAAATTATAAAACATTAGACAAATTTAAAAGAAAACAATGAAAAGGGGTCAATTTGGAATAAAAATAAAATTTTGGGGAACTGTAATGAACAAAAATATCAAATTAAAAGTATAAAAATTAGAGTAATTAAAAAAAACAATAAGTAGATGTCAATTTAGAATAAAAATAAAGTTTTAGGGTCTAGAATGAACAAAATTTTAAATTAAAATTATAAAACATGATGAATTAAAATATATATATATAGGGTCAGTATGAAATTAAAATAAAGTTAAGGGACTAGAATGAAGAAAATATCAAATTAAAATAATAAAACATTGGACAAATTAAAAAAATAAATGTGAGTCAATTTGGAATAATAAATGTGGACAAATTAAAATAAAGTTAAAGGATTAGAATGAAGAAAATACTAAAACACACATGTATACATACATACTAAAACACACACACACACACATATATATATATATGCATGTATTTAAGTTTTAGTATATATATACATGTATGTATGTAAGTTTTAGTATATATATATATATTGTTATAATTATATATATACATATATATATATATATATGTATGTATGTAAGTTTTAGTATATATATATATATATTTGTATGTATATATATGTATACCCCTAAATAATACCTATAAATCTCAACCCTTAAATCTTATAATCACTAATAATTAGAGTACAAGCCTAAAACCCTAATCCTTAAACTAATCTCATAACCCCGAATAATTAAGTTGACACATTTAACCCTAAACCCCAAACATGAATATATAAATCTTACAGACACTATTCACTAATAATTAGAGTGCAAGCCTAATCACATAATCCCTAAACTAATCTCATAGCCACAAACAATCAACTTGACACACTTACCCTTAAATCCTAAACATAAACTCATAAATCTAACAAACAAAATAAATTGAAACATAAAAAGGACAAATCTAAAAATAAATTAAAACTAAATTATTAATTAGAGCCCAAATCACAAATGAATAAAATTATTAAACCTAATTACTTACCAAACCTTTATACGAGGATCAAATCAAATTTAAAGCAAACCAAAAAGCTTAATAATTAATTAATTTATGAAGCATGACCTAATTAAATAAAATTTAAAGAAACTAAACTAAAAGTTAAGACTAAAAAAATAAACTAAAACCTAAAAAACTTAAACCCTAACCATCTAATTAAGGAATGACTTAAAGGATAATTAACCCCTAAATAAAAAAAATCCTACCTCCACTCTCAATTTGTTTGATATGGCGGCAAAATTCCCCCCATTTTGTTTTACTGGCGGCAAAATCCCCCTGTTGGGATGTGTGGGGCTCGATTCGATCAACCAATTTAGCTCACCAAGTGGTGGAGAGGTGGATTTTTGGGTGGAAGGGTTGAGGAAGCTAAAAGAATAATTGACACAATGATTTATAGTGGTTCAACCTTCTAACCAAGGTCTACATCCACTACCTTAGCTCCCCACTAAGGATTTCACAATCAATCCACTATTGATTCGTCCCCTTTTCTAGGATTAGGAGGAAACCCTTACAACCGATCAAGCTTCTACCCAAAGCCTTGATCAAAACCCTCTTTACAAAGAGAAACAATAAGCAAACTTAAAACCCTCTAATAGGTGTTTGTTTGCACAATTAAGCACTCACCCAAAACCTAAAACACTTGAGCAAATTTGACAATTTTGGCTCACTAGTATTTGTCTATACAAGAATTGACAATTTAGGCACTAAGACAATATTTGATCATTTGATGTTTGACAATATGAGCATTAGCCTTCTCTTGATGCTTGGAGGTCCCTTTTATACTCTCAAATGAGTTTGTAGCCGTTACTAGCCGTTGGGGATGAATTGGAGCCGTTGAGGACTTAATTTCCCTTCATAAATGCTGTTCTGCAGCTAACGGTATCGATACACATGGAACAGTATCGATACGGCCTTCATAGGAACTAGCCGTTGGGCTCTTGCCTGCATAGGCGTATCGATACGCTTGAGGGCGTATCGGTACCCTTTGACATTTAAATGGCCGTTGGGAAATAGCCGTTGGGGTAGTTAAAATGGGATCGGTACGCTGACGTGGCGTATCGAAACGACCCCACTCTGTATCGATACACTAAACCCTCGTATCGATACGGGTTTTGACAGTGGCCAAATGGTATCGGTACGGGTACAACCGTATCGATACTGGTGCTTTGAAATCACGAGTTTGGCTATTTAAAACATGAAAAATCTTTGTCAAAAACCTCTTAAAATACCTCAAACATAATTTCAAGTAGTTTGGACTTTAAAATCAAGTTTTAAATTCTTTCAAATTAGTCCAAAACATTTTTCAATTATTATATCAAAACATTAGTTCTACAATCTCCCCCTTTTTGATATAATAAAACTAACTTGAAAAATTGTTTGGGATTCTCCCCCTTTAACTTTAAAAATGTGAATAAGAGATTAAGGATATGAAATCAATTTAGGCTCCCCTTATTCATTTGAAAATTCAATTTTTCAAACCATTTCTCCCATTTTTGTTATATCAAAAAGAATTTAAAACATTAAGTTCAATGATAACAATAGAGGTAAAACAAATTTGACACACTAAAAATTTTGGTTTAAAATTTGGCTCCCCCTTACTCATAGCATCATCAAAAATGTTAGTCCAACATATATGATCATCTAGTTGAATTAAAAAAAATAAACAAATGAAATCAAAACCAACTAGAATTTTTACCAACACTTGAACCCAAGGGAGGATGTGAAGCCTTCCTTCTTCAAGTGTTCTTCCTTGTGTGCATGGAGCTCCCCCTTAATGTTTGACTTGTTGAACATCTCCATCACACCTAGCAAAAGACAATCAAGTAATTTTTGGTATCCAAATTGCTTTGGATCCATAAACGCTAGTAGCACAAATTTTAGTCCCCTTAGGAATCCATTTTTCAATGTCATCCTTTTTAATTGAAGTGGTTAGTCCTTTTGGGACCCAAACACTTCTAAAACATCTTCCTTTAATAAATCTAGGGGCACTAGATTGTCTAACATAAAAATTTGATTTTTGAAAAATTATTTTTCTTTTCAAGTTCTTTTGAAATCAAATCTTTTTCTTTTTGAACTTTTAGAAGCAAATTTTGTAAATCAAAACATTTTTGTTCAAAATCTTTTAATCTTGCTTCAAGTTCAAGATTTGTTTTGGAAAGCAAATCATTTTCAATTTTTATTTTTGAAATCAACTTTTTGTTTTTGGAAAATGATGCCTTGAATTCCAAAAGCAAATCATCATAGGCATCTTGTAACTCATCAAATGTATAAGAATTTGAAATAGATGAGTTAGAAGTTACCTCCCCTCATTGAGGGCCATCAAGCATAGGTGGGCTACTTCATCATCGGTGGAGTCTTCATCACTCCATGTGGCCACATATGCTTGTTTAGAAGATGATCCCTCCTTTTTGGATTTGTGGGAGTCCTTCATCTTCTTCATCGATTCATGCTTGGATTTTTCCATTTTGCTCTTCATGAACCGGGTGAATTTGTTGAAGAGATAGGCCATCTCTTCGTCTTCACTATCCTCCTCACTTGAATCTACATGATGGCATGTGGAGGATTTGAGAGCCATGGCACTTGCATTGATGCCAAGCCCTTTGATCTTCTTCTCTCCCATAGCTCTAATTTCTTCCCTTTTCTTTTCATCCTCTTTATTCTTCTTCATGATTTGATGAGTAAGGAGTGACCCCATGAGTTCATCAAGCTTCAAAGTCTTCAAATTTTTGGCTTCGATGATGGCGGTCATCTTTGAGTCCCAAGACTCGGGAAGTGAGTAGATGAGCTTTCGAACAAGCTTTCGAACAAGCTTTTCCTCCGGGATGACTTCTCCATAACCTTTAAGACCATTGGTGATAGTGGAGAACCTATCAAACATCTTCTCGATGTTCTCTTCCGGATCCATTTTAAAGTTCTTATACTCCAAGGTTAGGAGCCCAATCTTGGTCTCCTTGACTTCATTTGTCCCCTCGTATGTGACTTCAAGCTTGTCCCATACCACCTTGGCACTCTCACAAGAAGACATCTTCTCATAGATGGATGGACCAAATGCACAAAATAGAATGTGCAAGGCTTTGCAATTTAGCTCCATTTTCTTGCGATCGTCGACACTCCACTCCGCTTTACTTCTTTGAGGCACGAACGGACTATCTTCAACTACATCCCATATCTTGTAATCTTTTGATTTGATGAAAAACTTCATCTTTGTCTTCCAATGGGTATAGTGAGTTCTGTCAAAGAAAGGCGGTTTGTCGATTGATTGTGCCATTTGAGCCGGTTGATGAAATAGTGATCGAGCTTGCCGGATCTTCTCAATAGGATGTGAATCCCCTTCGATTGAGCCAAGCTCTGATACCAATTGTTGGGATGTGTGGGGCTCGATTCGATCAACCAATTTAGCTCACCAAGTGGTGGAGAGGTGGATTTTTGGGTGGAAGGGTTGAGGAAGCTAAAAGAATAATTGACACAATGATTTATAGTGGTTCAACCTTCTAACCAAGGTCTACATCCACTACCTTAGCTCCCCACTAAGGATTTCACAATCAATCCACTATTGATTCGTCCCCTTTTCTAGGATTAGGAGGAAACCCTTACAACCGATCAAGCTTCTACCCAAAGCCTTGATCAAAACCCTCTTTACAAAGAGAAACAATAAGCAAACTTAAAACCCTCTAATAGGTGTTTGTTTGCACAATTAAGCACTCACCCAAAACCTAAAACACTTGAGCAAATTTGATAATTTTGGCTCACTAGTGTTTGTCTATACAAGAATTGTCAATTTAAGCACTAAGACAATATTTGATCATTTGATGTTTGACAATATGAGCATTAGCCTTCTCTTGATGCTTGGAGGTCCCTTTTATACTCCCAAATGAGTTTGTAGCCGTTACTAGCCGTTGGGGATGAATTGGAGCCGTTGAGGACTTAATTTCCCTTCATAAATGCTGTTCTGCAGCTAACGGTATCGATACACGTGGAACGGTATCGATACGGCCTTCATAGGAACTAGCCGTTGGGCTCTTGCCTGCATAGGCGTATCGATACGCTTGAGGGCGTATCGGTACCCTTTAACATTTAAATGGCCGTTGGGAAATAGCCGTTGGGGTAGTTAAAATGGGATCGGTACGCTGACGTGGCGTATCGAAACGACCCCACTCCGTATCGATACACTAAACCCTCGTATCGATACGGGTTTTGACAGTGGCCAAACTGGGGCAAAATGGTATCGGTACGTGTACAACCGTATCGATACTGGTGCTTTGAAATCACGAGTTTGGCTATTTAAAACATGAAAAATCTTTGTCAAAAACCTCTTAAAATACCTCAAATATAATTTCAAGTAGTTTGGACTTTAAAACCAAGTTTTAAATTTTTTCAAATTAGTCCAAAACATTTTCAATTATTATATCAAAACATTAGTTCTACACCCCCATTTTGTTTTTGTTTCATATGGTGCCAAAATCCCCCCATTTTATTTGATATGGTGCCAAAATTCTCCCATAATTTCTTATCAATCAAAAAAACTTTCCCCCATTAATTAAAAAAAAACTTCCCCTAAATTAAAAATTATTTTTTTATTATTTTAATAGTTATAATTAAAATTTTTAATAAAATATTTCTTAAATTTAATGATCACAATTAATAAATTGATTTAAATTTTAAATAATTTGTTTTAAATTCATCCATCACAACATATTAATTTAATAAAACTTTTAAATTTTGAATATTTTTAATAAAATAAATTTAAGTATGTTAATTCTTATTAAACTTCACAAATAATTTATATTGAACGAGTTAGTATTAAATTAATTTAATAAATTAATACTTTACATTTATCAACACTTTAAATTTATCAAATCTTAGACTTCTTCAACTATATATCAGGTAAATATCAAGTCAGATCAATATCAGTTCAGGTTAAAAATAGGTCGGGTTCAAAGCAGGTCGGGTCAATTAACAGGTCGGGTTCAAAACAGGTCGGGTAATATCGGATCTAGGGTCAATTCAGTCGGGTAAAATCGGTTATTTGCCAGGTCGGCTTCGAGTTCGAGTTCGTTTCAGTCGAGCGCAGGTCGGGTTTCAGGTCCAATTCAGGATCGAGTCGTTTTCAGTCGGACGCAGGTCGGGTTCGGTCACTACAGTAACAGGTCGAATTCAAGTTCGGGTCAACAACAGTCGGTTACAGATCGGGTTCGGATCATTAAATTTTCAGGTCAAATCAAGTTCTGACTCGAGCAGGTTTCAGTCGAGTTTTCAAGTCGGGTCAGCTTTTTACATCCCTACTCTCGACTAACCTCAGCTGGAGCACGTCCCTCAATTGGCTCAACGAAAGCATCAGTAGGTTGGGGCCTGGGGGTTGGGTGCACCCTCAGCCTGCTGAAAAGATTTCTTGTGTTGACAGAACTTTTCATCATGGCCAAACAAACAACTTTGAGAGTATCGAGGAGGAATATGTGGAACTTCCACATCAATTGGGGCCAATGAACATCCCACATTAATAAATCTGCAGTAACATCAACACATATGCTAGCTATAACACCATCCATATATATGGACTACCCAAAGCACTTGTTATGTAACTCAACCCTCTACTTTAACATGTTATTCACAGGAAACTACAATTATTCATTCTCCTAGAGTCCTAGGATTTGCATGGCTTAAATCCAAATATCTGAAGTGCAGTCACCACCTGGATATCTCATCTCATGTGCCAACGAAGGACCATCTGGTTCAGCCCCAAAGTCCACAAAAAAGTTTGGGTTTATCCTAAGACCACCTTTCTCTGTGTCGACATCAATCTGCAACATGTGGGAACCCTTCTCTATAAGTTCAGGATAGAATTGGTTATCCCATGTGCTGAACAATGAGTTCGTTATGTATAGCCGTTTCCCGTCTAAGCTCAACTGGATCATCTGCGGCCCCCCTCTCAGTCGATGTCCCTGTAAAACAAGATAAGCAAGGTTAACCAATGTTTAAAAACAATGGAGTTTTTGTTGTGAACATACTTTAACTTCTTATCAGGCCATTTGAGTCCTCGAGGTGTTTCTGAGAATGTTTGTTGTCTTATAATTCAATTTGGGGATAAACAATTTCGTATTTGAATTTCTAAGGGGTCATCTGGATGTAAGGTGGGAGGGATTACGCCGCGAATAAGTATCAAGACAGCATGCTTCAGGCTTCAATGACAAAATGATACATAGAAAAACTTACTACACAGAAAAACTTACAACAGCATTGAGCATATTTGTGTCGGGTACGTACCCACATCCCACACTCACATTCAAGTTCAAGTAACCCATAATTGTTAAGTAATATGAATATGAGGACATACCTGGATCTCAGGAACATTGGACTGCCATGTTTGACCATCTTCTGTCACAGCCACAACAGGGCTTCCATTTTGAATCAGTCCTCCAACCCATACTTGACCAGCTAAGATTGGATTCTTAGGGTCCTCGATGTTATATTGTCGGACATCCCCATGAAGCCAGTTGACAAAATACAAAAACCGGTCATCCAGAGAGATTAGAAAGTCTGTTATAAGCCCAGGCATATCAGGGAGAATCCAGTTTTGCACCTTCAATGGTTTTACTGAGATTGCCACCTGTCGAAGTTAAGTAATCATATCAGTAGGCTCACAGAATGCAATGACGTGTGGAAAATTATTGAACCTGCAAAGCTGTACAACCTCATGGCTCCATGATCCATCTTCGGTTTTGAAAAACCGAACCATGTTACTTGTCAAGGCACACCCGACATACCCTATGTCTTTGGAGGGGTCATGTAGGAACCTTATCTGCATAGAGAGGGCAACATTATCTTTTAGCAACATCGTGTTTGAAAACAAAGTTGTAACATGTTTGAATGTTGTTAATAAGTAATCACCTCTAAGGGTATGAGACCAGTGTCACCGAGATCCAATGTTTGTTTCAATTCACCATCAGGCCAACTGTACACATGCAAATGTCTACCATAAAGACCCTCTGCAACATGCTGAAGGTTGAAACCTTTGGTAAAGGCTGCGGGAGCACCCCATGATGAGCTGATCATTGTTTTATGTCGAGGTTGGTACCAAAAGTCATAGCCGAACGAAGGACTATGCCCTGGTTTCTCCCACCTGAAGATATCATAGTAGCTAAAAGGTTGAATCTTATTGTTTCACAGTTCAATGGCAATCATTTTTTGGCGTTTTCCTTACCTTCCCTTCACATCGAACTCGGAATCAAGGAGAAGAAATCCATTGCCTTTAGCATTACCATCTTTGTCTCCAAGACACGACACCATTATATCACCGGAGGCAAGGCAGTGGGATGTGTGTGGATATGCTAGGCCTGTCTTCTTAACAATATCCTCAGGCTGAACCACTTTATGCAATGAGGGAGCCTTGGGATTCTTCTGTGTGTCAACCACATAGATACGACCGGATCTGAAAAAGGCATAATATATAATCAACTTTTGGCATCTTAAAATCTATGTTTGCCCGACACATACTAAGACATCGTATGATGATATGAACTCAAAGTACTCTTATGCAACACTTGCATCATAGTCCAAGTGACATAGGTATCAAGCAAATTCTTAGTAGGCTACATAGATACCTTCTCTCCTTTTCCTTGCTTTTAGTAGTGCAATTTGTTACTGGCATAAGGGAATGAAAATAAAGCATAAAAGTCAAGAATATAGTCCCTTACACCAATGATGGCAGAATCAGGAAACGGCGATTGGCCGACGGATCGCCATGGCAAGAGCTGCAAGCGTTCCATCCAGAGTGATGAAGTTCATCACCGATATACGGCACGGGGAGCCTGTGTATAACTTTAGAATACGTAGGTGAGTTTGGATCTACATCGACTGTGGCCAGGAAATCAGGTTTCTCCCTTCCAGTTCCTGCACAGATACAACACCATTTGAAACTCTCTTTTTTCACAACTTCAAAACTAAGGAAACTATTGCAAAGTAACCAAAGATTAAACATAAATAATTGCACAAACCAGTAAGTTTTGTTTCAAGAAACTGTTAAAATGAACTATCGTTTGGGATGAATGACAAGAATTGTCTCGTCCAAATCATTTACTAGTGAAATTCAAGACTTCACAAGCTAAAAAATTATGATTTCTGTGTAATAGGCACGCTAAAAAAGAGTAAACTCCCCCGATTGTACATACATGAAAGATGTTCTTTAGAAAAAAAAATCAAATAATGAAAGGAATAAAACCCCCACAGCCACACAACTTTCTCTTCATGCATAAATGAATCAAATCGAACAACCCAGAAAATTTGCAGGAAATCCATTTATAGAAAATAAAAACAGAGAATTATTAGAAAAAAGTACCAGTATAAACACAAGTAACATAAATAAGAGCTTCTCTAGGGCCAGACATGGCTTCCAATGGAGTTCCATAGCCAGGTCCTGTTGTCTTGCAACACCCATTTCCTTCGGCCATTGCGTAAAATCTCTCTTTTTCTTTCTTCCTTGCACTACCAAGTTTACCTCCTAACATTATCAACATCTCTGTCAATTTATGGTCACAAAAATTAGTTACAAACTTCTTTCTTTTTCGATTAAACTTTGGGCTAAACTACATAGTTACTCACCTAATTATTACTTGTTTCTATTTTGGTCACCAAACTATTTTTCAACAAATTTAATCACTAATGTTAGCTGTCTTATTTCTATTTTAGTATTTTTTTGGATTAAAAAAAGGAGACCGAAGCTATTACATTAGGTACTCCTTAAGCGGATATAAGGGGGACCATGGAAGTCACGCAACAAAGTATCAAGGAGATCAACGTGTGGCGAATCAAAAGTGACAAGAGAACCGATTATACCAGAATCGAGCTTGGCCATAAAGTCAGCAACCCTATTTGCTTCATGACGAACATGCACAAATTCAACCAACCAAGTAGGCTCGAGTAATGAAGAAACATCCCGAACCAAAGCATGAGGGCTCGAAGGGGATGGACAGGAGAGAAGCTTGAAAGCTTCAACGTTATCAATATGCACAATCAATCGCTCAAAGCCAAAAGAGCTAGCAAGTTTGAACCCCTCAAAGACACCCCAAAGCTCAGCTTGGAGAACATTGGATATTCCAATTGCTTTAGTGTAGGACGACAGAAAATTGTCATTTGAGTCACGGAAAACGCCTCCAACAGAGCTAGCGGATGACATGGCCGATACAGCTCTATCAGAATTAAGACAAATCCACCCCAAAGGTGGAGCTTTCCATTGAATCGTTTCAACTGAGGGAGTGGTAACGAAAAGATTATGGGGTGACGTTGAACCATAAATTTTTGCCCAATGAATGCTGACCTGAAGGAGAGCCGCTGCATCCATGGAGTCGTCACGGAAGATGATAGAGTTGCGGCGTTTCCAGTATTTCTAGAGCATTGCGGCAAAGAAGGTAGACCAAGGTCCATTAGTCAGCGGGCAAATGCGGGCATTAGTAATGCCACGAAGAAGTAGTCGTGGAGTGATAAATAGAAGAAGTCTGGGTCATAATCCGAAGCCGAAACCAAAACCAAAGACCAAATCCCTCGTATAAAGGGGCAATCATGAAGAATGTGAAGAAGAGACTCAACAAGCGCATCACAAACCACACAAGAAGCGTCTAGCGTTAAGTGTCGTGAACATCGAATAGAGTTTGTTAAGAGCTTATCCTGATACGAGAGCCAAAGAAATCCGCGGACTCGCTCAGGAACAGGCAGCTTCCAAATTAAATTCCAATGTGAATGAGAAGAATTCCATTCAGGCATGTTTAGATGGCAATATGCACTTCTAACCAAGAAAACTCGCGCGGAGAGATCAAACCAATAGCAAGTGTCGCTGCCGTGGTTGGGATGAGGCGGGCATATTGCATGAAAATGAGGAAGAACATGCGGTTGGAGAAGAAGGGAAATAACATCCCAATTCCAAGAGCCATTCGACAAATCTAGCTGTTGAACACGCAGATTCGGATCAATAACAGCAGCGACAAATTTCCAAGAATACAAGGGACCAAGATCGGGAATCCAATTGTCCATCCAGAATTTAACCCGAGCTCCATCACAAACAGTCAAGACTATGTTTGCATGATAAAGAGGCCAAACATTTGCTAAAGATCTCCAAAAGGTAGAGTAATTGAATCTTAAGATGGTAATCGGGAAAAGATCTTCTAACTTATACCTTTCACAAAGTAACCGAACCCAATAAGCATTCGGGCAAAGGACAAGGGCATCACAAATCTTCATGAAAAAAGCAGTATTGTTACTCTTAAGATTGCGAAAACCAAGTCCACCACGATCTTTCGGTTGACAGAGGGACTTCCACTTTACTAAGGAAACTTGTGAAGAACTTGCATTTGAACCCCAAATGAAACAGCGAACTATTTTTTCAATTTCATCGTAGATTGATGAAGGAAGCATGCTGGTTTGCATAATATACGATGGAATATTGAGTAATACCAATTTTGCAAGGGTGACGCGCCCCATAAATGAGAGGGTGCGAGTGGACCAACTGTAGAGCATTTTAGTGTTCGCTAAATATGAGTGCAAGTGCACACTCCTGTCAAGTAATAGTATAAAAGATATCGTCTTCCACAGGGATTGGACAACTTGACTCGAATCGTAACTCCTACACAAGGGAAAAATTAAATGCACAAATAAGTTGAATTGTTTAAGAAGAAAAGAAAATAAAACACAAGTAAATAAAAGGGAAGAGTTCAGATTGATGGAATGGGCCAGGTTATGATGTTGCTTAGTGTGAAACTGCGTTGAATATGATAAGTTGCTTTGCGCTTCCAGACTTCGCTGCCTCGGTGGGGGATGGCAGGTAGGCTGATGTGACGCTTTCGCTGCCTCGGCAGTGGAACGGATGTGTGTCTCGACGACAAACTCAACAAAACTACAAGGTTTAGCAGAATGCTTCAAAAGTGATCCCGCTTATGTCTAAGTCAAAATGTTGTTGATGCTCACTGTAGATAATACTAGTCGCGACGTGAATCGTGCAAAGACAACAATGTTTGGTTCGTTCTCTTTTAGCCACCTTAAACCCTAACCTATGTCTAGGCTGGATTGATCAACACTTGATTAAGGTGAAGACCGTACTTACTCCTTTCGTGAGTTCGACTCTCTTGATATCGAACAAATGGATAGTAATCAACTAATCTTTTGCATTAATTGAAAACTATGAAGAACATGAAATAAGCAAACCTTGAAGTTTTATTGCAAAAACAAACTTAAAAACCTAAACAATCGTTCTCACGCTAATTAAAACATAACCCAGACCCAAAGAGAATTTAGAACATAATGGCGGCAAGAAAACCTAAACTATGCCTAAAGGAAAACCTAAGTTGTTTTGAAGTAAAAGTACAATGGGTATATATAAGCATTGACTAGGTCTAGTCCTTCTTGAAGTAGAAGTCTTCAAAGTATCTCTTGCATTAAATGCAACCTTAAATTCTGACTTCTTTGAGTTGAATATGGACTTCTTCACGTTGCCTTGCTCCGCAAGTAATCTCGTACTCCAGTTATCCAATTCCTCAGTTTGCTGTCTTAGGCGGCAGGTATGGCGGCGGTAGCTACTCGACAGCTGTTGCCTCTGTCTGGAACTGCATCAGTATAGCTCCTTGGTCTGCTACCTCAGCATCATGTCCTCAACTCATCTCTCCTTGTATCAGCCTCTAGCACCTAAAACTAAAACTAAACTAAAAAAAATACCTTTTCTTTACCAAATAACAAATAATCTATAAAAGCATGACAAAGTAAAGAATTCTGTAAAGTACAATGCATGATCCTAATTATGCTTAAAAGGTACTCAAAAACAGCAATAATAGGAGATGGAATGTGCATGAAATATAGAACTTATGGACACTTTACACACCCCCAAACTTGAACTATTGATTGTCATCAAGCAATGCACATAAACATACTTTCCCTTTAAACTAATCAAAAAGAAAAAATCTTGTTTTAAACTTGATTTAACACCTCAAGGTCGTGGCACCTGTCATTAGATTTAGTGAGAGGGGAATAACATGAATTACCTCAGAATTAAACTATAATATGCCAGTGAAGTGTGTGTAGAACTGTGTACGGGCTAAATCTGATGAATATTCTAAGTAAACAGAGATGTTGTCATGATATACAAGGTTGATGTCGAGACAACATAATTAAGCACACTTAAATAATCATGGAAATAAGGGCTTCGGCTTATCACAACTACTCTTCTAGGTATGAAATTAAGATAGGAGCAAACTACAACACCCCGAACCCATGAAGTAGAGTCACCCCGTGAAGACTTTCATTCACTCATGCTAATTTGTTCGTCACTTCAAGATTTTCATATTCATGGACTTTGATAGCAGCAGAGTGTCCTTGCACATGATTCTTCCTAGAGCATGTTTCGGGCACCTCTAGGAATAGAAAACATAAAAAATCTTCTTTTTCCTGCCTTGGCAGTGCTTTTGTTTTTCCTGTTTGTTGCCTGCCGCTACAGCTTCCTACAACCATGTTAGAATTTTACAAATAATTCAACATGCAATGTTTATCAGAAACTCAAACAAATTCAGCAAGTAACATTAGTGTTTTTTAATTTTTGGCAACTATAGAAAAATCCTACGTTTACTTCATGTTTTCCCCCAAAATTAAGTTCATTTTAACTTGGTGCAAAAATTTAAATCGGTTATCCTATCATAGGCCCAAGTTTTAAAAAATTCTTTTCAATTAATTTTCTAAGGTAAGTACATAATGTAACCTAATATGCACTAATTATGCCTAAACAAAAATAATGAGTGCTAACCCCCTAAACTCGAGACAGACATTGCCTTCAATGCACAAAATTAAAAAAATGGAAAAAAATAAAAAAGAAAAATAAAATTAAGATAAAATAGAAAAAATAAAATAAAGAGAAGAAGAGAAAAACTCTAGAAATAGGCTAAGGACTGGGAGGAGGCTTGGGTCTTGGCGGTAGAGGAGGAAGAGGAGGATTGGATGACAAGGCGGCGGCCGGTAGATGCCCGGGCGGCATGACTCTCTTAAGAGTAGGGCGAGGCTCGTCATGAGGTTCTTTTGGAGAGCGAACCTCCTGTGATTCTGTCTCCTCGTCCACTGGCTCGACATCTATGATGTGTCACTTCCTCATTTTTGTTCCTTCCATTGTTGGTGCTGTCGAAGGGTCCATCACCACTGGGGCTGCTGCTTATGCTGCTGCTACTACTGTTGATGGTAGCTGCTCTACCTCGTCGGAGGAGGAGGTGTTGGCTACCGTTGCCGTTGTGCAGACGGGGGAATGATGTTGCTGATGCTGCTATGGGAGTCTGCCACCATGTTGGAAGTGGAGGTGGCAGAGTACGATGGGTATTGCGTCGAAGACGGCATCTGGCGGCATGGCGGGCAGCTGGGACTGATGGTGTTCCTTGTTTTAGGGCTGCGATGGCGGCTAGATCGGCGGGGTAGAGTGGGAGCATTGTCTGGGAATTTCTGGAGGAGATGGGCCACAAAAGTCTCTTTGACCTCCCCCACATACTTCATGAAGGTTAACTGATGTTGCTCGATCCGTTTGTTGCTTTCAATGAGGGTGCGCAGCAGAGTGAGGACTTTATTGGTCAGGGCAGCTTCAGTACTGTCGGGGGCAGCTGGTGTGGCTGGTTGGGTGGCAGAGGGTTGGCTGGGGGTGATGGGCTCTGCCTCCTTGGCCTACATCATCTGCAGGCGGACTTTCCTAGTCCACCCCTCATTGGCAGTTGTCATCTCATCTTAAGGCTCGATTGGGACATTGAAGTTGGCACAAAGGCCGGTGATGAGAGACGGGAAGTACAACATGTCCTTTGTTTTACGGAAGCAGTTGTGTATCTCCTTGTATATGATCTCCCAACGTTGATGGGTCGGTTTATCATGATGCTGTGGATGAGTGCGAGGCGCGGCCGATCTACAGTAGAGTTGTGGGAGGTGGGCAGTAGACGGCGTTTGATGAAGGTATTCCACAGCATGGCCTCGGACAGCAGTCGACAGTGTTGGACAGAGCCGACATGCTTTCCTTCCAGCCATGGCGTGTTGGGCTCGCACAACTTGGCCTTGATTTTATCGTAGTCGGCAGCCGTTAGTGACTGCCTCCATTCCTCGTGGGGTTGTCTTCTATCTCTAAGCCGTAGAAGCTGTTGATCACGGCGGCGTTCAGTTTGACATGCTCCCATTGGACGTAGACGAATGACAGCTCTTGGCAGGGGTGATTGGCATAGAACTCTCTGGCCAAGGTGATGTTGGCCATCTCCGGCTACCGTGCGAATATTTCTCATCCCTTCCTGTGGATGGTCTCAAACAAGGCGGGCTCTAAGCCAATGTCCCCTGTTTGCTTCGTGTAGTGGAATCCTTGCTCCTCTTAAATTGTTTGCTTGGCAAACTGATTTTTATATCTCCTTTCATCTGCCTTGGAGCAAAAACGTTGGAAGGTGAGTTTGGGTACTGATGTTGAAGTCATGTGTGAGACGGTTGGAATATAACTGAGACTTAAAAGAAAATATTGAAAGAAAAAAGAGCAATGGATTCAAGAAGAATATAACAAGGAGGTGAAAGTAAAGTAAATGAATGGGGTGAGTAAGGTTTAAATAAAGGTTTTCGAGTGATGCTGGGGCGGCATTAAATGTCCAATGGGGTTTTCTGCCTGTTATTTCTGTAGCCGTTGGCAGCTAGCTGTTAGTAGGCAACTAGCCGTTACACGCTGTCTGTGCCGGGCTGGCCTTGGCTGTCTTGGTGGGATGGTGGGCGGGCTCCTTGTTGGGTTTCTTCTTGATCCGACTCTTTTATTCCTAAAGTCTAAAATGAAAATAAAGATAATTAAATAAATTCTGAAAATAAAAAATGTGAAAAACAACTAATTAAAAATCTAATCCTAATAGAAAATTAATTACAGTAAATTAAACTCTATTTCTAAAACATAAAAATAAAGAAAATAAAAATAAAAATAATTAAGTTATGTTGGGAGTGCATTTGAGTGCATCTCCAAGATATAACCACTTCTTGATGCTCTGATTGTCTACCCTCATGATCAACTCCACATCTATTAACGTTCTGCCCGTAGCCAAGAATGGTCGCCCAAGGATGATAGGGGCATTTTCATCGGCCTCACAGTCTAAGATGAGAAAGTCTGCTGGAAAAATAAGGCTGCCCACTCGAACTAGGATGTCTTCAATCTTGCCATCCGGTTGTACAAATGAATGGTCAGTAAGTTTTAGCATAATGGAGGTGGGTTTGGCTTGCCCAATTCCTAGTTTGTCAAAGACTGCCTTAGGCATTAAGTTGATGCTAGCCATTAAGTCGCACAGGGCTTTTGTTTCGTGCTTTGCTGCCTATTCTGCACGGTATAACAAAGCTACTTGGATCTGTTTGCTTGGGTGACAACTTATTGTGCAGCATAGTAATGCACTCCTCTGTTACAGCAACTGTTTCAAACTCCCCAATTCTCTTCCTCTTGGAAACCACGTCTCTTAGGTATTTGCATAGTTGGGCATGTTCTGAATGGCTTCTATTAGAGGGATATTTATGTGCACCTATTTTAGAATATCTAAGAATTTCCTGAATTGGTGCTCTTGCTTTTGTTTCTTAAGCCTCTGGGAGAAAGGTGCTGGCAGACGGATATCCTCTATACGGTCCTTGCATGGGAACGTTATCTTTGGAGGATCATCGGCCTTAGGCTGCTGTCAGGCTCATCTGCCGGGGCGGCTGGTGTTGATGCTGCCGTGGCAGGTAGTTCTTTGTTGGCTGTTCCTTTGTTGCCTTTTCCATTCAAGGCTCATCCAACTGTTTCCCACTTTTGTTTGATATAGCTTTGCACTGCTCATAAATGGGTTTAGTTGCTACCTCTATACTATTGGATGTTGCACCCATTGTCTTGCTACTATAGATCGCAGTGAATTGCCAAAATTGGGTCTCCAGGTTCTTTATCACAACTTCCTGGTTGTTCATCCTCATTTATGTCCTGTCCATAAACGACTCAAATTTATCAATGAATTTATTAGTACGAACAATAAATTCATTAGTGTTAGACATAAAAGTTTGTAAAGTTGCTTCTAGTGAATTGTTTTGTGGTTGCTGAGCTTGTTGTTTGGACTGGTTCTGCTGGTAACCTCCCTGTTGCTGTTATGGATTTGCAGCAGTTTTAGGATTGCTCCAGGTGAAATTTAGATGATTCTTCCATCCAGGGTTGTATGTGTTCGTGGCGGGCCTATTGTTCCTCTCGTATCCTCCCATGAAATTGGCAGATGCAGTACATTCGGAGGAATCATGGTTGCCCCCACACTCATCACAGAATGGCTCTAGAGCCTTGGTCTCTTAAACTTTCCCAGTGGGTTTACTATGTTCATAACCATCTTTGTCAGTTTATCAAGGCGGGCATTGACTGATTCTGAGGCTTCCACTCTGTTCACTATTGTTGGCCGCCTCGGCGGGCTGTTGGGTACTTATAGTCGTTTTTGGCGGCTTGGTTCAGGATTCGCAATGCCTCCTCCGGTGGTCTGTCGAGGATGATCCCATTGGCAGAGGCGTCGATCATCATTTGAGGTTGGGTAGTTCACCCCGTTGTAAAATATTGACATCTGTGTCCAAGCCGGAAAACCATGAAGTAGGCAATTATTTAGCATATGTTGGTACCGCTCCCATGCTTCATACATTGGCTCATCATCCCCTTGTCGGAAGGCTGTGATCTCATTTCTTAATTTGTCTGTGACGTTAGATGGGCTGAAACGATCCAAGAAATCCTTACACAGCTTTGTCCATGTGTTGAATGACCCTGCTGGCTGGTTGTTCAACCATTGTTTTTCCCTATCCCTCAGTGAATAGGGGAATAACCTCAGCCTTAGCACATCTTGGTGGACTCCATGTATTTTGAAAGCTCTGCATATGTCTAGGAATCCTCTTAAGTGTTGTCGAGCATCTTCTATGGCAGTCCCTCCAAATTGCCCCAAAGTGTTGATCATGTTAAACATCACGGGCTTCATCTCAAAGTGATCTGCCTCAATTTCAGGTTCTGTCACTGTAGGATCGAACCTTCTAAAGTCATGCTCCAAATAATCTCTGGTGGTTCGAATGTACTGTAGCTGCCTGGGCGGAATAGGGGGCGGCTGCCTAGGTGGAACTTGCTGTTGTTCTCTGGGCGACGTGTCTTGCTGCCTATCCATATCGTTCTGAGCATTGTTGGCAGGGTTGTCGTTTATTTCTTCCATGATTTCCTCTGCTTTTATCTCTTCTTTAGCTTTCCCTAGGGTTGTTCTGGTTTCCTTTTTGAGTTCTCTTGCTCTTCGTACGATATCGTCACAATAAACGATTTTGCCTTTTGGGTTTGCCCGTCATGCACTGGCAAAGGAAAGTTTAAAATTCTTTTTTTTTTTCCGAATAAAATTAAAAGTAAATAAATAAAGGTGTAGAAATTAAAAACGAATTTCGCTATTACCAATCCTCGGCAACAGCGCCAAAAACTTGTAGAGCGTTTAAGTGTTCTCTAAATATGAGCGCAAGTGCACACTCCTGTCAAGTAATAGTATAAAAGATATGATCTCCCACAGGGATTGGATAGCATGACTTGAATCGTAACTCCTACACAAGGGAAAATTGAATGCACAAATAAGTTGAATTGTTTAAGAAGAAAAGAAAATAAAACACAAGTAAATAAAAGGGAAGAGTTCTGATTGATGGAATAGGTCGGGTTATGCTGTTTCTTAGTGTGAAATTACGTTGAATAGGATAAGTTGCTTCGCGCTGCCAGACTTCGCTGCCTCGGCAGGGGACGGCATGTAGGCTGCTGTAATGCTTTCGCTGCCTCGGTAGTGGAACAGATGTGTGTCTCGGCGGCAAACTCGGCAAAACTACAAGGTTCGACAAAACGCTTTAAAAGTGATCCTGCTTATGTCTAAGGAAGAATGTTGTTGATGCCCACTGCAGATAATACCAGTCGCGGCATGAATCGTGCAAAGACATCAATGTTTGGTTCGTTCTCTTTTAGCCACCTTAAACCCTAACCTATGTCTAGTCTGGATTGATCAACACTTGATTAATGTGAAGACTGTACTTACTCCTTTCGTGAGTTCGACTCTCTCGATACTGAACAAATGGATAGTAATCAACTAATCTTTCACCTTAATGGAAAACTATGAAGAACATGGAATAAGAAAACCTTGAAGTTTTATTGCAAAAACAAACTTAAAAACCTAAACAACCATTCTCACGCTAATTACAACATAACCCAAACCCCAAAGAGAATTTAGAACATAATGGCGGCAAGAAAACCTAAACTATGCCTAAGGGAAAACCTAAGTTGTTTTGAAGTAAAAGTACAATGGGTATATATAGACATTGGCTAGGTCTAGTCCTTCGTGAAGTAGAAGTCTTCAAAGTAGCTTTTGCATTAAATGCAACCTAGAATTCTGACTTCTTTGAGTTGAATATGGACTTCTTCACATTGCCTTGCTCCGCAAGTAATCTCGTACTCCTCCTTCGGCGACTCTACCCGTTGCTATATTCATCTGAAAATTGAGTGGACAACATCGTCAAGATCAGGATTTTCTGCTCTCTACAGATCGGACTCCAGTTCTCAAATTCCTCAGTTTGCTGTCTTGGGCGACAGGTATGGCAGCGGTAGCTACTTGGCAGCTGTTGTCTCTGTCTGGAATTGAATCAGTACAACTCCTTGGTCTACTGCCTCAACATCATGTCCTCAGCTCCTCTCTCCTTCTATCAGCCTCTTGCAACTGAAACTAAAACTAAACTAAAACGGTATATTTTCTTTACCAAATAACAGATAATCTATAGAAAGCATGACAAAGTAAAGAATATTGTAAAATACAATGCATGATCCTAGTTATGCCTAAAAGGTACTCAAAAACAACAATAATAGGAGATGAAATGTGTATGAAATATAGAACTTATGGACACTTTACACCAGCATAGAGGAAGTAGAGATGCAATGGTATATGATGCGGATTAGATTGGGCAGAAAACCAATATCCGCGAGGGTGTCAGCTATAAAAGACCAATGAAGACAATAAAAAGCTTTTTGGAGGTCAACCTTAATCGCCATCCAACTTGTGTTACCCTTTTTCGAGTGCATCAAGTGAATGATTTCCTGATTAATAATCACATTCTCAGAAATACTTCAACCCTTGATAAAGCTAGTTTGAGCTGGGCCAATGAGAGAAGGCATGATGCTCTGGAGACGCTACACAATCACTTTTGTTATAAGCTTATAAATTACCAAGCACAAGCTGATAAGGCGAAAATCAGCAAAGGTCTCTGGGTTTGTGACCTTAGGAATAAGTGCAATCGAAGTTCTGTTGAGTATCGGATCCAAATCACAACCATTAAATAAATCTTGAATCATTAAACAAACGGAAGGGCCGACAACTCCCCAATACCGCTAAAAAAACCACCGTACAAACCATCGATGCCAGACGATTTAAGAGAGGGCATTGCGAAGAGTGCTGCCTTTATCTCGTCCGAAGAAGGGAAACGATCAAGGGCTCCAAGAACTTGCAGATCGATTGCGGGAAAGAGTGACATATAGGAAAGCTATCAGGCACGACAACATCATAATCAAAAAGTTGTTCAAAATAAGCCGCAACTTCATCTCTAATTATATCCACATCGAAAGACCATTCACCATTATTAATTTTCAGCATAGGAATTGCATCGCGTCGCCTCCTGCCCTTCGCCAAAGAGTGAAAATATTTTGTGTTTATGTCGCCAAAGTTCACCCAATCAGAGCATGATTTTTGTCGCCAAATTAATTCCTCTATTTCAAGGGTAGAATCAAGATCTTGAAGGAGTTTGAGCTCCAATTTAACCATGTCAGGAGTTCGTTGAATATCAAGTCTATGTTGAACACCCTAAAGACGAGCCATAAGCTTTTTCTTCTGCAGCCCAACAGACCCATAAACCGTAGTATTCCACGTTTCTGTAGCTTTACTGAATTGAGCAATAGAATCAACAAGCAGCAAGGATGAGTTCTAATGGTCACAGACAAATTGATTGAAGTCACTATGAAGAGACCAGCCTGCCAAATAGCGAAAAGGCCTACACTTAGAAGGATAGGCGGAATCACAAAAGGAGAGGAGCAAAGGCCTATGATTTGATTTCATCCTTAAAAGATGCAAGACAGTAGCCGTAGGGAAGCATCATTACAAAAGGCTTGATCAAGGCGAACCGAACAATTTCCTTTATACCAAGTGAACTCCGGGCCATGGAAGCCAAGATCATTCAGAGCGCAATCAAATATCATTTTTTGAAATTCACGACCAGGCTACTGGAGGATGCACAACCCTTACGATCAGTAGAAGACAAGGTGGCGTTAAAATCACCAATTACAACCCATGGTTCGGTGATCCGGGCTGTCAAAGAACAAAGATATGGCCACAAAGTATCACGTTTGCGGTATTTGGGGCTTGCATAGACAAATGTGGCCAGACAAGAGGAGGAACTATCCGGGGAAGAGAGCATATAGAGAACAAACTGAAAATGGGTGAAGATGATATCAACAGAAACATTATCAGACCAACATACCCAAATACCTCCAGAAAAAACCCATAGCTTCGACACGGTGAGAATTGGCAAAACCAAGAGTAGAGATGGCCCTAGCAATAGATGCACCACTGATACGTGTTTCGAAAAATACAAAAACATCGGGATTATGGTCACACAAATATTGTCGAGTAAATCGAATAAACCTGGAACTACCCATCCTTGAGCATTCCAAACAATAAGCTTCATATCCATTGGAAAAGATGAAAAGATCAAGTGAAATATCATTCAAGCATGTCGGACCGATCCTCAACATGATGAGAATTATCAATAGGAAGACTGTGAGAAGAAGCAATCACATGAGACTTCATAATCGAAACATCGCTCTTTTTGCTAGTTTTGGAGGGTTCAACATGCTTTGGAGTCTACTTTCCATAAGAGCGCTTTGCTCCCCCCATAACATGGATAAGAGGAAGTGTTGGATTATGATCATCTGGAATAGAGATTGCAGTGTGCTTTGACGAGATAGGTGGAAAAGTGTAATCACTAATTTTGTCGGGACCTTGAACCCCTTTGGTTTGTGATGACTAATGGGTTTATATTAGCCTATTATGAAATTAAAAAAAAGGGGAAGAAAAAATAAAAAATAAAAATATATATGGGGCATGTCTTATTATTATCATTATATTATCTATTATGATCTATTAGGTTTATTTTTATTATTACTATCACATATTATTATTTGTTAGTGTTATTATTATTTATTACTATTATTATTATTTAGTATTATTACCATTGTTTGATATTATTATTTATTGTTTTTGATTATTACTATTACTTATATATTATATTGTATTATTATTTCTTTTCATTAGTATTATGTATTATTATCATTATCATTATTATTATTATTGTTTATTATTATTATTATTATTATTATTATTATTATTATTATTAGCTAAAATTCATGTATAAAAATATATTAGATAAATAAAACCCATATGTAAAGTTGATACAAATAGAGGATCCGATTTTTAATCTAAAGTCCACATACAAAAGAAGCCCATATCTGAATAAGCCCAACAAAATAAAAAGGAAACCCTAATGCTACTTTGTTTTTGTGCAGCCGCCTGCAAGTCATCAGCCGTTAGATCCATTCTAGATCTAACGGTCCAGATTGCGAACAAAAAAACCCTAGGGGAACCCTTTGATCCCGCGCCGCACCCCATCGGAACCGTCAGATCAAGCGTCACCCAGCGGTCTAGATTCACCCAAGGGCGAAACCCTAGCAAGCCCATCTCTTTGCTTTGCGCCGCAAGTACTCACCACCGTCAGATCGAGACGCGATCTGACGATCTAGATCAGCTCGGTTCAAAACCCTAATGAGGGTGTCATCGAGCCATAGCGCCGCTACGCCCGCGACCGTCGGATCAAAGGCGATCAACGGTCCAGATCCCTAACGCTTCACGCCTTTCACGCGCGACGAACCAACTCCCAACGCGACCTATCAGTCCTGCCCACGTGTGCGTTCCAACAGTTGACTCTTCCGTTCTCGACGCGCCCACGTCGTTTGTTGCGACAGACCATTTCCTCCCCCATTCGAGCAGTACCGGCAATAAAGAACACAAAGACAGGAAAATCAAAAACCCAAAATAGCAAGAAAAAAAGAAACCCAAAAGGACGAAGCAACTGTAATTTCAAAGATTTCAGAGTGCATATAACCAATGTTTAGTCATGGCCTTTTTCGCATGTAACTCAATTATAAAACCAAAAAACAAAAACTTGAAAACGGGCGGAGGTGATTAGAAAAAAAAACAGAGAGAGCAGAAATTGAGAGCAAAAATTGTAAAAGAGGATTTTTCATACAGAAGCAATAAAAAAAATTCAGAGGTATCTTTTCCTCATTGCATGCGTACCGAAGAAAAAAATAAAAGAAAAGTCTTGTTTTTTACCATTCGGAAACCGTTTCCCCTTTTGCTTTGAGTCTTGCCGGCAACAAGCCCTTGGCTTCCGTCTGGGAGATCGTTGGGGTGAGCGGTCTGAATCTCAACGGGGAAGTTTTTTTTTTAAGGTTTTCGAACCAGAGTTTTTGAAAGGCCTTTTTTGGGGTTTGATTTTAAGGAAAGGGCTCTGTTTTCGTCGGCACTTGAGGGTTCCTAGTTTTTTAGGGGGATTTTTAGATAGGTCACCGCTGTTTCCGGATAACAGCAACTGGACGGTATATGTTTAACGGGGAAGGGCTAGACAGAGAAGAGAAAAAGGGTTTCTGTTTTACTCGAAATGGCAAAAGGGGGAAGGTTAAAAGAATATGGTTTTTTATATCAAATTTTGTGTTTAAAAATAGTCCATTCATGCTTTAAGTCCTCCCGTGTTTTTAAAATGATTCCTGTGGTCCCTTTAACTTTCTGAGCTCTACAATTTCGTCCCTAATTTTGGTGTCTGGTTTTAACTTCGGTGTCTGGTCTACCATTTTTAAATGGCCGGTGGTGACTCCTGCTTTTTAATCCGATTAAATTTTCAAAAACTAATTAAAACCCGGTTCCTCCAAGTGACGCCGAGATACTATATTTTAAAATTTTTTTAGTCGCTACAGATGGCGACTCCGTTGGGGACAAATTTTTTTGTTTTCAAAAACAAAAAAGAGAGTCAAGCCAAAGAAAAACCTTACCACTTAATTAATACTAGAAGTTGCGAATTAAAGTGACCGAATCGATCGATATTTGTTTATAAGTTTGAGTTTATTTTAAACTCATTTAAAATTGGCATTTAAACTCGTTTGTCTAAGTGGGGGAAAACGCTAGTGCTTTCGTGAGGATACCGTTCCTCCGTATTGGCCTAGCAAGTACCTCCGGGGCTCGAATACCCTATATCTTCGTGGGAATATCGTTTCTCCATACGGATATAGCTAAAGGGTCCCCTCGAATTGAACCCGGTTGAGAGGAGCCTATAATGGGTGATGATCGGGGGCCTTGCTACCCTTAGTAGGGGACATCAAAGACAATTCGAGTACCTCCTAGAACCAAAATTGCATGTAGCAAACTTAGAATACCCACCCCTTTAGAGCCATGTGGATAACCTAGGTGTGCTAGACAAGTAGGGTTGCTTGTTTAATGCTTGATTTATTTCTCTTATTATATTACACCATGTTTATTCGATACTAACACATTTCTTTTGTATTCTTTTGCATGCATTTCATGATCTAAAGGTGTTGAGTCAAGGTGGTTTTACCTATTTTTAGGGTTATCATTATGGACGGAAGGTTGCTAGAAAGGATGATGTCAATTAGTAAGTCCAACATCAGTTAGAGTTGAATCAGAAAGGTTAAGGGGGCAGTTTATCAAGCGAACGCACAATGTCGGGTTATACTTATAGAAGATCTAATGCCCGCCATTGAAGAAAGCACGACCCTTCTTCATCCCGAGGAAGTCGAGCAAGATTGGATTTACTCTGAACATCCAAAGTCACGAAACTACACGACCGAGTGCAAAGAGGCGGCCGGAAAGAGCATGGATTAGGTTAAGGGGTGGATTCAGCTTCGAGGAGATAGCTAGTTTTTTTAGAATGCCTCCGAGACTTGATACCGACAGTGTTGGGTGTTCTTGAATTGCTAGAGAAGAAAGCAAATCTGGCATCGGCTACCTCGGCCGAAACCTTCATTTCCTTGAGCACAGTTTGGAGACCCAAAGAGCATCCGTAGGACTTTTGCTATGACCATCTTGTAACAAGGGACCTACTTTACGTTCAAATGAAATTTGACCTAAGGGGAATCACCTATAGGACCAACACATTTCATTCGCATACATATGTGTACATATTTCATTGCATCATCTGTTCGTACATCGTTTCATGACATAATTATTCACATCATTAATTATAAATTCATTGCATCACACCCATTGTTAATCGGGGAGAACACTCATCCGAGAGAGAGAGGAAAGAATGGACAAGGGAGCAGTTTCTAGCCAGTACAGCTTTAGAAGCATGAATGACCTAGTGGCTAGGATGGATAAGCTCGAATAGTTTTGAGAACGTTTGGTTTAGAATCAAAGGGAGATAATATCGTACATGAGGAAAATAAATCCTTTACAAAAATCCAATTTTCATGATTGGTGAAAACTGATTGTACCCAAGGGAATGGTACAACTAGCCCGGAGCAAACGGCTACCGGTAAAGGCAATTCAAATCCGTTAATCCCTGTGCATTTGGGAAAAATGCAAGTCTCGATTCAAGAAAAATGAATTGGAGACATTACATCGCTTCATGAAAGAAGAAGCGATGTTTGAGCAAGTCCAACAGAAATGTTGGCACAACATGCTTAAATACGGTAAAGTTTAAGACAATGGATAATTCAAATGTCCATCGAAAAATCCATTTTTACGAATGGCCGAAGGGAAATAAATCCTTTGCAAAAATCCAATTTTCATGATTGGTGAAAACTGATTGTACCCAGGGGAATGGTACAGCTAGCCCGGAGCAAACAGCTACCGGTAAAGGCCATTCAAATCCGTTGATCCCTGTGCATTTGGAAAAATGCAAAAGGAAGAAGCCAAGCTGTAGATTTTTTTTCAAACAAAGAGTATAGTTATTTTTATCATAACGAAATTTTCATTTTGTTATTTAGAAAATATTATGG
This sequence comes from Hibiscus trionum, assembly GCA_030270665.1. Classification (NCBI taxonomy): domain Eukaryota; kingdom Viridiplantae; phylum Streptophyta; class Magnoliopsida; order Malvales; family Malvaceae; genus Hibiscus; species Hibiscus trionum. Next base: position 54,015,162 of record BSYR01000008.1, read on the forward strand.
TATTCCTTGATTCTTTACACATTTCATAAGCTTACTCTTGTTTTCCTATTACACATGTATATACTTTTTGTAAGATTAACTTTAATTCAATTTAAAAAGAATTCTTTTTTTTGAAAAACTGAATGTTATGAGGACACTATAAATATGAAAACCCTCTGTCCTACTTAGGCCAAAGGAGGAATGACAATGAGTGTTCAGGAATAATGGGCCACTCCTATTGAGTGAATTTTCCTCTCGGGCATTGTTGTTTAATGTCCTTGAATGAAGTGATAACCCTAAAACTTCTACCACCTAAAGACCGATTTTGATATCCGTGTACGGAAGGACATTTGACATTCCTTCAATTCCTTTCACATAGAAAGAAAATAAAAAAAACCATTGTTGTCCCCGTTTGAGCTTGTTAAACCTTTTTTCTTCCGATTAAACCCAAACCAAGGATCACCCCTACACCGGGGGCAAATGAGGTAGAAGTTTATAGACAAGTAATTGACATTGGATTCTGATTATGCGATGAAGATGATGCCCTGTGAATTAGAGTGCAATAAAGAAGGGTGGATACGTGCGATACTTGATCTAGTTTTACCAAGAAAAACATCAAAAGGAAACGATGAAAGAAAAGTTGGTGCTCAAAGAGCTACCCAAATCAAGTCGAAAGTTACCGACATAAAATTTGAAGAAATCAAAAATGAAAGAACTAAAGTGAAAAGTGCAGTTTTGTAAAAGGAGAGAAGTGGATAAAGGAAAGGGATACATGAATTCCCTAGCCAATTGAATATCTATCTAGATGAGCCTCGAAAGATTGTTCACCTTTGATCAAAAGCATGCACCAATACAATGCAAAGACGCAACCGGATCTGAAACTTGATGAAAGGAAATGAATTCTAGGATGAAAACCTAAAAATGGGCAATCTAGAGCGATCCAAAAAAGAAAGGGAAATGTTTTTCATCCAAGCATATTCAGATCAGATGATATGTAATGAAGATTTTTAGTTGGAAGAATTAATCCTTGGTTTCACCACCCTTAAACACTTGTTTGGGCCTATTTACCCTTTCTTTTATAACCACGACAAGCCCTAAAAGACCATTTGGACCATATACAGATGGATGAACTTGTCTTCAGATCACATCCTGCCTATTGGGGTTAACCTTTCTTCAAGGATTGCCACACTTCTAATGTCTGATTGAGATCAGAAGAGATGGAAGGATGGGGCATGGTAAGTTAGTGAGTTAAAGAGAGCCACTTTTAAATTGGGTAAAAACTAGGAATGGGAGTCGCTCCTCTCGGAAGCCTAATAGCCCAGAAGAGATTTCATATGTGCATCCTCGCAACATTCGGAAAATGTCACTCGGGTCGACCTTTTTTTAAAGACCCCAAACTCGATTCTTTAAAATGTATATTTATACATAATAAAATTATTTTCATAAGTCTACTACATGGGAATGAACAAGCGGACTGACCATGACTCGAGGTAAAGCCGTCAGTACCCAGAGGGGCACCCTCGGAGGTTCAAACATTGCTACTAATATCTCTAGTTGAAATTTTAAGACCTTCTTCGGTGAAATGTCAAGTTATGAAGTCGACCTTCGCCAAGAAGTGTTGAAATAGAACATGAGGGTAGAAATTTTGACATTGAGAATCAAGGAACGGAAGTTGACCTCGAGGTCTAGGCATCTTACCGGAGGGAATGTTCCGAGAATGACCACGCATCCCGCGTTGCGAGCACGCACCAAATTAGTGAGTGTCATCTGAATTCAAACTCGACAAAAAGGTAATAAAGATAGAAGGATGCCTAAGAAAAAAGAAAAATGATGTAGAAGAAGGAAAAAATATGGTATCTAAACCGTCCGACTTTGACCGAAAAATTAACATAAGGCTACAAGGCGACATCTCATTAGGAAGAATCTATGTAGAAGCAACAGTTAAGCCCGAATTAAGTAGGGTATTGATATTTTGACTAGTGTATTTCAACATTTCCCTTCAAGAGGAAACATTGGAGGGAAATCCTGCAAAGAGGAATGAAGATGGGACCTCATGGAAATGAGAAAGGACTTGGGGGGCATGCGTTCACCCTAACATTGAGATTGAAGAAGGTCCGTCAGGAAGGGTCAATCAAAAGACAATGACTAAGCCCAAGTTGAATGGGGCAATGAAAGAGAACTTCATGTGGTGATAGATTTTAGTCTATCCGGTATAGGCCAATCATGTCCTTTCAAGATAAGATAGAAATGAAGACTTAACAAAGACAGAAAACCCATAGAAGTTAAGGGTGATCGACCAAAAAGCAAGGGTTTTCCCCCGAATCTCCAAAAATGACTTCATTCATGCATCATATTTAGTTAGGCATCCCTAAGTTAGGAGCATACTAACTCATAGCATTTTATCTCTTGTCACAGATATTTGAAAGACAAATCGGGTACCTCCCGGGATGAAGAGTAAACGATAAAGAGAAAACCTAGAAGGGATTTCAGAGCGAAGGAGGCAGATACTCAAAGCTCAAGGATTTCAGGCGAAGGATTTCAGACTCGCCACGACAAGATTTCAGGGCAAAGGAGACAGAAACTCAAAGCCCAAGAATCAGAGCAAATGAGGCAGATACTCAGAGCTCAGGGCAAAGGAGACAGAAACTCAAAGCCCAAGAATTTCAGAGCAAAGGAGGCAGATACTCAAAGCTCATGACAAGGGAGGTAGAAACTCAAAGCCAAAAGATTTTAGAGCAAAGGAGGCAGATACTCAGAGCTCAAAGCAAAGGAGACAAAAACTCAAAGCCCAAGAATTTCAGAGCAAATGAGGCATATACTCAAAACTCATGGCGAAAGAGGCAGAAACTCAAAGCCAACAAATTTTAAAACAAAAGAGGTAGATACTCAAAGCTCGAGGCAAAGATATGAAATCTGCTCATCTATTCAGGCACTTGGAGAATAGAACACATCTATCCGTTCAGGTACATGGAGAATGGAACCCTACCCACCTATTTGGGTATTTGAAACATACAACCCGCCTATCTATTCGGGCACTTGTAGAATAGAACTCGCCTATCCGTTCGGGCACTTGGAGAATGGGAATTTGCCAGTCTATTCGAGCAATCAAAAGTCAATCTAAAAAAACAAAAACAAATAACAAATAACTCTCGGTCTACCTGTTCGGGGCATCTGAGGGGAGAATCCATGATCGAAAGGCTTTGGGAGGAAGAATGACATGGAATCGCGCGGCTACTTCGGGAAACAAACCGTCCAACAGTGAAGTAGGACAAAATTAGTGCATATGGTATTTGCTTTATTCTTGTTCCACAAGTAATAAGCAAAGAGGGACAGCTGTAATCACTAATTTTGTCTGGACCTTGAACCCCCTTTGGTTTGTGATGACTAATGGGTTTATATTGGGCTATTATGAAATTAAAAAAAGGAAAAAAAGAAAATGTATATATATATATATATATATATATATGTGCCATGTCTTATTATTATCATTATATTATCTATTATTATCTATTAGGTTTATTTTTATTATTACTATCACATATTATTATTTGTTAGTGTTATTATTATTTATTACTATTATTATTATTTAGTATTATTACCGTTGTTTGAGATTATTATTTATTTTTTTCGATTATTACTATTACTTATATATTATATTGTATTATTATTATTATTATTATTATTATTATTATTATTATTAAATTAGCTAAAATTCATATATAAAAAATATATCAGATTAATAAAGCCCATATGTAAAGTTGATACAAATAAAGGATCCAATTTTTAATCTAAATTCCACATACAAAAGAAGCCCATATCTGAATAAGCCCAACAAAATAAAATGGAAACCCTAATGCTACTTTGTTTTTGTGCAGCCGCCTGCCAGTCATTAGCCGTTAGATCCATTCTAGATCTAACGGTCCAGATCGCGAACAAAAAACCCTAGGGGAACCCTTTGATCCTGCACCGCACCCCATTGGAACCGTCAGATCAAGCGTCATCCAGCGGTCCAGATTCACCCAAGGGCGAAACCCTAGCAAGCCCATCTTTTTGCTTCGCGCCGTAAGCACCCACCACCGTCAGATCGAGACGCGATCTGACGGTCCAGATCAACTCGGTTCAAAACCCTAATAAGGGTGTCGTTGAGTCATAGCGCTGCTACGTCCGTGGCCGTCGGATCAAAGGCGATCAACGGTCCAGATCCCTTACGCTCCACGCCTTTCACGCGCGACGAACCAGCTCCCGACGCGACCTTTCAGTCTTGCCCACGCGTGCATTCCAACAGTTGACTCTTCTGTTCCCGATGCGCCCACGCCGTCTGCTGCGACAGACCATTGCCTCCCCCATTCGAGCAGTACCGGCAATAGAGGACACAGAGACAGGAAAATCAAAAACCCAAAATAGCAAGAAAAAAGAAACCCAAAAAGACGAAGCAACAGTAATTTCAAAGATCTCAGAGTGAATACAACCAATGTTTTGTCTTGGCCTTTTTCGCATGTAACTCGGTTATAAAACCGAAAAAAAAACTTGAAAACGGGCAGAGGTGATTACAAAAAAAACAGAGAGATCACAGATTGAGAGCAAAAATTGTAAAAGAGGATTTTTCATACAGAAGCAATTAAAAAAGAAATTCAGAGGTATCTTTTCCTCATCTCATACATGTCGAAGAAAAAAATAAAATAAAAGTTTTGTTTTTTACCATTCGGGAACCGTTTCCCCTTTTGCTTCGAGTCGTACCGGCAACAAGCCCTGGGTTTCCGTCTGGGAGATCGTCAGGGTGAGCCGTCTGAATCTTAACGGGGAAGGTTTTTTTAGGGTTTTCGAACCAGAGTTTTTGAAAGAGGAGGGGCCTTTTTTGGGGTTTGATTTTAAAGAAATGGGCTCTGTTTTCGTCGGCACTTGAGGGTTCCTAGTTTTTCAAGGGGATTTTTGGATAGGTCACCGCCGTTGCCAGCTAGCGGCAACCGGCCGGTATGTGTTTAACGGGGAAGGGCTAGACGCAGAAGAGAAAAAGGGTCTCTGTTTTACTCGAAATGGCAAAAAGGGGGGAAGGTTAAAAGAATATGGTTTTTTATATCAAATTTTGTGTTTAAAAATGGTCCATTCATGCTTGAAGTCCTCCCGTGTTTTTAAAACGATTCCCGTGGTCCCTTTAACTTTCTAAGTTCTACAATTTTGTCCCTAATTTCGATTAATCATTGCAATTCCCTTTTGAATAATCCCTATCGAGCCACTTGTTCTTCTTTTTATGTGATTTTCATCCCTATTTCGGTTGTCTATTTATAGCTTTAGTCCCAGAATTTGAGTAGGCTTAGATTTTAACCTTGCTTGCCATTTATGCTAGTCTAATTTAGTTTTATCTTGTTTTTTTGGTGGATACATTGACATGAGTATTAATCCTATAATGTTACATGCTTTTTTATCTAGGAATGTGTGAGGTCGAAAGTGTATGCACATATAACATTTAGATTTCATGTAATCTTGTTCGTACGACTTCGCCCATGTTTTTGCTAACCATATATTTTGCATGGAATTTTATTTCTTTTTTGCATGCTTACCTTTTTATGAATATTGCTATGTCGTTTATATTTATCATATGTCCTTACGCCATATTGTCATGTTCATTCATCCTAAAATATGTCACCATGTTAGTTAGGGGCGTTTATGCCCAAGACCTACCACATTTGTGTTCGCTTTTTATGTTTCATTTGATCATGTAATTTAATTATCGTTTATGAATTTATAAGTTGCATCCAAACCTTATATAAAAATATAATGTGAATTTCTTTTTATTCGGGAACGAACGAGGCCAGTACTAGTCGTAGTGGTGGTGGTTCGGACGTTCCTTCTCGAATATTAAGGCTTTTAAAATTTACTCACCCGTATAACCAAATTTCGATACGAATCGTCATTTTAATTGACAAAATTCAATATTAATTAAGCGGTAATGGTTTAGGTACCGATTTTAGGGCACGACGGGGGTGCTCATCCTTCCCCGCGTGTAACCGACTCCCGAACCCATTTCTTTTAAAAAGAAAAATCTCTGGTTTTAACTTCGGTGTCCGGTCTACCATTTTTAAATGGCCGGTGGCGACTCCTCCTTTTTAATCCGATTAAATTTTCAAAAACTAATTAAAACTCGGTTCCTCCAAGTGACATCGAGGTACTATATTTTGAAATTTTTTAGTCGCTACAAAGAGCAGGCAGCCAGCCTTTAGAAGGACGACTCGAGCTAGCCACAGAAGGTGCAGGGAGGCGAGCAATATTCAAATTCCTAGGACCGAGGACAACTGCCGATGACTTGCGCACAACCAACGCATTCGAGTGTTTCGACTTGGATTTACCAGGCGAGGCGATGTTAACATTTTCCTTGCCAGATGAAGGAGAGACAGCTACCGGAGCATCAACAAGAACATCATGGATAGACGCTTGTGGTTATAAAGAATTGTCTGCAACGTCAAAAATTGGATTAAACCGTGAAGCTGAAATCGGAACACTGGAATTACCTTGATTCAGCTTTGGAGAAGGAATAACAGTTTGCTTAGAAGGACGTCGCGTCCTTTTCACAACCATTATCCAATGACCGAAATGCTCTTGGGGAGGAGCTGGCGGATTAGCATTGGGGGGCGACGAACTGGCCGAAATAGGATTATCAGAAGGCGTAGAGGATTTCAAGCATAGTTCCTAGGTATGTTCATATATTCCACATCCGTAGCATATGACAGCCAAGGATTCATATTCTACCACTTGAAAATTGCCATTGACAATAATTTTAGAATTAAGCAACTTACATAGATTAACCTTCACGGCTAAACGAGTGAAACACCATCGATTACCACTGTTAGTATGAAAGTCAATTCTCACCACAGACCCGGTGCGAGCACCAATTGCCTCCAACATGTTGCGTTTGTAGCAAGTGATAGAAAGTCCCAGGAGCCTAACCCATGCCATGATACGACTCGGGTGTGCTTGATGAGGGCTAAAATTCAGGGACCATGGCTCAACTGTGAGATAGTGACCAAAAATGGTCCAGGGGCCATCAGTTAGAACCTTCAAGTAATCGTTCCGTCCGAAAATTTTACCAAGAAGTGATCATTCTCAATGTCGACGAGTTTGAGAGGGTGCGAAGGTTTCCAAATATTGAAGATACAGTTATAGAGGGTATTGAAGCCAATGCGGCGACCAAGGACTTTAACCACAAGAGTCAGATCCATACTTTTCAGGGCAAGCGCTTGGACACGATCGAAGAAATCGATCGAAGGAATTCCATCCACTTCTTCAATTCAGATATCTTCCTCTAACAGATCGATATCATCCTCTTCAATAGGGAAAAGCTCTTCTTGTCCCGACTCATCACTGGCACTAGTGAGTTTGTCCTTGTACGAGACGGTTATTGGGGGATTGGCATCGCAATCCATCGTTGCAGGAGATTAGGAGGCTTGGGCAGGGATATTTGGCGGCGCCTCATCATGTCGTCATGGTTTTTTAGGGATGCGGGGATCTTCCGAGGTTTCAGGAGATTCAAACATCACAAGATTCTATTTTAGTCATTAGTTGTTAAGTTTCCCTTAAACCTTAATAAAGAGTGTGACATGACTTAGTATAATAATAATTTTAGTTTTCTTGTTTTTTATTTTAATAAGAATATTTTTTTTCTGTCCTTGTGACACGTTTTTTCTTCCGTCCTTGTGACATGTCTTTGTTTTTATTTTGTGGTTTGGTTTATCTGTCTTTGCGGCATGTTTCAGCATACCCTAGCGATCGATTGTTATTCGCACAGAGATTCAATTGACGCTAGTTTCTGATTTATGTTTTTATCGGTGGTCACTTGGAAAGTTATATCCCCACTCGGTTGATGGTTGTCCTGGGTAGCGGTACTTTTTGCTTGACAGTTTGGATCGCGCACCACTCCTTCTTCTTTCTTTATGTGTCTCGTTTGATAGAGACAAGGAGATTCAGGAGGCTGCTAAATTTTGTTGGTATGCTTATCTCTATAGAAATTTTCTTTTTTTCTTTGTTTTTGGGTTGTAAAGATTTTTGGGTTGTTTAATTCAGATTTCCTTCTCCTAGGATGTATTGTAATTATGATTTTTCTATAAATTTAATAAAAATTTAGTGGCTTTTATAAAAAAAAATAACTCAACAATTATTTGGGCTAAACATAAAAAAATTCTTCCTCTAAGACACTACTCTTTTCCCCTATTACCTAATATTTATTGATCACCTTAATTTTCTCGTAATTTTTTCCCTATTACCTTTTTTTTTCGTTCTCCCCTCCGTTTACAAACAAAAGATGGAATACAAGATTTTGAAGGGGAAAAAATCTAAAACTCAAAATTGATTTCTTAAAATTTTCATCTTTTCTCCATTTTTTTGTTATTTAAACTCATATTTGTTATTATTTGTCGAGAAAAAAGAGAGTAAAACAAGTAAAACTATTTTAATTAAGTTCTTTGGGTATTGTTATATTCCTGAAAAATTCACACTAAATGAAAATAGACTTTGTATTTAATTTCTCTAGGCATTGTTATTTTTTAAGAAACTTGAATCTGAAGGGAAAAAGCCATTTTAACTTCTTTTGTACAAAAAAAGAAAAGAAAAAACAATGATCTTTACTCTTTGTATGTAATTTACATTTGATACTATATCACATGATAGACATAGTGACTTGGTATACAAAGAGACGATAATAAATTTGGAGTTTAGTTCAAATATTTTTTTCCAGTCATTTTGAATAAATATTTGTTTGAACTATTCTTATATAGGTGAGAAGAAATTTACTCATAATAGATTAATTTTATATAAGAATTAAATTTGCTCCTAATGAGTTGACTCCTTCAACTCTCTCTAGGTTGTGGGTTCATTTTAAATACAGATTGAATTGATAAAATATATAAATTTTTAAATTAAAATTATTATTATATCAGACTATATCACCTTCTCTGTTATGTAAAATTCCTGCTAAAACTTAACATCAATTATCAAAATAGAAAAACATGTAACGTTAATGCTTATTTTATTAAAAAAATAATGTAATGACTAAAATAAAATAAGATAATAATTAAGTGTGTAATGATATAATTTACCCTAAAATTTATCTGAATATGGGCATGGATTATGTCCGCATGCAATGTGTCTAAGTTCGATGTATCGAGATCCCGACTTGCATGATCCTTTGTCGGGAGTAGCCTAATCTGACTGTTATAGTTTGACACGTGTTCGATAGTTTAAGAACCCATGGAATCTTGACCGGATGATTAGTGGGAGTCTATTGGCTTAAGGTCAATTCTAGGACCATAGAATCTTATTTTGACTAAAATAGGAGCCCAAATCCTATTATGCCTAAACTAGGCACAAGCTTATAGTGAACTCATCGCAAAAGTACGGTGAGTTCAAATAAAATATTATTTTTTTAATTTTTTAAAACTCATCTTATAAGTACATACGATAATTATTTAGAAGTTAAAATATGATAGATGTAACTTATTGGATGAGACCACGAATAACATAGTGAACCGGGCTCATCTAATAATTTCTCTACGGTCAGTAAGGGTATTTAAAAATATCTGATCCGATTATCCATTGATTGGATCTGAAAATTTTGATATTCGATCTGATTTTTATTTTCGGATCAGATATCTGATCTAATTTTAAATTTTTCGGATCGGATACGGATCGCAATATTTCAAGTTTCGGATTATCCGAAAATTCAAAATTTTCATAACTATCAATCTTGCTATATTTAACAATTTGATGCTTGTTATATCCGAAAATTAAAAAAATCAAAATTTTCATAAATGTGAATCTTGTTATATTTAGCAATTTGTTGTTTGTTATATTGAAAATTTTGAAGTGTTCATAAATACGAACTTTAAATTCAAAAAAATAGTTAAATCAAATTATATTTTCTGATAATCAGATATCCGAATATCTAAATATCCGATTTTTTTTCAAATCGAATACAAATCACTATATCATCGATCCGAAAAATTTAATATCTAAAAAACTGGATCAAATCAAATCTGATATTCGACAATAAACACCTGCTCAGGTGATTTCATCTATTAGATTTATTTGCTAAGTTTCTAATGTTTTAGTCTTATCTTTTAAAATAAAATATGTGAGAGATAAATTGTTGTAACTATAACTATATTTGTTTGTAAGATCAATCTTTCCTTCTCTTCCTACAATTGATAAGATCAATCTTTTATTCTTTTATTCGAATTTCTATCTTTACTCATTCGAAATATGGCTCAAAATGACCATTTTTCTCATATTTTTCCAACAGAAGGTAAGGTGTTATATTAATTTTTAGGTGTTTTGGGCATTATGAAATCAAATGAGGTAGAAATATGGGCGATTGAACATATTAGTAAGGTGGTAATGGCGGAATGACATCTGAATTGGGTTCAATTATAGCAGTTTCATGAGACGTTTATTGCATTGCTATAAATGAATTTTAATACACTTTCATAACTTTTACTGGGAGGCATTGACAAAGGGTTGTTCCAAGTGGTTTGATGTTGTTTTGGGTTAATGTGTGCATCATGCGAGCTTCGGTTGTAGTGTGATGTTCACAACAATTGGTGCGTGTTTGGTTATTGCGGATGGTTCTTCACTGTTTCGTGTTGGACTGTCAGATGATTTAAACCAGACTATCTACCCAACAACATCATCATTGCTAACAATATCACCCAAAGACAAAGGAATCAAGCTTATCTAAAATTATTAACCCAATCAAAATAATCCATAGTTTAAAACTTTGTGAAAGTGTGGTCTCAATGGTAAAGGATGTTATATTTTATTTAGGTGATTCAAAGTTCGAACATAATGTGTGCACAGTATATACGCGTATTTAAGAGCTAAGAAATTTAAACAAATATTATCTTGTAATCACACCAGTATATTAAAAAAAACTTGTGAGAGTAAGGATAATAAATGAAATAGTGTTATGAATATTTATCTATGTGGATGTCTATCATGATTAGAACTTTATCTAAGGAGTTTGATTTATTTATTATTAGGAATATTATCTCTATTAATTAGAGTTTAATGTATTATGTACTTCTTATGCCTATAAATAGATGATTCATTGAAGGCATTGTATACACAAGTCTATATTTGAGAATAATACAAATCTCCCTCTTTCTCTCATATCTTTGTTCTTCCATTCTTGTTCTTTGTTCTTATTATTGTTCTTTGTTATTTTATTCACAACACGTTATCAGCACGATACTCTGACCAACTGAAGTCCTCGCAATTCAAATCCTAAAAGAATTAATTTTAGGGTGAATCAAAGATAAGTTTTTTTTTCTTATTTTTTTTGTTTAATAATTACCTTTCTCATGATCTTTTAGTTTTATTATTATTTTTGGAATTAGCGTAACCATATAGTGGCGTTAATTTCACTAAAATAATACTTTTATCATTATTATTCACTAATTGCTTTTCTCATATTTTTAAAGAAAAAAGGGAGCTAATGAGTACAATCCATCGTCAAATTCATTAGAGAATCGTGATTGCCCTCTCATCAAAGAGCACAATCATCCTCATTGCACCGCTCTCTGCATTATTCGGCAATCAAACCTGAATTTGTACCTGGCTCTTCATAGTACAGTGGAAAACATGATGATCTAGTAATTTCACCTATTACTTAATTTGTGAGGTAATTGTTTGGTATATTTTTCTCGATATGTTATCTAATATATTGATGGGAATTGATATTTATTCACGATTATTATAATTATGAGATTTGATATTTTTTAACCATGTTTTGAGTTTTACATGGATTTAAATGGCTTGGAAAGAGACATGACATTATGAGAAGCTGCCTTGGTTCATTTGCTACGTCCCTATTGTTTTCGTGACGAAAATCAATATCGGTAAACTCTATTTTTATTTTTATCCTTTAAAATACAATTTTAAAGTGCGATAAATCATGATGATTTTGAATTTACAAGAAGATTATTATAAAGTCTATATTTGCTCGAAAGCAATATTTCTTCTTCGTCGAAAAACTCGACCATAGACTTCTCCCAATTTCAAGTTACGAAAATTCGTCTTGATCCAAAAAATTTTATGGGAGGCATTCCTTGAAGTGAATGCAAAGCATGGTGTTTATTCCATGCGATTATCAATGATGAGGCATTCCCTGAAGTGAATGCAAGCATGACGTTTATTCCATGCGATTATCAATGATGGGGCATTCCCTGAAGTGAATGCAAGCATGATGTTTATTCCATGCGATTATTGGAACTGTTTCATTCCCTGAAGTGAATGCAAACATGGTAAATTATTATTCAATTAGAGACATAATTTCGATATAATCCAAGTAAAATTGGCTGGACATCCCGTTTTGCGAGGCTACTGGTCTCAAAGGAGGTTTTTAAAGGACATTGTGGACAGGTTTAACAATGCCGCGTACGAGGATTAAATCTTTGTTCTCTGTGATAAGGATATGTGAAAAAGGTTTCAAAGGCCCACTGGCTCTACTCCATCCCCTGAAGTGAATGTGAGATTATATTATGGAAGGAATAAAAACCACATTAGAAGTTGTGGTCGTGGTCGAGGTTATGAATATAGACATGAAAAATATGGTCATTTTAAGAATACTTCTACCCACCAGTAGTGAGGTTATAAGGATGACAAGAGTGATAAAGATCATTCTATTGAAGTAAAACTCTTTTTATTATCAATACGATGTTATAAATCATTGGTCTCGTACGTGTTGTACGTTGAAAAATCAAGAATCATTGAATGATAAAGGAAAGAAAATAGAAGCAAATTTTGTTTACGAAACATGACGAAGATGATACTAGTCCAACTTTATTTGGACATTGTTGGTCCAACTCTTTTGGACGTTGTTGATTTTCTTATAACCCTCGAAAGGAATAAATCATCTTCTAATTATTCTCATAAATTTGAAGAGAATTATTTATTTATTTTTATTTTTTTGGATAAATTGTGCATTTTATTATCCAAGACAAATAAATAGATCCTATAATGCATTTTGGGCGGCCATCCCAGCTAGGGAATTCCCCAAGATGCACAAATTGTGCTATTTACAATATCCATATGAGTGAGCCTATTTATTTATTTTTATTTATTTTACTTTATGTTTATTTATTTCACACACATTAATTATTTATGTTTTATATTTATATATTATGATATTTATTTATTTTGTTTAACATGATTACTTGTCAAATACAATCTATGGTGACGATTTATGCTTAGCAGAAGCATAAGATATATTTTTCCATTTAAATGCACGGGAATAATGTGAGTACTATGTCTCAAAGTACTGAAAATATTGATGCTCTAGAAGAGCAATAAATTTTTGAGAGAAAGCACATTATGAAAAGTGCAGAATTGCGAATATTGCAATAATTACCGCTAATGGTAATAATATCGTCACCATTATAAGTGGAAATTTTAAGAGAGCAATATGAGTTCGCAAAATATCCTTTGAAAATTATAGATAACATATGTTATCAATTGACATTTGAAATAAGCCAATATGTAAGTTCTGGTAGCCAAAAAGTCAGTTGAAAGCTCTCGAAGAGCTATATATTGCTACCAAAAGATAATTTCAATTGAAAGCTCCGAAAGAGCTAAATATATTCTTATTTAAAGGAACAATTTTGATGGTCGTACTAGACATGTACGAGTGAGATTGAGTTACATGTTATGGTAAACAATAAGTTTACAAATTCAGAGATATATACACACATATATATAGTTGGCATGATCGGTTAGACCATCCTGATCAATAATGGTGCAGAAATTATTGAGATTTACATGCACATGTATTAAAAGAACATGTAGTTCTTGTGGTGCTTATTCTCAAAGGAATTGATTAAATTCCACTTATTAAAGAACATGAAGTTCTTGTGTTGCTTAATGGAATTGATTAAATTCCACTTACTAAATGAACTTGAAGTTCTTGTGTTGTTTGTTCTCAAAGGATATAGTTGATCCCACTTACCAAAAGAATTAGAACTTGGAGTTCTTGTGTTGAAGTTGGGACTGCATGTCTTGCATATCTGAACGAAATATGGGCCCATATATCCGTAAATGTGGAAAGTTTTATATGATTTTAGTAGATGCATCTACATTGTTTTATCAACTTACAACAAGAAGTTTGTGAGATTGATTATAAAAGGATTTAGATTATACAGTTAGACTATTCGTCTTGCAAAAGCCAGTGAGTTTATATTGTAGGCTATATCAGTTGTTACAAAGCCTATTGATTATGAAAAATATAGTTTAGCAAAATTTCAATTGGATGCCTCATATTTAATAGCTAAACTATGAGAACAAAAGAGTTATTATTTATATGGTGTTTCCATATAGCAACAATTACACGCATCAAGCCAACGAGTTATAATAAACTCCCCGTTATGATTGGTTTTTGGTCAGAAACCATACATTTTCCATTTTATGATTTTTGAATGTGCGATATGAATTGCTCTTTTTATGTTTAAATTCTTAAACATTAATTGGATAATCATTTATGACATGATTTTTCTCAACATCATGGGAGATAATAATCAGCTGGATAGAGAAAAATGAATTATCATTATCTAAATCCTCGTATATGAACTAGAAGTTCATAAGAAAATTCATGTTATTACATGTCAACTTCCAGGCATATTTATTGACCTAATGAGAGTAATTAAGTCTCATATACCAGCTGAAATGCTCTAAGTTTAAATTACATGTTAGAGCGAGAGAATGTAAATCATGCCTGAAGCATGATAGTTGAAATGGTTCCAATGATTCGTAAATAGAAAGTAATATGAGATGGTCATATATTGGAGGCGGGTGCTCCTGAAGAGACCCAAGACATAACTAATAATAAAACTCTAGAAGAGTTTCAGGTACCTGAAATAAAGATTGAAATCTTGAAGAGATCTCGATGAGTTATGTCATTACGAGAATGGAACCAGAAAATTGGAAAGTTGTCGACAACGATTTTACAAACAATTTTACATAAAATACTTCTATAGAAGTAAAGAAAGAAATCGAGGATCTTGTATAAAATCTATCCAAAAGTATATATATTGAATTGGTCTATGTTGAAAGACGCTTTGAACTTATAAAATAGAAGTATTTGGACCAGCAGTCCAAACACCTAAAGGTGTAATGCAAGTGAGGCACAAATTAGTAGTCGTAAATACGACTTGAACTATGATTTATGAAAAGTTTTAATTACTTCATGGTGGATGCAATTACTTTGGCAGTTATGAAATTTTTTTGCATGCGTCTAATTATTTGTGGATCCATATTTATCCTTGAAGGATTTAAAATGCTAGAAGCATTTGGAAATTTCCGAGGAAATTTATTTAGACATGTCTCATGAATATTCTTGGCGCATTTGGTATAATCGCCTTAGTGAATACTAAATGAGAAAATACTATAAGAATGATCATATTTCCTTATGTATTTTATAAAGGAGTTTGGATCAAGATCCATTATGATAATTTTAGAACTCCTAAAGAGCTTCAAATTGGAAACTCATGAAGTACTTTCTGTTGAGTGGATCGAATGATCGAAATGAACCAAGAGGGGGGGTGAATTGGATTTTTAAAGTTCTTGGTAGTGGAAATTGCAAATTAAAAAGGTAGACAAGGAATTTTAGAGTGGTTCAAGTTCCAAATGAACTCTACATCCACTACCTTAGCTTCACTAAGGATTTGCAACAATTCCACTAATTGCTCTTCCCCTTTTCTAGGCTAAGGAGGTAACCCTTACAATTTTCGTTCAAATTTTCTACCTAAAATTTGACTCAATCCTCACACAATTGAAACAAAGAATTTGTTGGCTAAACAAGTATCTCTCAATACATAAACTAGCCCAATTACAAGCACTCAACCCAATTGAAATGATAAGAATGAAAAATACAATTGGGGTTACAAGACAATAATGGGATTTAGGCACAAATGCTTGGATTTGATGTTTGGATGTTTGCTTTAGGATCAATAGTTGTTGCTGGAGCTTTTAGAGGTCCATTTTATACCTTCTCATTGAATTCTAGCCGTTGTGGTTGTTGCATTCATCAATAGAGCTGTTGGGGGTGTTATCTTCCCTCCATAAATGAAGTCTGCAACCAACCGTTTTGAAATGCCCAACCCTGTTTCAAAATAGACCAAAATAGAAAGAGCCGTTGGGGTGCATTAAAGAGCCCGTATCGAAACGATCAGACCTGTTTCGATACGCTAAGAGCCGTTTCGAAACATTTTGCCACTGTCAAGGGTCGTATCGAAACGGCTTGAGATCGTTTCGATACGCCTTAACGGTTTGTTAAAAATCAGTTAAAAACATTCAACGGTCATATTTTTCAAATCAATTTAAGAACCGTTTCGAAACACTGGATGTCGTTTCGATACGGTGTCTCTTTGTTCTAAAGTCGTTTCGAAACTTGTTTCGAAACACGGGTTGGCAGTGTTGAAATCGTTTCGATACCCGTTTCGAAACATGGACTCACAGTTTCAAAACTGTTTCGAAACGCCTTAGGCCATTTCGAAATGGTGACTCGAAAATCACTGTTTTGGCTTTAAGAACACTTAGAAAATATTTGATAAACTTAGTTTTTAACTTAGGCATATTCTTCAAAACATATAGGGATGTTTGAGGACTTAAAAATTCGTTTTCGCATTTTCAATTTAGTCCTTAGGTTCTTTAGTTATATCAAAATTAAAATATCGGTTTCACAATCTCCCCCTTTTTGATATAACAAAACCAAAGTTAAAATTTTTAAGAGTTGTGAAAATTCTGAATACATTCTAACTCCCCCTCAATTTAAGATAGGTTTTTAAAGTTTTAAAAGGATTTAAATTTTAAATTCAAAGTTTAAAACTTAAAAACACTTTAAACATTTAAAACGAATTTTGGCTCTTAGATTACTTCTCCCCCTTTTTGTTAGATCAAAAAATATAAACAAGGCTCAAAGAGAAGAGATAGGGTTAAAAGCAATAATCAATAAGCAATAAGCAATAAGCAACAATAATATTAATTCATAAAATTAAAATATCCAAAACATAAATCTTAAACAATAAGTTCAAAGCATAATCCCAAAAAAAATTCAAAAGCATAGGTTCATAAAACATAATGGAAATAAAAATGCAAACTTAATCCTAAAATGCATAGCTAATATGATATGTCATGAGAAACCTAGGCCTCGTCGTCACCATCATCATCCGAGGACTCATCATCCCTCTTGACTTGAGATTGACGAAACTTCATCCATTGGCCATAAAAGGTGGAGAAGGACATATCCATGTCGGAGTGTTGATTCTCAAGGGATTGAAGTCGATCCTCTACATTTTGCAAGCGTGTGTTGATAGCACCAAAACCCGAAGCCATGTTAGTGTCCATGGAGTTGAACCGTTCGGTGAGGAAAGTCATGAGACCTTCATTGTTCGCAACTTGAGCTTGTGGTTGCGGTTCAACAGGAGGAGGAGGAGGTGCTTCCCTATCAACACGTTCCCAATGTCCATTGTTTACATAGCAAAAACCGGACTTACGGAGAGAGGACTCGCCAATTTTTGACTTGCGGGGTTCCGAAGAGTCGTAGGTGCAATCAAGATAAGCTTGCTAAAGATGTGACTTAAAACCGTCCCATAAGTGAAAGATTTCAGGGCATCAGTGTCACGAAGCTTAACATTATTGACTATCTCGGCAAAGATGATCTTAACAAGATTAGGGCGCTCACCACGACGGAAACACTCAAGCCAAAAATAGTCTACTTGACGAATGTGAGAATATTTACCTCCGGAGGGGCGAAGAAACCATGAGACCATCAAATGGAGGAATCTATCGTGTGCATCCAAGGTAAGCACCGAGCCGGTGTGAGAACCAAAGTGACTCTCATTCGCAATTCCTTCGTCCTTAAGAGCAAACGTAGACTCCAAGAAAGGGACATCAACGACAATCCTCTTGCCCAAGATAGAAGACTCAAGGCCAACCACTTCAGTATTGTCTTCATTATTAATAAATTGAGCATTTGAGTAAAAGAGAAGTACCATGTGCTTGTAGCAAATGTCCGGGATGCTCAAAAGACCAAGGAAACTCCATTCTCTCAAACGGTCGAGGTAACGAAAAAGAAAGCGCTCGGAGTCAAGAAACTTGAGATCAATGACACGCTCACGACGAACTTCATACTCCTTGACATAAGTGAACCGATCCCTCATCTCTTGAGTTCGAAGAGTTTTCTGAAATAGCTGGGCGAGATTGGGACGAATACTCGATTCACTTGCTTGACCGGTCTTACGCTTTTTGCTAACGTTCTCCGTAGACATCCTAAAAATATAAAGCAAGCAATTTAAAAAAATTTAAGTGTATGCATGAGATTTCTTAATTCAGTCCAATGGTAAATCCCACTTAGTTTTAAAAACAAGTTTTTAAAACAAAGATACAAAACAAAACAAAAAAATTAAGAGAAAAAAATTAAAGAAAATACGAGTGAAAATTTATATATTCGAATAAAAAACTTGACGATTTTGAAATTTTTTTACAAGATTTGAAAAACCAAAGTATAAAAACATATAAACTATACAAAATTAAAATTTTCTAACCTAAGATTCGAATATAAATTGAAGGAAAAAGAAAAAGATGAAAATATACCTTAAATTGGGATTTTGGATAAATAGAGGAAAATCCTTGCACAAGATTGTTGAAGCTTGCTTAGACTTGTGTTTAAGAGAAAACCCCCTCAAGATTTGGTGAAAAACAAAGAGGTTTAGAGGGTTTTTATAGGGAAAAATCGATTCTAGGGTTTTTAGGGTTTGGGAGAGTTTTAATTAAAGCATAACTTTATCATTAAAAGCCCTTTTTAAAGCAGTCCGCGAACCCGTTTCGGAACGGTGTCGACCGTTTCGAAACGCGGGCACGAAAGTTTGACCGATTTTTCAACTCCAGCTGACCGTTTCGATACGGGTTTGACCGTATCGAATCCTCGTTGACTCGTATCGAAACTTGTTTCGATACACCCCTTGGCAGTAGCCAAAACGTTTCGAAACCCTTGGAAGGCGTTTTGAAACGCCCTTCTCTCAGATAAAAATTTAAAGCATCCGTATTGAAACCGGTGGACCCGTTTCGATACACTTGGGCCTGGAAGTGCAGATGAGGCTCTAAAAGTGCAGAAAAATGAATTTTTCTAAGGCCTAACTTGCATGAATGACATGAATGAGCAGGAAAAACATATGCAAACATAAACATACTCCCCCTAGCTATAGGCATGGATGAAATTAGGAGTAAAAACACATAAACATGGCATTTCACAAGATCAAGCAATTTTAAGCACAAAAGAGGTCCTAAAAGGTCAAGATAGGCTAGCTAGACCTAACTCTCTCCTAAGGGACCAAAAACGCTCTTTGTCTAAAGGTTTTGTAAATATGTCCGCTAATTGATTTAAGGTGTCAACATACTCTATAACCACATCTTCTTTAAGGACATGATCTCTAATGAAATGATGCCTTATTTATATGTGTTTGGTTCTAGAGTGTTGGATGGGATTTTTTGTCAAACATATAGCACTAGTGTCATCACATTTAAGGGGTATGGTTTCAACTTTAATACCATAATCTAAGAGTTGTTGCTTCATCCAAATGACTTGAGCACAACAACTCCCTAAGGATATGTACTCGACTTCGGTGGTAGATAAGGCTACACTATTTTGTTTCTTAGAGAACCAAAATATGAGCATACTACCTAGGAATTGACAAGTTCCCGAAGTACTCTTCCTATCGATTTTGCATCCCCCATAATCCACATCCGAATAAGCATGAAGGTTGAAGGTGGAGTCTCTAGGGTACCAAAGACCTAAGCAAGGAGTATCTCTAAGGTACCTAAAGATTCTCTTAACGGTTATAAGGTGAGACTCTCTAGGACTAGCTTGAAACCTAGCACACAAGCAAACACTAAACAATATATTCGGTTTACTTGTGGTAAGGTAAAGCAATGATCCAATCATAGAACGGTAAAACTTAGAGTCGACACACTTACCTCCTTCATCTTTGTCAAGCTTTGTAGATGAGCTCATAGGTGTGGCTTGAGGCTTTACATTCTCCAAGCCAAACTTCTTGAGCATATCCTTTATGTACTTTGCTTGATTGATGAAGGTGTCATCCTTCTTTTGCTTGATTTGGAGTCCCAAAAAGAATGAGAGCTCCCCCATCATGCTCATCTCAGATTCACCTTGCATTAGCTTAGCAAACTCTTTGCAATGACATTCGTTAGTAGAACCAAAAATAATATCATCAACATAAATTTGTACTACTAAGATGTCATTTTTATACTTTTTATAAAAAAGTGTAGTGTCCACCTTGCCTTTTTCAAAAACCTTTTTAATTAAAAAGTTTGAAAGCCTTTCATACCAAGCTCTAGGAGCTTGTTTTAAACCATAAAGAGCTTTAGTGAGTTTGAAAACATGATTTGGAAATTTTGAGTGTTCAAAACCCGGTGGTTGTTCCACATACACTTCTTCATTTATAAAACCATTTAAAAACGCGCTTTTAACATCCATTTGAAAAAGTTTTAAATCATGATAACATGCATATGCAAGCAACATACTAATGGCTTCCATTCTAGCTACGGGTGCATAGGTTTCATCAAAATCTATTCCCTCTTCTTGAGTGTAACCCTGTGCTACTAGTCTAGCTTTATTTCTCACAATGTTACCACTCTCATCTAACTTGTTCCTAAAGACCCATTTAGTTCCTATGGTAGATTGATTACTAGGCCTATCAACTAATGTCCAAACGTTACTTCTCTCAAATTGATTTAACTCTTCTTGTATAGCCATAATCCAAAATCATCTTTCAATGCTTCTTTTATATTCTTAGGCTCTATGCATGAGATAAATGCAACATGATTCATTAATCTAAGAGAAGATCGAGTGGTTACCCCCTTGGATGGATCACCCAAGATTTCACCATCTTTGACATAGTTGAACTCCCTTGGGTAGCTCACTTCCTTTTCCTCGAGAGCCAAGTCCTTCAAAGCTTCAAGAGGTGGATCTTGTGTGTCCTCTTCTTTTGTTGGAATCTCATCCTCCTTTGAAGTTTGTCCTCCATCAAAGGCATTTATGATTCCTACATCATCATCATCACAAGAATCCTTCATTGGAAGGAGGTTATCATTGAATACAACATATATAGATTCTTCTACTACTAAAGTTCTCTTGTTAAATACTCGATAGGCTTTAGAGGTTAAAGAGTATCCTATGAAAATAGCTTCATCACTTTTTGCATCAAATTTACCTAAGTTGTCTTTTCCATTATTTAAAACAAAACACTTGCAACCAAAATGGTGAAAATAGCTAATGTTAGGCTTTTTAGATTTTAAAATCTCATAAGGTGTTTTCTTTAAAATTGGCCTAATCATTACTCGGTTAACAATATAGCAAGCGATGTTTGTGGCTTTCGCCCAAAAATATTTAGGTAAATTATTTTCACAAAGCATGGTTCTAGCCATTTCTTGCAAAGTTCTATTTTTCCTCTCAACTACCCCATTTTGTTGAGGAGTTCGAGGAGCCGAAAAATTGTGGCTAATACCATTTTCATTCAAAAAATCTTCAAACCCTAAATTTTGAAACTCAGTTCCATGATCACTTCTAATATGTGAAATTCTAAGTTCAAGATCATTTTGGGTTAGTTTTGAAAATGTGATGAATTTTTCTAAAGCCTCATCTTTAGTACTTAAAAATAGAACCCAAGTAAATCTAGAGAAATCATCAACAAGTACAAATGCATAAGATTTACCACCCAAGCTCATAGTCCTAATTGACCCAAATAAATCCATATGGATAAGTTGTAAACATCTACTTGTAGAAACATCATTAATGGACTTAAAGGATGACTTATGTTGTTTACCCTTAGAGCATGCATCGCAAATTTTATCGTTTGAGAACTTAATCTTGGGTAAACCTCTAACTAGATCAAGGGAAACTAGTTTTTCTAAAACACTAATGCTAGCATGTCCTAGTTTCCTATGCCACAACCATGCATCATTTTCATTTTGTGCTACCAAACATGCATGAGATGTATTTATGTCATCTAGATGCACCATGTATATGTTACCTATGCGATGACCTATGAGCATAATATTATTAGATTTAATGTCAACAATTTTGCACCCATTTTTATCAAATAAAACATTAAATCCTTTATCAAACAATTGACTTACGCTCAACAAGTTGTGTTTAAGACCATCGACATACAAGACATTTTCAATAAGAATAGTAGAGTGATTACCTATGGAGCCAATACCTTTAATGTGGCCTTTGGAGTTGTCACCAAATGTCACCACTCCTCCACTTTTTGGCTTTAGATCCATGAATCTACTCTTGTCTCCGGTCATATGCCTTGAGCATCCACTATCAAGGTACCATGAGTTTTGACTTTGTGCTTTGGCCTTGTAGCAATGCTCCCCTACAAACAAAGATATTAAGCTTTTGTTTTTGGTACCCAAATCATTTTGGGTCCACGAGTGTTAGCTTTCATTAACTTGGCTCCCTTAGGAATCCAAGGTGACATAGCAACAATATTATTAGATTTTACAAGTTCCTTAGGAACCCATACACTTCTAATCCTTTTAGTTCTTCTATGTCTAGGAAGACTACCTTGTTTGTAGTTATTAGTCCTTTTCTTAAGTTGGTTTGTTTTAGAAGATTCACCTATTTCATGCTTCACACTACCAACATTTTTAAAGGACTCCTTGAGCTTGTTAAGCTCATCTAACACCTTTTGGTGTTCACTATTACATTGAGATAAAAGATTATTAAGGTCAACATTTTCATCTTGGAAGAATTTTAGCTCATCTTTCAACCCTAAAATGTTTTTCTCAAATTTTAAATTAGCTTGAGAAAGTGAGTCATTTTTATCATTTAATTCCGAAATAATTTTCTTATTCCTAATGACCGACTCTTTGTATTTCTCAACTAATTCATCATAGACCTCTTGCAACTCATCATATGCATAATTTAATTCATCATATGTAAAATCAAAAGATGATGAGTTAGAGGTTACCATAGAGGAATCTTCCTCAAGTGCAATGAGGCAAAGGTTGGCCACTTCTTGTTCGTCATCCTCCGATGACTCCTCATCACTCCAAGTAGCAAGCTTGGCTTTGAGCTTCTTCTTCTTCTCAAAGCCCTTCTTCTTGAGTTGAGGGCACTCCGAACGTATGTGGCCGAGTTTATTGCACTCGAAGCAAATGATTTGATCCCTTGCTTCTTCTTTGTTTTTACCTTTGAAGTCCATCTTCCTTTGAATTTTTCTTCCCCGGTTGGACCTCATAAAGCGTGAGAATCGTTTGGCTATCATAGCCAATTCTTCTAGCTCATCCTCCTCACTAGAAGAGCTCTCCTCAAGTAATGAAGCTTTGAGAGCTATTCCCATCTTCTTCTTCTTTTCCACCTCTAGCTTTTCTACTCTCTTCTCTTCATTCTTCTTCTCTTCATCCCTTCCTTGCTTCATAATCTCATGAGTAAGGAGAGAACCCACTAGCTCATCAAGCTTTAAAGTCTTCAAATTTTTAGCTTCTATGATGGCGGTTCTCTTCCCATCCCAAGATTCGGGAAGTGAGTAGAGTAGCTTCCGGACAAGCTTGTCTTCCGGTATTGTCTCTCCAAATCCTTTGAACCCATTGAATATGGTGGAGAAACGATCAAACATCTTGGACATCGTCTCATCGGGCTCCATCTTGAAATTTTCATAACTAAGATTGAGGATTCCAATCTTAGTTTCCTTGACATCATTTGTTCCCTCATAGGTAGTCTCAAGAGTGTCCCACACCTCTTTGGCACTCTCAATGGATGATACTTTGGAGTAGATGTCCGGACCGAAAGAACAAAAAAGCATGTGGAGAGCTTTGTCATTTATTTGGATCTTCTTCCTTTCTTCTTCACTCATCTCCACCTTTTTCTTCAAAACCATCTTCCCTTCACTATCTTGCTTCAATGGAATGTAAGGGTCATCTTCAATCACATCCCAAACCAAGTAGTCATTGGACTTGAAGAAGAGACGCATTCTATTCTTCCAAAACGGATAGTTGTCACCATTGAAGAAGGGTGGTTTTGTAGTGGATTGAGACTTATACATGCTCGAACCGGAGGTAGAAGTCATCTCTTGATTTTTGGATGATCACACTCTTCCTAGGAACTCCTCTTGTGGTTGTTAATCCTCAAAGAGGTAGGCTCTGATACCAATTGTTGAGTGGATCGAATGATCGAAATGAACCAAGAGGGGGTGAATTGGATTTTTAAAGTTCTTGGTGGTGGAAATTGCAAATTAAAAAGGTAGACAAGGAATTTTAGAGTGGTTCAAGTTCCAAATGAACTCTACATCCACTACCTTAGCTTCACTAAGGATTTGCAACAATTCCACTAATTGCTCTTCCCCTTTTCTAGGCAAAGGAGGTAACCCTTACATTTTTCGGTCAAATTTTCTACCCATAATTTGACTCAATCCTCACACAATTGAAACAAAGAATTTGTTGGCTAAACAAGTATCTCTCAATACATAAACTAGCCCAATTACAAGCACTCAACCCAATTGAAATGATAAGAATGAAAAATACAATTGGGGTTATAAGACAATAATGGGATTTAGGCACAAATGCTTGGATTTGATGTTTGGATGTTTGCTTTAGGATCAATAGTTGTTGCTGGAGCTTTTAGAGGTCCCTTTTATACCTTCTCATTGAATTCTAGCCGTTGTGGTTGTTGCATTCATCAATAGAGCCGTTGGGGGTGTTATCTCCCCTCCATAAATGCAGTCTGCAACCAACTGTTTCGAAACGCCCGACCCTGTTTCGAAACAAACCAAAATAGAAAGAGTCGTTGGGGTGCATTAAAGAGCCCGTATCAAAACGATCAGACCTGTTTCGATACGCTAAGAGCCGTTTCGAAACTTGTTTCGAAACATTTTGCCACTGTCAAGGGTCGTATCGAAACGGCTTGAGATCGTTTCGATACGCCTTAACGGTTTGTTAAAAATCAGTTAAAAACATTCAACAGTCATATTTTTCAAATCAATTTAAGAACCGTTTTGAAACACTGGATGTCGTTTCGATACGGTGTCTCTTTGTTCTAAAGCCGTTTCGAAACTTGTTTCGAAACACGGGTTGGCAGTGTTGAAATCGTTTCGATACTCGTTTCGAAACATGTACTCACAGTTTCAAAACTGTTTCGAAACGCCTTAGGCCGTTTCGAAACGGTGACTCGAAATTCACCGTTTTGGCTTTAAGAACACTTAGAAAATATTTGATAAACTAAGTTTTTAACTTAAGCATATTCTTCAAAACATATAGGGATGTTTTAGGACTTAAAAATTCGTTTTCACATTTTCAATTTAGTCCTTAGGTTCTTTAGTTATATCAAAATTAAAATATCGGTTTCACACTTTCAATACAAGTACTTGAATCTTGACATCAAGTTTATCTCGACCTGAAGATCGAGCATTTTTATATATTTCTTTTTGTCTATGAATAGACATAAGCTGAAAGAATCTTAAAGAAGATTAAATATGAATATAACATATCTATTGAGTATTCCAATAGTTGTAAGATTGTTAGATGTGAATAAAGATAATTATATCTTTTCTTGGTTTTGAAGCACCATATATTAGTTGGTCAAGCAATATCCATGGATATACAAAGATCATTACATTTAGATCTTCAAACATTCGTTGATGCCTCCTCAAATGTCGTAGAAATAATTGTTATGCACGAGGCAAGCCAAAAATGTGTTTGGCTAAGACCATTGACCTAACATATCCAAAAGATATGTGGATTTACTTTTACAAGATATGACAAAAGCTATCTTGTGTGAAGATAATGCAAGATGTATATCTCAGTTTGAAAGTGGATACATCATGAAACATATTACTCCAAAATTTAATCCCTCACGATCTTTAGAAAAAGTAATATTCAAGATTGAATTATGAAGATTCAAAGATCTTATGTGATGTTTTCATGAGGGAGAGTAAATACGCGTTGCACTCTTTTTCCCTTAACCGAGGTTTTGTCCCAATGGGTTTTCCTGGTAATGTTTTTAATGAGGCAACATGTTATGCGTATTAAAGATGTGTGTACTCTTTTTCCTTCACTAATGAATTTTTTTTCCCACTGAGTTTTTATCTTAGTAAGGTTTTAACGAGGCACATTATCTTCATAGACATCCAAGGGGGAGTGTTATGAATATTTATTTATGTGGATGTCTATCATGATTAGAACTTTATCTAAGGAGTTTGATTTATTTATTATTAGGAATATTATCTCTATTAATTAGAGTTTAATGTATTATGTACTTCTTATGCCTATAAATAGATGATTCATTGAAGGCATTGTATACACAAGTCTATATTTGAGAATAATACAAATCTCTCTCTTTGTCTCATGTCTTTGTTCTTCCATTCTTGTTCTTTGTTCTTATTATTGTTCTTTGTTAGTGAATACAAAAACTTTTAGGTGGTTCAACTTTAGTTTTCCACCACGATTTTTCCCTTCAAATTCACTGATTTTATGAACCTTTAAAAACAAGGTCTAGTTTTACAACTCCCTTAATATTTGTACTCAAATCCTAAGACACAAACCCTATCAAAAGAGCAAACAGAAAAACAATCCTCACAGCCCACAGGTTTAGAATGTTTGTAATTAAATCACACAAAAATAAAAACGCTTGAGTTAAGAAAATAAAATGAATGCTCACAAGTATTTACGGGAAGATACAATGAAAAATATGAACAATTTAAACACAAATGTAAATATTAGCTCTTAAATCACGGTTAACACCATCACATACTGCAGCAGCATCCTCAAGACGAACCACCCCTGGATATTCGCCCATAACCAACCCGAATCAGGTTTGTTTCAGTGGACATTCATAGATAAATCCTTGGGTACATTATGCTTATTACTCAAGGCAGTGAGATTTAAATTTTTGCAAATCAGCAATCATGCAAGCGCATTCAGCCAACACTACCCCAATGATCCGAACTAACAAATAATTCATGTACCCAGTCAAGAAGGTTCAGAGAGAAAGAGTCCATGTGATGTTGATTGGGAATAATTTTTCACCAAGAAATTTGATTTTAAAAGATTATCACAATTATTTATCCAAAAAACGACCATTTTTAATGGGCTGAAGTATAAAATTATTAACTTCTCTTTTATTCAGAAATTATTTAAATTAATTTTTTTAATATAACATTACGAAGCATATTTGAAGGATGTATATATTAATTTTTTATTATATAAAAGATATTGTATTCTCATAACGAGATTTAAACTCACACAAGATGAGACAATATGAGCATCCTCAATCACTAGACCAATTAATGGATCTTTATGAAATTATCTTTTTAATATAATTTTATCAGTTATTAACTTTTGATATATATATATATATATATCAATTTCTTATTTATAAAATTTTCTTCTTAATATATTTTTATTAATTACTAAATTAATATATATATTATTTCTTATTTATGAAATTATTTTAAATTCTATTAATTATTTAAATTTAAGTTCTTTAGAGAAATTTTTTGTAATTGTCAATGACAAAAAAGTCTTTACAACTCCTATATCAAATTTTGTATCCCAAAACATTCATGTAAGGAACTTTTTTCGATTTGGGAGGTTTTACTCCAATCTATTGTCAGGGATGTATCGGAGATTTTACGAGGACCTGAACGAAAACTAATAATAGACCATTATATAACAAGACTTACGAAAGCATATCTCATTACGAATAGAAATCCTATGCCCCTTTTTGATGCCCATATTTTTGTCCCAATAGTAAAAAAAATATTAAGTTTAGGGTTATGATTTAAGGTATTGATGAAGAGTTTAGGATTTAGAATTTAAGATTAGAGCATAGAATTCATTTTTTTAGTGTTGGGCATAGAAAGGGGCACTAAAAGGGGTAAGAGATTTTTATTCATCTCATTACTTTAAACAATTAATTTAATATTTTTAAACACATTGTTTTGATTGTTAAATTTATTTATTTAGGAAAGAGATTTAAATTTTTACCATTAGATTAATTTATTTATTTAATAAATTAAAAAAATAAGAATTATTCCCTCAGTATTATTAATTTTGTCTCATTATAACTTTTTAAAAGTCAATTTTAAAATTTTTACCTTGATTATTTTAAATATTTTAAACAACTAAATTTTATAAAATATATATTTTAAAACTACTTGATTAAAGGTTTATAAAATATATATTTTTTCATATTTTTATCAATAATAAAATTTAAATAATAATGAGTCAAAGTAAAAAAAATGACAAAAAATCAATAAGGGACAAATTTAATGGGACAAAGAGAGTAAATAATATGGACAATTAAAATTCAGGGGCCCTAGGCTAGTTGGGGGCCTTGATCGGTCGCTCAGGGTGCTTCCCTGTAAAACCTAATTTGATTTTGATATAACAAATTTGCCTAAGGACTTATTTGCAAATATAAATAATTTTTTTAGTATTTCAAAGTCTTACAAAATTGACAAGCATTTGAACCAAAGCTGATTTTAAGTGAAAATGTTCAAACCAAACAATTTGTTCTAAGTATTTTCAAGCCAAATTAAATAGTTAAGCTAAGGCGTATCGATACGCTCTACTCGCATCGATACCGTTTTACGTTACTGGAATTTCAATCGCCTAAAAGTGTAACGATATTGTTAACCTCGTATCTATATGATTTTTGAATTGTGCATAGTGTACTGATACGGTTGTCCCCATATCGATACGATTTAGTTTGATTCGATAAATCTTTACATTTAATAATACAGTCGTTGCTTGTCAATTATGAAATCAACAAATTTTCAAACGGTCGTTGGACCGTATCGATACGCCCTTATAGCGTATCGATACACTTTTTGCTTATCTTTCACTTAGATTTCCAGTGAGCAAAATTCGTATCGATACGGTCTTTGAGTATCAATACTCCCCTCTTAAATGTACACAACGACTCTTTTTTTGAGACATGTATCGATACGACTGTTCATGTACCAATATGGTAGGTTACAGAAGTGCATTTATTGCGGGAAAAATAGAGTCCAACGACTCTATTGATGATCTCAACCACCAGAACGACTAGAAATCAATGCAATGGTATAAAAGCAAGCCTCAAAAGCCACAACAACAACTATTTTGAACCTATTTACAACAATCCAAGCATATATCCAAACCCTTGAGCATAAAGAGTCAAATTTTTGTAACCCCCACTTGTATAATTTTTCATTGTATCATTTTCTTTTAAGTTTGGGGAGTGATTACTTGTAATTGGGTAATATATCAACCTTGTGAGAAGTATTTTTTTTAGATTGTCATTCCTTCTTTGTATTGAGAGAGTCTTAGTTAATCTTTGGGTAGAAATATTAACTGATTTGTAAAGGTTACTTCCTAAGCCTAGAAAAGGGGACAAATATCTAGTGAATATTGTTCAAAATCCTTAGTGGGAGCTAAGGTAGGGGATGTAGAGTTTGTTCAAAGCTTGAACCACTATAAATTGCTTTGTCTTTAATTTTCACATTTTCAATTTGCTCACTTCCACTTTAAAAAGCCAATTCACCCCCTCTTGGCCAATTTCGATTTGATTGATCCACTCAATAGTTGGTATCAGAGCCTAACTCTTTGAGGGACTCATATTTACAAGAGGAGATCCTAGAAGAATATCAATCGACCACAAATCAAGCCATGACGTCTACCTCTGGCCAAAACCTCTTCAAGTCACAATCGATCACCAAGTCGCCTTATTTCAATGGGGATAACTATCCTTATTGGAAGAATAGAATGAAGCTCTTCATCAAGTCAAATGACTACATCATTTGGGATGTGGTGGAAGATAGAACAACCATTCCTATGAAGAGAGATGAGGAAGGAAGGCTCATTCCGAAGACAAGAGCGAAGATGACCGATGAAGATCGTATGATGCTTCAAGTGAATGACAAGGCTCTTCACATTCGAAAGCTTCTTTACTCTCTTTTCGAATCATGGGATGGAGGAGAGAACCACAATAATCGAGGCCAAGAATTTGAAGACATTGAAGCTCGATGAGTTGGTGGGATCTCTCCTTACTCATGAGATCATGAAGCAAGGAAGGGAAGAAGAAAAGAAGAAAGAAGAGTGGAGAAGCAAGAGGTAGAAAATAAGAAATAAGGAATTTCTCTCAAGGCTTCTCAAGAGGAAAACAATTCTAGCGAGGATGATTTGAGGAATTGGCTATGATAGCCAAGAGACTCTCTCGGTTCATGAAGTCTAACCGAGGAAGAAAGTTTCAAAGAAGAAGAGTCTTCTATAACAAGAACAAAAAATAGGAGAATGATCAACTCATTTGTTATGAGTGCAAGAAGCTGGGGTACATAAGATCAGATTGCCCTAAACTCAAGAAGAATGGCTTCAATAAGAAGAAAAAGCTCAAAGCCCACATTGCTTTGAACATGGGCAATTTTTGGAAAAAGCTCAAAGCCTAGAAAATGGGTTTATCAAGAAATCCCGGAATTTGGAAAATGGGTAATTTTTGGTTAGGGGATATTTGGGTTTTTGGCTTGGAAATGGCGGGGAAGGATTTCTAATGGTTTGATGGTGTTGGGTTGTTGTTTTTGGAGTATTTGAACATGTTTTGGATAATAAATTGATGAAGTTATGGGTGACTTGTGGTTAGAGTAAAAATGAGGATGGTTTCGGTTAGTTTCAGATAGAAATCGGAAGGTTTTGAAGATTTCTCAAGTTTCTTCATTTTTGGGTAAAATGGGTTTTGAAGGGGTTTAAGCAAATGTTATAAAAATAGTGGTTTGGGTGAGTTGTAAATCATATTTTGTATGTAAAATGGTTTTAAAATAATGGGTTTATCAAGAAATCTCGGAATTTGGAAAATGGGTAATTTTTGGTTAGGGGATATTTGGGTTTTTGGCTTGGAAATGGCGGGGAAGGATTTATAATGGTTTGATGGTGTTGGGTTGTTATTTTTGGAGTATTTAAACATGTTTTGGATGATAAATTGATGAAGTTATGGGTGACTTGAGGTTAGAGTAGAAATGAGGATGGTTTTGGTTAGTTTCAGATAGAAATCGAAAACTTGTTGTTGCCGGATTTTGACGGGATTGATTTCAGTGGGTTTGATTATTGAAAGGTGTATTAATTCCTTGTTTTAATTTGGGTAGAAGTAGCAGATAAGGATTTAGGTTCTTTGGACGCTACACCGGGAGTTGAGGAAGCTTGAAGGAGGACCATTAACTTGTTTTGGTATTGTGCTGGTGAGTGGTAACGCTTTGAAGCTTTAAAATGGTTCAAAGAGATTTTCTTAGGGTTTGGGTAGAGCCTTAGAAGCCAACCTAAACCCAAGT
Source organism: Hibiscus trionum (assembly GCA_030270665.1). NCBI lineage: Eukaryota > Viridiplantae > Streptophyta > Magnoliopsida > Malvales > Malvaceae > Hibiscus > Hibiscus trionum. Next base: position 54,046,496 of record BSYR01000008.1, read on the forward strand.
GTAAGCTTGTCTATTTTGCCTTGTTTCGTTGCTTGATGGTGTATGTGTGTTTATACGTGTTGTTGTATGAAATACGGATTGTGTTTACCTCCTTTTTAATGATAGTTATGTTGTCGTAGTTGTTGTCAAAGCCTTACGTGATGGTTAGTGGAAAGTGTGTTGTTGAATACGGTGATGTGTAGTCCCACCAGAAGTGACTAGTAGATGAGTACGGTGATGTGTAGTCCCACCGGAAATATGCTAGTTATTGTGAACGATGATGTGTAGTCCCACCGGGAATGTTTGTGCATGTGTATACCATGGCGTTGTCTTATGCTTTCGGTTTATCGTATTTTCTTTCTAAATGATTTTGTCTTTAAACTAAACACATGCTTTGAATGACATTGTTGTTGTTTTGATTTTGAGCTCCGCTCACTAAGCTTTTAAGCTTACGATCTCTTTTCCAACAATGCAGATAGTTAGTGGCTACGAGAGGCAAGTGGGGCAAAGGAGGAACCTTGGAGTTCTTTTGCTATCTCAAGTATGGTTTTAAAGGTTGTAATAATTCTTAGGCAATGGAAATGCTAGACTTTTGTGTTGGGGAGTTGGTGTCTAAACTCCTATGTTTTTTTTATTTTTGTTACCATGTTTAAAGTGTTGAAGTATGATTTGGTTTGACTTTTGACCCTTTGAGAATGTTAAGCATGTTTGGTTGTTTTTTTGTTAAATCTTGTGTAACACCTGGGTTTGGGGGTCGGGTGAAAATAATATTCAAATATTAAAATAATGTTTTGGGCCTCAGTTTTGCAAAACAAATAAATTATGTTGGACTATTTTCAAAACAAGCCCAAATAGCCATGGATATCTCCTATTTGTAAATGCCTTATTTCATTAAGGGTATTTTGGTCTTTGGCCTTTTTATTTTAAACAAACATTAAAAATTAGCTTTTGGCTCATCTTCTTCCCCTCCCCATTTTCCCATTTTCACGACACAAAGCTCCCCTTCCCCAAGTTACTATTCCATCACATATCTTGCTTGTTGTTGGAGATTTTTCAAAGGTAAGATCATTTTTGACCTGTCCTCATCATTCTCTACAAGCTAGTACCATTATTTTTCATAAAGCTCATGGTTTTTGTATTTTGGTGTTTTGAAAGTTTAGATTAAAAATGTCATCTTTGTTGTCTTTAACTTAAGCCTTTGATTTATTAATGTTACATAAGATGTTTGCAACCTATAAGGTCCAACATACTTGATTTTTTCATAGTTTTATGGTGTTTCCTGAAATTGGGTTTTAGGGAGGTTTTAGAGAGCTTAAATGTTGAGTTTTGGGAGCGTTTGATGTGGGAAAGTGTGGGCTGATGGTTAGGCTACATATAAGGGTTGTTTTGGAAGCTTTTGGGAGTAATTTAAGGGTTGAAAACAATGGTTTTGGGCTGTGCTTCATGGCTGCTCGGGAATGAGGATTTTGGGAGTTGTTCTTAGCTTGAATCATGTGTTTTGTGCTTGAATTATGTTTCAGATTTGCTACTTTGATTGTGGACTGATTTGTGGTTATTTTGACTTGTGTTGGGATGATTAGAAGCAAGGAAATTAGTTGGTGAAGCATCGGGGACAAATCCGGAGAAATTGGAAACTTGAGCTTGGTTTTCGGTTTTCATTTGGGTAGCGACGGTGAGTAGAAATGTCAAACTTTGATTTCTTTTCGAAATGGAACTCTTGGGGGGTTTTGGGTGGGACCTAGATGGTTCACCTAAACCCGAGTGTAAGTTACTACTCCTACATTTTTGTTATGTGTAAATGAATGGCTATATGTTGTGGTATCATGTGCATCTTGAGTTGTTTTACACCGTTTTTGTTGTGTAGTCGTGTTGAAGTTGAGCCTCACGTGATGGTTGTCTTAACTACGGTGATGAGTGGTCCCACTGGTAGTGACTAGTAGTAGAGTAAGGTGATGAGTGGTCACATCGGAAAACTACTAGTCGAACGGTGATGTGTGGTCCCACCGTGTGTATGTTGGTTGTGCATGTGCAAGCCATGTATAGTCTTGTTGTGATAATCATTCATGCATTCATTGATTTATTTTCAATTATGAAAAGTGTTTTGAAAACTGCATGCTTGTTGAATTATAGACCTTCTCTCACTAAGCTAGTTAGCTTACGCTTTCCTTTATTTCCAACATGCAGATCGTTAGAGTTCGGGAGGCAAGTGGGCAAGGGAGGAGCTTTTGGATTTCTCAGTTAGCTCAAGTATGATTTACGTACTTGTAATAATGCCTAGACGATGGGGGTGTAGACTTGTTTGGAGTTGGTGTCAAACTCCTTAGTTTGATTTTGAGTATATATGAGCATGTTGAATTGTTGATGCTATGTTGACCATGTCTATGCCTTTATGTTGTGGATTGTAGACCATGTATGGCTTGACGCCTCTATGCCTTGTGTTTGAATTCCTTTTCCCTTTCTATGAATGCTATGTGTGTTTGTCTAAGGCATGTTATGCTAAATGCTATGTATGAATTCTTATGTTGAATGTTGATCTTTGAATGTATGGCTCTTACATGTTGTTGAGTGCTAAGCATGTTTATATAGGGTGCCTTACATCTAGAATTGATGTATGTTGGTTGCTGGAGGTTTTAGTTGTGTTTTGGGACAGCCTTGTGCCATAAACCAGCTAAACCAGTCTGCTCGCAGAGGGCGTATCGAAACGGCTGGTCCCGTTTCGATACGGTCCCTTGTTTCAGGCCAGGCATTTCGATACGCAAAGGGGACGTTTCAGTACGATTTTGCTACTGGAAATCTGAGAATTTGCCGATAAATTGAAGTATCGAAACGGGCCTTGGCGTTTCAGAACGGTCTTCGTGTCGTTGACCATGAGAAGTTGACCGTTGAGGGTGTTTCGGAACGGTTGACCATCGTTTCGATACGGTTTCCTCGTGTTGACTTGGGCCTGTTGACTTAGTCAAGGCGTTTCGATACACTCCTTGGGTGTTTCGAAATGGCCAGCTTTTTAAGCTAAAATTGACTGTTTTTGGTAGGCTGTTTGGTTTGATCGCCTCGTTTGTTGCTTCCGTTGTTGTCTTTTCACATAGGATTAATTTAATCCATCTAGACAAAATATAATTAAAGAAATTTTCTAGGGTTGCTAACCGAAGGGGAGCCTTAGCGGGTTTCACTTCGGTTTTCCCCATGTAGCCTACTCGGACCGGTCAGTCGTCCAGACCGGGACGAGGGGGTTACATTTGGTGGTATCAGAGCCTGAGATTTCCGAGACCTCGGGCAGGTAAGTGAGGTAATTTGGGTTGTTATGCGTTGCTATGCCTCGATTAGTGATATTAGCATGTATTGCATGAAGTTGCTTGCTAGTACGGTGTCTGAAAGCATGTTTCAGTGGCTTTTTCTGGTTGGGTTAAGGGCTAGTCAAATGTCCCCATTGTTAGGTGTTGTTGTCAAAAAGGAAAATTGTTTTGGTTTAACGAGCTTGAGAACCGGAGTCGTTGCCCATTTGCTAACCTAACGTTTTCCTTGTTTGTTGTGTGTTTGATGTTTTAGATCTTATTTTGCTATGGTGAGACCAAGGGGGTGACCTAGAGCGGGTGACCAGGCACCCGGAGGTGAGCCTCCTGTTCCTCATGCTCCCGGTGGTAATGGAGTGGGTGGTGAAGGTGACGTGCCTCAGGCTGGTACGCAGGTCGGAGGTGATGGTAATGGGCCTCAGACCGGTGCTAATGTTGGAGGTGTTGGGGCTCAGGCGGGTCAGGGTCCAGAGGGCGCGGACATGACCCATCTAATTCAGACTATAGTCGGGGTTTTTCAGACAGCTTTGGCCGGTGCACAAGCTGCAGCACCTCCTCAGGGTGCGGGGACATGATTACCCCTAGAGAGACTTCGTAACTTGGAAGTAGTTGAGTTTCGAAGGTTGACTCCTGAGGGTTCGGAGGGGTGGCTTGAGAGTACTACTCGCATCTTGGGTCAGATGGAGTGTTCAGACACCCGTAAGTTGGGTTGTATTGTCTCCTTGCTTCAGGGGACACTTATACTTGGTGGACCACTGTTACTTCGGGGATGGCCGGAGTAGATATCACGTTGGAGTTCTTCAGAAATGCTTTTAAGAGGAAGTATCTTGGGGTTCGGTATTTGGATGAAAAGAAGAGAGAGTTTATGGCCTTGGTTCAGGGTAACAGGACCGTGACTGAGTACGAGGTCCAATTTCTGAGATTGAGCCAGTATGCACCTGAGTTGGTCCCTAATGAGAGGGAGCGGTGTGAGCGCTTTCGATATGGGTTGAATAGAGATGTGAAGACCTACATGCTTGCCTCTGACTACACTGAGTTCGATGTTTTGGTCTCTAGGGCCAAGGATATTGAGCAGAACTTAGGCTCTAGTGCACGTGCTAGTGGGTCCGATTCCGGAAAGACATGCGAACTGGGATAGAGATCATGCCAAGAGGCATAGGGATAGGAGGTACTAGCCCGATCCGAGACACAGGGGTGGTAACTATGGTCAGGGCCATCAAGGACAAGGAGTTGTTATGCACACACCAGAGACACCATCAGGGCGAGTGTGCGGGTACCTTTGGGCCGTGTTGGAACTGTGGATCTCGAGACCACATGAGGCGTAACTGTCCACACCCGACTAGGGGCGGACCGGCTCCAGCTAGGGGTTTTGAGCATCAAAGAGGCCGTGGGCGCGGTCGTGGAAATTTTCAGCCAAGGAATGAGGGTCAGAGGAACTTAGCTCATATAGTAGCAGTCCAGCCTGAGGGAGGAGGACCGGCTAGGGTGTATGCTCAGCGAGAGGCTGGGAATGACACTGATGTCATTGCAGGTAATTTCTCATTACAGTCTTTGAGTTTGCTTTCTTAGATAGATTCGGGGTCGACACATTCTTATATTTAGGGTTACCATGTGATTGGCTAGAGGTAGGTGTAAATGTTACTAGTTCTTTTGGTGACACAATGGTAGTTAGGAAGGTGTATAGGAGGTGTCCCTTGATGGTTCAGGGCCACGTATTTCCGGTCGATATGATAGAGTTACCCTTCTACAGTTTTGACGTGATTTTGGGCATGGATTGGCTCGTAGAGAATAGGGCTAGGGTTGACTTCGAGACCAAGAGAGTCTCCTTGAGGCTTACCGATGACTTTGAGGTTGTGGTAGTTGGTGAGAACGTTAAGTTCTTGTCCAATTTGGTTTCGGCTTTGGAAGCTCAGAAGTTGTTGAGTTCGGGGTGTCAGGCTTACTTGGCTTATGTAATGAATCCGAATATGAGTGAGGTGAGACCTCAGGACATCAGAACAATATGTAATTTTCCGAGTGTTTTTCCGAAAGAGTTACCGGGTTTGCCTCCCGATAGAGCAATTGAGTTTTCTTTTGAGACGTATTCTGATTCTGCACCAGTGTCGATAGCTCCGTATAGAATGGAACCGAAAGAGTTGAAAGAGTTGAAGACACAGCTTCAGGAGTTGACCGATAGAGGTTTCATTAGGCCTAGTATTTCTCCGTGGGGTGCTCCGGTCTTGTTTGTGAAAAAGAAAGATGGTAGCATGAGGATGTGTATAGATTATATGCAGTTGAATAAGGTGACAGTGAAGAACAAATACCCTTTGCCTAGGATAGATGATTTGCTAGACCAGTTGAGAGGAGCTTCTGTGTTTTCGAAGATTGACTTGAGGTCCGGGTACTATCAGTTGAAGGTAAAAGATGTGGACATACCGAAGATAGCCTTTCGTACACATTATGGGCATTATGAGTTTTTGGTGATTCCTTTTGGGCTGACCATCGCTCCGGCAGCTTTCATGGATATGATGAATCGTGTGTTTCATGAGTTCTTGGACATGTTTGTGGTGGTGTTCATAGACGACATCTTAGTATACTCTAGGACCGAAGAGGAGCATGATGAGCATTTGCGGTTAGTACTTCAGACCCTACTAGAGAATCAGTTGTATGCCAAGCTAAGCAAATGTGACTTTTGGATTAGGGAGGTAGTCTTCCTAGGTCACGTGATCTCGGCTAATGGGATTAGTGTGTATTCCAAGAAGATATGTAACACCCCAATTTTGGGCTTAGAAGTTTAGGGTCTGAACCGGACCGGTCTGATTTTTGGTTCGAATATAAAAGGTGGTTTTAAGGAAAGCCTAGTTCGGGATGCATTAAAAATATGGAAAAATATCTAAAAATCCTCTTTTAATATATATAAGAGAGTGGTGAAATCAATTTTACAAAATAAGGTTTGGAAGTGTGACATTTCGAAATAGTGACTAAAATGTAATTTTTGAAAAGTTCAGTGGTGACTGTTTATTAAGGATTGAAACATTGAATCTTTAAGGAGCTGGTTTACCCAAGGAAGGATTTCTCCAGATTTTTCTTAATTTTAATGACTCATTTAATGTTTAATTAATTAAAAGAAAAGAGGGAAAATCATATTTTAGTTTTCATAACTAACTTTTGTTAAAATTTTCCCATTTCATTTTCTCTCAAAATTCCCTCAGCCAAACACATTTCCACAACAGCTTTTCTTTTGATTTTCACTCTAAATGATGAGGTTTCAATCATCAATTGATTCCTAAGCTTTTCTACATCAAATCCTCTTCATTTGCTCATTGAATTTTCAAGGATTTTGGCTCTAAACAAGGAGAAATCTACATTTAGAGGTAAGGATGTTCTTCTCCTCTAAATATTCAGTTCTTTATTGAAATTCCCAAGTTCTCAATCCTTAAATTAAGTTTTATAAAAGGTTTTGATGATGTGATCTGATTTTGGCTTAAAACTCAAGATTTGGATTTAATCTTGAAGAAATTCGTAATGAATGTTTGGGCTCTGTTTTGAGATGTCTTTTTAATGTATTTTGGATGATTAATGATGTGTAATTGAGGTTTAATCAATGCAATCCCGAATAGGTTGATTTTCCTAAGTTTTTACTTGTGAAAATGGTGGTTTTTGGGGTGATCTTGGTGTTCTGTTATTGCTGGAGGTATAAGGACGAGTTTAGATCCTTTCTGGATGTTAATTGATGTTTAAGAATGTTTAGAAGTGATGGATTTTGGCTGGGTAATGTTGTGGATGAGTTTGGAGGTGATTTTGGTTATGATTGGTAGCCGAAATGTTAGATTTGTTGAGAGCAGCGAGTTTAGGTGTTATGGCTGAAGATTTTAATGCATGATGATGCATTGATCCTCTGCTTTGATGTGTTTAAAACATGGGAGACACATTCGGATCCTAGTGGTGTTGATCCTGAGGCTTGATCGGCGTTTCGGCAAGCTTGCGAAACGGAATTGGTGAGTGAAGTTTGGTTTTCAGCTTTGAAACCAGTGTGTGAAGGTTTTGGGAGCTTAGTTTAAGTCTAAGCAACTTAACTAAGTTCAAGAGTAAGTTTTCGGAGAAACTCTCTCTTTGATGAACCATGAGATGGTTGGATGCAATGTGTTTAATTTGCATGTTTAAATTCTGTTTTGAAAGCATGTTTTAGCATGATTAATGCTGGTTTTGAAAGCCATGTGTTGAAGGATGCTCAAGGTAAGAGGTCCTTGGTTTGACATTGATAAATGTGGTTTTGATGCATGGTAATGCATAATGATTTAATGGCTTTGATTTATGCTTTAAAACAGTGGATTGTTGATGATAATTGATGTATATTGGCAAGTGATGTTTTGGTCTTAAAGTACTTGAATCGGATATAGTTAGCCGGCTATAGGATTGGGTGCACCGAAAACTCCATCCAAGTACACTAACGAGATGTCTAAGATCATAATGGTGGTTAAAATGCCATGCGATGATCTTGTGTTGTGTGTCCCGTGTTCTCGTTAGTGATGTTATACAACTACCGATGAGTGATGTGGAGGGGTTGTAATTGTACCGTTAAACTCCATCACGGGTGTTGAGGGGTTGTGATTGTACCGGTAAACTCCACCTTGTGTTCGGTAGTGTGTATGAAGCGTATGGGACAACGCTTGTAATCTGCGTATCCGATTGTGTTTTATGTTGAAAATGGTTATGGTACCACTTGGAAGCCAATATGACATGTTAATGTTTATGAAGCATGAGATGCTTGTTGTTTATGCATTGTTGCATGAGAATGATTTTTATGAATGAAAATGCCTTATGAAAGGTGTTTTGTAAAGTGCATTATTGTGTTGTTTCTTTAGAGCATGCCTCACTAAGCATTTATGCTTACGCTCTCTTTCTTGAACCAATAATGCAGAGAATTGAAGTGCTTTAAGGGCAGCAAGAAGGCTAAGAATCCAAGGAAAGGCTAAGCTCATGTATGGTGACTATTTTTACAACATTATTAGCTTTTGGTATTTGGCAATGGGAACCTAGGTTGTGTTTTTGGGAGATGTTTTGGACTCCCTGAGTTTGGCATGATGCCTATGATTTTTTGGGATTGTAAATGGCCATTATGTTGCTTTTTTTGGTGATTTGATGCTTGTATGGTTTTCAATATTATGATGCATGCCTATAGATTTGTGGTTTTTCCTAATTGATGCCATGAATGTGTTTTGATGATGCAAATGTGTACCTTATATGTATGATGACTTGTTGGCATGATTAGGAGGTTATAGGGATGTGTTTGAGTGGTTAATTGAATGTTAAACCAGCAAAATCTGCACTTTCTGGGCAGTCCGTATCGGAACGAGCACTACCGTTTTGAAACGGGGGGCTGTAATGGCCTTCGTGTATCGAAACGGGTAGAGGGCGTTTCGAAATAGATTTGCCACTGTCAAGCCCTGTTTCGAAACAGGTCTCGAAACGAACCCGCATTTCGGAGCGGTCAACCCCCGTTCCGAAACAGATGACCGTTGGGCACTGATTTGAATGGTTTAAGGTTTGCAGGTTTTACGTTTTAGTCCTGGATTTTGTATATGCAATTGCTTGAGTTTGAGATGTCCTTTTGAGGTGAAATTTGACAGGGAAGCATGAAATATGACTAATTTCATAATGGTAGCTTTAAAAGCAGTTGAGTACTCTTAATTACCAGAATTTATGTTTTGGTCCCTAATAGTTGTAATTTGTGCAATTGAGTCCCTTATTGCTTTCCGATCGCTGTGCTTTTCAAGTATGTTTTTCTCAAGGCTACGTCTAGGGTTAATATGCATCTAGACAAGATTAAAAAGAAAAAAAAGGGTCGTTAATCAAGGTTGACTTTCGAGTTGACTTTGGTTTTCCCTGTGTAATCTTCGTAGTTCGGGTCAACCGTCTAGGCCGGGCTAAGGGGGTTACATTTGTTGGTATCAGAGACAGGTTCTCGAGTAATTGGGAATGGTTATGTGGGTGATATATGTATGATTGCTTTGTATGCTTTTTAAGTGAAAGTTTGAGGTGTGAGTTGTAAAGTATGTTGCAATTGTGATGCTATGCTATGTTGAAGCATGTTAGAGGGACCCATTGCCATATCAAAACTAATGAAATGATTTGTTTTTGAAAAATGAGCTTGAGTGCTTGGATTACTTACCTTGTTGGGCCTAATTTTGTTTATTGCATTGTGTTAGTGCATTGTTTAGTGAATGGGACCTCGTAGAGAGACGAGGATTAATACGCGAGCTATGGCTCAGAACGAGAATGAGGAGAATGCTGATAATGTAGTGGATTTACCTCCTCCTCCTAGTGGTGGACCACCTGGTGGTGGTGGTGCTGGAGGTGAAGGAGCCGATGTTGGTGCTGGTGCTGGGGTCGCTGGACCTGAACTGGAAAGGGGCAAGCTGCTCCTGATATGACAGATTTGGTACAAGCTATTGCGGGACCCTTTCAGGAGGCAGTAGCTGGAGCTCATGGAGCTGGGCATCAGGGAGATGCTAATGTTAGACTACCTTTGGAACGATTGCGCAGTCTGGGAGGGACTGAGTTCAGAGGTTTGTCTGCTGAAGGTTCCGAGTCTTGGTTGGAAAGTACCAAGAGGATATTGGGACAAATGAACTGCAATGATGTGCAGAAGCTAGGTTGTGTGGTATCGCTGTTACATGATGGTGCACATACTTGGTGGACGACTGCTATCTCTGGAATGAAGGATGTTGATTTGACTTGGACGTTCTTTCTGAACGCGTTCAAGAGGAGGTATCTGGGTGTACGATACCTGGATGAAAAGAAAAGAGAGTTCATGTCTCTGACACAAGGAAGTATGACGGTAGTTGAGTACGAGATCCAGTTTGTCCGTCTCAGTCAGTATGCACCTAAGATTGTCCCTGATGAGTGGGAGAGGTGTGAGCGTTTCCGTTATGGTTTGGTGACGGATGTAAAGACCTATATGCTTGCGGCTGAGTACACTGATTTTGATGTACTGGTTAGTAGGGCGAAGGATATTGAGCAGAACCTGGGATTGTCTTCCAGGAGTGCTGGTTCTGGCTTGGGCAAGCGAGCTGTTGAGTATAGTTCCGGTGGAGGACGGAACAAGAGAGGACGAGATAAGAGGTATCAGTCTTCTGCTAGGCGTGGTGGTGGAGGTCATGGTGCTCCTGTTCAGGGAGACATGGCAAGAGCTGATCAGAACACATGCTGAGCGTGTGGATCGCGTGGCCATTTGAGGCGTGATTGTCCTCGAGCAGTGAGGGAGGTTTAGGCTCCTGTTGTTGTAGCTGGTAATTCGTGCTGGAATTGTGGTTCGGCAGACCACATGAGGAGGGAGTGTCCTTTGTTGGCCGGTGGTGGTCAGAGACGTGCTCCTGGAGTTGTTGCACCACAGAGAGGTCGTGGGCGCGGCCGTGGTAACTTCCAGCGTAGAGAGGATGGTGGAAGGAATGTGGCGCATGTGGTGGTTGTCCAACCTGAGGGTGGTGGCCAGGCTCGAGTGTATGCGCAGCGGGAAGGGAGGAATGACACGGATGTGATCGCAGGTACCTTCACTTTGCAATCCTTGTCATTACTTTCCTTGATTGATTCTGGATCTACACACTCATACATATTACGTGAACATGCTCAATTGCTTGGTTTGCCTGTTGAGTCTTTGGATGTTGGTATGCGTGTAACTAGTTCCTTTGGTGAGACCGTTGTGACACGAAAGTTATATAGAAGATGTCCCTTGGTTGTTCAAGATCATGTTTTTCATGTTGATCTTATGGAATTGCCTTTCTATGGTTTTGATGTAATCTTTGGTATGGATTGGCTTGTTGAACATCGAGTTGTGGTGGATTTTGATAACAAGCAAGTTTCGTTAAAGCTTGCAGATGATTATGAGGTAGTGGTGGTTGGTGAGAATGCGAAGTTTCTTGCCAATGTGGTGTCTACATTGGAGGCGAGCCGGATGTTGAGGCAAGGTTGTGAAGCCTACCTAGCCTTTGTGATGAATCCTAGCTCTAAGGAGTTGCGAGTGCAAGATATCAAGACTGTGCGAGAGTTTCCTGGTGTGTTTCCGGAGGAGTTGCCTGGGTTGCCTCCTAACCGAGAGGTGGAGTTTGGGATTGAGTTGTATGAGAATACAACTCCAGTTTCCATTACTCCTTAACGAATGGCACCTAAGGAGTTGAAAGAGCTGAAGACTCAACTTCAGGAATTGCTTGATCGTGGTTTCATTCGGCCGAGTGTGTCACCTTGGGGTGCACCGGTCTTGTTTGTGAAGAAAAAGGATGGCACTATGAGAATGTGCATCGATTACCATCAGCTGAACAAGTTGACTATCAAGAATCGGTATCCATTGCCGAGGATTGATGATCTTTTTGATCAATTTCGGGGAGCGGCTGTGTTCTCTAAGATTGACTTAAGGTCAGGGTACTACCAGTTGAAGGTGAAGGATGTGGATGTGCCAAAGACAACCTTCAAAACGAGGTATGGGCATTATGAGTTCCTAGTGATGCCGTTTGGTTTGACGAATGCTCCTGCAGCTTTCATGGACATGATGAATAGAGTGTTCCATGAATATTTGGACAAGTTTGTTGTGGTGTTCATTGATGATATCCTTGTGTACTCTCGTACTGAGGAGGAGCATGAGGGGAATTTGAGGATTGTGTTGCAAGCTTTGTTGGAGAATTAGCTTTATGCTAAGTAAAGCAAGTGTGAGTTCTGGCTCAGGGAGGTTGTGTTCCTTGGTCATGTGGTTTCTACTGAGGGGATTCGTGTTGATCCTCAAAAGGTTGAGGCAGTGATGAATTGGAAGCCTCCTAAGCCTGTTCATGAAGTTTGTAGTTTCCTTGGTTTGGCGGGATACTACCGGAGGTTCGTGGATGGATTCTCAAAGATTGCCGCACCTTTGACGAAGTTGTTGCAGAAGGATGTTAAGTATGAGTGGACGGAAGCGAGACAGCAGGCTTTTGAAAAGCTTAAGGCAGCTTTGACGCAAGCTCCTATCTTGGTTCAACCTGAATCAGGGAAAGAGTTTGTGGTGTATAGTGACTCGTCCTACGTTGGTTTGGGATGTGTGTTGATGCAAGAGGGTAAGGTGGTGGCTTATGCATCGCGCCAGTTGAAGGTGCATGAGCGCAATTATCCTACGCATGACATTGAGTTGGCTGCAGTGGTTTTTGCCTTGAAAATTTGGAGACATTACCTGTATGGTGAGAAGTGTACCGTGTACACGGATCACAAGAGTTTGAAGTATCTGATGTCTCAAAAGGAGTTAAATCTTAGGCAACGACGTTGGGTGGAGTTGCTTAAAGATTACGATCTGACGATCGAGTATCATTCGGGAAAAGCTAACGTTGTAGCGGATGCCTTGAGTAGGAAGGTAGCTGTGGAGTTGAGGGCTATGTTTGCCAGTTTGAGCGTATCGCGTGATGGGGGTCTTGTGGCTGAATTGCAAGTGAAACCATCCTTGGTTCAGTTGATAAAGGATAAGCAGCTGTTGGATGATTCCTTGGTGCCACATGTTCAGGATATTGCTGAGGATAGGCCATCGGATTTCTGTTTTAATGATGGTGGAGTTTTATGTTTTGGAAGTCGAATAGTAGTGCCCAATGATGCTGAGTTGAGGCGTACTATTCTGACTGAAGCTCATAGTAGTCCTTTTGCTATGCACCCTGGTAGTACTAAGATGTATCATGATCTTCGTGATGAGTACTATTGGGTGGGGTTAAAGAAGGATGTTGCTGAGTATGTGAGCAAGTGCATGGTTTGTCAGCGAGTTAAAGCTGAGCATCAGTTTCCTTCTGGGTTGTTGCAACCGTTGAGGATACCTGAGTGGAAGTGGGAAAGAATTACCATGGACTTTGTGTCTGGTTTGCCTTTGTCGCCATCGAAGAAGAATTCGGTGTGGGTGATTGTGGATCGCCTGACAAAGTGTGCACATTTCTTGCCTGTGCATACTACGTACACTTTGGACAAGCTTGCAGAGCTGTACATTTCTGAGATTGTACGGCTGCATGGTGTGCCAAAGTCGATCGTGTCAGATAGAGATCCGAGGTTTACATCACGTTTCTGGCAGTGTTTGCATCAGGCTTTGGGTACACGGCTGAATTTCAAAACTTCTTATCATCCACAGTCGGATGGACAGTCTGAGCGTGTTATCCAAGTGCTGGAGGGTATGTTGAGGTGATGTGTGATTGAGTTTCAGGGCTCTTGGGAGAAGCATTTTCCGTTGGTGGAGTTTGCTTATAACAATAGCTACCAGGCAAGTATTCAAATGGCACCTTATGAAGCCTTGTACGGGAGGAAGTGTAGGACTCCTCTTTGTTGGGCTGAAACAGGCCAAAAGTTGGTTTCAATGCCAGCTTTGTTAAAAGGAACCACCGAGAAGGTGAAGCTCATTTGTGAGCGCTTGAAGGCAGCTTCTGATCGACAGAAGTCTTACGCGGATTTGAAGCGTAAGGAGATTGAGTATGCGGTGGGTGACCGTGTATTTTTGAAAGTTTCGCCTTGGAAAAAGGTGATGAGGTTTGGTCGAAAGGGGAAGTTGAGCCCTAGGTACATTGGACCATACAAGGTGATTGAACGTGTGGGTCCTGTTGCGTACAAGCTAAGGTTACCACGAGTGTTGGAAAAGATTCATGATGTGTTTCATGTCTCTATGCTCCGGAGGTATAGATCCGATCCTTCGCATGTTATGCCTGTGGAGGAAGTGGAGTTGAATCCGGATTTGACCTATGATAAGGAACTGGTGGAAATTCTGGATTCAGACAGTAAAGTTCTTCGAGGAAAGACCATTGATTTGGTAAAGGTGTTGTGGAAGCATTGTGGTGTTGAGGAAGCCACGTGGGAAAGGAAGGATGACATGTTAAGCAGTTTCCATACCTTTTTCCTCCAGGTAAATTTCGAGGATGAAATTTCTTAAGGGGGGAGAGTTTTAACACCCCAATTTTGGGCTTGGAAGTTTAGGGTCTGAACCAGACCGGTCTAATTTTTGGTTCGAATATAAAAGGTGGTTTTAGGGAAAGCCTAGTTCAGGATGCATTAAAAATATGGAAAAATATCTAAAAATCCTCTTTTAATATATATAAGAGAGTGGTGAAATCAATTTTACAAAATAAGGCTTGGAAGTGTGACATTTCGAAATAGTGACTAAAATGTAATTTTTGAAAAGTTTAGTGGTGACTGTTTTGTAAGGATTAAAACTTTGAATCTTTAAGGAGCTAGTTTACCCAAGTAAGGATTTCTCTAGATTTTTCTTAATTTTAATGACTCATTTAATGTTTAATTAATTAAAAGAAAAGAGGGAAAATCATATTTTAGTTTTCATAACTAACTTTTGTTAAAATTTTCCCATTTTATTTTCTCTCAAAATTCCCTCAGCCAAACACATTTCCACAACAGCTTTTCTTTTGATTTTCACTCTAAATGATGAGGTTTCAATCATCAATTGATTCCTAAGCTTTTCTACAAGGATAGGATAGTGGTTCCGGAGGATGTCGAGTTGAGGCGTACGATCTTGAATGAAGCTCATAATAGTCCTTTTGCTATGCATCCGGGTAGCACGAAGATGTATCGAGGGTTGAAAGAAGAGTACTATTGGGTTGGTTTGAAAAAGGACGTGGCTGAGTTTGTAAGTAAGTGTATGGTTTGTTAGAGAGTTAAGGCCGAGCATCAGTTTCCCTCGGGATTGTTACAGCCGTTGAAGATTCCGGAATGGAAATGGGAGCGTATTACCATGGACTTTGTGTCAGGGCTACCGTCGACTCCTTCGAGAAAGAATTCAGTGTGGGTTATAGTGGACAGGTTTACTAAGTGTGCTCACTTCATACCAGTTCACACCAACTATACCTTAGACAAGTTGGCCGATCTGTATATCTGTGAGATAGTAAGATTACATGGGGTACCGAAATCGATTGTGTCAGACCGAGATCCGAGATTTACAGCTAGATTTTGGGAGTGTTTGCATCGAGCCTTGGGTACTTTGCTGAACTTCAACACTTCGTATCATCCGCGGTCAGATGGTCAGTCTGAGAGAGTGATTCAGGTGTTGGAAGATATGTTGAGATGTTGTGTCATTGATTTTCAAGGGTCGTGGGAGAAACATCTACCGTTAGTAGAGTTTGCGTATAACAACAGTTTTCAGTCGAGTATTCAGATGGCTCCGTATGAGGCCTTGTATGGTAGGAAGTGTAGAACTCTGATTTGTTGGGCCGAAGCCGGACAGAAGCTTGTACCGATGCCTGATTTGCTTAAGGGCACCACCGAGAAAGTGAAGTTGATATGTGATCGTTTGAAGGCAGCTTCGGATCGACAGAAGTCCTATGCCGACTTAAAGAGGAAAGAGGTAGAGTATTCCGTGGGAGATAAAGTGTTTTTGAAAGTCTCACCTTGGAAGAAGGTGATGAGGTTTGGTAGGAAGGGTAAGTTAAGCCCAAGATTCATTGGACCTTATGAGGTAATTGAGCGGATTGGGCTAGTAGCTTACCGATTGAGATTGCCTTCCGAGTTAGAGAAGATCCATGATGTCTTTCATGTGTCGATGCTTAGGAGGTATAGATCGGATCCGTCCCATGTAATGCCCGTAGAAGAGATCGATCTGAATCCGAACTTGTCTTACAACGAAGAACCAGTTGAGATACTTGCTTCCGATAGCAAAGTGTTGCGTGGCAAGACCATAGAGTTGGTCAAGGTATTATGGAGATATAGAGGTGTGGAAGAGGCCACGTGGGAAGGGAAAGCTGATATGCTTGAGCAATTTCCGTACTTGTTCCCGTCAGGTAATTTCGGGGACGAAATTCCTTAAGTGGGGGAGAGTTGTAACACCCGGGTTTGGGGTTCGAGTGAAAGTAATATTAAAATATTAAAATAATGTTTTGGGCCTCAGTTTTGCAAAGCAAATAAATTATGTTGGACTATTTTCAAAACAAGCCCAAATAGCCATGGATATCTCCTATTTGTAAATGCCTTATTTCATTAAGGGTATTTTGGTCTTTGGACTTTTTATTTTAAACAAACATTAAAAATTAGCTTTTGGCTCATCTTCTTCCCCTCCCCATTTTCCCATTTTCACGACACAAAGCTCCCCTTCCCCAAGTTATTATTCCATCACATATCTTGCTTGTTGTTGGAGATTTTTCAAAGGTAAGATCATTTTTGACATGTCCTCATCATTCTCTACAAGCTAGTACCATTATTTTTCATAAAGCTCATGGTTTTTGTATTTTGATGTTTTGAAAGTTTAGATTAAAAATGTCATCTTTGTTTTCTTTAACTTAAGCCTTTGATTTATTAATGTTAGGTAAGATGTTTGCAACCTAAAAGGTCCAACATACTTGATTTTTCATAGTTTTATGGTGTTTCCCGAAATTAGGTTTTAGAGAGCTTAAATGTTGAGTTTTGGGGGTGTTTGATGTGGGAAAGTGTGGGCTGGTGGTTAGGCTACATATAAGGGTTGTTTTGGAAGCTTTTGGGAGTAATTTAAGGGTTGAAAACAATGGTTTTGGGCTGTGCTTCATGGCTGCTCAGGAATAAGGATTTTTGGAGTTGTTCTTAGCTTGAATCATGTGTTTTGTGCTTGAATTATGTTCCGGGTTTGCTACTTTGATTGTGGACTGATTTGTGGTTATTTTGACTTGTGTTGGGATAATTAGAAGCAAGGAAATTAGTTGGTGAATCCTCAGGGACAAATCCGAAGAATTTTGAGACTTAAGCTTGGTTTTCGGTTTTCATTTGGGTAGCGACAGTGAGTAGAAATGTCAAACTTTGATTTGTTTTTGAAATGGAACTCTTGGGGGGTTTGGGTGGGACCTAGAGGGTTCACCTAAACCCGAGTGTAAGTTACTACTCCTACATTTTTGTTATGTGTACATGAATGGCTATATGTTGTGGTATCATGTGCATCTTGAGTTGTTTTACACCGTTGTTGTTGTGTAGTCGTGTTGAAGTCGAGCCTCACGTGATGGTTGTCTTAACTACGGTGATGAGTGGTCCCACCGGTAGTGACTAGTAGTAGAGTAAGGTGATGAGTGGTCCCATCGGAAAACTACTAGTCGAACGGTGATGTGTGGTCCCACCGTGTGTATGTTGGTTGTGCATGTGCAAGCCATGTGTAGTCTTGTTGTGATAATTATTCGTGCATTCATTGATTTATTGTCAATTATGAAAAGTGTTTTGAAAACTGCATGCTTGTTGAATTATAGACCTTCTCTCACTAAGCTAGTTAGCTTACGCTCTCCTTTCTTTCCAACATGTAGATCGTTAGAGTTCGGGAGGCAAGTGGGAAAGGAAGGAGCTTTTTGAGTTCTCAGATAGCTCAAGTATGATTTATGTACTTGTAATAATGCCTAGACGATGGGGGTGTAGACTTGTTTGGAGTTGGTGTCAAACTCCTTAGTTTGATTTTGAGTATGTATGAGCATGTTGAATTGTTGATGCTATGTTGACCATGTCTATGCCTTTATGTTGTGGATTGTAGACCATGTATGGCTTGATGCCTCTATGCCTTGTGTTTGAAGACCTTTACCCTTTCTATGAATTCTATGTGTGTTTGTCTAAGGCATGTTATGCTAAATGCTATGTATGAATTCTTATGTTGAATGTTGATCCTTGAATTTATGGCTCTTACATGTTGTTGAGTGCTAAGCATGTTTATATAGGGTGCCTTGCATCTAGAATTGATGTATGTTGGTTGCAGGAGGTTTTAGTTGTGTTTTGGGACAGCCTTGTGCCATAAACCAGCTAAATCAGTCTGCTCGCAGAGGGCGTATTGAAACGGTTGGTCCCATTTCGATATGGTCCCTTGTTTCAGGCCAGGCGTTTCGATACGCAAAGGGGACGTTTCGGTACGATTTTGCCACTGGAAATATGAGAATTTGCCGATAAATTGAAGTATCGAAACGGGCCTTGGCGTTTCAAAACGGTCTTCGTATCGTTGAATTGGTTAGTCCTTTTGGGACCCAAACACTTCTAAAACATTTACCGTTTACAAATCTAGGGGCACTAGATTGTCTTACATAAAAATTTGATTTTCCAAAATTGTTTTTCTTTTCAAGATCTTTGGAAATCAAATCTTTTTCTTCTTGAACTTTTTGAAGCAAATTTTGTAAATCAACACATTTTAATTCAAACTCTTCGAGTTTTGCTTCAAGTTCAAGTTTGGTTTTAGAAATCAAATCATTTTGAATTTTTAACTTTGAAATCAATTTATTGTTTTTCAAAATGTGATTTTTAAAGTCTAAAACCAAATCATCATAGGCATCTTGTAATTCATCAAAAGAGTAAAAACATGAAGTAGATGAATTAGAAGTTACCCTTGAATCTTCTTCGATAGCCATAAGGCAAAGGTTGGCTTGTTCATTGTCGGTGGAGTCCTCATCACTCCAAGTAGCCACATGTGCCTTCTTCTTATGGCTTGAAGTGCTTGCCCTCTCCTTTTTCTTGGAATCTCGTTCAAGCTCTCTCAAAGCTTTCTTCATGAACGGGGCACACTTCTTGAAGAGATGAACTATCTCTTCTTCTTCATCCCCCTCTTCACTTGAATAGACATGATTGCAAGTGGAAGACTTGAGAGCCATGGAATTGGTGTTGATGCCAAGCCCCTTGAGCTTCTTCTCTCTCATAGCTCTAATTTCTTCCCTCTTCTTCTCATCTTCTTTGTTCTTCTTCATGATTTGATGAGCAAGGAGTGACCCCATGAGTTCATCAAGCTTCAAGGTCTTCAAATTCTTTTCTTCGAAGATGGTGGTCCTCTTAGAGTCCCAAGACTCGGGAAGTGAGTAGATGAGCTTTCAGAAAAGTTTCTCCTCCGGAATGGCTTCTCCATAGCCCTTGAGACCATTGGTGATAGTTGAGAACCTATCAAACATCTTCTCGATGTTTTCTTCCGGATCCATCTTGAAGTTCTCATACTCCAAAGTGAGGAGCCCAATCTTGGTCTCTTTAACTTCATTGGTTCCCTCGTATGTGACTTCAAGCTTGTCCCATACCTCCTTGGCACTCTCACAAGAAGACATCTTCTCATAGATGGTTGGGCCAAATGCACAAAAGAGAATGTGCAAGACTTTGCAATTTAGCTCCATCTTCTTGCGATCGTCGGCACTGCACTCCGCTTTGCTTTGTTGATGCACGAACGGACCGTCTTCAACTATATCCCATAGCTTGTAGTCTCTTGATTTAATGAAAAACTTCATCTTTTTCTTCCAATGGGCATAGTAGGTTCCGTCGAAGAAAGGCGGTTTGTCGATGGATTGCGCCATTTGAGCCAGTTGGTGAAATGATGGTCGAGCTTGCCGGATCTTCTCAATAGGATGCGAATCCTCTTCGATTGAGCCAAGCTCTGATACCAATTGTTGAGTTGTGAGGAGCTCGATTCGTTCAACCGATATGGCTCACCAAGTGGTGGAGAGGTGGATTTTTGGGTGGAGGTGGTGTGGAAGCTAAAACAAAGATGACACAATGATTTTAGAGTGGTTCAACCCTCTAACCAAGGTCTACATCCACTACCTTAGCTTCCCACTAAGGATTTCCAATCAATCCACTATTGATTCGTCCCCTTTTCTAGGCTTAGGAAGAAACCCTTATACACCGATCAAACTTTCTACCCAAAGCCTTGATCAAACCCTCTTTTACAAAGAGATAAGAAAAGCAAACACAAATCCCTCTAATAGGTGTTTGTTTGCACAATTAAAGCACTCACCCAAAATCTAAAACACTTGAGCAAATTTGACAATTTTGGCTCACTAGTTGAGGACTTTATTTCCCACCATAAATGCACTTCTGCAGCTCACCGTTTTGAAACAGTCGTGCCCGTTTCGAAACACCTTTTAAGTAGAAAGAGCCGTTGCAGTCTGATGAGGCACCCGTATCGGAACGCCCTTGGCCGTTTCGGAACACGTATCGAAACGCCTAGTCCCGTATCGAAACGACCTGCATTTAAATGTTAGTTGGGAAATAGCCGTTGGGGTTTATGAACGTTGTGGTCGATGCCACGTAGGCGTATCGAAACGGCATAGCCCGTTTCGAAACGCTGGGCAAAATCCTCATCCAGGGAAAGCCCGTTTCAATACCCGTATCAAAACATTTTTGCTACTGAAATACACCGTATCGAAACGCCCTAAGGTGTTTCGAAACGCCTGGAAGGTTTTGTGAAGTTTGGCTTTGAAAACATGTAAAAACCTTTTCAAAACGTCCCTAAACATAGTTTCAAGTTATTTGGACTTTGGAAATAGTTTTGAATTCTTTTTAAATCAGTCCAAAACATTTTTCAATTATTATATCAAAACATTAGTTCTACATATTTTTCAAGCCAAATTAAATAGTTTTGCTAAGGCGTATCGATACTCTCTACTCGTATCGATACAATTTTACGTTACTGGAATTTCAATCGCCTAAAAGTGCACCGATACAGTTAACCCCGTATCGATACAATTTTTGAACTAAGTTTATTTTTAAGGCACATCATACCGATACGGTTGTCCCCGTATCGATACGGTTTGATTTGATTCTATAAATCTTTGGATTTAATAACATAGATGTTGCTTGTCAGTTATGAAATCAACAAACTTTCAAACGGTCGTTGAACCGTATCGATACACCCTTATAGCGTATCGATACACTTTTGGCTTAACATTTACTCAAATTTTCAGTGAGCAAAATCCGTATCGATACGATCTTTGAGTATCGATACGCCCCTTTTAAATGTACACAACGACTCTTTCTGTTTTGAGACAGGTATCGATACGGCTGTTCGTGTACCGATACGGTAAGTTGCAGAAGTGTATTTATTGCGGGAAAAATGGAGCCTAACGACTCTATTGATGATCTCAACCACTAGAACGGCTAAAAATCAATGCAAGGGTATAAAAGCAAGCCTCAAAAGCCACAACAACAACTATTTTGATCATATTTGCAACAATCGAAGCATATATCCAAACCCTTGAGCTTAAAGAGTCAAATTTTTATAACTCTCACTTGTGTAATTTTTCGTTGTATCATTTTCTTTCAAGTTTGGGGAGTGATTACTTGTAATTGGGTAATATATCAACCTTGTGAGAAGTGTTTTTTTAGATAGCCATTCCTTTTTTGTATTGAGAGAGTCTTAGTTAATCTTTAGGTAGAAAGATTAACCAATTTGTAAATGTTAACTCCTAAGCCTAGAAAAATGGACGAATATCTAGTAGATATTGTTCAAAATCCTTAATGGGAGCTTAGGTAGTAGATGTAAAGCTTGTTCGAAGCTTGAACCACTATAAATTGCTTTATATTTAATTATACATTTTCAATTTCCTCCCTTACACTTTAAAAAACCAATTCATTCCCTCTTGGCCAATTTTGATTCGATTAACCCACTAAACATTCCTCTTATAGTCGGTCATGTCTATTGTTTTAATCTATTTACTAAACATTAATTAATGAATTTAACTAGCCAAAATTCTAAAACGAATTTAAACTTTTATTTTGGACTTTATTTTTTACTCAATTTTCTTTACAAAATAGAATATTTTGGACTTCTCTTTTTTACTCAAAAAAAATTATTTACAAAACATAACAATTATGTCAAAATTATTTACATCAACTGATCGTTATACATTGCACATAAATAATGTAAAATGTGTCGGTCTTTTTTATTTATTTTAAAATCTTAAGAAATAGTAAATTTACATCTTTTTAACTTAACCTCTACTCGTGTGTCCCACTCAATATGTTCAGTATTAATTTTTTAAAAGTTAATTTTTTAATTTTGACCATAATTATTTTAAATAATTAAATTTATAATATATATTTTTAAATGATTAAAGGTTTCTAAAACATATTTTTCACATTTTTATTAATAATAAATTTAAAGTAATAATGAGTAAAAGTTGAAAAAAATTGACTCTACTGAACATATTGAATGAGACAAAAGAAATACTTATTTTTCTTTCCTTTTTATTTGACAAATAGACTTCATTATCAAACAAAAGAAAAATAAGATAAAAAAATAAAACCAAACCAAAATAAAATAGAAACGAGAACAGAGAGGCTTAAATTAAGCCTAGAATTATTATTGGATTAGGCATTCCACAATAATTTCAATGTTGGTAATCGTTGTTTTATATAGTAAATTAAGCCAGAAATGGATTGAGAAGACGGTGTTAAACTCAAGTTTGGAGGTTGCTGCCGACACTTAAAAGGGGCTTGTCCTGGTTGTGATATCCAATGCTTTCTATTGGAATATAAAAATTACTCGTACATGTAATTTTCTTGAAAACACAAATTTCAACAATCCCTTTCGAGTGTCGGCAGCAACCTCCAAACTTGAGTTTAACACCATTTTTGGTCAAAAGTTGAGCTTGGAAACAGGCTTAATTTACTATCTAAAACAATGACTACCAACATTGAAATTATTGTGGAATGCTTCTAAGCTTATCACAGTTGGTCTAGCAGGTTCAAAATCATGGAGCAGTTCAATCCCATCACTACGAATTTATATTTTTATCTATATCATAAAGGTACAATCAGCTAAAGGAAAAAAACAACAACAACAAACATTACTCACCTAAGTTTGTTTATAAAATCAAGTTTTAAAGAGGTGGCAAATCTGGGATATTTGCGACTGTTTTTCTATTCCCGAACCATGGTTTTGGTTGTCCTAAAAAACCAACATCACCAATGATTTTCTACTGTAACAAATTCAAATGCCATCACCATAAGGAGGAAATGTATACTTATAATCATCCCCATCTGCAAATCCAATACTAGGATCCTTCCCTTCTCTAATCATAATCCTTACACTCTCGATTCTTTCAAGAATCCCTTTAACTGCTATATCAAATGAATCCTCAAGAGTCTCCAATCCAGATCTTGAGCCTGCATATACCACTTTTGGAATCAGCTTTATAACCTCCTCTCTCAAGGCCAATATTCTGTCTTCCGGAATCCGAACCAGTGTTTCATTCAGGTTGATTTTCCATTCTCTTAAATCCTTTACTGGTATGTACACCGAGTATTGAGTATGATTCTTTGGTAAATGCCATATGTATTGAGCATATGCGGTACCTGGATGGAAAAACACTGGAATGCACCCTGCTAAAATCGAGTCGAAAATTGATCTCCTCGTGTATGAATCCCCTGGGGGCTGCAAGCAAAAGACCGAGCTCTTAAAGACCCTCATTACATTAACCGGGTTATCACAGTTTGTAGCACCCTTACAGTCCAGCAACTTGCACTGATTCTTTGAAGCTAAGCATTGATCGATAATCTTGCCTCGGATCGAATTCTGATATTCAGTCCTAGGGGCACCGGCAAAAGAAAAGAGATACCTTCGTTTTTGCCTCCTCATTCGATCCTGCCACTGGAAAATGTCGCTGTCCTTTGAAGGATGGAAACATGTTGGATATGGAATTGCAATATCATTGTTCCAGGAGGATGATTCTATTGACAACATTGACATGTTCTTGGATTCAGGCAAGAACCTAAGCTTGCTGCCCCAGTCCGATTCGTTATCACTTTGTCTCCGGAAATCCCAAGCAATCCTTCCAGCAACCGAGAAATGATCCCTACCCCACATCCTTTTCCATTCAGGCTTCTCTGATAACCACTTAACAAGAGCAAGAGATGCAGAATCTCTCACAGTAATGTTGAAACCCCATAGATACAAGCTCATATCAAGACCGGCATAAAACGGCACGAAAACAGCCGATGCAATGGAAGAATCGTTGGTCAAACATTCATACCTTTTCATCTTGTTGTGGAAAATGACTTCCAATAAGAACTGATTCGTTAAAAACCAGCTATTGTTCATCAAAACATCTTCAGGGTTGTCGATTTCAGGACCGAAACCAAAGTTGTCCAAGTACGGACACATGTTTTTATTAGTACCCCTAGTAAGCAACCGACAGTTGTTTACCAAATCCTTATTAAATCGACTAGGAAGATCATGAACAAATATATATCTCCCCAAACAAGAATCAACCTCAGTTCCCACATTCAGTTCTTCCTCTCTGTGCGCCATTTTCATGGATTCATCAGTTTTGGGCAAAGGAGAGATGCTATCATTGGAAGTTTGAGTGAAATCATGGGGTAAAGAAACTTGGGTATCGACTAGATTTCCATGGTTATCATCCAAAACAGATTTTTTAGCAGTGAAACCAGAGTAATCAAAGCGAAGCAACTCGATACAGAAAACAAAAAAGACGAGTAAGACAAACCAGGGCTGATTGATGCAGCATTTTGCAGTGATGGGGTTTTCCATCTTCTCTAGGAAGGCTTTATTTCCTCTGCAACTGCTTGAAAGCTAGAACGAATTGGGGAGTGTTTTGAGAAGTGCAGCAAGGGAGAAACAGAGGCTTGATTTGTGGTGAAACAGAAACGTGAAGGGATCCATCGCCATTTAATGCTTCGACTTGTCTGGATTCGTGCCCAAAAGCATAGACTGATTGAAGCGACCCACCGGTCCGTTACTTTGTCGGGTGGGGTCACTCTAACTTTGTTTTCCTCACCGTATCTAAAACGGTGTTGTAGCATTGAATATAGGTTTAACACACAAATTGCTTAGATCAAAGCCATATTTGCTGATTTAGGACAATACATGCTTTTGATTTTGAAACCTCAATATTGAGAAAGTATTTAAGGTATCCTTGATCACAAAGAAAAATTATGGTATAAAATCATCTTAAGCTCTTCTAAAAGAACATCATCATTCCCATGATCAAAGAAGGGTAGGTTTAGGGTGCGGCTAAAAAACGGCAAGTTTCGAAATTTGTCATCGAACTGAAAATATTTAACTTTTTATAACATTTCCGGTTTTTTTTTTAGTTTTTTTTTGCAAGTATCGATACTTCAATATTTAGTTTTTTTATTATAAATTTTCAGTTTGTGACAGTATTAAAACTTACAAAAAAAACTCAAAAATCAACTGAAAAATGTTATAAAGAAATCTAATATTTTCAGTTCGAGGACCAATTTCGAAACTTGCCATCTTTTAGCCGCACCCTAGACACGTCACACGTTAGACTCGCCCTCAAAGAGGTCATCAACATATATTAACATAATGACTAACTTTTCCTTTTTTGTTTTGTAACAAAAGAGTAGTCATATATACTGAGTATAACCAGCAACTAGGAGAGCCTCCACTAATTTCGAGTTTCATGTCATGAGGCTTGTTTGAGCCCATAAAATGATTTGAGCAACTCACACACCTTAAACTTTCATTGGTTGTGAAAACCCTCATAAAAGTGCATATAAACTTATCAGTAGAGATTGTCTTGAAGGAATGCATTATTATAGACATAATGATACGTGCATAGGAGCAATAAAACAATTTTTTGGACAAAAATTTAAAGTTATTTTTTATGGCTGGAACATAAGTTGATTTACATCATGTAACGCCCCGAGTTTAGGGGTCGGACGTTACGCGGGTAAATCGGGTTCGAGTCGATAGACTCGTTTTAATTAAAATAGGCTTTGATTTTAATTTTAAAAAGGTTTGACTTTCATTAATGGCAATTTGGTAAATTTTTAAAGTAAAGGAATTAAGATGAGTGGAAAGGGGCTTTTCACTATTCATCTTCTTCCTCCAAATTATTTCACGTTAAAACCTCTCCCTAAAACCCCAATCACTATTCCATCAAATCCTACCCTCATTTCAAGTGTTTTCACCAAGATAAGACTATTTTTGACTTTCCTCTTCATTCCTAGCACATTGATGATTTTAGTTTTTGGAAAACACCATTGTTGAGAATTTCAAGTTTTTAAAGTTTTGAAGAAAAGGATGAAACTTTAATGGCTTTTTGATTTGTTTTTTATTTTTAGAGTTAAGTTATGATCTAATCTTTCCCTAAGGTACATTATAACTTAAAATGGTGGGTTTTTATAAAAAATCTCGAAATGGGTTTTCATGGGTATTTTTAAAGGGTGAAAATGTGAGTTTTTGAAGTAGTTTAGTGTTAGAGGGTGGGGCTGATGTTATAGCAATGTTAGAGAGTTGTTTTGAAGGTGTTTAATGGTGTTTTGAGTGTTGGAATCATTGGTTTTCAGCTGGGTTATTGGGGAGTACGAAAATGAGAGTTTTGGAGTTGGCTTTGGATTGAAATTGTAAGAATTTGGCTTGTGGTTGTGGTTTGGGGTTGTGACAGTGTTTTGTGATGATTTGGTTGAGTAATGCATTGTTTTTGATTGGTTAGAATCAAGGGAACCGTTGGAGAGGCTTCGGGCACGATTCCGGGGAATTTGGAGGGTTGAGATCGGTGCTTTGGCTTCCGTTTGGGTTTCATCGGTGAGTGAAAATGTTTTGAACTTGATTTGATTTCGAAAAGGGCTTTTGGGGGGTTTGGGTGGAGCCTAGAGGGCTAACCTAAACCCAAGTGTAAGTTTGCTAAATTTTACCTTGATTGTTAAGTATTGGTGTATGAACAATTGTCGAGATATTGTGTGAATTGTGGATTTCCTTACTTCCGTTTGATGTTGTTGTGTAGTCGTTGTTGGTGTCAAACCTCACGTGATGGTTGTCGTTACTACGGTGATGTGTGGTCCCACCGATAGTGACTAGTAGAAGAGTACGATGATGTGTGGTCCCATCGAAAAACTACTAGTCGAACGGTGATGCGTGGTCCCACCGTGTTTTGGTTGTGCATGTGCAAACCATGTAATTGTGTTGTTTGTGCCTCCTTTCGTGCATTTAAATGGTTTACTTTTCAATTAAGAAATGTGTTTTGAAAACTGCATTGTTGATGAGTTTTAGAGCTTCGCTCACTAAGCTTTCAAGCTTAAGCTCTCCTTTTTCCAACATGCAGATCGTTAGAGTTTCGGAAGGCAAATGAGCAAGGGAGGAGCTTTTCGGAGTTCTCATGTAGCTCAAGTATGGTTTAAGTTTTTTGTAATAATGCCTAGAAAATAGGGGTATTAGATTTGTATGGAGTTGGAGTTCAAACTCCTTATTTTGGCTTGTTGATGTTCTAGCATGTTTGGATTGATGATGCTATGTGCTTTTGTATGAGCGTTGTTAGACTCATAGGTGTTGGTTTTGATGTTAATGCCTTTGATGTGGATTGTAAACCATGTTTATGTTTTTGCCTAAATGCTTTGTGCCTTGAAGGCTTATGACCATGTTCTATGATGTTTATGTGTTTTGTTTAAGGGCACGTAATCTTGCTATGCAATGTATTTCTTTTGGTGAATGCTTGATTTTCTTATATGAATGGCCTTTGCATGTATGTTAAGTGTTTGAACATGCTTGTAGTAGGGTGTATGCCTCTAGAGTTCGTGTATGCATGTTGTATCTTGCTTCTTGAGGTTTTGGGGTCGTTTGGGAACATTTGGAGATGCTTAAAACTGATTTTAGAGACATACAAACTGCATGCATTTCGGAACGTGTAAGGTTGTTTCGGAACGGGTGTGGTTCCAGGGATACCCGTATCGGAACGCGTTTCGGTACGGTTTGAAACTGTGAGCCCCTGTTTCGATACACGTACCGAAACTGTTTGGCTACCGTGAAGGCCTATTCCGGAATGTGTTTCGGAACGTCTAGGCGAAATGGACCCCTGTATCGAAACGAGGTGGACCGTATCGGTACGGCTGGTCTGGCTTTTAAAACTGGGGCTCGTGTATCGAAATGAGCAAGCCTGTTTCAAAACACATGCCTGTAATGTGGCCTTTTGGCATCTTTAAAGGTCCTCAAGTGTTGGGCTTGGGTTCTGGTTGTTGTATGCTTTCTTGTGAGCCTTGGTTGTAGTCGTTTATGTTTGGTTTGGGCGCGTATGTAAGAAACCGGACTAACTTGACACATGGTAAATTTAGATTAACTTACGTTCCGTCTGCATGGTCTTGATCTCGTTTTCCGCTGTCATTCCACACATAGGATTAATTGATCCATCTAGACAAGATAATTGAAGAAAAAAATTTCTAGGGTTGCTAACCGAGGCGGGACCTTAACGGGTTTCACTTCGGTTTTCCCCGTGTAACCTACTCGGACTGGTCAGTCGTCCGGACCGGAACGAGGGGATTACACATCAAATTTTCAGATGGGATCTAAACATTTATAGGTTGAGAGGTCTCCTTATAGATCGAACATTGTTAATTACATTTCCAACACACTTTAAAATGAATCAATCAGACATCGAAAATTCAAGATACATTTGTTTTAGCAAAGAGAGTGCACGCAGATAATTGGTTACAAGTCCAATATGAGCATTTGTATTTATTAGAAATTTTTAATATTTTTATTTATTATTTATAATTAAATTCATCTCAGACAAAGTTAGGTTTACTTCGTGTTTAAGAAAAGTTAATTTTACTTTCTCTTCAACTATATCTAGCATTAATGTAAAATATATTAGATTTTTATATTTTTAGGGTTTTACTAACCTATAAATAAACACTTATTCGTTTATTTTTCATTACTCAACCAAATAAATAATCAAATTTCTTATTTTAAATCTATTTAAAAGTGTGAAGATCCAATTACGTTGCAACGTGTTGAGATTGTTAAAAATATGAGAGAAAAACTTGGGAAAATGCTTCAAACTTTTTATTCAATCACAAGTTAAATTTACAAAGTGTGAAGCTAAATATATATACACCAGTTAACACTAACAACAGCCTAACATAAAAGAAACTAACTAGGCTAACAAATTCAACAGCTAACTAACTGTATTTACAACTTTCAACACCCCCCTCAAGTTGGTGGTTGAAAAATGTTTTTTAACCCCAACTTGCCCAATAAGTGATGATGCAGTTGTATTCCCAGGGCTTTGGTTAGAATGTCTGCAAGTTGATTCACAGAAGGTAAGTTGTAACCCCCTTAGCCCGACCTAGACGCCCGACCCGAGCTACAAAGATTACACGGGGAAAACCAAAGTCAGCCCGAAGGTCAACCTTGATTAACGACCCTTATTTTTTTTCTTTTTATCTTTTCTAGATGCAATTTACTAACCTATATGATTAGAAAATCATTTCAGCGGAAGCGACACAGCGAACGGAACTCAAATAGGGTTCAATTGCATAGAAACGTCTTTAATGGACTAAAATGTAAATTTCCAAAATTATAAGGGCTAAACAAGTTTTAATGTTACCAATCTGTAATTAATCATATTAAATGTCAGCATGTCAAATTACTTCACAAACGGATCATCCAAACCCATTTAATTAAGCATACAAGACTCAGGGACCAAAACGTAAGAAACAGAAACCTGGAACAATTCAAATTCAAACTTCAACGGTCAGGTGTTTCGAAACGCAAAGCCTTATATCAGAACGGTCGTTTTGAAACTAGGTTGACCGTTTCGATACTCGGGTGCGTTCCGAGACCAGTATCGGAACACCCCCTTCTAGTAGCAAAACCGTTTCGGTACGTTCCTGCCCGTTCCGAAACTCGATGGCCATTTTAGGCCTCTGTTTCGGAACAGGCAAGGGCGTTCCGATACGCCTTGCCATGCGACATCAGATTTTGCTGGTTTTTCACATCTTTTCATGTTTGAATACATTCCAGAACATGTCACAACATACATACAACATACCTATGCATCAAGGATCATCATTATAAAGCCAAAGCTAAGCATAACATCAATCATGCAAATATTGAAACTATAGGCATGCTCCCTAGTCCACCAAAGCCATACAAAGCTAAAACCATCATCCAACTAAAAAATCAATCCTCAAAGGCCATTTATAAACTAAAATAAACAAATCAAACGTGCTTTAGGTGTTTAACCTCACCAAATATTCCAAGAGTAGAAATCCCACCCATTACCTCTTATTACACTAAAGTAAACCACATACTTCGCTAAGACAAGAAATTGGATTATCCCCTTGCTTTCTTGCTGCCTCTAAAGCTCAATGCTCTGCATTGATGAAACAAATGAGCGTAAGCATAAAGCTTAGTGAGGATCGCTAAAACTAAACATTCATCAATACATTTTATAAAACCAAGATAACATCATTTGCAAACTCATGCCTTTACTAAAACATGCCCTCACAAGGCATCAATGCACTTTCCAAAACACATGCTCATATGCATCACTTAAAAACAGTAAATAAACTTTTGCTCATGCTTTACCAAGCAATACATGCATTCTAGCATAATTCAGAAGCATCTCATGCTTTAACTATTAATCTCAACATTATATTGGCTTACAAGTGAACAATCCTCAAACCATACCAAAAACCAACTCAAATGACACAATCGGATACGCGGATTACAAGCATTGTCCCACACGCTTCATACACACTACCGGACTACGCAAGGCTCACACATGGAACTAGACCATCAACTGTTGTGACACCCAAGGTGGAGTTTACGGTACAATCACAATCCCTCAACACCCGTGATGGAGTTTAACGGTACAATCCCAACCCTCAACATCACTCATCGGTAGTTGTATAACCCACTAGCGAGAGTCGGGACACAAAACAAGGCTTACACATGGGAGCTACCTCAACCATTGTAATCACCTTAACCAAGCTCACACACGGGAGCAATCCTCCACCGTTGTGACGCTTAACCAAGTCCACACACGAGAGCCATCCTCCATCGTGGTGACGTCAATTCCTCAATCGCAAGGGTACTTGGATGGAGTTTACGGTACAATCACAACCCCTCGAAATCCAAGGCGACTTATTCACGGTGCACCCAATCCTATAGCCGGCTAACTATATCCGATTACAAGAACCAAAATCCACTTTCATCACTTGCCAATATAATAATTTAACATCATTAGTTCACAGTTTTATAAGCATAAACACAATGCCATCTCCACAAGCATAACATGCTTAACATCATATGCATTTATCACATGAAAACCAAGGATCACTTACCTAGTGCATCCTTAACATAATGGCATTAAAATCCAACATTAACCATGCTTAAAACATGCTTTAAAACAATGATCAAAAACATTCAACTCAAGTGCATTTTCATCAAAACATAGCACATTTCCGAGAGAGACTTCCGAATCACTTACTCTTGAGCTTAGTTAAGTGTTTCAAACTTACACTAAGCTCCCAAGACCACGCTCAAAGCGTTACAAAGCAGGAAATTGCATTTACACTCACCGATACGCGAAACCTCGCTCACCGACGCGAAAATCACCCCTCCGAAGCCTCCAAAAATGCTTTGTTTGCCACCGGATCAAGATCCCATGTTTCTACATCATCAAAACAGAGATCCAAATGCATTAAAATGCATTTCAACACCATCAACTAAACTCAAACTCGTTGCTCATCCAAACTACACCAAAATACCCATCCAAAACAACCGAAAACTCAATCGATTGCTTCCTAAACGTAACCCAGCCAACATACATCACTTCCAAACCATTATAAACATAAAAACAGATCTAACAAACAACCTAACCCAACCTTATACCTCCAGCAAGAAAGATTCCACCATTTCACCTCAAAAACTCACTTAAAACTAACAAGAAACTCAAGGATCTCAAGGATTTCGGGATCTATGTTATCAAAACTTCATTTCAAAACAATAATCAACTTAGAACTCAATTAAAATCAATCCAAAACAGAGCTTAACACAACAAGTCCGAAAATTAAGATTTCAACCTCAATTTTACAAGATTTTGCTCTCCAATCAAAACTATAATGAAAACTCAACCAAAAATAGTAATTAGAAGCCAAATATCTTGGGAATTTCAATAAAGAACTTTGATTAGAGGTTGAGAATGAGATTTACCTCCAATCCTTGCTTTCCTCAATGAATGACAAGTTTTCCTTAGCTAAATCTTGAAGAACTTGAAAGGATTTCTTGAAAATTGATTAGGAAATGTTAGGAGAGTGTATGGGAGAAAAGAATTCTGGAGAGAAAAGAATAAAAATAGTGTTTGGATGAAAATGAAGAGGAAATGATAGTTACGTAATATAATCTCACATTAACTACCCATTTTAATTAATTAAAATAAAATCAATTAAAGCCATTTAATTAAAAGCCATTTAAAACACATGTCATAGTAAAGAAAGGCTAAATTTCCATAAAGCCCCTATAGATTCTAAGAATTTGGCTTCTTCTTTAAAAATCACATTTTCCACAGTTTTGAAACTTTACAATTTGGTCACCACTCAAAATGTCCCATTTTCGAAACTCTTTTTGTAAAATTGACTTGACCAACCTCTTAAACATATTTTTAGAGGATTTTAGCAATTTTTACCACACTTTTATCCTATCCCGATCCTTGATTTCCTTAAATCACCTTACGCGATTCGAGCCGTTCCATACCGATCCGGCCTGACGTCCAAAACATCCAGGCCCAAAACCAGGGTGTTACATAAGTGCTCAGTTTTAATAAGTCCCTTTTGAATTTATTCTCGAACAAAGTGACAATCAATCTCTATGTGTTTAGTTCTCTCATGAAAAACCGGATTCACAGCAATCTGTAGAGCAACTTTGTTGTCACAAAATAGCTTAACTGGTTTAACAATTGGTACACTAAGCTCTTGTAACAAACCAGTCAACCATATGATTTCTACAGTAACCACATCCATACTTCTATATTCTGCTTCTACTGAATATCTAGCTATAATGTTCTGTTTTTTTATTTCCAAGATACTAGTGACTCTCTCAATTTGATACCATAACATGTGACTGATCTTCTTGATACATGACAAGATGCCCATTCAGAATCACTGAAGGCTAAGAATTGCCATTCATTTAAAGCTTTGAACAATAGACCTTGTCCAGGATCTTTCTTCACATATCGAACAACTCTCAAGGCTGCTTCTAAATGTGATTGCTTTGGTTGGTGCATAAACTGACTAAGACTTTGTACAACATATGCAATATCTGCTCTTGTGTGTGTTAGATAGATCAACCTTCCAATTAACCTTTAATATACTGTTTTGTCTTCTAATTCAGGATCTTCTAAGACTGCTTTGTGAGACTTATCAAATTTCACTGATGTCAGCTTCATGTTTTTCTCCAGAAGGGTTGAGGCTGGTTTTGCTCCCCCTAAACCAGAATATACAATTAACTCAATAACATATTTCCTTTGGTTTAATAAAAACCCTTCTTTGGACCTTAAGACTTCAAATCCAAGAAAAAATTTCAGAATTCTCAAATCTTTCATTTTAAAGTTTGAATTCAAGATGGTCTTCAATTCAACAATCAAATTATCACTATTGCCTGTGATGAGCAAATCGTCAATATATATCAACATCACCACTATCTCTTCACCCTTCCTTTTTGCAAACATGAAATAATCTGATTTACTTTGCTGATAACCAGCAACTAATAAAGCTTCAGTCAACTTCATGTTCCATTGTCTTGAAGCTTGCTTCAGGCCATAAATTGATTTTTGCAGTCTACATACATAGTTCTCCCCCTGACTGCAAAATCCAGGTGGCATATGCATATACACTTCTTCATTCAAATCACCTTGAGAAATGCATTGTACACATCCATTTGATAAAGTGGAAAATTAAGGACTGCAACAACAGCTAAAAGGGTACGAACGGTAACCAGTTTTGCTACAGGAGAGAATGTGTCAGTGAAGTTAACACCCTCTTTCTGGTTGTAACCCTTAGCAACCAGGCGTGCCTTGTACCTTTCAACAGCACCAGAAGCCTGGTATTTGATTCGAAAAATCCATTTGCCGCCAATAGGAGTCTTGCTTGGTGGTAAAGGAACAACAGACCAAGTGTTATTGATTTCTAAAGCTTGAATTTCCTCTTTCATTGCTTGTACCCACAAAGGATTTTTCATGGCTTTAGAAAAACTTTGAGGTTCAACAAGAGTGGTTGAAGAAAAAAGACTAAGTGGATGCGGGTAACTGAGAATAAGAAATGGAGTTAGATATGGGATACTGACCTGAGGAAGGAGGGGATTGATAAATAGAGGAAGTATAAGCATGTAACCAATTAGGTGGCCTAGAAACGCGAGTAGATCTTCTAGGGACAGAAAGAACTGGTTGGGATAAATCGGTATGGGTAATGGGATCAGGATTAAGAGAACCAAGTGAAAAAGAAGTAGGTTGAAGAGAATTAATATCAAGGACAGATTCCAAAGGTGCAGAATGATTAGAATCAAGTTCAGGAGAGTCAGGTGCAGGTTCAGATTCTAAAGGTGCAGGAGAATCAGAAACAAAGTCAGAATGGGCAGGTGCAGGTTCAGGGTCCAAAGGTGCAGAAGATGTGGGATTGGATGAGGAAGAATCTATTGAGACTAAAATATCATTGTAGTGCATAGGAGGAGAAGGAGAAAGAGTCAGAAAATCAATATCAAGGGAAGAATGAGGAGGAAAAAAACTATGAACAGGATCCTGAGGATAAGAAAAGGGAAAACAGTTTCATGGAAAACAACATCCCTATTGACAAAGAAAGTTTTGGTTTCTAAATTGAAAAGAACATACCCCTTTTGAACAGTAGAATAACCGAAAAATACAGAGGGAATAACACGAGGAGAAAACTTGTCTTTAGAACGAAAAACAGAGGTTGCATAACAAAGACATCCAAAAATTCTTAAGTGAGACAAATTAGGTTTGCGATGGTAAAGAAATTCAAAAGGAGATTGCCAATCTAAAACAACAGAGGGTAATCGATTGATCAAATAGCAAGCAATTTTGACACATTCACCCCAAAACTTAATGGAACCTTAGACTAAAAAAATAAAACCCGAGCCATTTTTAATAAATGTTTGTGTTTCCTCTCAGCAATACCATTTTGCTAAGGTGTAGAAACACAACTACTCTGGTGAATGACACCAAGAGAAGAGAAAAAACCGAACATGAGGAATTAAAAAACTCAGTTCCATTGTCAGACCTAATATACTTGATAGTGGCAAAAAAGTGAGTTCGAACA
The DNA here is from genome assembly GCA_030270665.1 of Hibiscus trionum. Taxonomy (NCBI): domain Eukaryota; kingdom Viridiplantae; phylum Streptophyta; class Magnoliopsida; order Malvales; family Malvaceae; genus Hibiscus; species Hibiscus trionum. The sequence continues at coordinate 54,081,508 of BSYR01000008.1, forward strand.
TAACTAAAGAAATGCTTAATGGAAAGAATAGTGTCTGATTTTAGTCTCAACAGATAAATCCAGGTCATCATAGTATTATCATCCACAATGGTGAGAAAGAAACGCTGGCCATGATGTGTTGAAGTCCTATAAGGACCCCATAAGTCAAGGTGAAGAAGTTTAAAAGGAGTTGAGGCCCGAGAGCTACTAATAGGAAAGGAGAGGCGAGGTTGCTTGGCTAAGGGGCAAATAGAACATTGATGTATATTATCGTAATGTGATGAACATGGAAGGTCAAGTTTTTGCATTTTAGACAAACTAGCATGTCCTAAACGAGCATGCCAAGTATCAATTTTATTGATACGAGAAGTCAAAGACATACATGAAGGTAAAACCTCATCATTACAAGATGACACAAATTTCGTAGAAAAAGAATGTGAAGCAAAAGTAGAACAAAGGGAAAGAGCATAGGACAAACCAGTAATGCTAGTTGGTGAAACAAACATGTATAGACCTCCTACAAGTTTACCAATCCCCTGCATCCTTCCACTACAAAGATCCTGAAGTAAACAAAAATCAGGATAAAAAAGAAGAATGCAGTTAAGATCTCTAGTGAGTTTCGAAATGGATAACAAATTGTGGGAAAAACCAGGAATATGTAAAACATTATGAAGAAGACAATCTGAATAAAAGAGAAACAGAACCAATATGGGTAATGGGTGCACGTTTACCATTAGGAAGAGAAACAAACCTATGATGGGGCAAACAAGAAACAAGATTAATCAAGCTATTAAAATCAAAACACATATGATCAGTGGCTCCCGAATCCAAAATCCAAGCAGGCTGTGTACAAACAGATGCACAAGAAGAGAAATTACCAGCTAGATTAGCTGTAGAGTCAGGAGAAGCCTTGTGAAGAAGGTCCAAGATATGCTAGTTTTGAGACTGAGTAAAGACAGAAGGAGTAGAGCTAGTGGAAGAGACATGAGCATAAGTAGGAGTAACACAAGAATCCGAATCAGACACCATAGCAGCTTGAAGCTCATTTTTCTTTGTAAACTTGAAATCAGAAGGAAATCGGATCATACGGTAACATTGGTCCTTCTTGTGACCTTTGATTTTATAGTAATTGCAAGTCCCATCAAAACGACAACGAGAAGAACCAGAAGCAAACATGAATGTGGAATCCGTAAGGGGAGAAACACCACTGAGCTGAATACGCTGATTTTCTTCTTGAAGAATCATGGAGTAAGCCTTATTGACAGGAGGGAGAGGCTGCATAATGAGAATTTGACTCCGGATGGTAGAAAATATCTCGTTTAATCCCATGAGAAACTGGAATAAACGCTGCTGGGAATGTTGTTTCAAGTTATCCTAAGACGTCTCACACTCACAAATAGCAAAGGGAACTAAGGCTTCATACTCGTCCCAAAGAAGTTTCAAACGAGTAAAGTAGGAGGAAATAGAAAGATCACCTTGTGCAGATGTAGCGATTTCACGATGCAGAAAGAAAACCCTAGAACCATCAACCTTATCATAACGCTCACGGAGATCTTTCCAAACCAAAGACGCATTGGACGCGAAAACAATCCCAACCAAAAACTCTTTAGAAACAGAATTAATGATCCACGAAAGCACAATCGCATTGCAGCGATCCCAGTGATGATGAAGAGATTCATCAAAATCCTTCCTCTTGCAATCACCGTTAACAAAGCCCAATTTGTTCTTCGCAAGAAGGGCAAGTCGCATCGATCTGCTCCAGATATTGTAGGTTTCGATTCTAGTTAATTGGTGAGAAACCATAATGGAACCCGATGTGTCAGAAGGATAAAGATAAAGCTTGTGATTGAAGTCAATGGTTGTTTCTGCCGGAGGCATGACGATTTGAAACAGAAAACAACAGATGAAGAAAAGAGGGGAAAAAGGAAAGAAAGAAAACAACAGCAAAACAAAGTGGCCCAAAAAACGAGTAGCCCAATGGATCATAATACCTGTGCGAATGATACCATGTTAAAAATATGAGAGAAAAACTTGGGAAAATGCTTCAGACTTTTTATTCAATCACAAGTTAAATTTACAAATTGTGAAGCTAAATATATATACATCAGCTAACACTAACAACAGCCTAACAGAAAAGAAACTAACTAGGCTAACAAATTCAATAGCTAACTAACTGTACTTACAAATTTCAACAGAGATGGTCTTCTTCCTCTTCTAGGTGTCAAGGCGAAACATCCTTAGAGGGTTAGACGACCATCTATCCTGGCTCAAAGCCACTATCAAGGTTTCTAAGAAAAAAATATGCTTGTAGGATAGACGTTCCAATTATAAAAAGTCTTGGGTTGAATTTAATTACAAATAATCAACAATAATATTAAAAATTCATAAAAAATACAAATTGTCATATTGGATTCGTAACCGGTTTTCTACACAGACTTTCTTTGCTAAAACACACGTATCTTAATTTCACGACACCGATTGAGGTATTTCAAGATGTGTTGGAAATTTATTTAAATGATAACTGGTCCATAAAAAGAAATCTCAAACAAAAAATACTCAGATCTCATTCCAAAAGTTGTCTCAAGTTAGTTGATGTTCCAGGAATAAAAACAACTTCAAAGATTTGTCGGAAATAAATTGTTTTTACCCTCCTATACACGTATCACATCCATTTGAAACAAAGGTAATTCAAGCATGGAAGGTGTGACAATGATCGTACGCACCGTAACTTGCTTTGTAGCAAGAGAAATGTATCATGATAATTTATGAATTCCTTTTGGCTATACACATCGATAACAAGACGAGCCTTAAATCTCTCGACTGCACAAAGTGATACTTGACTTTGTAAACTAATATAAAACCAATGGGTGTCTTACCAGGGGTGAAGAAAACTTCTCAGGTTTCATTAGGCTCCTTAGCTTGTATTTCTTGTTCCATAGCATATGCCCATCTTTTGTTAACAATTAACCTAGTCTATAGAACTTTCGTACTGGTAAACAACCACAACACTCCCTCACCATAAGGCTTCACACCAACTTCCTTCTTAGGATCATAACATCCTCTACCCATGTTCTCTACATTAGTGAACATTTAGCAACCTTTGAGAAAGAGCTCATTCATCTTCCATAACTACCCATAAGCATTGAGAATTCAGGGGGATATGAAGGGAGAAAAGAAGAAGCCATCGAAATACTACAACAAAAGGATATAAAAGAAATGAAACCCTGAATTTCCAAATCGTAAAAGCACACCTAGTTTAGTTTTGTAGTCATTAGAGTTGTGAAGTTTATCATCGAAATAGTAGAATTGAAGGGTCACCCGGTTGTTTTCTGCGTATAGATTCCATTTTTTGTAAATAGAAGTGATATGAGAATAGGAGGGGTAAAACTAGTCATTTCAGACAAGAAATTGAAGCTATTTTTGAAGGCTAGAACATTAGTTGACTTGCGGGGATGTTAACCCTGTAAAAAGGGTATATTTCATGCCCATTTACTTGGATTATTACTTGGTTTCAAGTTCATTTAGTTTCATTTAGTAGCATTTAGCATGGATGCTTGGAGTTTAGTTATGAGCTTCAAAGATCTATTAAATGATGTTGTGAAGAGAGAAAGGTAGGTATTTTGGTGGTGATTTATGCAGGTTTTCATATGAGCAGCTAAAGTGGTACATTGTTGTGGCATTTCAAGGACAAGGAGTGAGCATATTGCTAGCAACATTCCTAAGAGCAAAAGGACAATATATTGGAAAAGTGGTGTCTGTACACTTAGCAAAAAGGGCCTCTGACATCTATTATTCTATGCACGTGAAGGGAATGATGTGATCATGGCCCAAGATTTTCCAAAATATAATACTTTAGGACCTATGACTCGTGCTCGAGCAAGAAGAATGCAAGAAACTTTGGAAAACTTGATTTTTCGAATTTGTGACTCAAATGCAACCCCCTTAGCTCACTCGATTCTAGCATGAAAACCCTTAGTTCACCCGATCCATGACATGTATTAGTTTGCATGTGTTACATGTTAAACTATAGTTTTTGATATTATAAAATCATTTGCATTAGTTTCATTTAGGACACTTATATTTCTATAATTTTAATAATTATATTCCACATGTTTCTTGCAAATTTATTTTGTCTTCTTTGCATATTTATGTTACCAAGTTGCATGCACATTTAAGTTGTCATTTCTCTACACATTTAAGATGGCTTATCACATGTGATGACTATATGTAGGAAATAAGGAAGTAAGAGCACACCAAGGGTTGCAATTGACAAGGATCTTGTTTACTTTCTTTAGTTTAGACCTTGGTACTTAGTTGTCTAGGTAATTGAGTCTCCAACCAATATGTCGCCACAAGATGTACTTAAAAGTACTGATCAAACCCTTCTACTGTCGCCAAGTGACCACAAACTTCCCTCATACTATCACCAATAAGCATCTTAGTCCAGGACCGTATTCCACCCTAACACAATGAGCTCTAAACTCTATGGCATGCCATCCTACCTATGACACTAGCAACCAATGTTTGTTTCATTTAATTGTCATATTTCATGCACTTTATGTTCAAGTCAAGTCGTGTCTTTTTCAAGGATCATATTCAAGCAAGCATATCAAGATCAAGCTTAGCCCTTAGGCTAATTGAGCCTTAGCTCCATTTCACAAGTTTTCTTATTATTCAAGCAAGCATTCGAGTATATGCCATTTTAGGCAATCAATCAATGTTTGTTAATTCATGATTCATATCATGTTAGCAAGTATTACATCATACATATACATTCGAGTAAACATTAGCATATGCTATATTTAGGCGTCAAGCATCATCTTTAATTTATGAGTTATATTATGTTATCAAGCATTTTCATCATGGAAGTCAATACATTCCAGCAAGCATTCGATGGTTCACACCTAAGGCATCAAGAATCAAGCATTTTCATCATCATATATATATTATAGCAAGCATTCGAATACAAGCTTAGCATACTCAATTAAAGTCATTTAACATGTACAAACATTATACATACTTCACAAGCCAAACTTAAACGCATTACATTTCAAGTATATCATTCAAAACATATTCGCAAGTAGTATACATCAAATCAAGTAAGATCAAAATCGAATTCAAGTAACCATTTGAAAGGATCACAACCAAGACAATAAATCAAACATTTGTTTACACTTTCTTTTAATTGATTTATCAAGATCCATGTCACAAGTTTAGCTTAAATCCTTCTTCCTTTCTTATCCGTAATCAAGTTTATTTAAGTCCATTAACATATTATATCAATAGCAAGAAAGTAGACATGCATATTTTGGTTAGGACCTAAGTCCTAACCCTATTTTAACTACACTCACAATACTCCAAGCAAGCTTATTTGTCTTGGATCCAAATCTCCTTGTTTTTGCCACTAGCTTGGCCACTCCTTTCTTCTTCAAAAAGATTTACTCCTTGCTCTAACAATTCATACAAGTAAATAATGTCAAACAAGGTACAATTTGCCAATTCATTCATCCAATTCAAGCATTCAACATATTCATATAGTCTCTGAATCATGGCAACAATATACATAAGTTACATATATAAAAAAAAGTAGCATATTCATATATATACATTAATGCACATCACTAGCATTGTTTACATTCCAATTTAGGCGAAATAGGGCAACAACCAAACTGTATACAAAACTGTCCAAAATACCTAGACTGTTGTTGCCAGCATGAGCTCTGCTCACTTAAATGCTCATAACTTTCATTTCGTACGTCGAAATTTCAATTTTTTTACACTGTTAGAAAGCTAACTTAACCCTTTTTCTAAACGTATAAGCCTTATATTTTAATCCTTTACCAAATAATACACTTGTTGTCTTAAAGACAAACCAATTGCATTACTGGACAATTTGCACTGTCCATGGGTTTTCATTTCCAGAATCCATTCTACAACCTAGAATTTATGTTTGGTCCTAATGAAAGTAGACATGTTAAGGTTCAATCCATATAAATTTTAGCCTTAAATTCGATCCATACAATTTATGGTGATTTTTCAAAGCTATTGTCCATTACAGAGTTTTCTGTGCAGATTACCCTAAGTTAAGCTTCTAGCTCTATAATCCATTTAAACAAGACTCTAACATGATAATTTAACTTATATACATATTCCTACATGTTTAAGTCAGTCCATTTTACTTATCAGTGTGATTAAAACAGGGCATTAGTGATCAATAGATTCGATCACTCTATCAAGGCATCATTTCATTGAATTTCCAACAACATGCTTATTCTTTCTAACACACACACACACACACACTGGAACACCCCAACTTTTTCCCTAAATTGAAACCCTAAATTAGTTAAAATCCCTAGATTAAAAACCCTAATAATTGGGAATTTTATTTTGAAATCTTAATTAATTCAGTGGCTAAATTGAGAATTTTGAAACTTCTGTGACCTTTTTGTAAGGCGGGCAATTCTTGGAACCCTTATTGTGTAATTTACCCAAAAAAATAAATTAAAGAAAAATCTGGTTTTCCTCTTTTGGTTGGTGTCGATTCAGTTACCCCCAATTTCCCCCTCTTCGTGTTTCAGCAAAGAAAAGAAAAAACCGCATCAACCTCTCTTCGCTTCTTTCCGATCAAGCTCCGACGATAGAGCTACCGTCGACCGCTCGTCAATCCGTAACCACCATTTATCTCCCCTTCAAGTTCCGATCAAAACCCTAGCCACCATTTCTGTTTCCCGTCCACCGTTGTTAAGAAACGGTTCGAAGACCGTTCATTTTTCTCCGTCGACGTCGCCAAATTTTGTCGATTCACCGTGTTTCCGAGTTAGCTGAGTACGGAATGGCATGATCTGTGTTTGGCTTCTTTTGAAATGTGTTGGTTTGGCCGGAAATAGTGTTTAGAGGTTACCGGCGTGCTTTCTGGCGATGAAAGCCGATTAGGGGAAACCCTAATTTTCAAATCAGTAGTGAAAAATGGGATTTTGGGTTTGAACCGGTCTAAACTGGTCTAAAAGGATGAACCGAGTTGACAGAACCGAACCGGTTCGTCTTATAAATAGCCGGCTGACGTCAACGGTGAAGTCAGCGTTGACCTGTTGACTGTTGACCCTTTGACCCTTGACCGTTGACCGTTGACTTTTTCAGAAAAGGGCTATTTTATGTTTTTCGACCTCCTGATTTCGTTTCCGCTACCCGTTTCCCCAAATTCGAACCCGAAAGACCATTTTGACCACTTTTATTCAAGTATACTTAGTTTTTAAAGATTTGAATATCAGGAAATTAATTGGAATTATTATTATTGGCAGACGATATTGACTCGGATACTGAGATCCTTCCTCCTCTTCCACTTGGACGACCTCTTGTTGCTCATACATCGGGATCCGCTCATGAGTTTAATTATTAATATATTCGATATTTATATTATTAGTTTCTTGGCATAGTAGTAGTATCTTTGATGGTGTATTTAATTGTTATAGGAGTTGACTCTGACCGACCTAGAGATAGATCTGAGCGTGGGAGACGTCACCGTCGACGTTGAGTGTTAGCTACTTGAGGTGTGTTCTCTTCTGTGCTATCTGTTTACAGTGCTCTGTTTGTATATATGTTGATTTGCTGAAATGTATACATGATGCAGTCTGATGATGTATGATGATAATATTTTCTTGATCTGTGATGTTTGACTTGTTCAACATTCTATTACGTTATGCAATGTTTGTATATACATTCAGATTCGGATTATCGTATATCAGATTATATGATTATGCATTTCTGTTGACAAACAATGCATTCAGATTCAGAACTCGGATTTTATGTCATCTCATTATGGTTGGGATTCTGTACGGGGAAGTTCAGTAGCTTCATCCTTCGGGGTGATGTCTACTTCGGATCAGTGGTTTCACCCTACGGGCTGGATTCCACTTCGGATGGTGACGAGGTAGAGAGTGGTTCTGGGAACCTTACTCTTCGGATGGTGATGTAGTTGGGTGCATGTCATACTGTGTTACATATTCATTCATACCGTTTATGTGATTAAATTGTTTCTTGTTGGAAAATTGTATTCTGATAATGTCTGTTGACTCTGATGATATGATATTTTTGTTTGTTCTGTTTGCACTGTAGAGACACATTGAGCGTTTTCGCTAAATCCCCCTTAGTTTCTATTTCAGATACTCAGGTCTAGGCTACGGTACTTGGAGGACCTCATTTTCCAACTTTATTTATTTATTATTATTAGTATGATACTTGAACCTATTTATATTATATGTTTTACCATATGGTATATAATTTTAGATTTAAGATGTTTTATTTGGGGTTGTTACGTTTTATCATGTATGTACATTTCGAATATTTAATATTTTCAGGAATATTTTTATCAATATGTATTATGCATTATTATTAATGTCTATTTTGGAATTAAAGTTTTGAACCAGGTTGCCTGCGTGAGAGACAAGCTTAGAGCTTGACTCCTTATATTCGACCCAGTTCTTCCGGGTCAGGTTTAGGGGGTTACATTTAGTGGTATCAGAGCTAGGTTCAACACTCGGCCTGGGTGAATTTAATCAATTTGAAATCGAAAATAAATTTTTGCATACATTATCAAATGTTTTCAGGTAAAACGTGAATTTCAGAAAAATTTATGATCTTTTATGAATAATATTTATACATATTCTGAATAAGGACTCCAAGTACCGATTCTAATCTTAGGATTCTGTCTTTTATAGATATACTACTATGCCACCTCGGAGAAGTTCTAGAGTAGCGGCTGGTCGAGGTCGTGGCCAAGGTCGAGGTCGTACCGCGACTACAGGTAGTGACGTTCCACCTCCTGAGGGTTTGATACAAAATCAAGGTGAGGTCCAGGGTGCAAATGTGGAGGAACAACATGTGGACCAGACAGGAGCTCAGCAGACTAGAGCTCAGTAGACTGGAGCTCATCAGACTGGTGGAGGAGACCCACATGTTCAGTCTGCTCATAATAGTGGTCATCGTGATTCAGGGGATAGTGAGACTGTGGGCACAGATGTTGTTACTGTTCAGAGAGAGTTATTGAGATACCTTCGTCAATTTGAGAGTGTTCGGAGACCCATATCCACAGAGTTTCTTGCTGCCGGGATAACTATGTTCGATGGAAAGACGGGTACAGACTCGGCAGATGCAGAGTACTGGCTGAAGAAGCTTCAGCAATTATTTGTTGAGATGGATTATCCTACCGACCGGAAACACAGGGCTGCCGTTTCACTGCTGCAGAGTGAAGCCCAAAATTGGTGGGAGACTGAGGAGCTTGTTACTTCAGTTAGTACGGTTACTTGGGATCATTTTAGACAGGCTTTCCATGACCGATATGTCGGAGCTGAGTATATAGCAAAGTGCAGAGATGATTTTATGAATCTGAGGCAGAATGATATGACTGTTAACGACTATGAGGTCGAGTTCATGAGATTGATTCAGTACGTCCTAGGGTTAGTGAGCACAGAAAAAGGCAAGTGTGATTGGTTTCTGAAGGGATTGTGTCCTACAATAAAGGTCGGTGTTACTTTACATATGGACCAGGAATACAAATACATTACTCGACGAGCTAGGATAGCTGAGCGTAATGACGCAGAGTTGAGACAGCTTGAGTTGCATGGATCTGATAGAGGGAAGAGACCAGCGTCAGTGCCAGTTCAACATAGTCAGGGGAATCAGTCTAGAAAGAGGGCCTGAGATGAGTCAGACTATCAGAGATATTCGAGAGCTAGACCCGTGACTTCTTCTGTTCCGACTGTTAGTGCTGGTGGTTCGACTGGTACTCGAGGGGTGCCACAGTGTCCTTTTTGTAAGAAGTGGCATTCAGGCAAGTGTAGGAGGCAGACTGGAGCTTGTTTCAGATGTGGTTCATTCGAGCATCATTTCAGAGATTATCCGGTTCCACCTCCCTCGGCTTTTACTACTACTCAGTCTCAGGCATCAGTACAGACTCCCTCCAGGGGAAGAGGTAAGGCCAGATCTGTTACTTCAGGCTCTGCTAGTAGAGGTAGACCAGCTTCAAGTAAAGGATCAACAGGATCAGAGGCCAAATAGTCGGGGTTAGTTTATTCTACTAGGAGGCACGAGGACCGTGATGAGCCAAATGTTATTGCCGGTACATTCTCTATCCATTATATTTCGTATTTTGCTCTGCTTGATAATGGTTCGACTCATTCATATGTTACGAGTTCTCTGTCTTGGGGTCTTGAGATTTCTGTTGAGGATACTGTTAGTGCTGTTACTGTACACAGTCCAGTGGGTAATCCAGTTGAGGTTACTAAAGTATACAGGATTTGTCCTCTTGAGATTCAAGGGGAGATCTTTCCAGCTGATTTGATGGAGTTACCCTTTGGGGATTTCGATCTTATTCTAGGTATGGATTGGTTGTCTACACACCGTGTTACTTTAGACTGTGAAAAGAAGAGGGCTACACTGAGAACTTCTGATGATCGCGAGGTGATTATAATTGGTGAGCGTAGAGGGTTCCTATGTAATACCGTTTCAGCTCCCAAAGCTGAGAAAATGATCTGGAAAGGGTCTATCGCTTATCTTTTCTATATCCTTGATCTGAGACAGTCTGATTCCAGTTTAGATAAGATTCGAGTTGTGAAAGACTTTCCAAACGTATTTTCGGAAGAATTACCTAGGGTACCACCGAAACGGGATGAGGTTGAGTTTGGCATCGAGGTTTATCCGGGTACAGCTCCTGTGTCTATGGCACCTTATTGGATGGCACCGAAAGAACTTAAGGAGTTGAAGATTCAGTTGCAATAACTGTTGGATCGAGGTTTCATTCGACCTAGTGTTTCTTCTTGGGGAGCTCATGTTCTGTTTGTTAAGAAGAAGGATGGGACACTTCGACTCTGTATAGATTATCAGAAGCTGAACAAGCTAACGATCAAGAACAAATATCCTCTTCCTCGTATTGATGATCTGTTTGACCAGTTTCGGGGAGCTACAGTATTCTCTAAGATAGACCTGAGATCTGGTTATTACCAACTCAAGTTTAAGGATTCTGATGTGTTCAAAACAGCTTTCCGGACACGATATGGTCATTATGATTTCCTTGTGATGCCTTTTGGGTTGACTAACGCCCCTGCCTCTTTTATAGATATGATGAATAGGGTGTTTCAACCCTATCTTGACCAGTTTGTTGTGGTATTTGTTGATTATATACTGGTATATTCTAGATCTGAGGCAGAACATGAGGAACATCTTCGGATTGTATTATAGATTCTACGAGAGAAACAATTGTATGCAAAATTCAGTAAGTGTGAGTTCTGGCTTTCTGAGGTTATGTTTCTGGGTCATATAGTTTCTGCTCAAGGTATTCAGGTTGATCCGATGAAGATCGAGGCTATTATGAGTTGGAAGCAGCCCAAGAATGTTCTTGAGGTTTGAAGCTTCTTGGGTTTAGCTGGTTACTATCAGAGATTCGTTGAGGGTTTCTCTACTATTGCAGCTCCGTTGACTAAGCTTTTGAGGAAGAATGTTCCCTTCGTTTGGACTGAGGCTCGGTAGTCTAGGTTCGAGAAGCTTAAGTCTGTGTTGACTGAAGCACCAGTTTTGATTCAGCCTGAGCCTGATAAGGCTTATACAGTTTTCAGTGATGCTTCGTACACCAGATTGGGGTGTGTTCTGATACAGGACGGGAAGGTAGTGGCTTATACGTCTCGACAGTTGAAACCGCATGAGTGTAACTATCCTACCCACGACCTAGAGCTTGCTGCTGTTATTTTTGCACTTAAGATCTGAAGACACTATCTCTACGGAGAGAAGTGTTATATTTATACAGACCATAAGAGTCTGAAATACCTCCTCACTCAGAAAGAGCTTAATCTGAGACATCGTCGGTGGTTAGAGCTTCTCAAGGATTATGATTGTGAGATTGAGTATCATCCGGGTAAAGCTAATGTCGTTGCTGATGCATTGAGTCGTAACGCCATTTTAGATTTGAGAGCTTTGTTTGCTCGGATGAGTTTGTACGACGATGGCAGTCTGTTGGCAGAACTTCGGGTTATTCCTACATTGATTTCTGATATTCGAGCTGAGCAGCCTAGTTATCCGTTTTTGATGCATCGTATCAGGGAGGTACATGAGGGTACATCTCGGGATTTCTCTATTGATCAGGATGAAGTATTATGTTTCTGTGGCCGATATTGTACTCCGAGGAAATCTGAGTTAAAACAGGTTATTCTTCGTGAGGCCCATGACAGTCCTTATTCTATGCATCCTAGTGGTGATAAGATGTATAAGAATCTTCGTGAAAGGTACTGGTGGAAAGGTCTCAAGCGGGACATCGTCGGATTTGTATCGAGGTGTTTGACTTGTCAAAAAGTCAAAGCAGAGCATCAGCGTCCGTCTGGGTTACTACATCTTATTAAGATTCCTCAATGGAAGTGGGAGCGCGTGACTATGGACTTTGTTAGTGGAATTCCTTTGACTCTGTCGAAGAAGGATTCCATCTGGGTTATTGTTGATCGTCTGACGAAGTCCGCGCATTTCATTCTTGTCTGAGTTGACTATTCTTTGAGTAAGTTAGCTCGGCTTTATATTTCAGAGATTGTTTGACTTCACGGGGTACCATTATCTATTATTTCTGACAGAGATATGAGGTTCACTGCAAAATTTTGGGGGTCTCTTCATTCTGCTTTGGGTACTCGGTTGAACTTCAGTACATCTTATCATCCACAGATAGATGGTCAGTCTAAGCGTGTGATCCAAATTCTTGAGGATTTGTTGAGGGGCTGTATTCTTGATTTCAGAGGCAGTTGTGTAGAACTAATGTTTTGATATAATAATTGAAAAATGTTTTAGACTAATTTGAAAAGAATTTAAAACTTGTTTTTAAGTCCAAACAACTTGAAATTATGTTTGAGGTATTTTAAGAGGTTTTTGGCAAAGATTTTTTATGTTTTTAATAGCCAAACTTGTGTTTTCAAAGTACCAGTACCGATACGGTCTTACCCGTATCGATACCTTTTTGCCCCAGTTTGGCCACTGTCAAAACCCGTATCGATACAGGCCTTTGCCGTACCGATACGGATCGAGATCGTTTCGATACGCCTAGTCAGCGTACCGATCCCCTTTCAACCAACCTCAACGACTATTTCCCAACGGCCATTCAAAAGTGAACCCATACCGATACGCCCTCAAGTGTATCGATACGCCTAGGCTGGCAAGAGCCCAATGGCTAGTTTCTGATTAAAGGTTGTACCGATACCGTTCCGTGCGTATCGATACGAACAGCTGCAGAACAGCATTTATGAAGGGAAATAAAGTCCTCAACGGCTCTAATTCATCCCCAACGGCTAGTAACGGCTACAAACTCATTTGAAAGTATAAAAGGGACCTCCAAGCATCAAGAGAAGGCTAATGCTCATATTTTCAAACATCAAATGATCAAGAAATTGTCTTAGTGCTTAATTTGTCATTTCTTTTATAGACAAACACTAGTGAGCCAAAATTGTCAAATTTGCTCAAGTGTTTTAGGTTTTGGGTGAGTGCTTAATTGTGCAAACAAACACCTATTAGAGGGTTTTAAGTTTGCTTTGTTTATCTCTTGTAAGAGAGGGTTTCAATCAAGGCTTTGGGTAGAAAGCTTGATTGTGTGTAAGGGTTACCTCCTAAGCCTAGAAAAGGGGACGAATCAATAGTGGATTGATTGAGAAATCCTTAGTGGGGAGCTAAGGTAGTGGATGTAGACCTTGGTTAGAAGGTTGAACCACTATAAATCATTGTGTCTATTTTCATTCTAGCTTCCACAACCCTTCCACCCAAAAATCCACCTCTCCACCACTTGGTGAGCTAAATTGGTTAATCGAATCGAGCCCCACACATCTCAACAATTGGTATCAGAGCTTGGCTCAATCGAAGGGGATTCACATCCTATTGAGAAGATCCGGCAAGCTCGATCACTATTTCATCAACCGGCTCAAATGGCACAACCAATCGACAAACCGCCTTTCTTTGACGGAACCCACTATGCCCATTGGAAGACAAAGATGAAGTTCTTCATCAAATCTAGAGATTACAAGCTATGGGATATAGTTGAAGATGGTCCGTTCGTGCCTCAAAGAAGCAAAGCGGAGTGGAGTGCCGACGATCGCAAGAAGATGGAGCTTAATTGCAAAGCCTTGCACATCTTGTTTTGTGCTTTTGGCCCAACCATTTATGAGAAGATGTCTTCTTGTGAGAGTGCCAAGGAGGTATGGGACAAGCTTGAAGTCACATACGAGGGAACCGATGAAGTCAATGAAATCAAAATTGGGCTCCTAACCTTAGAGTATGAGAACTTCAAGATGGATCCGGAAGAGAACATCGAGAAGATGTTTGATAGGTTATCCACCATCACAAATGGTCTTAAAGGTTATGGAGAAGCCATCCCGGAAGAAAAGCTTGTCCGAAAGCTCATCTACTCACTTCCCGAGTCATGGGACTCAAAGAGGACCGCCATCATCGAAGCAAAAAATTTGAAGACTTTGAAGCTTGATGAACTCATGGGGTCACTCCTTACTAATCAAATCATGAAGAAGAACAAAGAGGATGAGAAGAAGAGGGAAGAAATTAGAGCTATGGGAGAGAAGAAAATCAAAGGGCTTGGCATCAATGCAAGTGCCATTGCTCTCAAATCCTCCACTTGCCATCATGTCTACTCAAGTGAAGAGGAGGATGAAGATGAAGAGATAGTTCATCTCTTCAAGAAGTGTGCCCCGTTCATGAAGAAAGCTTTGAGAGAGCTTGAACGAGAACCCAAGAGAAAGGAGAGGGCAAGCACTTCAAGCCATAAGAAGAAGGCACATTTGGCTACTTGGAGTGATGAGGACTCCACCGACGATGAACAAGCCAACCTTTGCCTGCCATCGAAGAAGATTCAAGGGTAACTTTTAATTCATCTACTTCATGTTCCTATTCCTTTGATGAATTACAAGATGCCTATGATGATTTGGTTTTAGATTTTAAAAGCCACATTTTGAAAAACAACAAATTGATTTCAAAGTTAAAAATTCAAAATGATTTGCTTTCTAAAACCAAACTTGAACTTGAAGCAAAACTTGAAGAGTTTGAATTAAAATGTTTTGATTTACAAAAATTGCTTCAAAAAGTTCAAGAAGAAAAGGATTTGATCTCCAAAGAGCTAGAAAAGAAAAACAATTTTGGAAAATCAAATTTCTATGTTAGACAATCTAGTGCCCCTAGATTTATTAAAGGAAAATGTTTTAGAAGTGTTTGGGTCCCAAAAGGACTAACCACTTCAATTAAAAAGGATGACATTGAAAAATGGATTCCTAAGGGGACTAAAATTTGTGCTACTAATGTTCATGGATCCAAAGCAATTTGGATACCAAAAATTACTTGATTGTCTATTGCTAGGTGTGATGGAGATGTTCAACAAGTCAAACATTGAGGGGGAGCTCCATGCACACAAGGAAGAACACTTGAAGAAGGAAGGCTTCACATCCTCCCTTGGGTTCAAGTGTCGGTAAAATTCTAGTTGTTTTTGCATTTACTTGTTTTATTTTTAGTTTAAATTCAACTAGATGATCATAAATGTTGGACTAACATTTTTAATGATGCTTTGAGTAAGGGGGAGCCATTTTTAAACCAAATTCTTATTTGTGTCAAAGTTTTTACCTCTATTGTTATTTTGAACTTAATATTTTAAATTCTTTTTGATATAACAAAAAGGGGGAGAAATGGTTTGAAAAATTGAATTTTCAAATGAATAAGGGGAGCTTTATTTGATTTCATATCTTTATCCCTTATTCACATTTTTAAAGTTAAAGGGGGAGAATCCCAAACAATTTTTCAAGTGAATTTTATTATATCAAAAAGGGGGAGATTGTAGAACTAATGTTTTGATATAATAATTGAAAAATGTTTTGGACTAATTTGAAAAGAATTTAAAACTTGTTTTTAAGTCCAAACAACTTGAAATTATGTTTGAGGTATTTTAAGAGGTTTTTGGCAAAGATTTTTTATGTTTTTAATAGCCAAACTTGTGTTTTCAAAGTACCAGTACCGATACGGTCTTACCCGTATCGATACCTTTTTGCCCCAGTTTGGCCACTGTCAAAACCCGTATCGATACAGGCCTTTGCCGTACCGATACAGATCGGGATCGTTTCGATACGCCTAGTCAGTGTACCGATCCCCTTTCAACCAACCTCAACGGCTATTTCCCAACGGCCATTCAAAAGTGAACCCGTACCGATACGCCCTCAAGCGTATCGATACGCCTAGGCTGGCAAGAGCCCAACGGCTAGTTTCTGATTAAAGGCCGTACTGATACCGTTCCGCGCGTATCGATACGAACAGTTGCAGAACAGCATTTATGAAGGGAAATAAAGTCCTCAACGGCTCCAATACATCCCCAACGGCTAGTAACGGCTACAAACTCATTTGGGAGTATAAAAGGGACCTCCAAGCATCAAGAGAAGGCTAATGCTCATATTGTCAAACATCAAATGATCAAGAAATTGTCTTAGTGCTTAATTTGTCATTTCTTGTATAGACAAACACTAGTGAGCCAAAATTGTCAAATTTGCTCAAGTGTTTTAGGTTTTGGGTGAGTGTTTAATTGTGCAAACAAACACCTATTAGAGGGTTTTAAGTTTGCTTTGTTTATCTCTTGTAAGAGATGATTTCAATCAAGTCTTTGGGTAGAAAGCTTGATTGTGTGTAAGGGTTACCTCCTAAGCCTAGAAAAGGGGACGAATCAATAGTGGATTGATTGAGAAATCCTTAGTGGGGAGCTAAGGTAGTGGATGTAGACCTTGGTTAGAAGGTTGAACCACTATAAATCATTGTGTCTATTTTCATTCTAGCTTCCACAACCCTTCCACCCAAAAATCCACCTCTCCACCACTTGGTGAGCTAAATTGGTTGATCGAATCGAGCCCCACACATCTCAACAAGTTGGGAGGATTTCCTGCCGCTTGCAGAGTTTGCTTATAATAACAGTTATCAGGCTAATATCAAGATGGCGCCGTATGAGGCTCTATATGGGCGTAGGTGTCGTTCACCTATTGGTTGGATTGAGTTGAATGAGCACAAATTGTTGGGACCGAAGATTGTGCACGAGGCTGAGCAGTCTGTTAGATTGATTCGGGATCGACTTAAGGCTGCTTTTGACAGACATAAGTCTTATACCAATTTGAGACGTCGTGATCTTGAGTTTGAGGTGGGTGATGAGGTTTTCTTGAAAGTATCTCCTTGGAGGAAGGTACTTCGGTTTGGTCGGAAGGGCAAGCTGAGTCCTCGTTACATTGGCCCTTATCAGATTATTCGTCGAGTCGGACTAGTTGCCTATCAGCTAGAGCTACCACCAGAGCTTCAACATATTCACGATATTTTCCATATTTTAGTGTTGAGACGTTATCATCTTGATCCGTCACATGTTATGCCTGTTGAGGATATTGAGGTCCGTCCTGATTTGCATTTTGAGGAGGAGCCTATTGAGATTCTTGCTCAGGATAAAAAGGTTCTCAGAAGGAAGACCGTTAAGATGGTCAAAGTCCTGTGGCGTGGTCGTAGTCATGATGAGGCTACGTGGGAGCTCAAGACTGTCCTCCGAGCTCAGTATCCGTATCTTTTTGCTCCAGGTAAAATTTCGAGGCTGAAATTTCTTTTTAACGGGGGGAGAATTGTAACACCCCAATTTTTGCCCTAAATTGAAACCCTAAATTAGTTAAAATCCCTAGATTAAAAACCCTAAAAATTGGGAATTTATTTTGAAATCTTAATTAATTCAGTGGATAAATTGAGAATTTTGAAACTTCCGTGACCTTTTTGTAAGGCGGGCTATTCTTGGAGCCCCTATTGTGTAATTTACCCAAAAATAAATTAAAGAAAAATCTGGTTTTCCTCTTTTGGTTGGTGTCGATTCAGTTACCCCCATTTTCCCACTCTTCGTGTTTCAGCAAAGAAAAGAAAAAACCCCATCAACCTCTCTTCGCTTCTTTCCGATCAAGCTCCGACGAGGGAGCTACCGTTGGCCGTTCGTTGATCCGTAACCACCATTTATCTCCCCTTCCAGTTCTGATCAAAAACCTAGCCACCATTTCTATTTTCCGTCCACCGTTGTTAAGAAAAGATTCGAAGACCATTCGTTTTTCTCCGTCGACGTCACCAAATTTTGTCGATTCACCGTGTTTCCGAGTTGGGTGAGTACGGAATGACATGATCTGTGTTTAGCTTCTTTTGAAATGTGTTGGCTTGGCCGAAAATAGCGTTTAGAGGTTACTAGCGTGCTCTCCGGCGATTAAAGCCGATTAGGGGAAACCCTAATTTTCAAATCGGTAGTGAAAAGGGGGATTTTGGGTTTGAACCAGTCTGAACCGGTCTAGAAGGTTGAACCGGGTTGACAGAACCGAACCGGTTCTTCTCATAAACAGTCGACTAACGTCAGCGATGACGTCAGCGTTGACCCGTTGACTTATTCAGAAAAGAGTTATTTTATGTTTTTCGACGTCCTGATTCCGTTTTCGCTGCCCGTTTCCCCAAATTCAAACCCGAAATACCGTTTTGACCACTTTTATTTGAGTATACTTAGTTTTTAAAGATTTGAATATCGGGAAAATTAATTGGAATTATTCTTATTTGCAGACGACATTGACTCGGATACTGAGATCCTTCCTCCTCCTCCACTTGGACGACCTCCTGTTGCTCAGACATCGGGATCCGCTCGTGAGTTTAATTATTAATATATTCGATATTTATATTATCAGTGTCTTGGCATAGTAGTAGTATGTTTGAAGGTGTATTTAATTGTTATAGGAGTTGACTCTGACCGACCTAGAGATAGAGCTGAGCGTGGGAGACATCACCGTCGACGTTGAGTGTTAGCTACTTGAGGTGTGTTCTCTTCTGTGTTGTATGTTAAAGTGCTCTGTATGTAAATGTGTTGATTTGCTGAAATGTATACATGATGTGGTATGATGATGTATGATGATAATATTCTGTTGATCTGTGATGTTTGACTTGTTCAACATTCTATTACATTATGTAATGTTTGTATATACATTCATATTTGGATTATTGTATATCGGATTACATGATTATGCATTTATGTTGATATGCATTCAGATTCAGAACTCAGATTTTATGTCATCTCATTATGGTTGGGATTGTGTACGAGGAAGTTCAGTAGCTTCATCCTTTGGGGTGATGTCTACTTTGGATCAGTGGTTTCGCCCTACGGGCTGGATTCCGCTTTGGATGGTGACGAGGTAGAGAGTGGTTTTGGGAACCTTACTCTTCGGATGGTGATGTAGTTGGGTGCATGTCATAATTTGTTGCATATTCATCCATACCGTTTATGTGATTGAATTATTTCTTGATGGAAAATTGTATTCTGATAATGTCTGTTGACTCTGATGATATGATGTTTTTGTTTGTTCTGTTTGCACTGTAGAGACACACTGAGCGTTTTCGCTGACTCCCCCTTAGTTTCTATTTCAGATACTCAGGTCTAGGCTGTGGTACTTGGAGGACCTCGTTTTCCAGCTTTATTTATTTATTATTATCAATATGATACTTGGACCTATTTATATTATATGTTTTACCAGATGGTATATAATTTCAGATTTCAGATGTTTTATTTGGGGTTATTACGTTTTATCATGCATGTACATTTTGAATATTTAATATTTTCAGGAATATTTTTATCAATATGTAGTATGTATTATTATTATTGTCTATTTTGGAATTAAAGTTTTGAACCAGGTTGCTTGCGTGAGGGACAAGCTTAGAGATTGACTCCTTATATTCGACCCAGTTCTTCCGGGTCGGGTTTAGGGGGTTACACACACACATGAACTTTAATTATCACCTATAATTTCCAGCAATGAATTCAACATTTTTACATGTACACTGATTCGATTCTTGTTACTAATCACATAATTTAACCAATTAAACACATGTACCAATCAATTCAACCAAAATCTCACAGCAACAAGTTCATGTATGTATACATTTCATTCGAACAACAATAACACTACATAATCACTAATTCGAATAGGCAAATTGAAGGATAAAACAGATTGTTACCTTCCCAAATGAGATACCTATTCAATTTAGTCCCTAACCAATGCCAAATCTATAGTTTCATGCTTTCTCACACTTGAATTCTCTCCTTTCTCTCTCTCACTCTCTTAATTGGTTTAAGGGAATGAGGAAGATGAAGCTCCTTCCTTATAGTGGCCGGTTGTGCCTTGTTTAGGTGACAAGTGGATATTCGACTAACTAATTTCATTTTATCATGCATTCATTGAGCATGTCTTAGTGTTCAAAGTGGTCCTCTTAATTCAACAAGCTTAGATGTTAATTGTAACATTCTAGTCCTTAATCAATTGCTATTTGTTTTCTTTTTGTTTGGCACTCTAACTTGTTGGCTATGCATTTTAGTCCTTAGTTAATTTCTATTCAATTAAGGCATGGTTTAACTATTTAGAAATTCTAAATAGTTGTAACAAATCTAGGCTCGGTTTAAGGGTGTTACAATTCTCCCCGCCCTTAAAAGAAATTCGTCCTCGAATTTCTTCGATGACGAAGATCTGTCGTTATCAAGTTCAGAATATTTTTACATATTCTGAATTTTTTAAACAAAGAAAACAACCTGTATTGGTTACAAGCTACCAATACGAACAAGAACTCGAACTCCTAGGTGGCACACTAGACTTATGGCATTGTAGTGAGTCCATGTTTAGTCCGAGAATCGACTGAACCATGCTCTGATACCAATAAATATAACACCTCTTCCCGGTTTAGAACAAACCAGTTCGGAAGCGTTATCGAGGAAAGTAAGAACACAGACAATTTAATTTTTTTTGAGAACTCATTTCTAAAAGATGAGTCAAGACTAGCAAGCAACAAGACGTAGGCATGGATAACATTCTAATTCAAACAAGATATGCATGGTTCATGCTTCAATCAAACAAACAAGACAAGAACAAACAAACAAGGCAAGAACTTAGACATGGATTCAAACACTATTCGAAGTATGCTAAACAAGGAATTGAGACAAGGTTACCAGTTTATTTCAAAACGAGGTTTAACAATCAAAGTAGGCATTCGAACAACATGAACATGGACAAGGAGGACATGAATTTGAACATGGTAATGTATGAGCAAGGTGATATTCGAATAACAATGCAAGTACATGGATTGGTAGACATAGAGGGCATAAATTTGAACATGGTAATGTATGAGCAAGGTGATATTCGAATAACAATTCAAGTACATGGATTGGTAGACAAGGTGACTTGATTTCTATTAACATCATTCTCAGTATACTTATAGTTGAATCTGTTAGCTACAACAAAAGACTTAAGGGCTTCCTGAAATTGTTTGTTACTTTCAGAAATCATACCCGATTTAAACCTAGGCTCAGAACTTGTATTTAAAAAATTTCTTACTTTTCTTGTAGAAAACTTCACCATCAGAATTTGTTTGATAGCTCCCAACATCATCTGATTCTAGATAATTAGTGTCTTCTCCATTTTCGTCTTGTCTTTCTTCAGTACTATAAAATGTATCATTGTTCTGATTTTGTCTTCTTGCTTTCTGAAAATTTGTTTTTTTCTTTATATCTTCTTGCTTTCTCAAAACTCTTTGTTAGCTCTCCATCTTCATCATCAGTCACCCACACTTCCCCCCTTAAATCTTTTGATTTAGATTCTGTTTCAGCATTGTATGATGAGTCACTATCATCATTAGTTTCTTCTTTTTCATCTACCCTACCTTCACCGATAAAATCTGCATTAATATTCTCTTCACCAGGCTTCACATTATCTGCCTTTAACCTAGTTGACCCAGGAACACCAGTTGGTTTAGCAGCAATAGTTGGACCAACAACACCATTTGGTTCAACAGCAGCAGTTGGCCCAAGAGCAACAGTAGGCCCATCAACACCAGTTCGCCCACTACTATTACATACCCTTGTACTTCTCCCCCAACATAAACATCAACCTCTTCAACATTAAACTCACTATCATTAATATCGACCTCTTCAACACCACCATCAGTAATATCAACCTCTTCAACACCATCATCACTATCCTCAACACCAACATCTACATTGTTCACCTCGAAACCATGCCAATCATATATATTTTATTTTCCCCGTACTACTCAAATGCCTAATCAAACCTAAATAGCTTTCATTATCAGAACTTAGCATCCTCAAACCCCCATCTAAGCTTAAAACATGTTCTAAGTAAGTTAAACAAGATATTTTGTTACTTTAAAACCATGCTTCCTCAATAAATGCAATAAGTGTAGGATAACATGTAAAGTTAGGATCAAATTTTTAATAATTTTTTACCCCCAACATAATCAAACTTAGGTTTCCTAGTGAAAGTGCCCCAAAATGAAGTACCACCGTGTGCTCTATCCAAGCCACATTTCCTAAACAATTACCAAACAAACAAATTTTTATTTGTTAGTTAAACTAAAAAATTTACATATGCAGTTGGAACAATATACAATATGCCTCACACACGTGTCTATTGTAAATAATATTTAACTAATATCCAAAAAAATATTAAAAAACATTATAAATTGCTTTTTGAATTTCTGCTTTGACTTTGTTAGTCAAGGCCACGACTAAAAAGTACCTTCTTATGACTTTATCTTCAACTCATACCAGCTCTTTTTTGACAACTTTAAACTCTCTTTCACTGTCAAATAAAGCGATAAATTAATCACAATATAAACATTGTCTTTTTTTACCCAAAACATAACACATATATCAGTTCACACTTATCTTTTAATTTTCCCCACCTAAACGATTTAGGGTTTATAGTAAATGTTTCACAACAAGCTTGCAACACCAATTTTTCGAAATTGGGTTTCTAATCAACAAAACTGATTTAGGGTTTTTAAAATCATATTTTAGAGAATAGTTTACAGACAACAAAATCCGTTTAGGAGAAAATGAATGCTTATGGTTTAGGGGAACTGATTGCCTTTGTTGAGATTCAACAAGATTCCACAACATTCAAATCGGTTTCAACGAATTTTTAGAGCAAAATAGAAAGAAATTGAAAAGGGGAAGACATTCTAATCGTGTGTATAGTTTAGGGAGCAAAATAAACATGTTTTCTTTTTAATATTATAATATTATTTATTTTATTATTTACTGATTTTCGGTTAATTACAATAATAATGATAAGGGTAAACTACCCCAGTGACCACCGAACTATAGTGACGTACCTATTTTGACCACCGAACTATAGGGGTGTACCTATTTTGACCACTGAACTATCGAACTCGTCAATCAGACCACTAAACTTATTAAATTGACCTATTTTGACCACCTCCGTTAAAAAATTAGTGGAAGGGTAAGGAGGGGATGACGTGGCAATTAACAAAAAAATATAAAATTACACATTTAGTCCCTGTTATTTACTTACTATATTAATTTGATCCTATTTTTTATTTAATTAAATAAAATTAATCAGCCAATTGGATAATGACACATGTCATCTCTCAATTGGATAAATTTTCTTAATTTTAATTTAATTTATTTAACATATTTTCTTTCATTCAAGTGGTGACACATGTCACCACCTGGATAAAGGAAAATTAAAAAGCCATGAAATGACCTTGGGGTGGATCAAACTTGGGACTTGTAGATGTTATTTCACAGCCTTAACCAACATGTCAAACCACTCTTATTAATATAAGTTGCACCCACTTAGATCTGAATAATATCCAGATATTTCTCCCCCCAAACTCTCCACCTTCCCAACTCCGTTCGACCTCTAATCTCGGCCACTGTCGGTTCATGGCTATCACCGCCGCCGCCAACGAATCTGTTGCCACGCCCCGATCAAAACTCAAGAGCCACTCGCGGTGTCGCGCTATCGTCTGCCGTGTATAACCACCTAAAGGTTCGACGAAAACTCAAGATTTCCTCCCTATTTTTGGCCGTTTACACCATCGTTAATAGTTTGTTCGCGACATCGACATCACCATTGTGTTCCTCGTACACCCGCGAGTCGAACCCCGCCCTCAGTTCACTGAACCGCCGTCGGGACCTCTCATTCGCCGTGCATCCTTAAGCCCAGATTTGGGTAAAAATGTTTGGGTAATTTTATTTAATTAAGTTAAAATTAGGATCAAATTGATATAATAGATAAATAACATGGACCAAACGTGTAATTTTATAAAATTTTGTTAACTGCCACGTCACCCCTATGTTACCCTTCCGTTTATTTTTTAACGGTGGTGGTCAAAATAGGTCAATTTAGTAAGTTTAATGGTCTGATTGACGAGTTTGATAGTTCGATGGTAAAAATAGGTACGCCCCTATAGTTCGATGGTCACTGGGGTAGTTTACCCTAATTATAAATTAAAAAATAACTAGCCACGTGGTGTAACCTGATTGGCTAAGAATTTTTTTGAACGTCGTTCGACGG
This sequence comes from Hibiscus trionum, assembly GCA_030270665.1. NCBI lineage: Eukaryota > Viridiplantae > Streptophyta > Magnoliopsida > Malvales > Malvaceae > Hibiscus > Hibiscus trionum. The sequence goes on from BSYR01000008.1 coordinate 54,105,909, forward strand.
AGGGGCCAAACAAGATACATATTTTTAGTTCAGAGGCCACAACATCCCAAAAAATACTTTAAGAATAGTTCGGTATTTTGTATATACTTCAGGGGCAAATAGGCTTTTAAGCCTTTTTACAATAAATATATTTTATATATACGTACATACTTTGCATCATTATTACATGATTTTTCTTGCTTAAATTCGAGACAATATTTCTCTAGTAGGGAATTGGAGGGGTAATGTCCCTAACTTATTGTGGTGTGACGTTCTCCATGACTTGATGTAACGGAACATCCTTTTCGAGATTACAATTTCAATATCATATTCATACATATTCATCCTCTTTTAAAAATAATATTATATAATTTGAGGCAATATATTTTTGATATAAGGTCAAAAAGTGCTTTTAACGTTTGATTTAATAATCACTTTAGTCTCTATTATTTTTTGAAGCACTTTAACACTAATATTTTATTTTGGGCCAAAATAACCCTTCCATAGATGAAAATCGTTAGTCAACCAATGGACAACATCTTAAGATGACTTGACAGAATGACATGTCAGCCAAAAAAATAATTTTATATTTTATATAAAATTACTTTTTATTGACGTGTCATTATGTCAAGTCAGCACCTTTGTCCATATGACATTGTCACACAGTGTGCAATGTCATGTAGTTTTGTCACGCTATTTGAAGGCGTTAACTGTTAGTTGACTAACAATTTTCATCTACGGAGATGTCATTTGACTCAAAATAAAACGTTAACAGTTAAAATGCTTTAAAAAATAATTTGAGCTAAAATGATTATTCAGTCAAACATTAGAGACAATTTTTGACATTTTGTGCATTCTTTTATTAGAACATTAAGAGTAGTGTTCCTAACTCACCAAAAAGTTATCTATCAGTGTTTGAAGTAAAACAACATCATCTAAAAACCAAGTGAATGACAATGTTTTTAAATTCCTCCAAAATTGTTTTCAAAATATTCACTCATTTTAAAATATATTTAGGGATCATTAATTAAATTAATGTAACATCCATTGATAAGGTGACACATAATCCGCTACGTATCAATTTATCGGTGTTATGGGGTATTAATCCTTCCTTATAAGTAACTAACCTTCGAATCTATTTTTTAATTTTGTATACTAAAATTGTTGTTTTGTAAATTTTATATAAAAATTATTAAAATAATCAATTTATTTATGTGATCAAATCACACATAAGCAAAATGATTGGTGGAACCTCTATTTATTTTTTAAAATTTGTTGAGCTTAAGGATTGTTCTGAAATCGATCATCTATGTACTTGCTCCTAAACGACTCAATGAAGAAATCCAATGTTAAACGGCCAGCCAATAAGGACATAATGTATCTCAACAGAACATGAGACCTACTTAAGGATTTGCTCAACTCCTTCGAGCCGATGCTCAGCTTCTATCGGATTGCCCTTCTTCACTCCACTGAAGTCCTTACCCTACCCCCAAAAGACAATCAACGATTCATCGCTTACATCAATGATTCAACATTCGTTTTTGGAACAAGAGGCACATTACCGCCTGCTGCATTCTCATTTGCGTTAGCCCTACCGAGAAGCATATAGCATTAGGGATGTAAAAACAAGTAATCGGATGGGATTCAGGTTGGGTCCTGTTAGGTCGGGTCAAATCGGATACATGTCATTTCAAGTCGATTTGTTGTTTTGACTCGATTCAGGTCGGGTGTGGGTCAATTTCAGGTCGAGTTCATTCCAGGTCGGGTCAAAACGGTTCAGGTCAAAATCAGATAATTGACGGGTTGATTTGAGCTTGGGTAGACTTCAAGTCGGGTTCACTTCAGGTCGGGTTAATTCGGGTTTCGAATTCGTATTAAGTTTGAGTTTGGTACAAATAATCGATAGACTTTGGGTTGGTCATTCATTTCAAGTTAATTATTTAACTATTTTCATGAACATCTGGTTTCGAATTCGTATTAAGTTTGAGTTTGGTACAAATAGTCGATGGACTTTAGGTTGGTCATTCATTTCGAGTTAATTATTTAACGACTTTCATGAACACGAATCACTAATAATTAGAATACACACATTTACCCCTAAACCCCAAACATAAACTCATAAATCTAACAAACAAAATAAATCAAAACATAAAAAAGGACAAATTCGAAAATGAATTAAAACTAAATTATTAATTAGAGTTCAATTCACAAATTAATCAAATTATTAAAGTCAATTAATTACCAAAACTGTATACGAAGACCAAATCAAATTTAAAATAAATCAAAAAACTTAATAATTAATCAATTTATGAAACATGACCTAATTGAATGAAATCTAAAGAAACTAAAGCAAAAATTAAGACAAAAAAGAAACAAATTAAAACTTAAATCTTAAGCATCTAATTAAGGAAGGACCTAAAAAGTGATTAACCCTAAACAAAAAATAAGCGGCAACTCCCCCTTCCCCCAAATTGCTTTGGCGGCAACTTTCCCCTCTCAATTCAAAAAAATAGCTTTCCCCCTCTCAATTCAAAAAGAAACTTTCCACCTACACTAAAAACTAAAGTATTTTTTATTAATTTAATAATTATAATTAAAATTTTTAGTAAAATATTTTTTTATTTTAATAATTATAATTAACAAACTGATTTAAATTTTGAATAATTTAACTTTAATTCATCCATCACAAGTTATTAATTCAATAAAACTTTTAAATTTTAAATAATATTTTAATAAAATAAATTTAAGTATTTAATTCTTATTTCACAAATAATTTATATTAAATGAGTTAGTACTAAGCATATTGAATTATTTAACAAAATTTAAATTTAGTAGTGTGAAATGAATATTTAAATTTAATCTTTCTTATATATATATATATTAAATTGATTATATATGTATATATAACATAAAGATTATTTAACACTTTAAATTGATTTAACGTTAATACTTTATATTTATCAACACTTTAAATTCATCAAATCATAGACTTCCTCAACTACATGTCATGTAAATATCAAGTCAGATCAATATCAGTTCAGGTTAAAAATAAGTCGGGTTCAAAACAAGTCGGGTTCAAAACAGGTCGGGTTCAAAATAGGTCAGGTTTAAAGCAAGTCAGGTTCAAAACAGGTCGGGTAATATCGGTTATCTGCCAGGTCAGTCACGGGTTCGGGTTCGTTTCAGTCGGGTGCAGGTCGGGTTTCGGGTCCATAGTAACAAGTCCAATTCAGGTTCGGGTCAACAACAATCGGTTACACATCCAATCCTCGGATCAAACCAAGTTCTGACTCGAGCAGATTTCAATCGAATTTTCAGGTCGAGTCAACTTTTTACATCCCTATATAGCATATACTATAAACACAATAAAAAATGAGAACGTGAGAAGTGAAAACTTATCCAAGGCACATAATACATAAATTTCATTCAATAAGGCAATGTGTACTCTTTTCTACAAAAAAAAAAAAATCAGGGGTATATTCATCCAAGCCTACAATTTCTCAGTTTTATTTTTCGGAACTAATTTCATTGGTCCAAGTTTTACAAGTATGACTTTGATACCACCAAATGTGACACATGATACTTACTTAGCCGGGGATTTGACCCAAGTACCGAATAATCCATATGCCACCAAAGTGAAATGATTTTGAATCCAAACAAATTCATGAATGACTTAAAATCTAAATACAACATGACATCATTCTATGTACAACAGAAACATAAACAATAATACAAGTGAACATTCAAACCTAAAACATGCTTTTTACTACCGAGCAAAGTATCACAAAATCATAATTTCATACAAAAATATTGTAAACTTAGAAACTTACAAAAAAAAATGAATTCTACACAGTCGAATTACGCTACACCCAAAGTTTCAGCTAAATCAGACTTAATATCAACTTGAATTGCAAAAACAAACTTTTTCAGAGACTAAATCATAAGGACAAAATAATTTCAATACCTATATATAAATAATAAATTATAGTTCTATTTAAAAAAAACAGGTACGTTTTATGGCCACAGTCTAAACCTCAGGTCATTTAAAATTAAAATGAACATTTAATTGCACTTTGAAAATATATGATCATTTTATAAAAAATGTAAAATAATTTTTAATTTCAAAAACAAGTCTATGTTGAAAAATACAAGATGTGTCAAACTGCAGTATAAGGTACCGAAACCCTTAACCTTTTTGTTCGTAAAAGGTATCGAAACTTGTTAATCTAGTTACAAAATCCAAACCTAGAGTTACACGAAAAATAATTTTTTATTGACAAATTAACTTCTAAACTATTGGTGTATGAGTAAAATGATCTTTTAATGACAAATGTAAATGGTGCTTGTACTAGACACTGTTGGTCGTATTTGTTAAACGCCAAGTCTCAAACAGTTCAAGTTTTCAAAGTGCTTTAGAAGATGGTTTCCACACAGTTTGGTGTAACTATAAAAGAGGTTTAGAGTGATTGAGGTGGGGAATTTCGAAGCCTCTCACCGATTCTGCTTCAAGAAGGAATAAAGCACAGACTTACATGTCCTCATACTTCACAACAGAATGGAGTGGTGGAGAGGAAGCATCGCCGCATTGTCGAGTTGGGGTTGACACTGCTTGCACATGCCTCTTTACCTCTCAAGTATTGGTCTTATGCAATGGTCTCTGTTGTATATCTGATCAATAGACTCCCTACCAGAGTACTTCAAAGATTGTCTCCATTCGAAAAGTTGTTTGGGCAAAAATCTCAATATGCTGGGTTAAAAGTCTTTGGCTACAAATACTTTCCTTACTTAAGGCCCTTTCAGTCTCACAAATTGGCATTTAGATCTCAACCATGTACCTTTCTAGGCTACAACACTCAACACAGAGGGTACCAGTGCATGGCCCTAGGAGAAAATGTTTACATTTCGAGACATGTGATTTTTGATGAACAAGTATTTTCTTTTGCAAGCCTGCAACTTCCTCAGAGAGACATGGTAGTTCCCACAATGAAGAAATGTTGTTCTAGAGCTATACATGTGGTTCATGGAGTTGAAAGGCTGAGAGGAGATGCAGCTACTTGAAGCAGTCAAGGAGCAGGGTGCTTACCAACTGAGGTACATGTTTCCAGCAATGATGAAGATCTAGAAGTTGTCCATGGATATGAAGGTGCAGATGTTACCAGTTCAGAACCAACAAAGCCAACTCTGCCTACCAGTTCCAGTTCAGGTGGTGGTGGGGGAGGTGCATACTCCTTCCAGGCTATCACCAATACTATCATAGGGTGTTAGTCCTTAGCCTCAACTTGAGACTGTTGTTGAAAGTGCAACATCACAGAGTAATGTGGTTCCTCAAGTGAGTGAGGAGAATGGGTCTGCAACTGTAGGGGGCCTTCTGGATGATGGTTTGAATTCTCTGGGTCCTACTCAAAATCAACATGCCATGGTCACTAGAAGTAAGAGGGGAATATTTAAGCCCAAGGTGTATGTTGCAGAGACATAAGAAGCTAAACATGTCATAGTCTATCAAGCGTTCAACTTTTCAAAATGGAATGAGGCCGTCCTTGTTGAGTATGAGGCCGTCATGCGAAATAACACATGGACCTTAATACATCTCCATGAAGAAAGATCAACCGTAGGGTGTAAATGACTCTTTAATACCAAGAGAAATGCATAAGAGTCTGTGGCTAGATACAAAGACTAGACTAATTAATGGCCAAATGTTTTTTTTAAGTTCTTGGACAAGACTTCTTTGATACATTCAGTCCTATCGTAAGGCCAGCTACGGTTAATGTAGTACTCTCTTTGGTTGTGTCTAATGGTTGAAAACTGAGGCATATAGACATTAACAATGCATTTTTAAATGGTGAGCTCAGTGAGGAAGTGTTCATGCTGCAACCTCTTGGGTTTGAACAAAGGTCTTCTAATGGAACAAGGCTGGTGTGTAAACTTCAAAGTGCTTTGTATGGATTAAGGCAGGCTCCCCAAAACTGAAACTCCAAGTTGAGAGAGTACCTGATTCAGATTGGTTTTAGAAGGACTAGAGCACATCCTTCTCTGTTTGTAAGAGGAGTAGCTGGAAAATTTGTCTACATACTAGTTTATGTAGACGATGTGATCATCACAGGGCATGCAAGTGATGAAATTGAGGAGGTAGTTGAGATGTTAAGTACAAAGTTCTCCTTGAAAGATTTAGGAAATATGAACTTCTTTGTTGGCATTGAGATACAAAGAACTCAATCTACGTTGATGATGAATCAGAATAAGTTTATTTTAGAAGTTCTTGAAAAGATAAAAATGAGAAACTCAAGGCTTGTCCCTGCACCTATGGTTCAGTCAAAAACTCAGTAAAAATGCTGGTGAACCACTAGAAGATGCTCAGGCTTATCGATATGTAGTAGGAGATTTGCTTTATTTGGGTCATACTAGGTCTGACATTGCTTACAATGTAAGCAAAGTAGCCCAATACATGCATAAACCATGTAAGGGACACTAGGTGGTTGTTAAAAGAATTTTAAGGTATTTAAATGGTACATTTGACTATGGCCTTAGGTTTTCTGACACAAATAAGAGTCTAGATATTGTAGCATTTGCTTATGCAAATTGGGGATGCTGTGTAGATGACAGACAATCAACCTCAGGATATTGTGTGTATCTGGGAGATAATTTGGTCTTGTGGTGTTCAAAGAAACAGAAGTCAGTTTCTAGGTCAACTACTGAAGCTGAATATTGTAGCATAGATGACGTAGTGTCTGAAGTAACTTGGTTAAGGGCTTTGTTAAGCGACATGAGAGTTACACCAAATAATGCTTCCACTGTGTGAAGTGACAACACGAGCGCTATTTCTATGAGTGCTAATCATGTGTTTCGCTCCAAATCTAAACATGTTGAGCTGGATATTTATTTTGTTCGTGAGAAGGTAGCAGGTAGAAGCCTACAAGTTAGTTATGTCCCTGCCAATCACCAGATTGTTGACGGGCTCACTAAACCTTCGACAAGAGACATGTTTGTTGTGTTTCGCTCTAGGTTGGGAGTATTGAGTGCAACAAATGAAACAGAGGAAGGAGAAAGCATGAAGAATATTGGAGTATGAGTAAAGTGATTAATTAGAGTTATTAGTCGATTAAGGTTGTTAGTGTAGCTAAGTCTCATTGGGGCCTGTTAGTTATGAGTTTGTTATGTTAGGAGGCTATATATACATGTATTACCTGTAATGGGCTGAGTTAGTTTTTTGACCCATTATCAATTTATTTTTTGTTCATCTTTTCTGTTAATGAAGTTTTCCCCAATTATTTATGTTATCGTATTCTTTCCATAAATCTCTCTCAATTATGCAATTTTATGCTTTTTATGAACTAACACTACCATTTTTGAGCATTAATGTTCATTGTACTATTCCACCAAGTCAACATACCAATTTCATGCTTTAAAATTTGTACAAACAAAAAGCATATCAATGCTTTCAAGTAACACATTATGTTAATTTGCATACACATTATGTTAATTTGCATACACAATTTACATCAAAACACCAAATCATAATGTGTGACATGAGATTGGTATGTTGACTTTCAAGTCACACATTATGTTAATTTGCATACACAATTTGCGTCTCAATTATCTCTAAGGATTTGACCTTTCAAGTCACACATTATGTTAATTTGCATATACAATTTACATCGAAACACCAAATCATGCTTCATATCAATGCTCATTATTCTAAATGGTCATTTTAGCCGAAATGATCATCACAAACATATCAACATTTTAGAAATCATTTTTAACCGTTTAGTACATATTTTAGTCAAACTTTTTGCATTTTAACAGTTAGTATTTCTCAGGAAACCACCGACACATGCCACAATGATGAAATCATGCCAAAATATATCCAATGACCTTATACAAAGTCTAAAAAATATAAATGATATCTAAATTCCATGATATTCTCACAATTGTCATATTAAAAGTTCAAAAAGTACTAATTACACAATTATCACTTGGCCTCATACGATCATTTTTGTTTTTCCTATTCTCACACTTCCTTAGCATGAATTTTTTGCATATATTACTAAAAAAGAGTATGCTTCCACATGAACTCAGTGAATGCTCTAAACTACAACGAGCAAACAATATAACAAAGTTAAATTAAGAGCATACTATATGCACCAATTATGTCTTTTTTATTATTAAAAGAAATGCAACATAACGTTCTCGGTCGGATTCTACTCTTAGTAGCACGCTTTTCCCTCTGCTCTTAGTAGCACGCTTTTTTCTGGTTTTTGTTGCTTTCTTCTGTCTCTGATTTTGGAGTTTTGGTTTTTTTTTCGGCAATGGCGGATGTGGAGAATGAACTGGCAAGTCTTTCGATTAACACTGGGGAGGATGGGATATTGCAGGATGATGTCATTGACCGGGAGTTGGAGATCTCTTACGATTACTGTTTTGTGGGGTCGTTCCTCACATCTAGTGTGATTCACTTTGTGTCGATGGGATCTACTCTTGCGAACGTTTGGTACCCCTTGGGTGGTATCTCGATTTCTGATTTGGGTGATGGCAGATTCTTATTCCGTCTTTATTTGCAGATTGATGCGGACAGGATAGAGTCAGAGGGCCCTTGGAATTTTAATAACCACCTACTGGTTCTCCACCGACTACAGGTTGGTGAAAATCCGAATTTAGTCCCATTAATGAAGGTGGCTTTTTGGATGCTGGTCCACGATGTTCCTCATGGATCTGTCTCGGAAAAGTTTGCAATGGCGATCGGGAATTTTGTGGGTGTTTTTATGGAGTATGATACTTTGGCCATTTCTTTGGGTTATAAAGGTGTGATGTGTATTCGTGTCTGTGTCGATATTCGTCTCCCATTAAAACGAAGGAAGAAGATTAGAGGCGCGAATGGTAGTGAACACTATGTGAGATTCGAGTATGAAAAGCTGACTCTTTTTTGCTTTATTTGTGGAAAATTGGGTCACGGTGAAAGTTTCTGTCCTTTACGTGTTTCCCTCGACCCTGGTGACATTAAGATGGAATGGGATATCTCTCTAAGGGCTCCGTCAAGAAGAGCAGCTGCATCAAGGAGCATCTGGCTGAGGGATGCTGCTCCGGTGGCAGCACAGCCGAGAATCGATAGTGTGAATACGAAAAAAAGGAAAGGCCTACAGTCAAGGCCATAATTCGGGTATATCCCCTTTATTTGGTATTTCGGGAATGTATCCTGGTTTGGCTCCTGACAATAAATCGTAATTTAATTTTGGAGGCCTTAATCCGGGCCCTTTATTTCGGCAATCCCAGATAGGCCCAATCAATGCCTCGAATACGATAATGACAGTAGTGGAGGAGGAAAATCCTATCGAGCACGTTGAGGGGCTTAAACGTGCACGTGTTCTGGCTAACACATCTGATGTTTCTAAGTTCCCTGATTCATCAGATGGTCAATCATCTACATCGGCCGACCTGTCTACTCAGGTCCGCCGCTCATCATGAAACTCTTGAGTTGGAATGTCCGGGGTTTGGGCAAACCTCGGCGGTGGGTCGCCTCAATCAAAAGTTGAGGGAAGAGAACTCGAGTATTTCCTTTTTAATAGAAACAAAGTTATCAGCTGTTCAAATGGAGAAAGTTCGTAAGAGGTGTGGTTTCCCTAACGGCATTGAAGTGAGTGCGGTTGGTAGAAGTGGTGGTTTGTCACTAGGCTGGAAGAATTCTTGTACTGTCTCTTTACGCTCTTATTCGGTTAGGCACATTGACATAATTATTGTGGATGATTCGGATGGCCTTCAATGGCGGTGTACGGGTTTTTATGGCGCTTCGGAGGCTCATAGAAGGCAGGAAGCGTGGGACCTTCTCCGGAGTTTAGATGATAGTCCGGAAATGCCATGGCTAGTTATTGGAGATTTCAATGAAATTTTACTATCTTCAGAAAAAGAGGGAGGCTTATTGCGGAATCAAAGACAAATGGACCTGTTTCGATCAGCACTTGATGATTGTGCTTTGGATGATATTGGTTTTTCTGGTTCGTGGTTTACGTGGGAGAAAGGTAGACGGGAGGTATCGAATATCAGAGTACGGCTTGACAGGGGTGTTGCAAATAATGCGTGGTGGTCTTTATTTCCTGATTTTAAATTACAACATTTACAACACTCTTTTTCAGATCATTGTCCATTGCTACTCCAAACTAATATGGGACGGAATTTGGCAAACAAAGTATGGCATTTCAGATTTGAGGCATCTTGGTTACTCGAGGACTCCTGTGAAACTACGGTTGCGGATATTTTGCAATCGACAGATGCTGGTTTGTTGGTAAAGCTAGCCGAAGTCTCAAAAGGTTTGGATGCTTGGTTTAAAAAAATTAGGAGGGAAAAGAACTATTCTGTTGTCGACTTAAATAAGAAACTGGAGCGTTTGAATGAGCTATCTCCCACCGATGATGTTCTGGGGGATATTGTCGAGACAAAATTGTCGATTAACTTAGAGCTTGATAAAAAAGAGCTCTATTGGGAACAGCGTGCCCGCTCCAACTGGCTCGAGCACGGGGATCGCAATACTTCTTTCTTCCATAGGGCGGCTTCAGTTAAGAGGAAAAAGAATAAGGTGGCGAGGTTGCTGGACACGAATAATACTGATGTTACGGATGAGGCGATGATGGGAACAGTTGCTCGCGACTATTTTGTCTCGCTATTCACGTCCCAAGGTGTGAGGGATTGTGAGAGGATTCTGAATGGGATTGATCGATGTATTTCGGAGGATATGAACCACGAGTTGAACAGGGACTACACACACGAGGAGATCTATGTGGCTTTGAAGTCCATGAGCCCTCTGAAGGCGGCGGGTGAGGATGGTTTGGGAGCACTATTTTACCAGAGATTTTGGCACATTGTGGGCAGGGATGTTGCTTCGTTCTGTATTCAAGTACTTAAAGGTGATTTTCCTTTGGATTCCATAAACCATACATGAATTGTTTTAATTCCGAAAATTGATGATCCTGTTAGCATGTCTCATTTTCGTCCGATTAGTATGTGCAATGTTCTCTATAAGATTATATCTAAGGTGCTGGTGAATCGACTTCAATCTGTGTTACCGTTGTGTATTGATGAGGCCCAAAGCGCTTTTGTCCCGAGTCGGCTTATTACCGATAACATACTAGCTGTGTTCGAAATTATTCATTCTCTCCGCAATAAAAGATAGGGGAAATCTGGTTTTTTTGCTCTAAAGCTTGACATGAGTAAAGCTTATGATAGGGTGGTGTAACCCCCTTAACCCGGCCTAGACGGTTGACCCGAATTAAGAAAGTCACACGGGGAAAACCAAAGTCAACCCGAAAGTCAACCTTGATTAACGACCCTTTTTTTTCTTTTTAAACTTGTCTAGATGCACATTAACCCTAGTTATGATCATTCAAACAACATACTCAAAGATCATAAGCATCAGAGATCGAACAGGGACCCAATTAAACAAACTACAACTTTAGGGACCAATTTGTAAATTCTGATAATTATAAGGACTTCACCCAAATTAAAGTTACCAACTTGAAATTAATCATGTTTCATGCATCTCGGCCAAATTTCAGCTCAAACGGACATTCCAAACTCATACAATTGCACATACAAGTTTCAGGACCAAAATGCAAACATTTTGAAACATGTAACTACCAATGTCAGCCCCCAACGGTCATCCGTTCCGAAACGGGAGACAGCCCGTTTCGAAACGCGGGGCCGTTCCGCAACGCGTACCGAAACGAGGGCTGACAGTAGCCTTTCCGTTTCGGAACGGTGTCACCCGTTTCGGACGCCTAGGCTGCTTCGAGGCACCCGTTTCGAAACGGCAGGCACTGTTCCGATACGGCCTGCACAAAATGCAGAAATTTGCTTGCCTAAACATGCAATTGACCAACCAATCATGCTCCAATTGCTATCAAACTTTACCAGCATCTCATACAACATACAAGAGACATATTTGCATCAACCAATCATCATTATATCAACATATATGAAAAGCCCCAAATCTAAAGGCATGCTTCCTACACAAGCAACCATTCATGCACAAAAGCCTTCAAACCAACACATAATGGCCAATTACAAAAACCAACATTAACAACAACATAAATCCAACATAGGGAGTTCCAAACATCTCCCAAAACATCAACATAGGTCCCCCATTGCCAAATGCCAAAAGCTAAAAGTGTTTAAGAAAACCTTCTCATACATGAGCTTAACTTCCACTTGATTGCTTGCCCTCCTTGCTGCCCTCAATGCACTTTAATGCTCTGCATTATTGGTTTAAGAAAAGAGAGAGAGCGTAAGCAAAAGCTTAGTGAGGAAAGCTCCTTAGAACCACACAATAATGCATTTATAAAACTCATTTATAAATCATACTTCAAAATACATTTAGACATGCTCACAAGCAATCTTAAACAAGCATCTCATACTTCACATCATAACATGTCATATTGGCCACAAGTGATAAATACCATCTTTAAAACAAGATCAACATAAGACTCACACATGGACTTTTAAACACCATTGTGATCTTATCCCCAAGGACTTTTAAACACCTTGGCCCATGGACTTTTAAACACCATGGCAAGGACCACACAAGGACTTTTAAACACCTTTGTGTCCTTAACAAGTTTCACCTCAAGGACTTTTAAACACCTTGACCCCAAGGACTTTTAAACACCTTGGCCATGGACTTTTAAACACCATGATATAAATCACCCCAAGGACTTTTAAACACCTTGGCCCCAAGGACTTTTAAACACCTTGGCCATGGACTTTTAAACACCATGATATAAATCACCCCAAGGACTTTTAAACACCTTGGCCCCAAGGACTTTTAAACACCTTGGCCATGGACTTTTAAACACCATGATATAAATCACCCCAAGGACTTTTAAACACCTTGGCCCCAAGGACTTTTAAACACCTTGGCCATGGACTTTTAAACACCATGATATAAATCACCCCAAGGACTTTTAAACACCTTGGCCCCAAGGACTTTTAAACACCTTGGCCATGAACTTTTAAACACCATGATATAAATCACCCCAAGGACTTTTAAACACCTTGGCCCAAGGACTTTTAAACACCTTGGAAAGGACCACACAAGGACTTTTAAACACCTTTGTGTCCGTAACAAGAACCATCCAAGGACTTTTAACCACCTTGATGTTCTTAAGTAAACAAGGCTCACTCAAGGACTTTTAACCACCTTAGTGACCTTAACCTTTTCAAAAACATCACTTGCCAATATACATCATATATCATCAATAATCCACTGTTTTAAAGCATTTAACCAAGCCATAAACATCATACATCTTTAAGCATCAAACAACATTTATACAATGTTCAAAAACAAGGAACTCTAACCTTGAGCTTCCTTAAACACATGGCTTATAATCTCAGCAAACACACATGCTAGATATGCTTTAAAAACAGAATTTAAACATGCAACAAACACATTGCACCCAACCATCACATGGTTCCTCAACAAGAGAGTGTTTCCGAAAACTTACTCTTGAGCTTAGCAAAGTTGTTTAGACTTAGACTAAGCTCCCAAACCTCCAAAACATTGGTTTCAAAGCCGAAAACCAAAATCCACTCACCGATTCCATTTCGCCTCTTGCCGAAACACCAAATCAAGCTTCCGGATCACCACCACTTGGATCCAAAGATGACTCCCCTGTTTTAACACATTAAAACAGTAGATTAATGCATCATCATGCATTAATAGCTTCAAAGAAAGCACCTAAACTCGCTGCTCTCATCCACACTCCATTTTCGGCCACCAAACACAACCGAAAATGCATCTAAACAACTCCTCAACAAAGCCCAGCCATAAACCATCAAAACTAAGCATCCTTAAACATCATTCAACATCTAAAAAGGACCTAACAACATCCTTATACCTCCAGCAACAACAGATCCACAAGATCACCCAAAAACAACCAAGAATCACAAGCTAAACTTAGGAAATTCAACCTATCCGGGATTGCATTAATCAAAACTCAATTCCTTATCAAATTAATGTTCATTTATCATCAAAAACACATCTCAAATCACAGCTTTAACAGATCTAACGAAAATCTATCAAAAATCACCAAATCTTGCATTTAAAGCCAAGATCCATTTCACAACTTTAAAAGCCTTTAATAAAACATCAATTAAGGATTGAGAACTTGGGAATTTCAGTAAAGAACTGAGAGTTTAGAGGAGAAGGACGTTCTTACCTCCAAACTTGAGTTTTCTCCCTTTTAGAACCAAAAAGCTTGAAAATCCAAATAGCAAATTGCAAGGTTTTGTTGTAGAGATGATTAGGAATCCAAAGAGAATTGAAAAGATAGATTTGAGTGACAAAATCAGAAAGAAATCTCTGGAGAGAAAGTGTTTGGATTGAGAGAAAATGAGAGAAAAAGGAAAATTGGGAAAATAGGAAAATTAGTTACAAAATAGCCAAAATGATTTCCCTCCACTTTTCTTTAGCTTTAAAATCAGAATTAAACATTAAAATATCTTAGAAAAATCTGGAGAAACTCCTTTTGGAATAATAGCTCCTTAAAGATTCAAAGTTTCAATCCTTTATAAAACAGTCACGCAACTTTCAAAAATTACATTTTGGTCACTAGCCAAAATGTCACCCTTCCAAACCTCATTTTTCAAAATTGATTTCACAGTTCACTTATATATATTAAAATATGATTTTAGAACATTTTTCCATATTTTTAATGCAACCCGAACTAGGCTTTCCTAATTTCACCCTTATAGATTCGAACAGCACTTTGACCGAACCGGTCAATGCCCAGAACTTCCAAGCCCAAAACCGGGGCGTTACAACTCTCCCCCCCTTAAGAAATTTCGTCCTCGAAATTTACCTGAAGGAAAGAGATAAGGAAACTGCTTCAGCATGTCATCCTTCCGCTCCCACGTGGCTTCCTCAACACCGCGGTGCTTCCACAACACCTTCACCAACTCAATGGTCTTGCCACGAAGAACCTTGCTATCCGAATCCAGAACCTTCACCGGTTCCTCATCATAGGTCAAATCCGGATTCAATTCCACTTCCTCCACAGGCATCACATGCGAAGGATCAGATCTATACTTCCAGAGCATAGAAACATGGAACACATCATGAATCTTCTCCAACTCTTGAGGTAACCTCAACCTGTATGCAACAGGACCCACACGCTCAACCACCTCGTATGGTCCAATGTACCTAGGGCTCAACTTGCCCTTCCGGCCAAACCTCATCACCTTCTTCCAAGGCGAAACTTTCAAAAACACACGACCACCCACCGCATACTCTATCTCCTTACGCTTCAAATCCGCGTAAGACTTCTGTCGATCAGAAGCTGCCTTCAAACGCTCACAAATGAGCTTCACCTTCTCGGTGGTTCCTTTCAACAAAGCCGGCATCGAAACCAACTTCTGACCCGTTTCAGCCCAACAAAGAGGAGTCCTACACTTCCTCCCATACAAAGCCTCATAAGGTGCCATTTGAATGCTCGCCTGATAACTATTGTTATAAGCAAACTCAACCAAAGGCAAAAGCTTCTCCCAAGAGCCCTGAAACTCAATCACGCAGCACCTCAACATATCCTCCAAAATCTGGATAACACGCTCAGACTGACCATCCGACTGAGGATGATAGGATGTACTGAAATTCAACCTCGTACCCAGAGCTTGATGCAAACACTGCCAGAACCGCGATGTGAACCTCGGATCCCTATCCGACACAATCGACTTAGGCACACCATGCAGCCGCACAATCTCCGCAATGTACAGCTCCGCAAGCTTATCCACAGAGAACGTAGTATGCACAGGCAAGAAATGCGCACACTTCGTCAGGCGATCCACAATCACCCACACCGAATTCTTCTTCGACGGTGACAAAGGTAAACCAGATACAAAATCCATGGTAACCCTCTCCCACTTCCACTCAGGGATTCTCAACGGTTGCAACAACCCTGAAGGAAACTGATGCTCAGCCTTAACTCGCTGACACACCATACACTTGCTCACAAACTCCGCAACATCCTTTTTCAACCCCACCCAATAGTACTCATCACGAAGATCTCGATACATCTTAGTACTACCTGGGTGCATAGCAAAAGGACTACTATGACCTTCAGTCAGAATAGCACACCTCAGCTCAGCATCATTAGGCACCACTATCCGACTCCCAAAACACAACACTCCATCACCATTAAAACAGAAATCCGAAGGTCTACCCTCCGCGATATCCTGAACATGCGGCACCAAGGAATCATCCAGCAACTGCTTTTCCTTGATCAACTGAACCAAAGATGGTTTCACTTGCAACTCAGCTACAAGACCACCATCACGCGATATACTCAAACTGGCAAACATAGCCCTCAGCTCAACAGCTACCTTCCTACTCAAGGCATCCGCTACAACATTAGCCTTCCCAGGGTGATACTCAATCGTCAAATCATAATCCTTGAGCAACTCCACCCAACGTCGCTGCCTGAGATTCAACTCCTTCTGAGACATCAGATACCTCAAACTCTTGTGATCCGTGTACACAGTACACTTCTCACCATACAGGTAATGTCTCCAGATCTTCAAAGCAAAAACCACTGCAGCCAGCTCAATGTCATGCGTAGGATAATTGCGCTCATGCACCTTCAACTGCCGCGATGCATAAGCCACCACCTTACCCTCTTGCATCAACACACATCCCAAACCAACATAGGATGCATCACTATACACCACAAACTCTTTCCCTGATTCAGGTTGAATCAAGATAGGAGCTTGTGTCAAAGCTGCCTTAAGCTTCTCAAAAGCCTGCTGTCTCGCCTCTGTCCACTCATACTTAACATCCTTCTGCAACAACTTCGTCAAAGGTGCATCAATCTTAGAAAACCCATCCACAAACCTCCGATAGTATCCTGCCAAACCAAGGAAACTACGAACCTCGTGAACAGACTTAGGAACCTTCCAATTCATCACCGCCTCAACCTTCTGAGGATCAACCCGAATCCCCTTAGCAGAAACCACATGCCCAAGAAACACCACCTCACTTAACCAGAACTCGCACTTGCTCAGCTTAGCATAAAGCTGATTCTCCAACAAAGCCTGCAAAACAATCCTCAAATGCTCTTCGTGCTCCTCCTCAGTACGCGAGTACACGAGGATATCATCGATGAACACCACAACAAACTTGTCCAGGTATTCATGAAACACACGATTCATCATGTCCATTAAAGCAGCAGGAGCATTTGTCAACCCAAACGGCATCACAAGGAACTCATAATGCCCGTACCTCGTTCTGAAAGCTGTCTTAGGCACATCCACATCTTTCACCTTCAACTGGTAATACCCTGACCTCAAGTCAATCTTAGAGAACACAGCAGCTCCCCGAAATTGATCAAAGAGATCATCAATTCTCGGCAAAGGATACCGACTTTTGATAGTCAACTTGTTCAGCTGACGGTAATCAATGCACATCCTCATAGTGCCATCCTTCTTCTTCACGAACAAGACCGGTGCACCCCAAGGCGACACACTTGGCCGAATGAAACCACGCTCAAGCAACTCTTGCAACTGCGTCTTCAGCTCTTTCAGCTCCTTAGGTGCCATCCTATAGGGAGTAATGGACACAGGAGTTGTATTCTCATACAGCTCAATTCCAAACTCCACCTCGCGATTAGGAGGTAAACCAGGCAACTCCTCAGGAAAAACACCAGGAAACTCTCGCACAACCCTGATATCTTGCACCCGCAACTCCTTAGAGCTAGGATTCATCACAAAAGCTAGGTAAGCTTCACAGCCTTGCCTCAGCATCCGGCTCGCCTCCAACGTAGACACCACATCGGCAAGAAACTTCACATTCTCACCGACCACAACAACTTCATAATCATCTGCAAGCTTCAGCGAAACTCACTTACTTTCACAATCCACCACAGCACGATGCTCAGCAAGCCAATCCATACCAAGGATTACATCAAAACCATAGAAAGGTAACTCCATGAGGTCAACATGAAAAACATGATCTTGAACAACCAAAGGACACCTTCTATACAGCTTTCGAGTCACAACAGTCTCACCAAAAGAACTAGTGACACGCATACCAACATCCAAAGACTCAACAGGCAAACCAAGCAATTCAGCATGCTCACGCAATATGTAAGAGTGCGTAGATCCAGAATCAATCAAGGAAAGTAATGACAAGGATTGCAGAGTAAAAGTACCTGCGATCACATCCGCGTCATTCCTCCCCTCTCGCTGAGCAAACACTCTAGCCTGCCCGCCACCCTCTGGCTGCACAGCTACAACATGAGCCACACCTCGGCCACCTTCCTCTCTCCGCTGGAAATTACCACGGCTGCGCCCACGACCTCTCTGCGGTGCTGCAACAACAGGAGCACGAACTTGGCCACCAGCCAACATAGGACAATCACGCCTCAAATGATCCAAAGATCCACAGCTCCAGCAACCATTCCCAGCTGCCGCAACAGGAGCTTGCACCTCCCTCACAGCACGAGGACAATCACGTTTCATGTGACCATGCGAACCACATATCCAACAAGCACTCGGATCAGCTCTAGCGTTGCCTCCCCGAGCAGGTGCTCCACCTCCTCGCTTAGCCGAGGACTGATACTTCTGATCACGTCCCCTTTTGTTCCGTCCACCACCGGAACTATACTCAGCTGCTCGCTTACCAGCACCTTTAGCAGATAAACCCAAGTTCATCTCTATGTCCTTTGCTCGGCCCACCAACACATCAAAGTCATCATACTCGGTAGCCAGCACATACATCTTCACATCCGTCACTAAGCCATAACGGAACCTTTCACACCTCGCCCGCTCATCCGGGACAAGCTCAGGTGCATATTGACTGAGTCGAACAAACTGTACCTCATACTCAGCCACCGTCATGCTCCCTTGAGTAAGAGACATGAACTCACGCTTCTTTTCATCTAGGTACCTCACACCAAGATACCTTCTCTTGAACACATTCTGAAAGAATGTCCAAGTCACATCAACTTCTGCCATCCCAGCAATAGTGGTTGTCCACCACGTATATGCATCCTTCTGCAGCAAGGACACAACACAGCCAAGCTTCTGCACATCAGTGCAACTCATCTGACCCAAGATCCTCTTGGTACTCTCTAACCAAGCCTCAGAACCCTCAGCAGACATACCCCTGAACTCAGTCCCTCCTAGACTGCGCAAACGCTCCAAAGGTAGTCTAACTCCAGCATCTTCCTGATGCCCAGCTCCTCGAGCTCCAGCTACCGCTGCTTGAAAAGCACCAGCTATAGCTTGAATTAACACCGTCATGTCAGGAACAGCTTGCCCCTGACCAGCCTCAGGTCCTGCAGCCTCAGCACCAGCTGCAGCTCCAGCTTCCTCAGCCCCAGCACCACCACCACCAGGTGGAGGAGGTAAAACCGCACTCTCAACATTCTCTTCATTTTCATTCTCATTCTGAGCCGTAGCTCGCACATTACTCCTCAACTCTCTACGAGGTGCCATACTCTAATTATGCAATCACAATGCAAAATAAACAAAGTCAGGCCCAGCAAAGTAAGCAATCCAAGTACTCAAGCTCAATTTCATTTAAAATCAACATCACTTTACTAGCTTTGATTTGGCAATGGGTACCCACAACATGCTTCACCACAGCATACAACTCAATTGCAACATACATGCAATCCACTCAACATGCTTTCACTCAACAAGCATACAAAGCATACACACTTTAAACATTCACATACACATTCCCATTTACTCGAGAACTCAGCTCTGATACCACCAAATGTAACCCCCTTAACTCGGCCTAGACGGTTGACCCGAATTAAGAAAGTCACACGGGGAAAACCAAAGTCAACCCGAAAGTCAACCTTGATTAACGACCCTTTTTTTTCTTTTTAAACTTGTCTAGATGCACATTAACCCTAGTTATGATCATTCAAACAACATACTCAAAGATCATAAGCATCAGAGATCGAACATGGACCCAATTGAACAAACTACAACTTTAGGGACCAATTTGTAAATTCTGATAATTATAAGGACTTCACCCAAATTAAAGTTACCAACTTGAAATTAATCATGTTTCATGCATCTCGGCCAAATTTCAGCTCAAACGGACATTCCAAACTCATACAATTGCACATACAAGTTTCAGGACCAAAATGCAAACATTTTGAAACATGTAACTACCAATGTCAGCCCCCAACGGTCATCCGTTCCAAAACGGGAGACAGCCCGTTTCGAAACGCGGGGCCGTTCCGCAACGCGTACCGAAACGAGGGCTGACAGTAGCCTTTCCGTTTCGGAACGGTGTCACCCGTTTCGGACGCCTAGGCTGCTTCGAGGCACCCGTTCCGAAACGGCAGGCACTGTTCCGATACGGCCTGCACAAAATGCAGAAATTTGCTTGCCTAAACATGCAATTGACCAACCAATCATGCTCCAATTGCTATCAAACTTTACCAGCATCTCATACAACATACAAGAGACATATTTGCATCAACCAATCATCATTATATCAACATATATGAAAAGCCCCAAATCTAAAGGCATGCTTCCTACACAAGCAACCATTCATGCACAAAAGCCTTCAAACCAACACATAATGGCCAATTACAAAAACCAACATTAACAACAACATAAATCCAACATAGGGAGTTCCAAACATCTCCCAAAACATCAACATAGGTCCCCCATTGCCAAATGCCAAAAGCTAAAAGTGTTTAAGAAAACCTTCTCATACATGAGCTTAACTTCCACTTGATTGCTTGCCCTCCTTGCTGCCCTCAATGCACTTTAATGCTCTGCATTATTGGTTTAAGAAAAGAGAGAGAGCGTAAGCAAAAGCTTAGTGAGGAAAGCTCCTTGGAACCACACAATAATGCATTTATAAAACTCATTTATAAATCATACTTCAAAATACATTTAGACATGCTCACAAGCAATCTTAAACAAGCATCTCATACTTCACATCATAACATGTCATATTGGCCACAAGTGATAAATACCATCTTTAAAACAAGATCAACATAAGACTCACACATGGACTTTTAAACACCATTGTGATCTTATCCCCAAGGACTTTTAAACACCTTGGCCCATGGACTTTTAAACACCATGGCAAGGACCACACAAGGACTTTTAAACACCTTTGTGTCCTTAACAAGTTTCACCTCAAGGACTTTTAAACACCTTGACCCCAAGGACTTTTAAACACCTTGGCCATGGACTTTTAAACACCATGATATAAATCACCCCAAGGACTTTTAAACACCTTGGCCCCAAGGACTTTTAAACACCTTGGCCATGGACTTTTAAACACCATGATATAAATCACCCCAAGGACTTTTAAACACCTTGGCCCCAAGGACTTTTAAACACCTTGGTCATGGACTTTTAAACACCATGATATAAATCACCCCAAGGACTTTTAAACACCTTGGCCCCAAGGACTTTTAAACACCTTGGCCATGGACTTTTAAACACCATGATATAAATCACCCCAAGGACTTTTAAACACCTTGGCCCCAAGGACTTTTAAACACCTTGGCCATGGACTTTTAAACACCATGATATAAATCACCCCAAGGACTTTTAAACACCTTGGCCCAAGGACTTTTAAACACCTTGGAAAGGACCACACAAGGACTTTTAAACACCTTTGTGTCCGTAACAAGAACCATCCAAGGACTTTTAACCACCTTGATGTTCTTAAGTAAACAAGGCTCACTCAAGGACTTTTAACCACCTTAGTGACCTTAACCTTTTCAAAAACATCACTTGCCAATATACATCATATATCATCAATAATCCACTGTTTTAAAGCATTTAACCAAGCCATAAACATCATGCATCTTTAAGCATCAAACAACATTTATACAATGTTCAAAAACAAGGAACTCTAACCTTGAGCTTCCTTAAACACATGGCTTATAATCTCAGCAAACACACATGCTAGATATGCTTTAAAAACAGAATTTAAACATGCAACAAACACATTGCACCCAACCATCACATGGTTCCTCAACAAGAGAGTGTTTCCGAAAACTTACTCTTGATCTTAGCAAAGTTGTTTAGACTTAGACTAAGCTCCCAAACCTCCAAAACATTGGTTTCAAAGCCGAAAACCAAAATCCACTCACCGATTCCGTTTCGCCTCTTGCCGAAACACCAAATCAAGCTTCCGGATCACCACCACTTGGATCCAAAGATGACTCCCCTGTTTTAACACATTAAAACAGTAGATTAATGCATCATCATGCATTAATAGCTTCAAAGAAAGCACCTAAACTCGCTGCTCTCATCCACACTCCATTTTTGGCCACCAAACACAACCGAAAATGCATCTAAACAACTCCTCAACAAAGCCCAGCCATAAACCATCAAAACTAAGCATCCTTAAACATCATTCAACATCTAAAAAGGACCTAACAACATCCTTATACCTCCAGCAACAACAGATCCACAAGATCACCCAAAAACAACCAAGAATCACAAGCTAAACTTAGGAAATTCAACCTATCCGGGATTGCATTAATCAAAACTCAATTCCTTATCAAATTAATGTTCATTTATCATCAAAAACACATCTCAAATCACAGCTTTAACAGATCTAACGAAAATCTATCAAAAATCACCAAATCTTGCATTTAAAGCCAAGATCCATTTCACAACTTTAAAAGCCTTTAATAAAACATCAATTAAGGATTGAGAACTTGGGAATTTCAGTAAAGAACTGAGAGTTTAGAGGAGAAGGACGTTCTTACCTCCAAACTTGAGTTTTCTCCCTTTTAGAACCAAAAAGCTTGAAAATCCAAATAGCAAATTGCAAGGTTTTGTTGTAGAGATGATTAGGAATCCAAAGAGAATTGAAAAGATAGATTTGAGTGACAAAATCAGAAAGAAATCTCTGGAGAGAAAGTGTTTGGATTGAGAGAAAATGAGAGAAAAAGGAAAATTGGGAAAATAGGAAAATTAGTTACAAAATAGCCAAAATGATTTCCCTCCACTTTTCTTTAGCTTTAAAATCAGAATTAAACATTAAAATATCTTAGAAAAATCTGGAGAAACTCCTTTTGGAATAATAGCTCCTTAAAGATTCAAAGTTTCAATCCTTTATAAAACAGTCACGCAACTTTCAAAAATTACATTTTGGTCACTAGCCAAAATGTCACCCTTCCGAACCTCATTTTTCAAAATTGATTTCACAGTTCACTTATATATATTAAAATATGATTTTAGAACATTTTTCCATATTTTTAATGCAACCCGAACTAGGCTTTCCTAATTTCACCCTTATAGATTCGAACAGCACTTTGACCGAACCGGTCAATGCCCGGAACTTCCAAGCCCAAAACCGGGGCGTTACAGGTGGAATGGGGATTTGTCGAAGCTGTTTTGATGAAAATGGGTTTTGCATCTAATTGGGTAGCTCTTATTCTTCATTGTGTCTCTTCAGTCTCCTATTCAGTGGTGTTAAATGGCTCCGTAGGCGAGAGTTTTGTTCCTTCAAGAGGCCTTCGTCAAGGGGATCCTTTAAGTCCCTATTTGTTCTTGATATGTAGTGAGGGTCTTAGCTCTCTACTTAGACATGCAAAGGAGGGTGTGGGAGTTCGCATTGCTAGGAGTGCCCCCAAAATAAGTCATCTGTTTTTTGCAGATGATAGCCTGATTTTTGGTGAAGCTTCTTCGAGAGGGGCTGCTATTATCCATGATCTGCTTGCTGTCTATGCTGGATGTTTTGGGCAACTCGTTAATTTTGATAAGTCGGGAATATTTTTCATTAATAACACGGAGGAAATTTGCAAGGGCGATGTTCGTAGGATTTTGGGAATTAATCAGGGTTTTAACCTTGAAAAGTACCTTCGTCTCCTCATTTTTGTTGGTCGAAATAGGAAGAAAGCCTTTATGAATCTCCGGGACAAAACCATCTCCTGGATTACGAGTTGGAGTACCCGTTTTTTATCTCAAGGGGGCAAGGAAGTTTTGATAAAGGCCATTTTACAGGCTATCCCGGTCTTTGCGATGAGTTGTTTCCTATTACCAAAAACTTTCTGTAAGGAGCTGGAGGGTCTCCTAGCAAAGTTTTGGTGGCGTAATTCAAAGGAAAAACGGGGTATTCACTGGTGTTGCTGGAATGAGCTTTGTTCCCTAAAGGAATTTGGAGGTCTAGGATTTCGAGATTTGTGCAAGTTTAATGTTGCTCTCCTAGTAAAGCAAGGTCGGAGAATGGTCACGAATCCAACTTCTCTGGTGAGTAGACTCTTTCGTGCCAAATATTTTCCCTCATCTGATTTCCTGTGAGCTCGCTTAGGTACCAACCCCTCCCTCATTTGGAGGAGCGTTTGGAGTGCCAGAGGTTTGTTAGAGAAGGGGCTGAAGTGGAAGGTGGGATGTGGGAGAATGATTTCGGTGTGGAATGATTTTTGGCTGCCTGGACCGACGTGTAAGCTGGTGTCCTCCCCGCCAGTGGATGATATTATTTGGGTAGCAGATCTAATTGATAGTCGAAATGGCCGTTGGGATTCGGATCGAGTTAAAAGCAATTTTTCAGAGAGGAAAGCAAGAGAAATACTAAGTATTCCACTACCTATTGATCCTCAACTAGACTCTATGGTTTGGTGTGGTGAGCACACATACAACTACTCTACTCGAAGTGGGTATAGGATGCTCCTAGATCCTGCTCAAAGTTTACCTAGTACCAACTCTCTATTCCGAAAGGTGTGGCTTTCGAAGTGCCCAGCAAAAATGAATATTCAGTGCTGGAAGTTCATTAGGAATTTTGTTCCTACCAAATTAAATTTATGCATTAAGAGAGTTGCTGCAGATCCTTTGTGCTACAAGTGCTCTCAAGCTCAAGAGGATATCATACATGTTTTATGTGACTGTCATTTTGCAAGGCAAGTATGGTGTGCTTTATCATTACATGAACCGGAAAATACAAATCAACTAAGTTTTCCAGATTGGTTAGAAGCAATGTTTAACACAAATGGCAGCCACAAAGCTCAGGAAATCATAATTACATTATATGCTATTTGGCATGCTCGTAATAAATTTGTTTTTGAAGGTTTTGAAACAAGGGTAGAGGAAGTCATTACCTATATCCGGAGTTATTGTCTGGATCTGATGACTCTCAAAATGCGCTTACTTTCGGTGAGGAATCCGTTGCCTGTCCGATGGTCCCCTCCGTCGCCCGAGATGGTAAAAGTAAATGTTGATGCCTGTTTTCATGAGGCCTCGAAATTAGCATGTGTGGGACTCCTAATCCGTGACAGTGAAGGGTATGTACTAGGCTCAAAATGTGCTAAAATTGAGTTTACCTCCTCGAGTTTTGCGGCCGAAGCCCTAGCAGTGGTACACGGCCTCCATTTTGCTTTTGAGATGGGTTTCCGGCGTGTTACGGTGGAGAGTGATTCGCTCACCACCGTCAAGAAATTGCAGGCAAAAGAAGAGGACAAATCGAAGGTTAATTGGCTTGTTCGAAACTCGCAAATTTTGGGGGAAAACTTTTCAGTGTGTAATTTCTCTTTTATACCACGCAATGGAAATAAGCCAGCACATGCGATGGCTAGGGTGTGTCTTACCTCGTCATCGGAGAGAATCTGGGTGGAGGAAGCGCCGGATTCTGTTGAACGGCTTGCGGCAGAGGATAGAAGGTGGCTGGATCCGCCGTGATGGTCTTTTTGTTCTCCTGATTTTCGAAGGGTTTGGTTTCCACAGTTCTCTTACCGACCCTTTCTCCATCCATTACCCTTAACCGTGGATGAATCTTCGCCGGATTGGTTTTGCATGGAGGTTGCTGGTCTAGCCGTGTTCTCTGGTTTTTGGTTTCAAAGTGCTGTCTCTTTTTAGCTTATTTCTTATCTTTTATCGCGTGTTGTCGATTGGGTTTCCCACCGTTTTATTTATTGTAACTTTATTGTTTCTTTTACTCTTCCAATAAAGGCTAGCTGGCACGTTTATTCAAAAAAAAAGAAATACAACATATCTATATATTATTGCACTTTAACATGTAATTCACATATGCCAATGCACTTAAACCATGTAACACTATAATAAACACATAAGGCTCACAACATTGATTAATTGATTCATTGATACTTTCACGAAATATTATGAATTCATAACATATCATCAAATAATTGGATCCCCTTATATCACCTCAATATAGATTCAAGGAGTCAAACATGTCCCTATCAAAGTGAAGCATATTGCTAACACTCTTTCTCTCATTAAACATGTCCCAAGAATGTATTATCATTTTCTTATCTCTCCAACACATCTCTTGGAGACTCAATCACCTCAAAACACAAAACACAAGTATATTCAATCTTATTGCATGTACACAATAGATCCACATATACACATTCTCATTTTGTTGAATTTTTTTAACAAGAAAAGTATACTGGATTGAATTCAAAGTGACGATGATTACAAAAGGATCACATCACAACCATTGAACATCCAATGTGAAAAATAAAATACAGTAAACTTCAAATGGTGTGAAAAACATGAGATGAAAAACCCATCAATTTGCATAAAAAACTTGCACAATCTTCTAAATAAAATTCAACAACGATGTACTTTGACCATAGAGCTCTATGAATCAAGGATTCTTCCACTGCAAGTTTTTGGCACATCGGTAAACTACTATAAAGGAATCAGAAAAATATCATACCGCCGATCGTCTTGTGACTAGAAAAGTTCGATAATTCTTGTTATCTGAACGCTAAATTGCCATAGTAGCAAACAATATTGTCACAAAGACAGACAAAACTGCAAAAATGCAGACAAAATATTGTCATACAAGCAGACGAAAAAAGTCAAAAAAGTAGATGAAGAATGACTCTGGCAAAGCAAAACAAAGAAAAAACTAAAAAGAACAAATGATTCTTCATCAAAGGAGAAGAACATTTTTTTTATTTACAATCAACGTAAATATTAAAAATCAGTAGACGACATGAAAGCCGTCACCGAAAGCGATTTCGACAAAAAAAATTTCTTCTAAAAATAACTTATTCAGAGAAAATGGAAGTGGAGGAAAGTAGGTTTATTTTGTTGAATTTAATGCACAATTCTATGTTTTTAGCTCATCATATACACATTCACATTTTAATATTCTTTTCATATCACAAATGCACTCTCCAGTGCCATTATTAAATCTCTTAGATTTATTTCACATTTTCATCATATTTTGTGCGTTAAAACAAGATTTAAAAAAATAACAACATGCTGAAAATTAATCACAACAGATCATATCACATTTTTATGCAACTTATTGAA
The DNA here is from genome assembly GCA_030270665.1 of Hibiscus trionum. Classification (NCBI taxonomy): domain Eukaryota; kingdom Viridiplantae; phylum Streptophyta; class Magnoliopsida; order Malvales; family Malvaceae; genus Hibiscus; species Hibiscus trionum. The sequence goes on from BSYR01000008.1 coordinate 54,133,134, forward strand.
CCGAATAAGACAAATATGTTAGGGAAAAATAGAATGTGAGTTTAGCCTATTCCTAAAATCCTAATTAAAATAAGGGTAAAGTTCACAAACGGTCACTGAATTTTGTTAGAAAACATAGAACGGTAACCAAACTTTCAAATGTTACAAAATGACAATTACACTTTATGTTTTGTAACAAAATGGCAATTCGGACGTTCACCTCCGTTAAACAAGAGACGTGGATGTTAATTTTTTTGTGTGTATAATAACACATTTAATCCTCCATAATTACATATTCAGTCAATTTAGTCATAATTTGAAGAAGTTCAATAAATTTAACCCTCAATTTTTATACATTGTTATAATTTAATAATAATTTTAAAAAATTAACCCTTAATATTTTAAAATTACTTCTATTTAATCCATCTTCACCATCATTATCCCTTTCACCATCATCCTCCACCATCTAGCACCGCTGTATTTCCCTTACGTTTCGATGCTTAAAACAATCTCTCTATTGTTGTTCAGTGTAGTAGGTGTCTCTTGTGCTTTTCATTTGCATCTTTTCTCTCTCCAATCCCGGCCCCTTAAGCAGCTCCTTCAATCTGTAAATTTGCTTGCTTGCTTTATATATATATATATATATTCTTTGTTTTATATCTTCCCCTATCTAGCTCCTTCACTTAAAAGGAGCAATATTTTATTTAATCTAATTTAGCCATAATAAAGTACTGTTTTTTTTTTTTACATTTTCATGGGCTTTCCTGTTCATTTATTTACAAACGAATATGCAAGTTTCAAGCTTTGGGTTTTTTTCATCTTCTCTCTACACATTTGGGGAGAAGAACAGTAATAATGACACCTTTTGGGGGCTGGGTTGTTTTAACATTTGCTTTTGCTCAGTTGTTACTGCTTTTTAGATTTTAATGAAACATAGTTGCCTTTCTTGAGTCTTTGGAATATGAAGCCTCCAACCCATGGCTCGGTGCACGGTTTGCACCACCGACAAACATGCGTTCTGTAACCCTTTGATCCATTCTAATCGTTTTACTGACTCGAGAGAGTTACACGGGGAATATTGGACTAAACCGGTAAAGATTTACCTCAATAAACGACCCTAATTTTTTTCTTTTATCATGACTTGATGCTCTTACAAATCCTAAGGTGACCACTAAACATACTCTAGGGACCATTTTGTAAAGCATACAACATTTAGGAACCTATCACAAGATTAAAGTTACCGATATTTAGTTATGTAACCCCCTCGTCCCGGTCCGGACGCTTGACCGGTCCGAGTGGGCCACACGGGGAAAACCGAAGCGAAACCCGTTAAGGTTCCTCCTCGGTTAACGACCCATAAAATTTCTTTTAACTTTATCTTATCTATAGGCATTATTAAATCCTATGTGAAGCACGACAGCGGAAACACCAACAATTCAACAATGACCATCCAAACAACATTTTAAAACAACTCATTTTAACCCTTTACAGCAGGCCGTATCGAAACGCCCTTATGGTGTTTCGATACGCCTTGACTTAGTCAACAGGCCAGGGTCAACCTGATGAGACCATTTCGAAACAGGGGTGACCCGTATCGAAACGACCCCAACGGTCAACTTCTCGTGGTCAACGAGATTTGACCGTTTCGAAACTCCAAAGACCCGTTTCGGAACACCTTCGTCTCGCCAAATTCTTAAAATTCCAGTAGCAAAAGTGTACCGAAACGGCCCCTACCCGTTTCGAAACGCTCGGCCAAAAACAAAGGGACCGTATCGAAACAGGGCGACCCGTTTCGAAACGCCCTCTGTCTGCAGACTGGTTTTGGCTGGTTTAAGGCACAAGGGTGCCCCTAAACCCCACCAAACCTCCAACAACACACTAACAATTAATCCTAAGGCAAACCAACATACAAGCATGCTTGAACATCATTAAAACAAGGCTAAACACTAAGGCACAACATCACAAGCTATACATCAAGCATATCATAAAAGGTGATAACTTCAACATGTCCAACACTTAGGCAATATTAGGTAGCAAAATACTAACATGGTTACAAGCAAGGCATACATCCCAAAAGCCAATAACAAGCACAAACGAGGAGTCTAACATGCTCCTAAACAACAACCATAGCAACATGATCCAAAAACATCACAACACTATTACATGTCTCATTGCTTGACCATTACATCTTAATTTAAAAGTTCATACTTGGTAGCCAAACAAGCACCACAAGCACACTTGGAGGCCCCCTTCTTGCTCCTAGCAACCCACGAACTAAGGATCTGCATTGTCGAACAAAGAGAGAGCGTAAGCAATAAGCTTAGTGAGGGTAAGCTCTTTAAAAACAAACCTCGACAATGCAGGGTCCAAGCACGATCTTAGCCAAGGTAAAAGCATAATTACCAAGAATCCTCAAGAGCCACAAGTTAAAGATGCATGAACAATATTCAATTATATGCCATGCTCAACAAGCTCTATTTCACAATATATGTAAACACATATAAGTTTCCAAGTAGATATCACATTCTACAACACATTGATACACATATCAATCAATATTGGCACCTAGCTATGACCCGAATACGCGGATAAACACGTTGGAACTCACATCCAACAACCATTTTACCTCACGGTGGGATTACACTCATCACCGGTCTCGCGGAGGGGATTCCACTCATCCTCACGCCCCGTCGATGAGATTCCACTCATCATCGACTATATATAAATACAATTTCTGGGCGAACTCATACTCCTCCTTGGTGACTCAACGCCACCAAGGACACACGCGACTTTAGACTCATGTGTGCATACTAACATCCTAATGATCGATCATTTGTACTCAAGCATACTAGTGTCAACATTTAACTCATTCCACATTATTCATTTCAATCAATTCCGTGCTTAGCACGTACTCACCATGATCACAATCATGAACCATTTCCATGCATGCCATAAGCATCACAAATCATGCCTTCTCTCACATGTATATCACAATATACATAAATCAATCATATCACAAGTCGTACGAGGCATAAGCATCCAAATACAAGTTCAACCAATGGCTCTAGATTAATCTTAGGATTAGGCTACCACCCTAATCCTAACTCTAGGTGGGTCTACCAAGCCCGACCTAGTCCACATACTCGAACCAACCATTTAAAAACTACTTTAAACATTTAACCACTCACCTAAGCTTCCAAGCTCAAAGCCAAGCAAGCAATCACCCTCAAGTTTCCGGATTTCTTCCCGAAGCTTCTCCAACATAAGTTCCCGCTTCTAAACAACCTCAATCACAATTCAAATAACCTCAAATCAGCCCAACATCCAAAATACCAACCCGGAACACAATTCAATTACAATTCACACAATTTCAAGCCATAAACAAACCCCATAATTAGCAATCTCGGACAGCCCCAATACCTCTTCCAAAATCCATGTTTCCAACACCCATTGCACCCACAAATGATCCCAAATCAACCCCTAACCATAGTACTATCAATAGCCTATCAATTCCAACCTAAACCAACCCCCAAAACTCACCCAAAACCCTCCAAAAACCCCATTTATACCCAAATTCGGGAATTGCTCAAAATCAAGCAAAATTCACATATGTTGTACCATTTGACTCCTATACTTCATAACTAACAATATTAAATCAAAATATTAGGTTTAGCAACACAAAGACATCATTTTTAATCAAATCCTTTGAAATCCCCATTTTCAAAACTTCAATGAAAATAAGAACAAATGGTACTTTTGAAGAGAGGGAGTTTAGGAGAAGTCAAAAACGATGTTACCTTTAAAAAATGAGTTGAAATGGATGAGCTTTTTGATGGAATAGTGTTTGGGTAGAGAGCTCTCTCTTTCCATGTTGAAGAAGAGAGTGAATAGTGGAAGATGGTGAGAAATGGGTATTTTTAATTGTTTTGTTTAAATTTAAAGGCTAAAGACCACTTTGCCCTTAATGAATTGGACTATTCACAAAGAAGGAGATCCATGGCTATTTGGGTTCAAATCAAAATATGTTCAACACCATTTATTTTGAAATTAAAACCCAAACATTATTTTAACCATAAAACTGAACCCGAAATAATATTAAAATATTATTTTCACCTAACCCCTAAACCCGGGTGTTACAACTCTCCCCCACTTAAGGAATTTCGTCCCCGAAATTACCTGATGGAAACAAATACGGAAACTGCTCAACCATATTAGCTTTCCTCTCCCACGTGGCCTCTTCCACACCTCTATGTCTCCACAACACCTTGACCAACTCTATGGTCTTACCACGCAACACCTTGCTATCAGAAGCAAGTATCTCAACAGGCTTTTCATTATAAGACAAATACGGATTCAACTCTATCTCCTCTACGGGCATAACATGAGAAGGATCCGATCTATATCTCCTAAGAATAGACACATGAAAGACATCATGGATCTTCTCTAACTCAGAAGGTAACCTCAAACGGTAAGCTACAGGCCCAATCCGCTCAACTATCTCATACGGACCAATGAACCTCGGACTCAACTTGCCCTTCCAGCCAAATCTCATTACCTTCTTCCACGGAGATACTTTCAGAAACACTTTCTCACCCACGGAGTACTCAATCTCTTTCCTCTTCAAATCCGCATAAGACTTCTGACGATCGGAAGCTGCTTTCAAACGATCACAAATCAACTTCACCTTGTCGGTAGTCCCCTTAAGCAAATCCAGCATAGGTAACAACCTCTGACCTGTTTCAGCCCAACAAATCGGAGTCCTACATTGTCTACCATACAAAGCCTCATAGGGAGCCATCTGAATACTAGACTGATAACTGTTGTTGTAAGCAAACTCAACTAACGGTAAGTGCTTCTCCCAAGAACCCTGGAAGTCAATCACACAATAACGAAGCATATCCTCTAGAATCTGTATCACTCGCTCCGACTGCCCATCGGACTGCGGATGATAAGACGTACTGAAATGCAAACGGCTACCTAGAGCACTATGCAAGCAACCCCAGAACCTCGAAGTAAATCTAGGATCCCTATCTGAAACAATAGACTTCAGAACTCCATGAAGTCTCACAATCTCACGGATGTACAAGTTTGCCAACTTGTCTAAGGAATATGTAGTGTTCACTGCTAAGAAGTGAGCACACTTAGTGAACCTATCAACAATCACCCAAACCGAATTCTTCTTCGAAGGAGACAAAGGTAACCCCGACACAAAATCTATGGTGATTCTCTCCCATTTCCATTCCGGAATCTTCAAAGGCTGTAACAAACCTGAAGGAACCTGATGTTCTGCCTTCACTCTCTGACAAACCATACAACGGCTCACATACTCGGCTACATCTTTCTTCAAACCAACCCAGAAGTAATCATTCTTCAAATCACGATATATCTTGGTACTACCCGTATGCATAGAAAAGGGACTCGAATGTGCTTCACTCAAAATCTGACGTCTCAACTCAACATCTTCTGGTACAACAATTCTATCTCTAAAGCACAACAAGCTCTCACCACTGAAACTATACTCGGTCGGTCTTCCTTCGACTATGTCCTGAACATGAGGAACTAAAGTCACATCTTGCAACTGCTTCTCTCTAATCAACTGAATCAAAGAAGGCTTCACTTGCAACTCGGTGATCAACCCACCATCCTCGGACACACTCAATCTAGCAAACATAGCTCTCAACTCAACGGCCACTTTTCTACTTAAAGCGTCGGCTACTACATTTGCCTTACCCGGATGGTACTCGATGGCCAAATCATATTTTTTTAACAATTCAAGCCATCTTCTTTGTCTCAAGTTCAACTCTTTCTGTGTCATCAAGTACTTCAAGCTCTTGTGATCGGTGTAAACTATACACTTCTCACCATACAAATAATGACGCCAAATCTTCAATGCAAAAACAACTGCGGCTAACTCTATATCATGAGTAAGATAGTTCTTCTCATGAATCTTCAACTGTCTTGAAGCATAAGCAACAACTCTTCTTTCTTGCATCAAAACACACCCTAAACCTACGTAGGACGCATCACTGTAAATCACAAATTCCTTACCTGAAACAGGTTGCACTAACACTGAAGCATTTGTTAAAGCTTCTTTCAATTTCTCAAAGGCCTTCTGTCTTGCATCTGACCATTCAAACTTAACTCCTTTTTGCAACAATTTAGTCAAAGGAGCAGCTACTCTAGAGAAACCATCAACAAATCTCCTATAGTAACCGGCTAATCCTAGGAAACTCCTAATCTTGGTCACAGACTTAGGTTGTTTCCACTCAACAATAGCCTCAATCTTCGATGGATCAACTCGGATACCTTCGGTCGAAACAACATGGCCAAGAAATACAACCTCTCGAATCCATAACTCACATTTACTAAGCTTCGCATATAACTGATTGCTCAACAATCTCTGTAAAACAAATCTCAAGTGCTCATCATGCTCTTCTTCTGTCTTCGAGTACACAAGTACGTCATCAATGAAGACAACCACGAAACGGTCTAGATAGTCCCTAAAAATTCTGTTCATCATATCCATGAATGCTGCAGGTGCATTCGTGAGCCCAAACGGCATCACAAGGAACTCATAGTGACCATATCTAGTCCTAAAAGCTGTCTTCGGAACATCACACTCTTTCACTTTCAACTGATAATACCCGGATCTCAAATCTATCTTCGAGAATGCTGAAGCACCTCTCAACTGATCAAACAAATCATCTATGCGAGGCAACGGATACTTGTTCTTCACGGTCAACTGATTCAACTGTCTGCAATCAATGCACATGCGCATACTACCATCTTTCTTTTTCACAAACAACACGGGAGCACCCCAAGGAGAACTACTAGGCCTAATGAAACCACGGTCTAATAATTCTTGCAACTGACTCTTCAATTCTTTCAACTCTTTCGGAGCCATAAGATACGGAGCTATCGAAACTGGATTAGACCCTGAAACAGTCTCAATCACAAACTCAACATCTCTGTCAGGAGGTAAACCCGGCAATTCTTCAGGAAACACATCCGGAAAGTCACACACTGTTCTGATATCCTTCGGTCTAGCCTCACTCATATTCGGATTCATAACATAAGCTAAGTAAGCCCCACATCCGGAGTCCATCAACCTATGAGCCTCTAAAGCTGACACCACATTAGACAATAACTTAATGTTCTCGCCTACTACTACTACCTCGTAGTCATCAGAAAGTTTCAAGGAAATTCTCTTCGTCTCAAAATCCACACTAGCTCGGTGCTCAACTAACCAGTCCATACCCAAAATAATATCAAAACCATAGAAAGGAAGTTCCATCATATACACAGAGAACACATGACCCTGAATCTTCAGTGGACATCTCCTATACATACGTCTAACCACAACTGTCTCCCCAAAAGAAATAGTCACATGCATACCTACATCTAAAATCTCAACAGGTATATCTAACTTCTGTGCATGCTCACTCAAAATGTACGAATGTGTAGAACCCGAATCAACCAAAGAAAGTAAAGACATAGACTGTAACTCAAAATTACCTGCTATCACATCAGTGTCGTTCTCGGCCTCTCTCTGAGCATAAACTCTCGCTGGTCCTCCCGCCTCTGGCTGCACTGCCACAACATGAGCAAGGTTCCTCTGAGCATCTACCCTAGGTGCATCAGCCCTAGGCTGGAAGTAGCCACGACCGCACCCACGGCCTCTCTGAAAATCATTCGCTCTCGCAGGAGCCTGAGCAATGTTCGGTGCCTGTGCCGCCTGATGCGGACAATCCCTCCTAAAGTGGTCCCTCGAACCATAGTTCCAACAAGCATGGAAGTTACCTCAACACTCACCAATGTGCTGTCTCCCACAACGTGTGCACTCGGGCAAACGCCCTCCACCTCTGTGGCCCTGATGGCCCCTACCATGGTGGCCACCGCCACGTCTATGGTCAAACTAATGTCCGCCACCTCTATGCCTCTTGGCATCTCTACTATCAAAGTGGTTATGCCTCTTACCAGAACTAGACCCACCAGATCGTTTGACCGAACCCAAACTGTGCTCTAAGTCCTTGGCCCTCGCGACCAATACATCAAAGTCTGAGTAGTCAGAAGCTAACGTGTACCTCTTGACCTCTTCGCTCAACCCATAACGGAAACGGTTACAACGTTCCACTTCAGTAGGAACCAACTCTGGAGCGTACTGACTCAAGCGAAAAAAACGGATCTCATAATCAGTCACAGAAGCATCTCCCTAAGTAAGGGTCATAAACTCTCGCTTCTTCTCATCTAAGTACCTCGGTCCCAAGTACCTCTTTCTGAAAGCAGACTCAAAGAAATCCCAACCAATCTCTGCCTCTGGGACCCCAGTAGTAATGGTGACCCACCAGGTGTAGGCATCACCCTGAAGCAATGAGATCACACAACCCAGTCTACGTGCGCCCACACAACCCATCTGAGCTAAGATGCGAACTGTCTTCTCTAACCATAACTCCGACCTCTCCGGAGTAGATCCTCTGAACTCTTCGGCCCCCAAGCTACGGAGCCTCTCCAAAGGTAGACTAGCATCGTCACACCTAGGCTGAGCTGCAGCCTGAGCTCTCGCAACTGCGGCCTGAAATGCTCCCGCTATAGCTTGCACTAGCAGAGTCATATCGATTCCGGCCGGACCTTGGCCACCTTGAGGTCCCTCTCCTTCAGCTCCATCCTCGCCTCCAGCTCCAGGAGGAGGAGGTGGTGGAGGAGCTACAACTCTCGCGGCCATCGGCCCTTCTATATGAGCCTCCACACCAATCACCGGCTCAACAGGAGCCGCAACACGTGGTTCCTGACGAACCACTCTCGGCCTACCCCTCGGCCTAGACATCGCTCTCAAACGATAACTACAACCACAACAAACAAAATATAAGAGATTGGGTTAGTAAGGCAAGGCTTCCAAGTGCTCAAGTACGTTTCTCTCACTTAAAAAATTTTTTTCGATGTAATAGTAGCAATGGGACTCCCAAATAACATGCTTTTAAATAAAACAATCAACATACTTGTCACACAAGCAATCATGCTTACAAAGCAAGCAAACACTGTGCATATCAATTCAAAACTTGAACTTACCTCACTTACCTGCCCAAGGTCTCGGTAACCTTAGGCTCTGATACCAACAAGTGTAACCCCCTCGTCCCGGTCCGGACGCTTGACCGGTCCGAGTGGGCCACACGGGGAAAACTGAAGCGAAACCTGTTAAGGTTCCTCCTCGGTTAACGACCCAGAAAATTTCTTTTAACTTTATCTTATCTATAGGCATTATTAAATCATATATGAAGCACGACAGTGGAAACACCAACAATTCAACAATGACCATCCAAACAACATTTTAAAACAACTCATTTTAACCCTTTACAGCAGGCCGTATCGAAACGCCCTTATGGTGTTTCGATACGCCTTGACTTAGTCAACAGGCCAGGGTCAACCTGATGAGACCGTTTCGAAACAGGGGTGACCCGTATCGAAACGACCCCAACGGTCAACTTCTCATGGTCAACGAGATTTGACCATTTCGAAACTCCAAAGACCCGTTTCGGAACACCTTCGTCTCACCAAATTCTTAAAATTCCAGTAGCAAAAGTGTACCGAAACGGCCCCAACCCGTTTCGAAACGCTCGGCCAAAAACAAAGGGACCGTATCGAAACAGGGCGACCCGTTTCGAAACGCCCCCTGTCTGCAGACTGGTTTTGGCTAGTTTAAGGCACAAGGGTGCCCCTAAACCCCACCAAACCTCCAACAACTCACTAACAATTAATCCTAAGGCAAACCAACATACAAGCATGCTTGAACATCATTAAAACAAGGCTAAACACTAAGGCACAACATCACAAGCCATACATCAAGCATATCATAAAAGGTGATAACTTCAACATGTCCAACACTTAGGCAATATTAGGTAGCAAAATACTAACATGGTTACAAGCAAGGCATACATCCCAAAAGCCAATAACAAGCACAAACGATGAGTCTAACATGCTCCTAAACAACAACCATAGCAACATGATCCAAAAACATCACAACACTATTACATGTCCCATTGCTTGACCATTACATCTTAATTTAAAAGTTCATACTTGGTAGCCAAACAAGCACCACAAGCACACTTGGAGGCCCCCTTCTTGCTCCTAGCAACCCACGAACTAAGGATCTGCATTGTTGAACAAAGAGAGAGCGTAAGAAATAAGCTTAGTGAGGGTAAGCTCTTTAAAAACAAGCCTCGACAATGCAGGGTCCAAGCACGATCTTAGCCAAGGTAAAAGCATAATTACCAAGAATCCTCAAGAGCCACAAGTTAAAGATGCATGAACAATGTTCAATTATATGCCATGTTCAACAAGCTCTATTTCACAACATATGTAAACACATATAAGTATCCAAGTAGATATCACATTCTACAACACATTGATACACATATCAATCAATATTGGCACTAGCTATGACCCGAATACGCGGATAAACACGTTGGAACTCACATCCAACAACCACTTTACCTCACGGTGGGATTACACTCATCACCGGTCTCGCGGAGGGGATTCCACTCATCCTCACGCCCCGTCGATGGGATTCCACTCATCATCGACTATATATATATACAATTTCCGGGCGAACCCGTACTCCTCCTTGGTGACTCAACGCCACCAAGGCCACGCGCGAATTTAGACTCATGTGTGCACACTAACATCCTAATGATCGATCATTTGTACTCAAGCATACTAGTGCCAACATTTAACTCATTCCACATTATTCATTTCAATCAATTCCGTGCTTAGCACGTACTCACCATGATCACAATCATGAACCATTTCCATGCATGCCATAAACATCACAAATCATGCCTCCTCTCACATGTATATCACACTATACATAAATCAATCATATCACAAGTCATACGAGGCATAAGCATCCAAATACAAGTTCAACCAATGGCTCTAGATTAAGCTTAGGATTAGGCTACCACCCTAATCCTAACTCTAGGTGGGTCTACCAAGCCTGACCTAGTCCACATACTCGAACCAACCATTTAAAAACTACTTTAAACATTTAACCACTCACCTAAGCTTCCAAGCTCCAAGCCAAGCAAGCAATCACCCTTAAGTTTCCGGATTTCTTCTCGAAACTTCTCCAACACAAGTTCCCGCTTCTAAACAACCTCAATCACAATTCAAATAACCTCAAATCAGCCCAACATCTAAAATACCAACCCAGAACACAATTCAATTACAATTCACACAATTTCAAGCCATAAACAAACCCCATAATTAGCAATCTCGGACAGCCCCAATACCCCTTCCAAAATCCATGTTTCCAACATCCATTGCACTCACAAATGATCCCAAATCAACCCATAACCATAGTACTATCAATAGCCTATCAATTCCAACCTAAAACAACCCCCAAAACTCACCCAAAACCCTCCAAAAACCCCATTTATACCCAAATTCGGGAATTGCTCAAAATCAAGCAAAATTCACATATGTTGTACCATTTGACTCCTATACTTCATAACTAACAATATTAAATCAAAATATTAGGTTTAGCAACACAAAGACATCATTTTTAATCAAATCCTTTGAAATCCCCATTTTCAAAACTTCAATAAAAATAAGAACAAATGGTACTTTTGAAGAGAGGGAGTTGAGAAAACTGAAAGAGATTCCCTAAATTTTAATCAAATCCTTTGAAATCCCTATTTTTAATCAAATCCTTTGAAATCCCCATTTTTAATCAAATCATTTTAGTTTAGAAATCAAACCTTAGAAAACTGAAAGAGATTCCCTAAATTTTAAAAGTGCTTTTCAATCCTCCCGTTGGAATTGAGTCATTGCTGTAGCCCTCGGCTTTAAAGAAAATTAGCTAAGCATGATTATGGAAGAAATCATGCTTAGCATATTTCAAAATAAAAATAAAAACTTTTAAAAGAAAGTAAGAACGAAGAAGAGAAAGGAATTTAATAAATTCAAAGTAAAAATGAAACAATGAACAATAGATGCCTTGAGTCTCACCCCAAAGGGGTATTTATAGCATCCTAAAACCCTAAAAATACTCTTAAAATGATAAGAGATAATCCTAAAATATTTAAAATACAAAAGATAATTGCTAGGTGATAATAATTAAATCTCAAAATGTTGAAAATTCAAAAATAAAAGATAAATCTCAAGCTTTGATCCTAATCCCGGTTGATAAGTGCTCGAACGCGGCTGAAAGCTTATCATGCCCTCTGACGTCATCTTCTAGAAGTCTACTGACGTGACGTCGAGTCAGCGCATTCATGCCCCAATTCATGCCCACTATTTCAGCCATGAATCTAGGAAACTTGCAAAATCCAGCCTTTTCTAATCCGTTTTCCATCCATGGAGTCCTGCACAGAAAAGCACATAATAGACCACGATTCAGCACCACAAAGCAACCATTTAAGCGTAATTAGCACTAAAATATTGACAAAACTAGCTACTCATCAAATTCCCCCTCACTTATCCGATGCATGTCCTCAAGTATCTCAAAATTTAAACAAATCTAAGCTCAAGTTCCCATCCTTAATTTCACGAAGTCTCAAAGTTTCCAGTATGACTAAGTATCTAAATATGAAAGAAAATAAAGGAGCAAAAGAGAAATGGCAAGACTTAGAAACAATTTTAGCAAAAACGACATTCCAATACCCTGTTAACAACAATGATGCAAACCAAGTACCCTCACAAGGAATCGCTCATGTCTCTCATAGTGTTTTAAGGGTAGAAAAATCACTCGAGCCAAAACTAATTAGAGCATTACCATAGGCTTGTAGTTAAATCTAATCTCCACTACTAAGTATGAATGTTATGCAAAAATTAAGAGGTCTTTTAAAAGGGTTGTAACGAGGGGTAAGGTTCGGGTAGGATAAAGGCCGAAAAATAGGGGTTAAAATTCAAGACAAAAATCATCCCAAAATTCTTATTCTAAACTATCTTCTTCTTCTTTTCATTCGAATCAAAACTATGAAACTGCACTACTTATTCCCTTTTCTTCATGCTGCGCAGATTCAAATAAATTCTGCACTGTATTTTTCTGTAGTTTTTTTTGTTGATTATTCGAAATCATTTTCTTCACTTAATTTTTCTGCTGTGTATTTTCTGCACTGCTAGACTGCACTATTCGAAATTGCTTTTTTTTATATTTTTCTACACTACTCAATTTGAATCTGATTTTTTCTGCAGTGTTTATTCAAATCTATTTTTTTCTTTTTTTCTTTGAGACAATTTCGTCTTGAAAAAGGGTGACAAGAATAGTGGAAATAAAAGAAATGGTTTAGGCTAAAAATACAGTGAAGCAAGGAAAAGGTCAAGGCTAAAAAATTGGCTATCTAAGGGATAAATATACAAAGGCTAGGCTATTTTTTTGGGAAGAGAATGAGGTTATATCCTAATGCCTCTATCACATTTAAGCATCATACTCAAAAAATGTAATATCGAAAAGTATTTAAACCACAAGTTCAAGAATGAAACTAATTAGCTAGGCACACTCAAAGAAATAAAGGGCAAAAATAAGTATACATGCTCATTAGGCTCAAAAAGCTATCGTGAATTGTCTTGTGTACATAGGTAAGCACCATGTCAATTAACAAAGTAAGGAATGTCATGACAAGGGTTATATGAAAAATTCCAAGCATGCCATAAATCTATTATGCAACCTAAAATTTCTAACAAGAAAAATACCAAAGTCATACGGAAACAAATGGACTAGGTGAAACAAAGGATAACAACAAGTAACTTAAATTAAACAAAATCAAAAGAACAATCAATCGAACAAGCAATTGCGAGAATTTGACATGGATTCCCACTCCCCCTCACTTTAAGCATGATGTCCCATTATGCAAATAAAAAATGAAAGAGAGGGAATGCAGAAACTCTCTGAACTTGTTACGGCCACGACCGTGCCCACACCCTTGACGAGACGTGCTCGGCCGAAGATAAGAGAGGATCTCATCAATGTTTGTTTCGATGGAATTAAGCCTCTCATTCACGTCTTGTTGTTGGTTGTCATCTTGTGGTGGCTGAGGTTTGGGCCTACAGAGGAAAACACGCAAGTTGCGGGGCGTAATGGTTCCCGAAGAAACAATGTAAGGCGCATCTGAAGTACCCGCAAGCAACCCCATTGAGTCCAAGCATCTAGCATCCAATGCATCCATCGAAAGCGTAAGTAAAACGTGAGATATCAAATGTCGAGGGAAATAATCGTGGAGCAAGGTTAGTGATATAGGGTCCGAGAATAAGCGGGTGATTAGTTCGTGCTACACGATCAAACGTGTAGACGAACCAATAACCGAGATTAACCTTAACTTCGACGTGCATACACCATAAAAAGAAAAGCTCAACCTTACTTAAATTTGAAGATATGTCGTTGCGACCATAATAATTATAGGCGGGGAATCTATGGATATAGCGAAGAGCCGAGCTATGAATGTCTCGGTCCTTTGTCGAGGTAGGGTTATACTCTGAACCTGCTTCTCCAGTCAAGGTCTCATAGGAGAGGTCATTATCGAAGTCTTGCGAAATCTCAAGTAAAGCTGTTAGATACCCGGGATCCGTGACATCGGTCACGTGGTGCATATAAAAATTAAATTTCGTAAGGGACATTCGAAAATATTGACCTAATAACCGAAATGAGACCACATCAGGAGTATGAATAGATATAACATGATTCCTACGAAATGCAAACGTAACATAAAATTCAAATAATAATTCGTAGTATGTGTTGCATTGAATTGTAGGGTATGTACTCCAACCTATAGCATCGAACATATGCATGACAGATTCACGCAAATGCAAACTATCTAGTGTATTAGTTGGAATGTACTTGCATACTTTGAACTCGCGATGTCGGATTTGGTTGAAACGAGTCAGCTCATCACCCTCGAAATCCATGTACCCTTGTAAAACTTCCTCGAGTGGAGTCGAAAAATGACGTCCACGATGATAACGCTCCGGTTGCTCTTGCATGTTAGGACGATCGTCGGGTATGACACTATCGCCCGAGCTTGCTTCATGTGGTGGAGACTTCAGTCGACTAGCGTGCGAAAAATTGGGTTGCTCTGTTCCCGTATGGAATCCCGTAGTGAAATTCTTTGCAAAACCAAGGTCCTGGTGATATATTAGCAACGACTGGACATTATAAATTGAATTTACCTCATCCGATGGGTACTCGGCTGCCGATGGCATCGAGTAGGAGGGAAAGTCGTTCGACATGGATTGGTTGAACGGTGTAGCTCTGTTGGGGAAATTCGGCGAGGATTAAGCCTGAAGTGGGCTCTGAACTTGTGGCTGGTGGGAAACTGACCGTGTCCATCGTCGGTAGGGAGTGGAAGGAAGGGGACAGAAAAGTCAGAGCACGCGGTGGCCGGTTGCGGTTGGAACCACCTGTGCTGGTTCGCGTGCGTTCTCCCGAGCGTGCTTACGACTAGGCTTGAGCAAGTGCATGAGGCGGTGCAGGGCTGGCATCTACTGCGACTGAACGTGTTGTTGGGCTGGCGTGGTGCGGCGGTGACAGTGGTGCAGCTTGGAACTTCTCCGGGTCGCTTGGGACGACCACGAAGTCTGGTGGGAGCATGCGGCGATGCCCTCCTAAGACAAGGGGCTCCGGTCGAATGGGTAGGCGGCGAGCTTGGTCATTGGTCCTGACCATGGTGGTGCTAGCTGGTTGCGGTCGGTCGTGTAGCAGATGAGAGCAAATGAGTGGTGAGGCTGTTTGAAGAAGAATGCATAAAATATGAAAAGTAGGGTGAGAAATTCTCATGTGATATGTAAAAATATTAAATGAAATATTAATAGAAAATAAAAAGAGGGAGATTTGATATTACATGCCCATGGAATATTGTAATGGGAAAAGGTGATAGAGATATCACGTGAAACAAGGAGGGGATATAGGAAAAAAAACTTTTATTGGGTAAGATGATAAGGGTCTATGTTTTATTTAAAATTAGTTTTTGATAGTAACATAAGGATAAGGGATGGGGCCTATGGTTATCTCAAATTTTGCGGGGGTTAACCGGTGGGAATTAAGGTGGCATTGGGGTCCACTAAAGTGCACCATGTTCCAAGAGATTTGCTAACGTGTTCCACGTTCAAAATTTCTGCACATATTTGATCTAAAATCTGACCAGCAAGGGGTTATCAGAAAAAATGACAGAAATAAATTCAAATAATTTAATGAAAATTGAAAGAAGCTAAATAAATAAATAAATAAATAAAATATTTGATTAAAGGTAAATAAATTAAAAGAAAATAAAAGAAATGGGTTGCCTCCCATTAAGCGCTTATTTAACGTCATTAGCTTGACGACCTTATTTATGCGATTGGCGTTTCTAAGTGAACTTCTTCAATTAAACCAACCAGGGCACTCTCATAAAAATGTTTTAATTGTTGCCCGTTTACTTTGAAGTAATTCCCTGAGTCATCTTGAATTTCGACTGCGCCATGTTGAAATACCTGAATCACCTTATAGGGTCCGAGCCATTTTGACTTCAGTTTTCCTACAAAAAGTTTTAGCTTCGAATTAAATAATAAAACTTTTTGACCAACAGAAAAAGACTTGAATGAAATGTTTTTGTCATGAAACGTTTTTATTTTTTCTTGAAAGATCTGCACGCTATCGTAAGCATTTCTACGAATTTCTTCCAGCTCTTGGATGTGCAACCGCCGTGCTTCCCCTACCGCATCCATTTCCATGTTAAACTCTTTAACGGCTCAGTACGCCTTGTGTTCTAGCTCGACTGGCAAGTGGCATGGCTTGCCATACGCAAGTCGATACGATGACATTCCTATAGGTCCTTTGTAAGTTGTGTGGTATGCCTACAATGCATCGACTAACTTCAAGCTCCAATCTTTTTAGATTGGTTTGACAATTTTTTCAAGGATGGATTTAATCTCTCGATTCGACACCTCCGTTTGTCCGTTCGTTTGCGGATGATAGGATGTGGCTATCCGCTGAGTAACGCCATATGTTTTCATTAATGCTTCCACAACTCGGTTGATAAAGTGTTTCCCTCTATCGCATATGATTGCTCTCAGAATGCCGAACCTAGAAAAAATTAAATCACGAAGGAAATTAGTCATTGTTTTAGCATCATTGTTTCGAGTAGCCTTTGCTTCTACCCATTTAGAGACATAATAGACTGCAAGTACAATATAAAAATTTCCAAAAGAAGAGGTAAACGGCCCCATGTAATCGAGTCCCCAAACGTCGTAGACTTTGCAATCATGGATTGGATTGAACGATAAAAATAATGGCGAAAAGCTCTTTTTTGTTGTTGGGTAATTCTTTTGAGCTGAATCCAAAGTGTGAGATGCGTAAGCTATAACGTGAGGTTCTTTTCCGATCTTTTGGCCAAAGACTGCTTCAATGCTCGTGTCTGATGCATCACACATCAGTTCGAACGGATAATCTCAGTTTGGTGGTTGAACGATTGGCGCTGTCACGAGTTTCTCTTTAAGTAAATCGAAGGAAGTCTTGCATTTCTCATCAAAATTAAATGCTTGATCTTTCTGGAGTAACTTGCACAACGGTTGTGCTATCTTTGAAAAATCTTTAATGAACCTACGGTAAAACCCTACATGACCCAGAAAAGAACGAATATCCCTCACAGTTGTGGGGTAAGGAAGTGAGCATATGATATCAGTTTTAGCTTTATCCACAACAATTCCATTAGATGAAACGGTATGTCCTAATATTAAACCTGTATCAACCATAAAATGACATTTGTCATAATTTAATACAAGATTAAACTCAAGGCAACGTCGCAAAACGTTTGTTAAATTTAACAAGCACTCACCAAATGAATTACCATAAACAGTAAAATTGTCCATAAATACCTCAATTCCCTTTTCAATATGGTCAGAGAATATGCTTGCTATACACCGCTGAAAAGTAGCCGATGCGTTACAAAGGCCAAATGGCATTCGACGATAGGCGAATGTTCCGAATGGACATGTGAAAGTCGTTTTTTCTTAATCTTCAGGCGCCACAAGGATTTGGAAGAATCATGAAAAGCCATCAAGACAACAATAATGAGATTTACCGGCTAAATGTTTTATCATTTGATCTACAAACGGTAATGGAAAATGATCTTTTCGGGTCAAAGAGTTCAACTTCCTGTAGTCGATAAAAACCCGCCAACCATTCTGAACTCGCATCGGAACTAACTCACCTTCTGAGTTTTGGATTACCGTTACTCTAGTCTTTTTAGGGACCACGTGGATGGGACTTACCCAATCACTGTCAGAAATCGAATAAATTATATCCGTATAAAGGAGTTTTTTTTCTCCTTTTGCACTACCTCCATCATAGGTTGGTTTAGTCGGTGTTGCCCTTGTCGTGAAGGACTCGCCCCTTCTTCGATCTTAATCTTGTGCATACAGGTCGAGGGACTTAATCCCTTTATCTAGGCTATTGTCCATACAATGGCCTCCTTATCAGCACACAACACAGTCACAAGATCAGCTTCCTCCTCTTTTGAGAGTTTATTCGATATAATTACAGGCAAGGTTTCGTTCTCTACCAAGAAAACATATTTGAGGTTTTTCGATAACTCTTTGAGTTCGATAACTGGTGCCTGCAAAACTGATGGTAACATTTTAGTTTTTGAGGGAAGTAAAGAAAAACTAGATTTAATTGAAAAAATATTTTCTAACTCCCTTATCTCCTCTTTGCGGCAAAGTTCAAGATCCCTGAAAAAATTATCAAAAAAATTAGTTTTAACGAATTCATTAATTAAGGGATCAATAATATCAATGGAATTAACTCTTTCTACTTGATCTGGGTATTTCATTGCTTTATATAAATCAAATTCTACTACCTCACCATCAAATTCAATCGTTAAAATACCGCTTCTTACATCGATTTTGGTATGGGCGGTGATTAGAAAGGGTCGACCCAACAGTACTTCTGAGCACTTGTTTGTTCTATCGTTCTCCATGTCAATGACATAGAAATCGACAGGAAAAATTAGAACATCGACTTTCACCAAGACATTCTCGAGCACTCCTTCCGGATTGATGATTAAACGAACGACCAACTGAATAGTAACATGTGTTTCCTTCAAAGGTTCGTCAGTAATCATTTTATAAACGAAAAGAGGCTTAACATTAATTGAAGCTCCCAAGTCACACATTGCTTGGTTAATTAAAATGTTACCTATTTTGCATGGTATAGCGAACATACCTTGGTCTTTCATTTTTGGTGGTAGTTTTCTTTGAAATACTGCAGATACATTCTCTCCCAAATTTACCTTCTCATGTCCTGTCAGCTTTCTCTTCATTGTAAAAGGTTCTTTTAAGAATCTAGCATACCTTGGTACTTTCCGAATTATTTCTAGAAGAGGTATGTTGACTTGTACTTTTTGGAATACCTGTATTATTTCCTTTTCTTCGGATCGTTTATCTCGCCTCACCAATCTTGATGGAAAAGGTGGTGCGACTTCATGAGAAGAAGGTGGAGGAGGCATATGTGATGAAGTTGTACCTTTGAAGCTTGAAGGTTGTGTTTCATCATCTTTCTTGGTTTGTTCGGTTTCCTTCGCTGGAACTTCAGGGTTGACTATGGTTCCGCTTCTGAGGGTGATAGCATTGACGTTCTTCTTCGGATTTGGTTCTGTTTGAGATGGAAGTCTTCCTTGTGACTCCCATCTTCCCATTGTTAGAACCAAACCATAATAGATATGAAATCTAAACCCAGGATCAATCAAGTCAAATCATCAAGAATAATAAACCGAAATAATCTGAATGCGGAAGCGTACCTGAATTCATTGATAGATTGAAAATCTTGAATCTTGATGTGGAAATCCCAAGAACTTTTGGTATTGATCTTCCAAGAAGATAGGTTATCTCTTGAAGTAAAACTCTCTGACGGGGAAGGAGAGAAAAACAAGTTAACCTATTTCTTGGGGACCACTACCTCTTTATATAGTTGATTATTAAATCAAACTATTAAATATTTATAACTCTGCCCCTCATTGAATTATAAATATATCTTATGGTATCTACACTTTTATTTCCATGACATTTTAATACCTATGACACGCTTAACTTAATTGGTCACTTTATTTTGTGTCATACTTTATAATAGCAACATACATTTTACATATGTGCCCACAATTGCGGATTTTAATCCAACAATCTCCCACTTGGGCAACATATGTTTCCTGATAAATGTACAACCTTATGAGCTCAAAATGTTGCTATTATA
The DNA here is from genome assembly GCA_030270665.1 of Hibiscus trionum. Lineage (NCBI taxonomy): Eukaryota > Viridiplantae > Streptophyta > Magnoliopsida > Malvales > Malvaceae > Hibiscus > Hibiscus trionum. Next base: position 54,153,322 of record BSYR01000008.1, read on the forward strand.
TAATAGGTATTCTATAACAATCTCGTCCATCAACAATATCCACATAGGATCAAAGCGGTCTTCACCATATCAATCATGACTGGACCCATCAATGGTCACGTATACAAATATAGTCAAATGACATAGATCAATCATGGATGTGTAGCATGGAAAATTACATGAAATGTGAACCATACATGTCTATTTCCAACTGGTCCTCCTAAACCTTAGTGAGATCAACTTTACTAAATTCAGAGTGTGTATAAATCAAAAGAACTTTATTTCTGCAGAAAATAATCTTAAATAACTTTAAACCGAAGTAACTGAAATTGTGTCTAAACCGAATGAGCATTTTTCAAAATTACAAACTCCCACTAAAACCGAATATCCTTAAATAACATTACACCCACATGAGTAGTGTGCTCATGAAAGACCTAGGGTGACAGTTTCTTAATATGCGCGCAATTATGGAGTTTGTACCAACATGCTCTTTAAACACACAAACACTCTGAATTTTCTTTAACAACTATGAACGTAATATTTATGTGCTTCAAGTTTGAAGTGTTCCTATTGTGTATAGAATAAATGAATGCATATTTATTGTCACAAAATAACTAAAGTGGTCTTTTTATTTAATCTAAAATTAGCAGCTTATGTGACAAAATTCGTTTGCATCAATATTCTATTAGAATCGAAGTCTGTAAACCTAATGATCTCTAACTTACCAGAACTTCGACATGTGAGCATGTAATTTTTGTTCTCTAAAGATATCTCATAACTCTATTGGCTGCTATCCAATAGCCCATACTAGAATTTCTTAAATATCTATCTAACATTCCAACAATGTACACAATTTTCGAACGCATACATACTTAAGCATAAATTAGATTCTCAATAGCTTATGTATAGAGAATCTTTTAGATTTTCTAAATTTTAAGGTTACTTTTAGGGCATTGAGTAAGACTCAATTTGTCTTCTTTAGCAATATGAGTATCACTTGGTTTTACTCCCACTGAACTTGTAGTATATACAATTATCAACCAAATTTATCTCAAAACCGAATGAGATAATCAACATGAAATTTATAATTTCATTAGTGAGATTCCTACTAGCTCATAAATGAATTTCTTTAATTTACATATCATTAGACACAAATCTATGATTGTACCATATAATTCATTTCTTCAATGTCGCCATTGAAAAACACAAGCTTACCATCCATCTTATGTAACTTAAGATTAAAATAAGCAATAAGCGTCATGATTATTCTGGAAGAGTCTTTCAATGAAACTTGAGAGAAAGTCTCTACAAAATCAATGTCTTCTTTTAGAGTATATTCTTTAGATACAAGACGTACTTTATACTTATCCACATTACCATTTCCATCCCTATTGGTTTTAAATATCCATTTACAACCAATTGGTTTGCACCTTAAGGTAATGAGACAAGTTCCTAAACTTTATTGTCTTGCATAAAATTATACTCTTTTTGAATGACATCAATCCACTTTTGAGAGTTAGAATTTTTATGGTCTGATAAAAAAAATGATTGAACATTTTCTATCATTCCACTGTTACCTTATTTTCTTGAAGAAATACAATATAATAATCTGGAATAGTATTCCATCTTCCTCTCGTGGACCTCTTTAATGACACTTGTTTTTTTTTTAAGGTTGTTGAGTTTGTTCTTCTGAAACAATTACCTTATCTTGAATGAGAGTTGTTCAACATTGTTTTGTTGAGGTACTTGATTCACTTCTTGATTAATGATAGGTTGAAAACCTAAACATTGTCAAAAGTGATAGTAGGAATTAAATTATAATTCAATTCCTCCTCAATAACAATGTATCTAACCTTATTTCTCCCTCCAAACTCAACATCCAAAAAACAATTATAAATCTCTCCTTAAAATAATCTTAATTGTGGGATCATAAAATTTACAGTCCATGTATCACTCAAAATAACCGAAGTAGTTGCTCGCTTTTAAAGTTCAATTTCTTTACATGTGTCATAACTTATACAAAAGAATCAACACTTAAAAACTTATTGTCGTTTCTTTTGGCTAGAACCCTTAGCAACTTTATTTAAATATTTTCTTTATCGCCCTTATTCTTAAAGACACTAACTAAATGAGCACTAACAAAATAATTATTTTTACACTTATAATGCTTCAACCTTTCTTCCTCTTGAACACGATGAGAAATGAACCCAAATAGAGTATATTTCTCCCTTTGACAGCTGTAACTTGAATTGGTTAAATTGTATAGGAAGCAATATCAAAACCATAAGAACAAACAATTGTTAGAAAGTTCGATCTTATGTGCCTTAAATTTTGAAGCAATATAAAGAATTTTTATAATCTACTCTCTCACATTTCCTTGACCCTTATACTTCATAGACATCAAAGAAAGCATAAGTAATGTCATCTTAACCTTAATGTTTTGGGTAAAACATTTCTTAATTTCGTCAAGGAAACCCTTAGTATGAATAATCTCTTTAGATTTGTGCTCCTAAAGACATCTAGAATGTTGTGTTTTATGATCATTAGACTCATGCGATTTGAACAATCTCACCTCTCAAAATACCTTTTATGGGTGCTTACCACAGTGAGAGGTGCAAGTTGTTCATTCCTTAGTGCAAAATCTATGTTCATTAATCAAAATACTATATGTAAGTGTCTTTTCTATTCCTTGAAATTAGTTTCACTAAACACGAGTGTAGAATGTATTTAACAGATATTGTGACAACAAAAATAAATTACCTAAATATAGAACAAAAATAAGTAAATAAAATAGAAACAAGCTCACATAAATATTCATAAGTAAACAAATAAATTCAAAATAATGACTAGTTCCCCTCAAGATACCAAGCACAACATTAATATCAAGTCTTTGGACAGTAATATTAATTGTAAGCGGTACACTTGTTGTAGCAATCAAACATTGACAATAAACTATGTCAAACAATAGGCTAATCTTTGGACTAACGTATTGCTCACATAAAATACCTTATAATTGTCGCACATTTATCGCCACAGTTGTCGTTGTAATTCTGCCAAATATTAACTTTCCTTTGGGCCAATTAATAAACGCATGAATTACAAAAACCCATAATCATCTTAATATTTTAAATAAACTAATCTACACAAAAGCGGTCACTTTGGTGACATTATGTTTCAACTAATCCATTAAAATATTAGACATCCAAAGCCAAAATATGAATTTATTTGTTTTAAAATATTTGTCTTAATTTTATCTTTCAATCAAATTAAAAGATAACCAAAATAATAATAAATTTGAATAAAGGTAATCCTCATAACAAGATACCGGACACTCTATTAATATTTCATCTTTGGACAAAATATTAACTTGTAAGTGATATCTTGGTATAGTAATCAAATATTGATAATAAGAACATGTCAAACAGAAATCTTCCTTTGGGCCGATTTATTGCTCACATATAAAACTGAATAATTATCACATGTTTATTACCACAGTTGCACATGTAATAATGTTAATTATTAACCTTCCTTTGGGCCGATTAATACTAACATAATCCGACTTACATGCACAAAACCTTCTATATTTTAAAATAAAATAATTTCCACAATAGAGGTCACTTTGGTGACTTAATGTTTCAATTAAATTATTTTAAAATATATACAATAAATATACCGATATCCAAATTTAAAATTTTGTAACAGTCAAAACTGAAATTTCTGATAACACTTGAATTTTCCGAAATAACCTAAAATAAGGTTGTCTGAATGGGGCTACCAGAAATCGAAAAATCTAAATCCTTGACTGTTTCTTTAAAAATTCCTTAAGCATGCATTTGCCGAAATTAAAGTCGAATTCAAGACAATGAATCTTTAACTAAAAACAAAATCAGAAGTATTCTACAAATGAGTAATTCATATAATTATCACATAAAACTTTAATATATTCGTAATAACTGAATAATCAAAATTAAAAAAAATTCTTGATCAAACTGAATCGGATATGAATACTATAAGATTAATGATATTGTGACAAATAACAATGTAACCAAAATAAATCCAGTCAAAACCGCAGTCATACAATTAGTAGCATATTTTTAGACAACATGCATACAATTGCAAATAATAAAATTAATACAATTGCAAATAATACAATTAATCAACCGTATATTGTAATCCGATTCAAAACCAAAATTAACTCAGACCTCATTTCCAGTGTATATCATTTAAAATAACATAATGAAAAATTAGACTGAATTAATAAAAACGGAAACTGTTTTGAGATTAAACCTGAATTACAAAAGATAAGCATGGACTAAACTGAATGACTTGAGAACATGAAGAATTAAAGGTGTCGTTATCCCTTCCCCAAAAAACGCACATGCCTGACTTCTATGTATTTTTTATTTATTAATTAAACGCTTAATTAAAACCTTAATTTGCCGTCAATATCAATGAAATTCAATTCCTAAAATTTCTTTATAATCAACCGTCGGTAATTTATGTCCGATAGAAATTATGAACACAAATCACCGTAAAACCCTAAAATCTGAACTAAAGAATCAATCCAAAATCAATTAAAAAAAAATTAATTCTCAATGATTCAACACGACGAGGCTCTGATGCCACTTGTTAGAACCAAACCATAATAGATATGAAATCTAAACCCAGGATCAATCAAGTCAAATCATCAAGAATAATAAACCGAAATAATCTGAATGCGGAAGCGTACCTGAATTCATTGATAGATTGAAAATCTTGAATCTTGATGTGGAAATCCCAAGAACTTTTGGTATTGATCTTCCAAGAAGATAGGTTATCTCTTGAAGTAAAACTCTCTGACGGGGAAGGAGAGAAAAACAAGTTAACCTATTTCTTGGGGACCACTACCTCTTTATATAGTTGATTATTAAATCAAACTATTAAATATTTATAACTCTGCCCCTCATTGAATTATAAATATATCTTATGGTATCTACACTTTTATTTCCATGACATTTTAATACCTATGACACGCTTAACTTAATTGGTCACTTTATTTTGTGTCATACTTTATAATAGCAACATACATTTTACATATGTGCCCACAATTGCGGATTTTAATCCAACACCCATTGCTTGAGCTAACTGGCTCACTTGTTTATCTAAGTTTTAAAGATGGGTCTCAGTGCGGTTCTGGAACCTCTTCAGGGATATTGCCAACCGCTCAACAATGGATTCTAAATTTGACTTTTGTTGTTGATAAGACTGTTTCTACTGGTATGATTGATTTGGCCTTTGGTTCTACGCGTAACTGAAGTTTGGATGATCTTTCCATCCAGGGTTATATGAGTTGGTAATGGGGTTATATTGCCTTTGTTGAGGTCCTTGAAAATTCCCCATGACATTCACTTGCGCAGCGTCCTCTTCTTGTAACAATGGACAACAGTCCTTCGGATGTTCTGGGCTTGTACATATTCCGCAAAGCCTAGCTGCAATTCTTTTATCCGCAACAAGAGATTGAACTATGTCAGCCAACTTATCAATTTTATTTTCCAGAACACTTACTTCATTGACTCGTCGAGACGGTTCAATCGAGTGGTGAAATTGTTGCGAGTTGGATGCCATAGTTGTTATTAAGGTTCGAGCTGCAGTTGAGGTCATGTTGACAAGTACTCCTCCACTTGCTACATCAACTGCCTTCATGTCCATAGGCGTCAACCCCTCGTAAAAATACTGGAGAAGTGTTTGTTCGGACAAACCATGTTGAAGACAGCTGATGCATAGCTTCTTGAAGCGTTCCAGTAGTCGTACAACGATTCGGTATCCTTTTGTCGGATACTCAAGATACTTCACCTAAGTTTGCTTGCCTTGGCTGCTGGAAAGAACCTGTCAAGAAATAAACGAGCCATATCAGTTCGGGTCGTAACATAGTTAGAAGGAAGGTCAAATAGCCAATATTTGGTAATATCAAATAAAGAAAAAGAAAAGGCTCGAAGTTGAATTTGATCTTCGGAAACTCCTTGCGGTTTTGTACTTAGACAAACCATATGAAACTCCTTAATGTGCTTGTAGGGGTTCTTAGAGGGCAAGCCGTGAAATTTTTGTAGAAGATGGATCTGTTGCGACTAATAAAAATTCAAAAAATACAAGTACTCCGGATGTCGCTAGGAGGAACCGGGTTTTGACTGGTTTTGAAAATTTAATCAGATTTAAAAGGAGGAGTCGCCACCGGCCATTTAAAAATGGTAGCCCGAACACTGAAAAGTAAACCATAGATTCTTTTTTAAAATATGGGTTCGGGAGTCGGTTACACGCGGGGAAGGATGAGCACCCCTGTCATGCCCTAAAATCGGTACCAAAACTATTACCGCTTAATTAATATTAAATTTTGCGAATTAAAGTGACGAGTCGTATCGAAATTTGGTTATGCGGGTGAGTGAATTTTAAAAGCCTTGATATTCGAGAGGGAACGTCCGAACCACCACCACTACGACTAGTACTGGCCTTGTTTGTTCAAGAATAAAAAGGCATTCGCATTATATTTTAAGTTTCGGATACAATCTATCATGTGAGATGAACATGCGAACAAATACAAATGGATTTAAAAAAACTCAAATTAAAAGATATTACATGCATGACAAAGGTATACAACGACACGAATAAATCAACAAAGACATATGAAGTAAATAAAGCAGGTATGTACACAACGATATTTAAATGCGTGAATGAAACATGAACAAAGACAGTTAAAAGATGGTTCAAATTAAAAATGATGTCGGATCACATGAAAGCTATGTCCTATATGCACAATAAAATACTACGTAACATATCAACATCTTAAAAGGAATGCTTACAACACGACCATGTTCCATATATACATATACACACATATATACATATTCATGCCATATAAAACGAGTATCATATATCTTACAAAAAATATTTATACAACGCATATAGACAATAAAACTATATTCTAATAAAATTTATAAACAATATAATGCATATATATTCAATACATACTCGAAAGGGGTGGAATTAATATTTTTTTAAAAAAGAGAAGAGAGCTTGGGGGTTTTCGAAAGCGGGTAAAAACATAGGGATTCAAAACGTAATAAAACCACTTCTTATTCTGATCAATCGACACAGATGAGGACGAAATTGAAAGATCAGAGAACATTACAAGGGTGGGGGCTGCTATTTAAAAGGATGGAAACCCTTAAACATTTGGATAGGAAACACGGAGGGTTTTTATTTATTTATACCAACTTTAAAAGACAAACGTGGTATAAAAATCAATCTTTAATTCCACTTTTCTCTTTTGCCCGACCTTTTTTAAAAACAGGGGATACAACTCTTCTCCTTCCTTATCTCGAGAAAACCAGAGGAGAGAAATCCCATTAGTTCAGACTTTTGGTTCACCCACACTGACCGAAGAGGCCACGAGTTTGTCACCGGCGACGGTCTGAAGCTTCAGATTATGGAAAACGAGACAGTGGAGTAAGAGAAAACGAGAAAAGAGGACTTTGTTCTAGCGGAGACAAAATCCTAGGGTTCACCCCTAAGGGATTGTCACCGGGAAGGATTCGAAATGCCTCCCAAAGGTAATACCCGAAACCCTTATTGACTCTAATTTTATGTATGCATGCAACTGAAATCTGAAAGGAGATACCTCGAAAAATTCTTCCTCTCTTGTATTGATTTCGAAGCCTTTTTTCTTTTACAATTTTTTCTCTCAATCTATGCTATCCCTTCTATTTTTTCGATTCTCTATATATCCGAAAAAATTACATGCAATGCTTTAGAAAAATCAATTCTCTTTGATCTATATTGTCTTGCTGTTGACTTTTTTGGTGTTTTGTCTCGTTTCGACTATTGCATGTCATTTTTGCTATCTTTGGGGCTATGATTTCTTTGTTTTTTTTGTCTTGGCCGATATTACTCGATCGGGGGAGGCATCGGTTGGATGAGGCATACGCGTGCTCGTGGCATGCGAGAGGTCAGACGGCTCAGGCTAAGCGCGCGTGAGGGAAGTCAGATGGCCAAGATCTCGCGCGTCGTGGCTGTGAAGAGGCGCGCGTATACGTTACGCGTGATCCGACGGGCTCTCGGTCAATCTGGGGCCGTTGGATTGAGCCTAGATCCAACGGTATTGGGCGTGCGGCGCGAGACGAAGATGGGGCTCCCTTAGGGTTTCTGACCCTTCACGATCTGGGCCGTTAGATCCAGGACCAGATCTAACGGCCAGGGGGTGGCTGCGCAAAAGACAAATGGACTTTAGGGTTTTAGGTCGAGCGGGCCCTAATGGGTCATTCACTGTGATATTATTGGGCTTAGTACTTTATTTTGGGCTTTGGGCAGAATATGTAATATTAGATATGTTTTTTGGGTTTTGTATATGTGTACTCTTAATAATATACTTTAACTGATGTTTTTTATTTATACTTATTTTTTTATTTTCAATATAATAATAATAATAATATAATAACAATAATACTAATAATATTAACAATCATAATAATAATGATGGTTAATAAACAATAGTAATAATAAAAATAATGCTATATAATAATAATGAACAATAATAACTATAATACTATATACATAGCAAATAATAGTAACAGTAGAAATAAACCTAATAATAATGAAGTATCAATGAACATGATGTTGATAATATTTATAATAGCTATAATACTACAATAATATTAAAATTGTAATAATAATATAAGGTAATAACAGTAATAAAACTTATATATATATGTATATTTTTCTCTTTTTCTTTTTCGTTTTTTTCTTTTCTTTTCTTTATTTTTTAATTTTTTTAATTTTTTACATAACAACCCAATGTAAGCCCTATATCAACACAAACTTAAAGGGGTCCAATGTCTAGACAAAATTAGTGATTACAGCTGCCCCTCTTTGCTTATACTTGCGGAACAAGAATAAAGCAAAGACCATAAGCACTAATTTTTTCCTACTTCCCTGTTGGACGGTTCGTTTCCTGAAGCAGCCACACGATTCCAAGCAACTCCTCTTCCCAACGCCTTTTGATCATGAATTCTCCCTCTAGATGCCCCGAACAGGTAGACAGAGAGTTTTTTTTTGACTTCTGATTGCCCGAATATATGGGCAGATTTCCATTCTCCAAGTGCTCGAACGGATATGCGGGTTCTATTCTCCAAATGCCCGAATAGATGAGCAGATTTCATATATCTTTGCTTTGTGCTTTGAGTACCTGCCTCCTTTGCTCTAAAATCTTTTGGCTTTGAGTTTTTGTCTCCTTTGCCCTGAAATCACGACGTGGCGAGTTTGAAATTCTTTGCCTGAAATCCTTGAGGAAGGGATAAAATTGAGAAATTTTGATATTTTAAAGAAAAACATCATCTAGAGAGGGTAAATTTGAGTTTTGAGGAAAAAATCCTTTTGAAAGGGATAAAATTGAGAAATTTTGACTTTTAAGAAAAATATCCTTTTGGAAGGATGAAATTGCGAAATTGAGTTTTGAGGAAAACATCCTTTTGGAAGGATAAAATTGAGAAATTAAGTTTTGAGAAAAACATCCTTTTGGAAGGATAAAATCGAGAAATTGAGTTTTGAGAAAAACATCCTTTTGGAAGGATAAAATTGAGAATTTGAGTTTTGAGGAAAAAAATCCTTTTGGAAGGATAAAATTGAGAATTTGAGTTTTGAGAAAAAATCCTGTTGGAAGGATAAAATTGAGAAATTTGAGTTTTAAGAAAGACATCCTTTTGGAAGGATAAAATTGAGAAATTCGAGTTTTAAGAAAAACATCTTAAAGGGAAGATTAAAACTGAGGGTTGGAAGAATTTTGGAAATCCGAATTATGCAAGTCGAAGGACTCTCGATTCTTGTAAGATCTGCTTCTCCTCTCGTGAAGCTGTAGATCTAATCTTTTACCGACCTTCAAATGCCTGTTTTAAAGAGAAAAAAAATGCTATGATGATATGATTTAGCATGCCCCTAGTATGAGTGATATCTAGCTATCGATGATGCATGAGCATATTTCATGACGCAAAGATGCATGTTTACGTGAATGCAAAGATGCATGGATTTAGTTTGTCTTCATTTTTTAGGGTTAGTGGTCGTTGTCTTGGGACTACAACCATTCATCAATCTTTTGTTTTAAGAAATCTGGCCCCCAAACTTGCGTTGCTCACTCTTCGTTCAAATATTCAAGTCGAGTGACCTTGGTCGTATTCTAAATTTTTTCTAGCCTTGTGCTATCTTTCATATACTTCGTTTTGAACCTCTCTACGTGAAAACCTTAGTTCCTCCACGGACAATGGGGCCCCATCATGGCAATTTAGCCTCACCGACTCTTCGTCGTTCCACCTTACGTCGTGCCCCTCAACCTTTGGGCCTTGCTGATGCATTTATCTCCGAAGTAATACAGAGAGATTTCTTGGTTTCTTTAAAAAGTAAAAATTCATGGATTTTTATTCTAATGAAGAATGCCCCTTTAGATTAGCATACAGAACCTTGAAATCAAAATACTAATTAAAAGAAAAAATAGAATAGGATACCCCGGATATCAAATGCAAGAACGTCTCAGATTCTACTTTTCGATGATCAGCTAGAGTCAATGGAGACTATGAATTTTGTGGAGATATGTGAAGTTGTGAAACTCTTTCCAAATCGCTCGGTTCATCCTCATGATTATGGTATTTGCTTAATTGGCTCGATGACTATTCCTTCTAGTTCTCATCATGCTTATCCATATCCTTTCAGGCTTTCAAAAGTTTTTTAGCCCATGGATCGGAAGATGTTACTCTAAGAATTTTAAATGTAAGTATGTGCTTCTGATCACAATTAGTATTGTGTCAGTGTCCTCAAGGATTCATCTCCGAGACTTATTCAATTTGTTCATTTATTTCTTTTATCTAGGGGAATTCAAATCGTCACAGTCCTTTGTCTTGAGGATAATGATGGAGTATACAACAATACCCCGAGTTACTCGACATAGTCACGATTTGAAAATATTACCATCACTCATGAAGCGAAGGGTTTTGGGCTTCAGCGGAGTACCCTAAGAATTCCACACTCGTATCCGAAAATGCCTATTACCAGGTTTCGGACATTGGAGTGCTTTTTGGTTAATGCCTATTACCAGGCTCTGAAATTAAAATCATTTTATTTTATTTTGAAACAATATATATTTTTTCTTTCCTTTCTCTCTCTTTTTTTTATTTATGCACATTCGAGTAACTCTATTTGGGTTTTCTTAGGAGATTTCCTTATCTTCGAACATCATCGAAGGAATAGTAATCTTGCTTCTCTCGCTTTACCGACCGGAGCGAAGGGAGCGGGACATCACACTTCATCGTTTTCACAACATTCGATCGATCCCTTTTAGTAGAATCAATGCGACGTCATGTATATGATATCCGAGGACCTACGGAGGTAAGGAGAGATATATGCATATACATGATTTCAAGGCCATTGTATGTTAAAAAAAGGAGTGTATTTTCATTAGAAAGTCAATTTGTAAACATAACAAGTGCCCTTAAAAAAATCATTGCCATCTTCGGGCAAAGGATAGCAATGTTTGTTCCATGCATTACTTCGAGAGAAAATGCAACATACAAGACTCCTAAAGATGATCGGGTATTAGCACACACCAAAAGTCACATCCCCAACCTTTCCCTTCAGAATGTCAAGAGACCGTTCTCAATCAGAGCCTGCACCTTGTTTTTCAGTGCCCCACAATTCTCTGTGGTGTGGCCTGTAACACCCGGGGTTTAGGGGTCGGGTGAAAATAATATTTTAATATTATTTCGGGTTCGGTTTTGCAAATTAAATAATAAAATATTTTATCGAACGATACGCCCTGCTCTGCAATACTCCAATTTCAGTAAAAACACATAAGGCTCACACTCTATATGCATAACAAAACCTTCCTAGACACATCCAAGCATTCATACCACCTCTATTAACTAAAATCTAGTCATACAAGGCACCCAACATGGACGAACATCATTCAACCAAGGAAGTCACGTAATCATTCAAAAGAAGGCATACATAGCATATATGAGTTTCATGCCTTAGCAAACAAACATAAAACATTCATATAAAGCAATCTAAACATGATTTTACAAGCCAAGCATGACATCCAAAAGCCAAAGCAACACAAGCATCCAAAAGACATGGCTATAAGCCTCCCAACAAACACTTCGGCATCAACATAACATGGTTTACAAATCCATCAACATAAGGCATTAACAACATAAAGCAAACACAAAGGAGTCTAGATACACGCTCCTAAAACACGTCGCATTTCCCATTGCTAAACTACTACATTATTTAATAAACCATACTTGAGCAATTACCACACGCTTGGACGCCCTTTTCTTGCTCCTTGCTAACTCCAAGCTAAAGATCTGCATTGTCGGAAATAGAAGAGCGTAAGCATAAAGCTTGGTGAGCGGAGCTCAAAAACATAACTACGACAATGTAGGGTTCAAAGCTTTCTTTAAAAGTAAAGGCCAACACATACAAGTTCAACCACTAGTCAACGATATAGGCATTTATCATGGCATCACACTTCATGGTATGCATAAAGGCATGATCTTAGATTAAAGCAAAACAATAAAAAGAGAATGATATAATGAGATACAACATGAGCACACATGGTATGCACAAGCATAACAAAAATACACACGGTGGGACTACACATCACCGTTTCGACTAGTAGTTTTCCAATGGGACTACACATCAAAGTACTCTTCTACTAGTCACTACCGGTGGGACTACACATCACCGGAGTCTCATACCACTCGCTACCGGCGGGACTACACATCACCGGAGCAACGACAACCATCACGTGAGGTTCGACACCAACCATGCAACACGATATACAATCACTATCATGCGACATGTACTCACTATATCATGCACAACCAAAACAAGTTGTAACAAAATCCACAATTAGGCATCACTTACTACTTACAATCTTACCAATCACAAATGGTCTTACTCACCATTTTCGTGCACAACCTGCACCAACTTACACACATCTTACAAGGCATATCAACATCACCATTATTACCATCATACATGATCAACGATATAATATTAAGCAACATGCTTCTTCCCAAAGTATTGGAATTTCATGCATATCAAAATATCATTTCAAGCAATGAAAAACAAATGATAAAAGGGGAAATTAAAAAGGCGAGACACATCAACTTACTCTTGAGTTTAGATTGACTTTTCAAGCCCAATCTAAACTCTTTAAAAACCATCTTTGAACCAAAACGATTCTTGAAAACATTTCCACATCCACATGCTTGAACCAACCTTTGAAAATCAAATTAAAACATTAACCACTCACCATATTTCCTTAAGCAAACCAAGCAAAGCCGACCCAAGCCTCCACAACTTCCGGAATCGTGCCCGAACCTCCCGAGGCCAAATCCGTTGTTTCTAATCAATCAAAAGCAATGTATTAACCTCTTAATCAACCAAAAATTTACTGTTACACATCAGTTCTCAATTCTCTAACATTTTCTCAACAATTCAAAGCCGAAATCCTCCCAAATAATCCCATTTTCGTACTCCAGCAAAACCCAGCCATTACCTCCCAATTTAAACACTTAAAACACTCCAAAACATGTCCAAAACATCATCATAATGTTGTACAACCATCAGCCCTTCATTTCCCCACACAACCACTTCAAAAACTCTTAATTTCCACTCCTAAAAATCACCTACAGCAGTAGCTACGGGAATCCCATCAAACTAACATTATAACCTCTCAAAAATCATCACAAAACATCTAAAAACACCCACCCAATGTTGCTATAACATCAGCCCAACAATTCTTCACAAAGTCATTCCAAAAACATAAATTTTGACACTTTAAATACACCCCTAAAAACCCATTTCGGGATTCTTTATAAAACCCAACCAAATTGAGATATAATGTTCCATTGAGCAAGGTTAGATCAAAACTCAACTCTATTAATCAAAACAACCCAAAAAGCTATTAAAGTTTCATGCTTTTCTTCAAACTTGAAAACTTGAAAACTCAAAAAGATAATTTCTATGAAAACTAAAGCTATGAAAATGTTGGAAATCATGAGGAGAATTCAAAAACGCAATTACCTCAAAGAGAGCCCTTGAATTGATGAAGAGATTTGATGAAATAGTGCTTTAGGGGGTAAGAGGGGTTTTAGGTTTTCAAAAATGGTGGAATGAAGAAGATGAGCATCTCCTTTAAAATAAAACCCCCTTTTGTCATCTTATTTCTCCTTCAATTTACAATTTACCAAAATGCCATTAATGAATGGCTAAACCCACATCTCTTAAAGCCCATGGATTTGGACTTAAGAGATAGGCCCAACATAGCCTTAAACATTTGAAATCCCGAGGCCCATAAAATATTTTATTATTTAATTTGCAAAACCGAACCCGAAATAATATTAAAATATTATTTTCACCTGACCCCTAAACCCGGGTGTTACATGGCCTGTGTTTCCAACATGGTAGTCACATACGGAACTGACATCAAAGCCTTCGGGATAGGGAGGATCCTTTGGTTTGGACTAAACCGGGTTTAGAAGCTTCTTCTCAATAAGCACTGGGAGCAAATTGGTGTACGACATAGGAACTGGATGAAGATCCCTTGGAGGCTTTGCAGACAGGGATGCTTGATTATGGTAGCGGCCAGAAGGCTGGTTGTTCGGGTGAGAACCCACCATGTGAACTTGGGACCCATGCCCCTTGTGGGCGGTTGCGCCATATAGATCTACTATTTTCCCCTTCTTGATAGCGTCCTCAATACGTTCTCCCGTCATGACCATGTCCGTAAAGCTACTGGAGGGATTGCTTATCAAGCGATCGTACAAGACTCCTTTTAGAGTGTCCACAAACAAAGGAATGATTTCAACTTCTGAAAGTGGGGGCTGCACTTGAGCTGATACGTCTCGCCAATGCCGGGCATACTCACAGATACTCTCATCGTGCTTTTGTTCCATCCCCTGTAGCATGAGACGATTCAGAGTCATATCAGTTTCATGCTTCTATTGACCCACGAATACCTTCGAAAGATCGCTCCATGACTTTATGTCGACTCGTCTAAGTTGAGTATACCAACGGGTTGCGAAACCAATTAAACTATCTTGAAAACAATGGATAAGTAGTTTCTCGTCTTTTATAAAAGCCGCCATCTTTCGGCAATACATGGTGATGTGAGCTGAAGGACAAGTAGTCCCGTCGTACTTATCAAAGTTGGGGGATTTGAATTTCGGAGGTAAAACTAAATCCGCTACAAGGCTCAAATCACTAGCATCGTTCCCTTGCTTATCCATTCCTTGCAAGGCCTTGAACTTTTCTTCAAAGAGACGAAACCTTTACTCGTACTTCTTTTCCATCTCGACCCTAATCCTTTCTTCAGCCTCATTCAACATGTTTAGGTCCGGCACTTCAATCTCGAGACCTTCCCCTAACTCAACAGGTTGGTCCATGTGACAGCTAGCCGATGCTCCTGTAGGATGATTAGTGGATGCTTTCCCGAGGTTGATATGCACTCTTTTCCTGATGGTCAGCGCTCCTAGTTTGATATGTGATGTATTATCTCCTACTCCCTTCTCATTCGAACTGTATCATGATCCTCCTTCTTTGTTGAACTTCTTTTCAAGCAACTCGGCCATCTGGGCGATAATGGTGGTTTGTGATTGTGCAATATGATCCTTAATGTTTTGCTCGATCCCATCCAATTGGCCCTCGAGGTCCTTCTGACCTTGTTCAACGCTGGCCATCCTTTCCCCTATTTCTCGTGATTGGGAACGAGTGTCGTACGAACGCGGAATGGTTGTAGATTGGAAATTTCACCTTTTACCACAAAATAATATTAATCATTAATTCGTTATTTAATTGATCAATGCATGTTTTGTCGTGGGATGATGTATGAAACGAATGATGCGATAAAATATGTGCACATGTGTATGCGAATGAAAGGTGTTGGTCCTATAGGTGATTCCCCTTATGTCAACTCTCATTTGAGCGTGAAGAGGGTTCCTTGTTACAAGATAGTCATAGCAAAGTCTTGACAAATATGCCTCCGCTTGCGATCCAAAGATGTTGATTTGATAGACGGTTCACCACTTAAATTTTGTGGCTCAGGATGTTTGGAGTAGATCCAATCTTGCTTGACTCCCTTGGGATGGAGAAAGGTTGTGCATTCTTCAACGGTGGGCATTAGATCTGACATTGTGTGTTTGCTCGGTAAGCTGATCCCTTATCCTTTCTAATTTAACTCTGACTGATGTCAGACTTGCTAATTGACATTATCCTTTTTTAGCAACCTCCCGTCCATAATGATAGCCCTTGAATTGGGTAAAACCACCTTGACTCAACACCTTTAGGTCATGAAATGCATGTAAAAAGAGTAAATGCAAAAAGTCACAAAAGAAATGTGTTAGTCCTGGAAAAACACGGTTAACATGATAAGATAAAAAGGCAAGCATGAAAGCAAGCAACCCTATTTATCCCGTCTAATAAACCTAGGTTGTCTGTATGGCTCTAAAAGGGGTGGGCTTTCTAGTTCTCTAAATGCAATTTTGGTTCTAGGAGGTACTCGAATTGTCCTCGATGTCCCCTACTAAGGGTAGCAAGGCCCTCGATCATCACCCATTATAGGCTCCTCTCAATCGAGTTCAATTCGAGGGGACCCTTTAGCTAAATCCGTACGGAGAAACGGTATTCCCACGAAGATATAGGGTATTCGAGCCCTGAAGGTACTTGCTAGGCCCATACGGAGGAACAGTATCCTCGCGAAAGCACTAGCGTTTCCCCCACACTTAGACAAACGAGTTTAAATGCCAATTTTAAATGCGTTTAAAATAAACTCACACTTATAAACAAATATCGATCGATTCGGTCACTTCAATTTGCAACTTCTAATATTAATTGACCGGTAAAGTTTTTCTCTTTGGCTCGACTCTCTTTCTTTTTTTTTGAAAACAAAAAATTCTCCCCAGCAGAGTCGCCATCTGTTGCGACTAATAAAAATTCAAAAACTACAAGTACCCCGGATGTCGCTCGGAGGAACCGTGTTTTGATTGGTTTTGAAAATTTAATTGGATTTAAAAGGAAGAGTGGCCACCGGCCATTTAAAAATGGTAGACTGGACACCGAAAAGTAAACCAGAGATTCTTTCTTAAAAAAATAGGTTCGGGAGTCGGTTACACGCGGGGAAAGATGAGCACCCCCGTCATGCCCTAAAATCGGTACCAAAACCATTACCGATTAATATTAAATTTTGCGAATTAAAGTGACGAGACGTATCGAAATTTGGTTATATGGGTGAGTGAATTTTAAAAGCCTTGATATTCGAGAAGGAACGTCTGAACCACCACCACTACGACTGGTACTGGCCTCGTTCGTTCAAGAATAAATAGGCATTCGTGTTATATTTTAAGTTTCGGATACATTCTATCATGTGAGATGAACATGTGAACAAATACAAATGGATTTAAAAAAAACTCAAATTAAAAGATATTACATGCATGACAAAGGTATACAACGACACAAATAAATCAACAAAGACGTATGAAGTAAATAAAGCAGGTATGTACACAATGATATTTAAATGCGTGAATGAAACATGAACAAAGACGGTTAAAAGATGGTTCAAATTAAAAACGATGTTGGATCACATGAAAGCTATGTTCTATATGCACAATAAAATACTGCGTAACGTGTCTACATCTTAAAAGGAATGCTTACATCACGACCATGTTCCATATATACATATACACACGCATATATACATATTCATGCCATATAAAATGAGTATCATATATCTTACAAAAAAATATTTATACAAAGTATATAGACAATAAAACCATATTCTAATATAATTTATAAACACTATAATGCATATATATTCAATACATATTCGAAAGGGGTGGAATTAATATTTTTTTAAAAGAGAAGAGAGCCCAGGGGTTTTCGAAAGCGGGTAAAAACACAAGGATTCGAAACGTAATAAAACCACTTCTTATTCTGATCAATCGACACAGATGAGGACAAAATTGAAAAATCAGAGAACATTACAAGGGTGGGGGCTGCTATTTAAAAGGACGAAAACCCTTAAACGGTTAGATCAGAAACACGGAGGGGTTTTTTTTTATATATATACCAACTTTAAAAGAAAAACATGGTATAAAATCAATCTTTAACTCCACTTTCCTCTTTTGCCCAACCTTTTTTAAAAACAGGGGATAAAATTCTTCTACTTCCTTATCTCGAGAAAACCAGAGGAGGGAAACCCCATTAGTTCAGACTTTCGATTTACCCACACCGACCGAAGAGGCCACATGTTTGTCACCGGCGACGGTCTGAAGCTTCGGATTACAGAAAACGAGACAGTGGAGTAAGAGAAAACGAGAAAAGAGGAATTTGTTCTAGCGGAGACGAAATCCTAGGGTTCACCCCTAAGGGATTGTCACCGGGAAGGATTCGAAACGCCTCCCAAAGGTAATACCCGAAACCCCTATTGAATCTAATTTTATGTATGCATGCAACTGAAATCTGAAAGGAGATACCTCGAAAAATTCTTCCTCTCTTGTATTGATTTCGAAGCCTTTTTTCTTGTACATTTTTTTTGCTCTCAATCTATGTTATCCCTTCTGTTTTTTCCGATTCTCTATATATCCGAAAAAATTACATGCAATGTTTTAGAAAAATCAATTCTCTTTGATCTCTGTTGTCTTGATGTTGAATTTTTTGGTGTTTTGTCTTGTTTCGACTGTTACATGTCGTTTTTGCTATCTTTGGGGCTCTGATTTCTCAATTTTTTTTGTCTTGGCCGGTATTACTCGATCGGAGGAGGCATCGGTTGGACGCGGCAGACGCGTGCTCGTGGCAGGCGAGAGGTCAGACGGCTCAGGCTAAGCGCGCGTGAGGAAAGTCGGATGGACAAGATCTCGCGCGTCGTGGGTGTGAAGAGGCGCGTGTATACGTTACGCGTGATTCGACGGGCTCTCGGTCAATCTGGGGCTGTTGGATTGAGCCTAGATCCAACGGTGTTGGGTGTGCGGCACGAGACGAATATGGGCTCCGCTAGGGATTCTGATCCTTCACGATCTGGGTCGTTAGATCCAGGGCCATATCTAACGACCAGGGGGTGGCTGCGTAAAAGATAAAGGGAATTTAGGGTTTTAGGCCGAGCGAGCCCTAATGGGTCATTCACTGTGATATTATTGGGCTTAGTACTTTATTTTGGGCTTTGGGCTGAATATGTAATATTAGATATGTTTTTTGGGTTTTGTATATGTGGACTCTTATTAATATACTTTAACCGATGTTTTTTTATTTATACTTATTTTTTTATTTTCATAATAATAATAATAATAATAATAATAATAATAACAATATAGTATAATAATAATTAATATAATAACAATAATACTAATAATATTAACAACAACAATAATAATAACGGTTAATAAACAATAGTAATAATAAAAATAATACTATATAATAATAATAATAATAATGAAAATAATAACTATAATACTATATACATATCAAAGAATAGTAACGGTAGAAATAAGACTAATAATAATGAAGTATCAATAAACATGATGATGATAATATTTATAATAGCTATAATACTACAATAATATTAAAATAGTAATAATAATATAAGGTAATAACATTAGTAACACTTATATATATATATATATATATATTTTTCTCTTTCTCTTTTTCTTTTTCGTTTTTTCTTTTCTTC
The DNA here is from genome assembly GCA_030270665.1 of Hibiscus trionum. NCBI lineage: Eukaryota > Viridiplantae > Streptophyta > Magnoliopsida > Malvales > Malvaceae > Hibiscus > Hibiscus trionum. Next base: position 54,173,039 of record BSYR01000008.1, read on the forward strand.
TTTTTATTTGTTTTAGTTTTTGGGAAAACTGCACCGGTGGTCCCCAAACTATTACAATTTTCCTATTTTGGTCCCCAAACTATGTTTTTCGGCAAAATCGTCCCTTCTGTTACATAGTTATCCTGTTTTGGTCCTCGGCGTTAAATAGCTAACGGTTTTGCTGACGTGGCATTTTTTTAAGAGGGGAGAGAAATGATTAAAAAATATTTAAAAAATGCCACGTCAGCAAAACCGTTGGCTATTTAACGTCGGGGGACCAAAACAGGAGAACTATATAACAGAAGGGACAGTTTTGCCGAAAAACATAGTTTAGGGACCAAAATAGGAAAACGGTAATAGTTTGGGGACCACCGGTGTAGTTTTCCCTTATTTTTTTTACATAACATCCCAATGTAAGCCCTATATCAACACAAACTTAATGGGGTCCAATTTCTGGACAAAATTAGTGATTACAGGATCAAACCGATATTCAATTGGAATGGCGTTGTACCATTCGAGAAGGTTATGCACAAGGGCTGATTACTATCTGGTGTCTATTTTGCTTTTCTCGGTTTGTTTTTGTGTTCTGACGTTGTATGAATGCTTCGATTTCTGGGATGTAGTCTGCTAGTTCTCCTGGATTCTTCCTAGTCATAAACAAACAAAAATATTCAGTAAATTTATGCCGAAGTCCCCGGCAGTGGCGCCAATTTGACACACGTAATTTTCGCGTCAAAAATAATTCCTTCTTCCCTGATAATAAATAAAGGAAATAATACGTATTAAAAGAGAAGTAAGGTTCGATCTCACATGGACTTAGAAAACTTCCTGATTTATGTCCGCTTGATTGGTGAGCCAAGAAGAGAGTTGAATGATATTTTAGTAAAAAGGGGGGTTTGTGAAATAACAAGAACACAAAGAAATTAAAGCGAGGTTTTAAAAGAATGGTTCCGATCTCAATAACAATGGTTCCGATCTCAATTTTCTTCTTAGTAATCAACTTACTAAGTGTGTTCCCAAGAAGTCGAAAGTGCTTCAATAACCGATCCTTCTTCCCACATATTTAACCAAAAATGTCATTCTGACCAAAGTCAATCTTTAGTTTCGAAATCGTTTTAGTTTAGAAATCAAACCTTAGAAAACTAAAAGAGATTCCTGAAATTTTGAAAGCGCTTTTCAATCCTCCCATTGGAATTGAGTCATTGTTGTAGCCCTCGGCTTTAAAGAAAATTAGCTAAGCATGATTATGGAAGAAATCATGCTTAACATACTTCAAAATAAAAAAAAAACTTTTAAAAAGAAAGTAAGAACGAAGAAGAGAAAGGAATTTAATAAATTCAAAGTAAAAATGAAACAATGAGCAAGAGATGCCTTGAGTCTCACCCCAAAGGGGTATTTATAGCATCCTAAAAACCTAAAAATACTCTTAAAATGATAAGAGATAATCCTAAAATATTTAAAATACAAAAGATAAATGCTAAGTGATAAAAATTAAATCCCAAAATGTTCAAAATTCAAATATAAAAGATAAATCCCAAGCTTTATCCTAATATCGGCTGATAAGTGCTCGGACGCGGCTGATAGCTTATCACACGCTGCTGACGTTATCTTCTAGAAGCCTGCTAACGTGGCATCGAGTCAGCGTATTCATGCCCCAATTCATGCCCACCATTCCATCCATGAATCCAAAAAACTTGCAAAATCCAGCATTTTCTAATCTGTTTTCCAACCATGGAGCCCAGCACAGAAAAGCACATAATAGACAACGATTCAGCACCACAAAGCAATCCTTTAAGCGTAATTAGCACTAAAATATTGACCAAACTAGCTACTCATCACTCGTTTCAATACGCCATTATCTCGTCAATTTCTTAGTTTTCCTGTAGCACAAAAGGGTATCAATATGATCCCGTGTACTGACGCGGTTCCTCGTTTTCCCTTTAGCTGTATCGATACGGTCTACTTAGTACTGATACGGTGTGCATGATTTAGCTATATTGTACCGATAAGGTATCTCGCGTATCAATATGCATGGGCCCTGTAATGTCTTATTTTGCTGGCTTTACATGTAAAATCACATCTAATATCAATCTCGTATCGATACGTTTTGCCACTGGAAATGTACGTTTTGATACGGATCAATCTGTTTTGAGACAAGGGTTTCGAAACGGGCTTGCCTGTTTCGATACAGCCTTTATCTAGGCTTTTGATTTTTAATTGTTGTTTTGAAATGACTCGTACCCATTTCGATACAGGGGTTAAGTATTTTTAAAATCGAGTATTAAATGAACTAGTTGTTACTTGTCAGAACCGAACTTTTGAAAAATTGGTTAAGTGTTTCGATATGCCCCTTTGCTATTTCGAAACACAAGTTTACAGTTTCAAAAAGTTTCGATACAACCTATAGCCATTTCGATACGGCCCCTTTTTACACTTAAAGGCTTTTTACAGTTTCAATTTGTTTCGATATAGTCGTTTCGATACGGGTCCCTTTTTACACATAATGACTCTTTCTTTTTTTGGTGTCTGTTTCGATACAGAGCCTCGTGTTTCGATACGGGTAGTTGTAGAATCGTATTTATGGAGGAAAAAGAGAGCCCCAACGGCTTTATTATGTTCTCAACCACCCAAACGGCTAGAAATCAATGAAAAGGTATAAAAGCAAGCTCAAAAGCACCGACAACAATTATTGAACCTTCAAGCAACATCCAAGCAATTATTCCAAACCCTTGAGCTTATAGAGTCAAATTTTTGTACCTAACTTGAAAAATTCTTCATTGTTTATCTATATTTCAAGTTTAGGGAGTGTTTGTTTGTAATTGGGCAATTAATTAGTCTATTGAGAGATACATTTCAAATTGCCTTTCTTTTTTATAATTATGAGTGAATTTGATTAAGCTTTGGGTAGAAAGCTTAATCAGTTTGTAAGGTTTCCTCCTAATCCGATAAAAGGGGAAGAATCAATTAGTGGATTCGTTGAAAATCCTTAGTGGGAGCTAAGGTAGTGGATGTAGAGCTTGTTAGAAGCTTGAACCACTCTAAATTGTCTTGTCTCAAAATTTTCACTTTTCCCTTTCCTCCCTTCTAATTTTTAATTTCCAATTCACCCCCTCTTGGCCATTTGCAATTGTGTGATCAACTCAACAATTGGTATCAGAGCTACATTCATCAGAAGGATTGCAACCCTCTTGAGTCGATTCTTGGAGAGTTCGATCAACAACAACTAGAAGTAATGGCATCTACCTCTGACAACAACTACGAGTCACAATATATCATGAAGCCTCCTTACTTCAATGAGGATAACTATCCCTATTGAAAGAATATGATGAAGCTCTCCATCAAATCTAATGATTATCTCATATTGGATGTTGTGGAAAATGGCCTAACCATTCCCTTGAAGAGAACCGATGAAGGAAGACTCGTTCCAAAGTCCAAGCATGAAATGACTGATGAAGAATGAAAGAAGCTTCAAATCAATGACAAAGCTCTACACATGATCTTTTGTGCTTTTGGACCGGATATGTACTCATAGATGTCTTCATGTACAAGTGCTAAGGAGGTGTGGGACAAGTTAGAGACCACATAAAAAGGAACCAACGACGTCAAGGAGACCAAGATTGGGATCCTTAACTATAGCTACGAGAGTTTCAAGATGGAGCCCGAGGAAAGCGTCACTCAAATGTTCGATCGCTTCTCGGTCATCGTTAATGGTCTCAAGGGCTTCGGTGAGACCATTCTCAGAGACAAGCTAGTCCGGAAGCTCCTCTATTCTCTCTCGGATTCATGTGAAGGAAAATGAACCGTAATAATCGAGGCCAAGAACTTGAAGACCTTAAAGCTCGATGAGTTGGTGGGATCTCTTCTCACTCATGAGATCATGAAGAAAGGAATAGAAGAAGAAAAGAGAAGAGAAGAAAGAAGAGTGGAGAAGAAGAAGGTAGAGGAGAAGAAGAAATGAATTGCTCTTAAAGCTTCACATGAACATAGTGATTCTAGCTTAGATGAGGAGGAAGAAGACTTAGTTTTAATAGCCGAGAAATTTGTTCGGTTCAAGCAGTCAAATAGAGGAAGAAAGTTCCATAGAAAATGAGACTTCAAGAATAAGAACAAAGAGGAAGAGAAGGACCAACTCTTATGCTATGAGTGCAAGAAGCTGGGGCATATTCGATTCAATTATCCTCAACTCAAAAGGAAGAGCTTCGGGAAGAAGAAGAAGAAGAAGCTCAAGGAAAATGTTGCTACTTGGAGTGATGAGGAGTCATCCAAAGTGGAGCAAGAAGTTGTCAACCTTTGTCTCATGGCATTTGAGGAGGATCCAAAGGTAATCTCTAACTCATCTACTTTAGATTTCACTTTTGATGAACTCCATGATGCATATGATGAGTTACAAGAGGTGTATGATGATTTGGTTGAGAAATACAAAAAATTGGTTTTGAAAAAGAAACAAATGATTTCGGTTTTAAGAGCTCAAAACGATTCACTTTCTAAGACCAACTTGGAACTTGAAAAGAATGTTTTGCTTTTACAAAATTCCTTAAATGAATTTGAAAAGAAATCCATTCATTTGAATAACCTTCTTGAAAAATACCATGTTGATCACCATGAGGAGATGGATAAACTAAAAGCTTCTCTTAACACTATTGGGAAAAATAGTTTTGAAAAAGGGGATTCTTCAAATACCCAATATGTAAAGAGAAATTTTAATAACTACAAACAAAGAAGCTCTCATAGGCATCCTAGAGGTAAAAGAGTTAGGAGTGTGTGGGTTCCTAAGGAACTTGTAATTTCTAATAATTTTGATGCTCTTTCTTCTTGGATTCCTAAGGGAACCAAAAATCAAGAACTAATCTTTGTTTGTAGGGGAGTATTACTACAAGGCCAAAGCTTCAAGTCAAAACACATGATACCTTGATAGTGGAAGCTCAAGACACATGACCGATGACAAGAGTAGATTTTTAGATGTAAAGCCTAAAAGTGGTGGAGTGGTGACTTTCGGTGACAACTCCAAAGGCCATATTGAAGGAATAGGCTCCATTGGTAATCACTCTTCAATCTTAATTGAAAATTTTCTTTATGTCAACGGTCTAAAACATAATTTTTTGAGAATTAGTCAATTTTGTGATAAAGGTTTTAATGTTCTTTTTTATGTTAATGGTTGCAAGATAATGAACATTGAAACTAATAAGACTATGCTTATAGGTCATCACATAGGTAATATATATGGTGCATTTAGATGACATAAACATTTCAAATGCATGTTTTGTAGCTAAAGATGAACATGATGCATGGTTATGGCATAGGAAACTAGGACATGCTAACATGAGTGTCATAGAGAAATTGGCTTCCCAAAATCTAGTTAGAGTTTTACCTAAGATAAAATTATCATTATATAAAATTTGTGATGCATGTGCCAAGGGTAAACATAAAAGAACCTCATTTAAACCTATTAATGATGTTTCAACTAGCTGGGTGTTACAATTGATCCATATGGATCTCTTTGGGCCAATTAGGACAATTAGCTTGGGTGGAAAATCATATGTTTTTGTGCTTGTTGATGATTTCTCTAGATACACTTGGGTTCTCTTTTTAAATACTAAAGATGACACTTTAGAAAAAATCATCACATTTTAAAAAATCATTCAAAATGTCCTTGGTCAAAATATTTCCCATATTAGAAGTGAGCATGGAATCGAATTTCAAAATCTAGGTTTTGATGATTTTTGTAATGAAAATGGTAAAAGCCATAATTTTTTCGCACCTCGCACTCCTCAAAAAATGGTATAGGCCACTTTTAAAGAAAACTTCCCTATGAGATTTTAAAATCTAAAAATCCTAACATTAGTTATTTTCATCCTTTTGGATGTAAGTGTTTTGTTTTAAACAATGGAAAAGATAATTTGGGTAAATTTGATGCAAAAAGTGATGAAGCTATTTCTTAGGATATTCTTCAAATTACAAAGCTTATCGAGTCTTTAACAAAAGAACCTTAGTTGTAGAAGAGTCAATTTATGTGGTTTTCGATGATAACCTCCTTCCGAGGAAGGATTCTTGTGATGATGATGATGTAGAAATCATTGAAGCTAATGATGGTGGACAATCATCAAAGGTGGATGAGGTTCTAACCAAAGAGGAAGAAGCACAAGATCCTCCCATAGAAGCTTTGAAGGACATGAACCTTGGTGAAAAGGAAGTGAGCTACCTAAGAGAACTCAACTATATCAAAGATGGTGAAATCTTGGGTGATCCATCCAATGGGGTAACCACCAGATCCTCTCTTAAACTTATGAATAATATTGCATTCATCTCATGCATAGAGCCTAAAAATATGAAAGAAGCATTAAATGATGAATTTTGGATTTTGGCTACGCAAGAGGAATTGAATCAATTTGAGAGGAGTAATGTTTGGACATTAGTTGATAGGCCTAGTAATAAATCTACTATAGGAACTAAATGGGTTTTTAGAAACAAACTAGATGAGAGTGGTAACATAGTGAGAAAAAGGGCTAAGCTTGTTGCTCAAGGTTACAGTCAAGAAGAGAGAATTGATTTTGATGATACCTATGCACATGTGGCTAGGATGGAAGCAATTAGGACGCTTCTTTCATTTGCATGCTTTAATGAATTCAAGCTTTTTCAAATGGATGTCAAGAGTGCCTTTTTAAATGGTTTTATAAATGAAGAAGTGTATGTAAAACAACCACCCGATTTTGATGATCCAAACTTTTCAAACCATGTTTTTAAACTAACAAAAGCTTTATATGATTTGAAATAAGCTTCTAGAGCTCGGTATGAAAGACTTTCAAACTTCTTAGTTGAAAAAGGTTTTGAAAAAGGGAAGGTGGACACTACACTTTTCATTAAAAGAAATGGCAATGACATATTAGTAGTTCAAATTTACGTTGATGACATTATATTTGGTTCTACTAATGAGTTTTATTGCTAAGAATTTTCTAAGCTAATGCAAGGTGAATTTTAGATGAGTATGATGGGGGGAGCTCTCATTCTTCTTGGGACTCCAAATCAAGCAAAGGAAGGATGAAATCTTCATCAATCAAGCTAAATACATCAAGGATATACACAAGAAGTTTGACTTTGAGAATGTGAAGCCTCAAGCCACTCCTATGAGCTAATCAATTAAGATTGACAAGGATGAAGGAGGTAAGTGTGTTGATTCTAACCTTTATCGTTCCATGATTGGATCTTTGCTTTACCGCAAGAAAACCCAATATCAAGTTTAGTGTTTTCTTGTGTGCTAGGTTTCAAGCTAGTAATAGAGAAACTCACCTTATAGCCATTAAGAGAATCTTTAGATACCTTAGAGATACACCTTGTTTAGGTCTTTGGTATCCCAGAGACTCATCCTTTGACCTTCATGCCTTCTCCGATGCGGATTATGGGGGATGTAAAGTAGATAGAAAAAGTACCTCTGAGACATGTCAATTCATATGTAGTATGCTCATATCTTGGTTCTCTAAGAAACAAACAAGTGTAGCCTTATCTACCACCAAAGCAAAATACATATCGGCCGGGAGTTGTTGTGTTCAAGTCCTTTGGATGAAGCAACAACTCTTAGATTTTTGGAGTTGATGTAGGTATCATACCCCTTAAGTGTGACAACACTAGTGCAATATGTCTCACTAAGAATCCCATCCAACATTCTAGAACCAAACACAGAGAAATAAGACATCATTTCATTAGGGATCATGTCTTAAAGAAAGATGTAGTTCTAGAGTATGTTGACACTTTAAACCAATTAGCAGATATCTTTACCAAACCTCTAGACAAAGAGCATTTTTGGACTCTTAGGAGGGAGTTAGGTCTAACTAGCCTATCTTGACCTTTTAGATCCCTTAAGGGCAAAAATTTGCTTGAATTTTGAATGATGATCATGCTTATGTGATTTTGCTTCCTAATGCATCTATGCTTGTTGCTAGGAGGAGTATGCATCAGTTTTAGTTCATATAACATGCTCATATATTATTTACGTGCATTTAGGCTCGATCTAAGTTGACCTTTTGGACTTAAAATGCCCAAAATGCATTTTCTAGCAAAGGTGTATCGAAACAGGTACATCTGTTTCAATATAGGCTCTATCTAAGTTGGTTACAGTAATGAATTATATTGAAACGAGTTCTTTGCATTTCGATACGGGTTCGCGGTGTTGTTTCGAAACATGGTCAACTTGTATCGAAACGAGTCTTATACCGAAATAGCTCGATAGCGTTTCGAGACCCCATTCTAATACGCCAGGTTTCGTATCAATATGTGTTCGCGCAGATTGTTTTAAATAGCCTTAAATGAGTATCCAACTTTAATTAAAACACTAACTCTCTTTTTCTCTCAAACCGAAAACCCTTATATAAACTCCTCAAATCTTTTGATTTTTCACATCAAAACCTAAATTTTTTTAGGATTTTCAATCTGCACATCAAGGCTAAAGCTTTGCAAGCGATTTGGTGCATTAATCATCCCTCATTCATCCATTATCCTTTATCAAGGTATAAACCCTTTTCTTTTCTTTTTTAAATTTTCATTTGATTTTCTTTAATATTTTTACTCAATTTTTGTATAGAATATATACTTGTAGTATGAGTTTTGAAGTTTTTGCAAAAATTCTTTAAAACTTGAATTTTTTTGTTCGAATATAAAAAAAATATATCGATATTTTTCTTTACTATTTTTTCAAAATTATTTTTACCAAAAAATTGTTTTCTATTTCTATATGATTTTAAATTATATTGTATAGATTTTTATCAGCACCTTGACTATTGGATGGCCTATTGGATTGAATTTGGTTGATTTAAGCTTACATGTGTTTTTGTGTCTTGATTTATTTCCAGATTTCGAATATGGGTTCTAGGAAGAGAGTATGAACCAATGAGGCTGGTGGAAGTTTTAACATTGATGACGATTCCACTCATCCCAACCTCACTCTACACTATCACAAGAGTCTTCGAAACAAAGACGCCCATACCAACTTCAAGCTCTTTCAAGATCATGCAATTTGTCGTGAGCGTATTGTCTCTATACCTTTTTTTGGATTCCAAAGGCTTTCAATTTTGCTATCTTCAGTTATTGAGGCGTTGTAATTTCTTACCCTTTTAAGCTTTCCCGACATTTTGTACCATAACATGGTTCATCTTTTCTATGCCAATGCCCGATGTATCTCTAATGCCGAGCATTCTTAAGTAATTGCCATTGAGTCCTACCTAATAGGGAAGAAGTTTCGGGTTGATCTAGAAACCTTGGTCAATGTTTTCGCATTTGAAGATGAGGGAATTTCGAATGAGAACTCGTTGGGACATACTCTTGGTGGGTCCGTCACGATCATTGATGCCCGTGATCCCATCCTTCATCTCATGGTCTTGTGGTGGTTTCGTCCTTCCGGAGAAAAATTCTCCCACATTTGGCAAGTGAACAACTTTTGGATTCGTTGTTTTTGTGAGGGACATAGACCAAATCTTTGTCAAATCATGTTTGCCGAGATGGTGCATCTTGTTCAAAACCGCAACTCGGGTTTTGTCACCTCCTTCACTTATGGTACCGCCTTGAGTTACTTGTTCTCAAAGTTGGGGATCGATTTCTCTCTTGACTTTCTGAAACCTCTCAAGGATCCTATCAATGAGCGCACACTTCTCCGTTGAAAATTTCATACATTGATGGAGAGTGGATTCGTGTCGAGCATTCTCCTCAAGTTGCAGCCCCGAACCTCAACCTCAAGTTGCTCCACCAAACACTAAAGCCCTCATGACTTTCCTTACCGGGCAATTCAATGGCTTGCAAACCCACATGGACTGCGGTTTTGCCACTCTTGAAACTCGCCTCACTTCCATGGAGGGACATATCCAAAGTATTGAGAATCGACTCACTTCAGTTGAAACTCAACAAGCCTCAATGGACATGTCTTTTACCGGCTTCTATAGCGAGTGGAGACAATTTTGAAGGAGCACTTTCAATGATGAAGATGAAGATGACGATGACCCTTAGATCTTTGCATTCCATTGCACATCATCTAGTCTATCATTTCCTTATTTATGCACCTATCTATGTTTTTGCTTTAAGACCTATGCTTTAATCTATTGTTTTTAAGTATTATATTTGGATATTGTGGAACTATTTTGCTTTGGACTATTATGCTTAATGAAATTGTGTTGCTTTAATTATGCTTTGTCTTGTGCTATATTACTTTATCTCATGATTATATTTCTTCATTGATTTTGATCTAACAAAAAGGGGAAGAAAGGTTAAGCTAATTTTTTTCAAAATCTTTTTCAAAACTTGGCTTCAATTTAGGGGGAGTTTACTTAATAATTTACTTTGTTTTTTTTATATCAAAAAGGGGGAGATTGTAAAACCAATATTTGATTTTGATATAACAAATAATCTAAGGACTAAAATGCAAAGTAAATAATTTTTTAAGTAAGTCAAAACTTAAACCCATAAACTTTTCTAAGTGTTTCAAAGCCAAAATACACAAAATTGCCCAGGCATTTTGAAACACCCCCAAAGTGTTTCGATATGTTTTGCCATTGGAAACGTCCATCTCGTTACGGACCAATCTGTTTCGAAACGGCTTATACCTATTTCGATACAGAGATTAAGTATTTTCAAAATCGAGCATTAAACGTTTCGATACAGCATATAGTCGTTTCAATACGACCCCTTTTTACACTTAAAGGCTTTTTACAGTTTCAATATGTTTCGATATGACCTATAGTCGTTTTGATACGGGTCCCTTTTTACACACAACGACTCTTTCTTTTTTTGGTGTCCATTTCGATACAGGGCCTCGTATTGATGATCTCAACCACCCAAACGGCTAGAAATAAATGAGAAGGTATAAAACAAGCCTCAAAAGCACCAACAACAACTATTGAACCTTCAAGCAACATTGAAGCAATTATTCCAAACCCTTGAGCTTATAGAGTCAAATTCTTGTACCCAACTTGTAAAATTCTTCATTGTTTGTCAATCTTTCAAGTTTGGAGAGTGTTTGTTTATAATTGGGTAGTTAATTAGTCTATTGAGAGATACATTTCAGATTGTCTTTCTTTCTTTGTAATTGTTAGTGAATTTGATTAAGCTTTGGGTAGAAAGTTTAATCGGTTTGTAAGATTTCCTCCCAATTCGAGAAAAGGTGAAGAATTAATTAGTGGATTGGTTAAAAATCCTTAGTGGGAGCTAAGGTAGTGGATGTAGAGCTTGTTAGAAGCTTGAACCACTCTAAATTGTCTTGTCTCATAATTTCCACTCTTCCCTTTCCTCACTTCAAAATTTTAATTGCCAATTCACCCCCTCTTAGCCATTTTCAATTGTACGATCAACTCAACAAATCCATCGTGTTATCAAAGCTTAAGTAATCACCTATATCATGATTCTAAAGGCAAATAACACCAACGCATGCTTTCAACAACAACACAACAAGTTTAACAATCTATAGGCATGCTTCTCTAAACAAAATAGCCATTTAAGTACCAAAATACAATCCAAACCAAATACAAGCAATTAAAGGCCATTTACAAGTCATAATAGGGATATAAAACTTGCCACAACCCAGGAAGGTTCAAAACATATTCTCCCAAAACACAAAGGCTTCCTCCCATTGCCTACTTATTACTAATGATTTGTTTAAAAACCATATGTGTGATATGAGCGATGCTTGGACTCCATCACTCGCTTCCTTGTTGCCCGCTAAATCTACTTTTCTACATTGTTAATAAAAGAGAGCGTAAGAAATAAGCTTAGTGAGGGACGCTCAAAACAAAACTATTAACAATGCCTTTTTGGAAACCCCCTTTTAAAAGAAGATAACCATTCTCATCATGCTCAACAAGTCCCATACTTAAAAAACATTAAAGCAAAACGTTTAACCTTAAAAGGGCAGAACACTTGGTATGGATGCTCCCACCAAAGTGTTCACAAGGTGTGGCTGCTCCCACCTTATTGCTCACAAGATGTTGCTACTCCCATCTTACGGCTCACATGATGTGGCTGCTCCCATCAAGTTTTAGGCTCACGTACGTATGAATTTTGTTCATTTTATAGTGCACTCCCATCTTATTGATCGACCAATTATATCATGTTATAATAAGCATCATCACTTGCTAATATACTCCTTAAAACCATGTTACCCTATTGTTTTCAATGCATAAACACAAACTATATTTCATCTCATTTTAAAGCATACTCAATGCATAGCATTTTCTCAACAAGACATAGTCTTTTCAAAAGCATAAATCAACCACATGGGATCCCACGAATCATTTCACAATTCATAAAAACATGCACAACAGTGGGTAACAAATCTTTCATCAAAACATGAGCATGATAATCCAAAAGAATGGGAAAAGCTGAGAACCGAGAGCGGAACCAATTATACTTACTTCCGAGCTTAGATGAGCGTTTTAAGCTTAATATAAACCCCCAAACCTTGCTTTCAAAACTTTGAAAAGCTTTAAAACCAGTTCCACTCACTGAAACACCTCGCTTGCCTTGCCGAAACGAAAATCAAGCCTCTAGATCAACCGAAACTCTCTCTGAAGCTATCGGATCCACACCCACCGCTCCTAACCAAAGTAAAACAGAGGTTTAATGCTTAACATTGCATCAAAATCCCCAGAATCACAAAACTACATCATCCTCCATCAACAATCAAGCTTTTGCCTAACAAAAACTACCAAAAACACCGACGAAACATTTCTAACTAATCATCAACCATAACCAAAAGAAATCAACATCAAATTACATCTATAAATACCTTCTCAACACCGAATAACTACCAATAACCAATCAACTACATAACTAAATCAAAAACCCCAAAGAACTCAACCTAAAAATCAACAACTCACCTAGTTTTGAGTTTCCTATGTTAAATTCACTTATTCAACATTTCAATACATCATAATTATGATATAATCTCATTACAAACCCAACAAAAACATATTCAAAACAAAGATTTCTTGATTTAATCAATTAACCCTCAATTACAAATCACTTAAACTAATTTTCCCTAATTGTAACATCAAAACCCATTCAAAAGCATTCATAAAAGATCAAGAACTTGCGAATTTCAATAAAGAACCTTTCATTAGAGGAGAAGAACGAAACCTTGCCTCTAATGATGACTTTTCCCTTCAATTGTAAAGATTTACATGAGAAAACAAAGATAAAACCATAAGATTTTGATTGGAAAACATTAGGAAATTATTTAGTGTTAAAAAGATAAATCAAATCAATTGTTTACCTCAAATCTTTGAAGAAGAAACTAATGTTTGGTTGAAGAGAATTTGAGAGAAAATGATGGTGAGAAAATAGTTACATGAAATATGTTTTAAGAGAAAAAAAGAAGCTAATTTTAATTCCCTCCACCTTGTTTTTTTATTAAAACCACTTTAAAATTGACCAATTAAAGGGAAAAATTCTGAATTAGACCGATAGCTCCTTGAAGATTTAAAGTTATGATCTTTTACAAATTAGTCACTAAAATAGTTTTATAATCTTTACATTTTGGTCACCAATTTCCAAAATGTCAAGCCTCCAAAATCCATTTTCCAAAATTAATCCCACCAAAATCATATATTTATTAAATTATGATTTTAAAACATTTTCCCATATTTTACCAACCTCAAAAATATTTTCAAAATAATTAAATCCCAAAACTAGTCTAAATTGTTTGAATGGGTTCTCTCGAACCATCTAGCCTAAACCCGGCTAACTCCTAGGCCCAAAATCTGGGTGTTACAACTCTCCCCCACTTAAGAAATTTCGTCCTTAAAATTTACCTAGTGGAAAAAGATAAGGAAACTACTTCTTCATGCCATCCTTCCTTTCCCACGTAGCTTCCTCGACACCTCGGTGTCGCCACAACACCTTAACCAACTCTATGGTCTTCTTACGAAGAACCTTGTTGTCAACATCCAAGATCTTAACCGGGTCCTCATCATAGCTCAAATATGGATTCAATTCAACTTCTTCAATAGGCATAACATATGATGAATCTGATATATACCTCTGAAGCATGGATACATGAAAAGCATCATGTATCTTCTCTAACTCAAGTGGTAGCCTCAACCTATAAGCCACTGGTCCAATGCGCTCAAGCACCTCATATGGTCCTATAAACATCGGACTCAACTTGCCCTTCCGACCAAACCTCACCACCTTTTTGTAAGGCGAAACTTTCAAAAACACATTATCACGAACTTCATATTCAATCCTTTTACGCTTCAAATCCGCGTAAGACTTTTGATGATCCGAAGCCGCCTTCAACCGATCACAAACAAGCTTCACCTTCTATGTCGTCCCTTTAAGCAAATTCAGAAAAGAAACTAAATTTTGCCCTACTTCCGCCCAACAAAGAAGCGTCATACACTTCCTACCATATAAAGCTTCATATGGAGCCATTTGTATACTAGCTTGATAGCTATTATTATAAGCAAACTCCACCAAAGGATACAATTTCTCCCAAGAACCATGGAAATCTATAACACAACACCACAATATATCCTCAAGCAGTTGGATAACTCGCTCAAACTGACCATCCGTCTGAGGATGATACGAAGTACTGAAATTAAGACGTGTACCCAAAGCTTCATGCAAACACTCCCAAAACCTCTATGTAAACCTCAGATCTCTATCAGAAACTATGGATTTAGGTACACCGTGCAATCTCACAACTTCTGCAATGTACAACTCTGCCAACTTATCCAACGTATACGTAGTATGCACAACTATGAAATGTGCATACTTCATAAGGCGGTCCACAATCACCTAAATAGAATTCTTCTTTGAAGGGGTCAAAGGCAAACCTAACACAAAATCCATTGTAATCCTCTCTCATTTCTATTCCGATATCTTCAAAGGTTGTAACATCTCGGAAAGAAATTGATGCTCAACTTTCACACGGCTACAAACCATACACTTAGTCACATAATCAGTAACATCTTTCTTCAATCCAACCCAATAGTACTCATCCTTCAACCCACGATACATCTTAGTACTACTAGGATCCATAACAAAAGAACTACTATGTGCCTCGGTCAGAATAGTGCGCCTCAACTCAACATCATCCGGCATAACTATTCGACTCTTAAAACACAAAACACCATCATCATTAAAACAAAAGTTCGTCGGTTTACCATCTGCTATATCCTGAACATGCGATACCAACGAATCATCAAGCAACTGCTTCTCCTTAATTAACTGAACCAAGTAAGGTTTCGACTTGGTAAGTATGGCATGCCTAGAGTTATGGCATGCCTAGAGTCTAGAGCTCGACTTGGTAAGTACTAAGTGTACTATTTTGTTGGTGATACATTCACTTCTTATTAGATGCCAAGGGCATCGACTTGATAGGTACTTTGTGTACCGACTTTCTTGGGTGTAGAAGGCACCTTCTTGTTAAGATACTTAAAGTATCGACTTGAATCATGTGACTCGAGTACCTTTGAATTAACTAGGTACCAAGGCCTATTTGAATATAAGATATTTGCTATGAATTGAATTGGATTTTGTGATAAAGGCTATGTATTGAATTGAATCTTATGATAATGGTATGTTTCAAATTGAATTTGGTGATAATTGATATGTGTTGAATTGAAGTTGTATTAATTGTTTTCAATCGATTTGAGCATGTTTAATATTTGGTTGTAGTAATCGAATGGATTATTGGACCCTTGCTTAATATGAATAGAATAATTGATGTATTAGAATTGGTAATTGAACAACTTATAATAACCAAATTTGAAAATTGGCAGTTGTGTATTACCTCGCGTACTTACCATTCTTGTTTGTTATTCTTCCCAAAACTCAGGATCGGTTGCTTAGAGATACTCAACCCTTGGAGCTTATATATATAAGTGAAGGAAGACTTGAAAGTATGGCATGCTTTGGTTATGTTTTGATAATTGTTGGTGGCTTAGGTTCTTGCATTGTGGTTTTGGTCCTTTGCATTATGATGGCCTTTAGGCTTTACCTAAGGTGTGTGTATTGAAGTTGGAATGATGACTTTTTGAATACCATGAGTTTGTAAATTTTATCCTCATGGTGTTTTGATTAGAGGCATGGTAATCTCTTTTTTGTTGTAAATATGTTATGAATATAAACATGAACTATAATCATGTAAGCCTCTTGATATGAGATCATACATATGAATATAAATAAAATGGCATGACCCTTTTGGGTTGCTTAGCTATTTTGATACTCCTATTGGCTATTAATGTTTCGATTGCTAAAAGGAAATTGATAGAAATGCGAATTAAGTCGCTTGAATAACAATGAATCTACTCAAATTGGTTAGGGAAATTTCAAGTATTAATTGGTTAAGATAATTGTTGAGGAAAGGTTTCTATTATAAATGCTAATAATATTTTGGTTAATTGGCATTGGTCAATGTTGGTATAGAACCGAACTAAAAATTTTAGAAACGAACTTGTATTAAGATGTTGAAATTGTTTACATGGAATTTTGTTAGGTTGCATTGATTAGTTCTACTTATATTATAAGAAAAATTCTAAATTGGCCCACTTTTCTGTTAAGTCTTGACTAGAATGTTTCCGAACTCTCATCGCTCCTAACCCAGGCGAGGGGTGTTACAGTAAGAAATATAAACCCTAACCCCCTTTTGTTTCTTTTTTATATGTATGCGTCGAAATGAAAAAAGGAGAATATACCTCTAAAATTTTGAGGTTTTTGCTTTTTATTGCTCTTAAAATCCCCCGTTTGAACTTAGGATTTACAAAGTTTGGGTTCGGATTTTTATAATCGAGTATTATATAAATTTAAAAAATAGGAAATGAAATCAGAAAATACCTTATTGGTTGTCTCTGCTAATTTTGATATTTTGGTGCCTCTCTAAAATTTTCAGTTTGTTCCCTGATATTTGTTGGTGTATACTCGTCCTTTCTGACATTCGTGTTCTTTGTTTGTTATGCCACCATGGCCGATTTAGAGGAGAGGGGACCAAAGAGCTACTGGCGTGGTTGTTGGCGTGGTTGGGCGATGATGTCGTGGTGCTCGACCGTTGGTTCTTCTTGCCGACGTGGAAGCTGAACGGGCTCTGGGCGTATTCGGGAGGCGAAGAGTCATGGAGCGTGACACGCACGCGTGTAACATTCAAAAAAAAGGGAAGAGAATTTTTTATTGTGGGAATCAAACCCATAACCTAATGGTAGCCAAACCGTGACCCAGCCATCTGAGCTAAATAGCTCTTAGTGTATGAGGTTCCTCAATTTCCTTTTGAACCGTAATTTGTTGCTTACCAAGAATAATTAACAGTCTGATATGCCCTTCCACCTACCCAAAATTTATGCTCGGTTTCCCTTTTCAGAACCCTCACCGAAACGCTCCTACCAACCCCATCTAACCATCATCATCCTTCCCTCACCGCTCCGTCATGTGTGACACCGTCGTCACCGGCGTGCGTGTCGCCTTGCTCTGAACCCCCAGTCGCCGGTCACACACACGTCTGCGTCGCCATCTGCTGTGGAGATAGGGATGAAGTCTCATCGAGGCAACCCTCATGAACCACCGTCTGGTCTTCATTTTCCCGGTCACCTCGTCGTCTGTTTGAGGCACGGCTGACAGATCTGAGTTCCTTGAAGCATGGCGAGTAAAACCCATACGATTGGCTACTGCTTCGATGCCGGGAAGACTCACGTCGGAGCCTCGTCTTTTCTGGTTATCGTGAGTTGTTTTGGGATCAGTGCAAATAGGGCCTTCGACGAGTAACTTCGGTAACCGGCCGTCAAGGTTGATCCTTGGGTATTCTCGGTTTCTTGAATACGAGATGTTGAAGGACGTCGAACTTGAGTTTGAGAGTGTTCGAATATCGTTTCAAGGGGTCGACCGGTGTAGCAAGGATTGGAGGTAATACCTTACTACCTTTTGTATGTTTTACGGAACATTCGGGTAATTGGTTAATACATGAGCAAAACTATCGACTATCTAATCATCGTTGTTTATTTTCAAATTGTATTATTATCGGTAAAATGATAATAAACTAGTTAAGGCCGATCGATTCGAATATGCAATTGATGACTGGTGAGGAAATCCAAGCTCAATGAATAATTAGTACGATAGTCAATCCCCAAACCCGATTAATTGCGTTAAAGGATTCAACAACAAAAGTATTTGGTTATAAATTATGAAAATACCCTTGAGAGATAAGAATGACTAAAATTTCCCAAAAATGAAAGTGATCCCGAGAATTACATTAGATTTGGCAGAATAACCGATTCATCTGAAATCTTTAAAACAAAATTTACTTGGAATGTTTCGTTAACAAGTCTTGGACTTTCGAGACTGTAAAGTACTTGGGTTTGCTAGATTCTGAATAAATCTTCAAAGATAAATCTATAGAAATTAGCCTATGTCTAAATTAATCATTATGGCGTAAAAGACTGAATTGACTGAAATGACAAAAAAAGATTGAAAATGCTAATAAAGCTAGAGTGGTCGGAATGTCTGTAATAACCAAAAGACCGAAATATCCTCAGGCACTACTTACCAATTGACCGAAATGTTGAACATACCCTCGATATCTGGTGCGAATAAATAGTTGGAAGAACCGAAATGGCTCAGAATAATTGAAACACCTTCGGACATCGAGGTGACTAAAAATACCTCTAAGACATGGAATGAGAAATATCAATAAAGCCAAGCAAAGGCTATAACTCTGAAAGTGGTAATACACGAACCTTGTTGGTTGGTCGTTTCAGAAACTTTTGTGATGTTGGAAAAATACCATATAAAGGCATGTTCAAGTTATTTGGAGAAAGTACCTAGCTCAATGGTAAGAGCAACATGTTCTCGTGTGTATTCGATGCTATGTATCGAATTCAGATGCATTACACATGCTCGATTACTTGGTATATACCATTTGAATACCTATTCGTTTTCTCGTTGGATGTTCAGTGGTTGCTTGGCGAAGAAGAGTTTTTGTTATACAATGTAGTCAGTTCTGAGAAGTGAGTACTTGCGGTGTTCTGATCTGGTTAAACAATAAACCTTATGGGATGGTTTAGGATTAGTTCAAGGGACTCGGAAACCTGATAAGTAACCAGAACTTCTGAACCCCAAACGTCACTGCTATTACCCGATAGTCTAATTACCAAATTACCTCTGCAGTTCGAAATGACCAGAATGCCCTTGTAGGCTTAAATGATTGGATCACTCTCGATACATCTGAAATCTCAATATGTCAACTTCTGAATGTTGGTTTGAGTTGTTAGTACCGAGCTCCCTCGCCTAGGGACCTCATTCTGAAATCAGTCCAAAATTGCCAGACGCTCTATGTTCCCTTTCTGATAATTATCAATTGTCGTTGAGAAATATATTGAACCATGAAGTGTGTACCCTATGTCCGTGAATACACTCAGCTTTAAACTAAGATTATCTGGTCTGAATTAAAAGTATGACTATGTTACCCGTAATGAAAGCTCAACTCTTGGCTTTTGTCTTCTGATACAGAAATATATTTGATATACATCTTTTGATACAAAAATAAATATGATATATGTCTTCTGATATAAAAATATATCTGATATCTGTTTTCTGATATTACTGTCTTCTGAATATAAACTAAATTTCATCTAGGGTATATTATCTGGGATATAAATAAAGATCTGTAGGCTCAGTGCTGGTAAGCCCTTCTGGACCTAAGCTCATACGCCTAATGGGCCTAGTGTAAGCCTTTCTGTAAGCTCCTACGCCTGATGGGCCTAGGGTAAGTCTTTCTGGACCTAATGCATTCCCTTAGGTAAGCTCATACGCCTGAGGGGCCTAGGGTAAGTCTTTTTGGACCTAAGGCATTCCCTTAGGTAAGCTCCTACGCCTGATGGGCCTAGGGTAAGTCTTTTTGGACCTAAGGCATTCCCTTAGGTAAGCTCCTACGCCTGACAAGCCTAGGGTAAGTCTTTCTAGACCTAAGGCATTCCTTTAGGTAAGCTTCTACGCCTGACGGGCCTAGGGTAAGTCTTTCTGGACCTAAGGCATTCCCTTAGGTAGGCTCCTACGCCTCAGGCCTAGGGTAAGACCTTATGTATGCAGTCCAGGGGGAATTGCATTTTAGAGTTTGGTTGGAGGGTAGTTAAGTAAATTAATAAAACTTTCTGACCTCTTCTGAAACGTACCCTACTAAACTAACATATCAAAGTTGAAATCTAAGTAAAACTACAATTCGCGCTTAATGAACCACTTTAAACTCCTTGATTCAACTTTTGGAACCTGAATCTCTTCCGAATCTTCAGCTTTAGACTCATCTCCTAAGATTCGGGTGATCAAATAAAGAACAACTCTGTGACCTCCTAATATAATGCTTCATTGAATTATCGAATCGTAATTTGAGCTTACCGTTGCCCAGTTCTTCATGACAATGTAAAGGTTGTCATATACCTACGTGTGCTTTTAGCATCTCCTAGTAGTTTGTATTACTGAGCTTTCTGAAGCTCACGTTATTTTTACCATCACATGTTAAAAGATCGACCATGTGGCTGCTATCAACGTCGGTATGAGAGTTTCTTCGGCTTTGCTTGCGGAGTACGACACTTGTGTAATTAGGGGGCATGTATGTCACGTTTTGATTTATATTCGAGTATGAAACTTGCATTAACAACTTTTATCACAGTTTTGTTTCATTGTCCGAATGTTTTCTAAAATTGTATTTTAACTCAAAACTTGATCTACGATTTTAAATGGTCTAGCAATTTGTTTATTTGAAATTCTAACGTGGGTCGCTCCAGTGGCCCTAATGTGACTTCCTAGGATTCGTATTAACGCATAGGCGGGTCTAGGGGGTTACAACACGCTCGTGGAAGAAGTTGATGAGCCACGTGTGTGGCGAGTACGGGATACAAAGAGCCATATTTGTTGCATCGTGGCCGTTAGATCAAGTTTAATCTAACGGTGTGTGTTGGACTGCGCAAGAAACCAAAAGGTCATCAGATTAGGGTTTCTATGCAAATGTTCATTTTTTGGGTATTGTATATGTAAGTGGGATGATATATTTATATATATATATATATATATATGGGCTTTTGTATATATTTTAATTAGTTTTTTTTTATTTTTAACTTTGATTCATAATAATGATAATAATGATAATAATAATACCAATGATAATAATATAGTAATAATAATAGACAAAATAAGATAACAATAGTGATAAATAAATAACGGTAGTAAAGGGAATAATAATATAATACTTATACTATTTTTTGTATTTTTGATTTTAGTAATAATAATAATTATTATAATAAAAATAAATAAATAAATAAAAGAAAAATGGGTTGTTAACCTAGACAATAATTAATGATTATAGTTCTCATGACATGCAATTCTCCTCCTAAATAAATAAAAAAATTAGCTCGGTTAAGGGAAAAAGAGTGGAACACGTATTTATTCTCCCTCATGAAAACATCACATGAAATCTTTAAATCTTCATAATTCAATATTGAATATAATCTTCAAATGTTGAAGCAGATTATGCATCGGTGAATAGATCTTTCAAATTACTGCTTGAAAGAATTCATTGAATACTTGTTAGCAACTAGAGTTTATCCTTCCGAGAAATCAAATTTAATCGGAACATTCATAGCTGGTATATGTGACTTAGTCACTCTTTTAGGGTCAACAAAACCATACAGCTATTGGTTTGCTAAGATTTATAAATGAATTATCCTTTGAACTTATAGTTCACGTTGTTGAGTACGTGGATTAAAATAAAATAATGATAATTTATTCCAACTTATTTCTTTTTCCAGCTATTTATTTTCTCCCTTGATGTTGAGAAAACCGACTTATTAAAATGACAGTCGGAAAATTAAATTGTAAATAAATTCCTTATAAGAAGCTTGAGATATTTAATTATTAATGGAAATTCGAATTCGGCATATAGTCTCAACCTCTTTTGAGGACCCATCTTTGTGTGTTGTGGTGGAGCAATTAGAACATGTATCACACACCCAAAAATTCTAAGATGAGAAATATTTGGTTCTTGACCAAAATCATTTGTAATGGGGAGACCTTATGACAATTTATTAGCTTGATGCAAATTAATGATGATGCATGTAAAATGGAATGTCACCAACATTATCAAGACGAATTAACTTTACAAGGAAATCTGGAAAATATGCTCGTAATTTTATCAACCGAGCAAATAACCTCGCAAACGCCAAGTTGCGGGTTGATAACAATGATACATATTATCATCTGGTCGATGTATCGATTAAAATCGTAAAATATCTAGATGATCTATAAAAAGGGTGTATGAGCCCACATATATCACCTTGTATCCGTTCTAAAAAAATTAATAGATTCATAATATATCTTGACTGGTGATGGTTGAATAATCAATTTACCTTGAGAGCAAGCATCACATAAAAAACATTACTTTGAAGAATCTATCAGTTCTTCAATGAATAACTACATGAAGCATCAATAACTTTTTGCATCATAATTGAACCAGGATGGCCTAACCGACCATACCAAATAATAAAATTATCAGTAAACTTCTGATTTACAATAGCCTGAGCTTCAATTTGTACTAATTCTTGTGTAGTACAATCTGGGTGATAGTGCATGTAATGTAATTTTGTCAATATTTTCTTATTGCTTTGGGTTATACTCGTACTATGGGTCAGCATCCCCTTGACTAATAGTCTCAATATGATGTTCATTTATGTGAATATCTTTAAAATTAAATAAGTCTCTTTGCGACTTTGACGAGTATAGCGCATTGTAAATATGTAATTAAGTTTCATTTGGCAATAAAATATTTTTTTTGGAGCCTTCTATGATATTAGTACTTCCGAATATAGTACTCGCATTGTTTTCTTTCATTTTAAATGGGAAATTATGCATAATTATGCACCTTTCAGTATGTGTTTTGTTCCATTCACTTCGGGAAATAAAAAATGCGTGCTTTATACCATTCACTTCAGGAAATGAAAAATATTAAATATAGCACATATCAAATCAATTATCTATCAAAGATAATGTCACAAACTTATTACTCTTTTAGAGCATTGATATTTTAGTACTTTGAGATAGAGTACTCACATTTTTCACCTTGCATTTAAATGAGAAAAATAGTTCTTATCATTAAGTATAATATGATTACTTGAACTATCTACTAAGCAGAAATCGTCATGATTCATTACATATTTTATTCCGAAATAATCATATTCTTCGAAGGATAATAAATAAATGTTTAAAATATTTAAATATATATATAACATAAATAAATAATATGTAAAGCATTTTAACTTAAAGCAAAATAAAATAAAAGATCAATTATTTTTCTTAGAGGGTATAAGGAAACAAAATAAATGACGAATTATTCCCTTCAATAATTATGAGGAAATCAACAATATCCAATTAAGTTGGACCAACAATGCCGTAATTATTTTCGTGATTTTCGTAAATAAAATTTGTTTATATTTTATTTCCTTTATCATTTATAATTATGGATAAATGTCCATAATGCTTTGACGTTTGACAAATACGGGATCGATGGTTTGTACCATCGCATTGATAACATAAAAATTTTAATATGAACATTCTTGTCATATAATCTCACTTTTGATGGGTATAAATATTCTTAAAATGATCATAATGTCTATGTCCATAGCCTTGACCATAACGACAACTACTAATGAGACATTTTTTTCATTATAAAATCTCACATCCACTACAGAGAATGGAGTGGAGCCAGTGGGCCTATAAAACATTTTTCACGATATTATGTCTGAGGACAACATTATTTGCGTAAAAAGTTGAGTATCTTTTTTTTTCTAACGTATCTTTATCAGTAATATTTTGATCACATAACTTCAGTTGTGAAGTAATTCGAAACATAGCGAAGTTATACTCACTGATTTAAAATCTTGCAATCTCATATGCAACCAACCATATTGAGCTTTAGGTAGAATAATAGTTCTCTGATGGTCATATCATTTCTTTAGATTATTTTAAAAAATAAGAGGAACTTTCACCGTTAAATATTCAGATTTTAACCCCTCATGGAGGTGACGAGAAGAAGTATAATGGCTCTGGCCTTATTTTGAGCAAATTATTTTAAAGATCTAATCCTCGTACGCGACATTGTTAAACCAATTTATAAAGTCTTTTAGAAACTTTCTCTGAAACCAATAACCTCGCAAAACGGGATGCTCAGCCAATATATTTAGATTAAACCAACATAACATATAACATAAATAACCATAATTTATAACAGTCTTCTTATAAATCATAAATCACCATAATTTATTACACTTTAAAATCATAATTTAAAGAATAAATTCTTTTTACCGAGATTAATTTTTCTCTCAAGGACAATAGAGACATAGCAAATGACCACCTCCTCATAATCTCTTTATGGCATGTCGCTTTTCAAACCGTTTAAACCATGTGAAACTAAAAAAAAATAGTTAAACACACAAACTATCATTAAATAGAATAAATAATATTTTCCCCAAAACTAACTTTGATTTTAGTATAAAATAAATATAAATAATAGAATACATAATGTGCCAACCACATAAACATTCATGGTGAAAGATAGAGCAATGGCACACACGTTAATGTTTGCATACCTGCTATTTATTTCGGCTAAATATTTCTGAACAATAGCACACATATTTATCACGGAAGATAAGACAATCTTTGGTATTAGACGAAGGAAGATAAATTTTAGGGTTGTCTTCGTATTAGAAAGAACACGATAACGTGTTGCGAATAAAGTAAAGGGCAAAAACAAAATAGATGAACAAAAACAAGATGACAGATAAAGAGAGAGACTTGTATTATATTCTATTGTGTACAATGTTTTTTCCAAACTATATTTATAGGTATAAGATGAAAAACCTAATTCTAATGGGTATTAAAACCTAATAATAAAGTACATTAAAATCTCATTTAATATATGGATATCCACCATAAATAAAGATATTCATAACAATATATAGCAACATGAAAATACGATGAATATTACAGTTTCATAAAGATGTAAATTTTTTTGGGTAACTTACATAACAAGGGTCATAGCAGTGTTCAAGTATAATCATATTTTGTCAAAGGCAATTTACTTGTACAGATTGGCTATTTCCTCCTTGTATTGAGCAAGGACTCTGTCTCTTCGGATTTTCATAGTTGGGGTCATTAAGCCACTATCAATCTGCAAAAAACCGGGGGTTTATGCTTAAGATATCCAGAATTACTTACAAATCAAGCACAAAAATTGCCAGCATGTAAGTCTTACTGTAAAAGGTTCATCCACGACAAGGATCGGTCCAACTTGAAACGAACACTTCGAGGTCCTGCATGAACGAGAATAAAGTCAGACAACATCTTTCACTCAGGCCCCGATGGACTGCACAATTTTCTCAGAGGGGCGAATTACATTGGTAATAATGGAATCTATATCTCTGACTCTGAGGGGGCTCATCAAAAATATTTAACCATCTTAAGTACTGCACTATATTAGTCCGACTCTTCATTTTCCTAAAAAGTATGTCTGATATATTTGGACATATGTACAAGGGTAAGATCCTCTAAATAAATGAAAAAACTTCAAAAAAAATTGAACATACCATGTTGGACACGTAGTCCCATCAAACAAGACAAAAGAGAGGAGGAAATAACATTAGAGGCTATTAAATTATGACTAAACTAATAAAACTGAATTTGGAAGTGTTACCATTTGCTTAATTCTTCATATAGAAGTCCTGTCATTTTGTCCCTGCCAAGATCTGCTGCATCTGGATCTACAATAGAGGAATTTTTTGCTGCTTGGAGTACCTCATCTTTGTTCGGGACAATGACAGCTCCGAGGCGTCGTTGATCCTGAATGGAAGATGTAAATTAACAATGAGAAGCTATAAATTGAGTCTAAATATTGAAATGCTACATGTACCTAAATAAAAAGAAAACTAGGAAAGCCACAAACAAACTTTGGAGAAAGAAAGGTGTTCAACTTGCCTGGCCTACGACGACAATCTGTTGAATAAGACTACTCCTCATGGCAGCTTCTTCAATCTCTAAAGGTTCAACATTTTCACCTATTTTCTCCAAAGAAATTTTTTTAGTTGATAAAGGAAAGTACGGCAAACAAGTGTTTAAAGGAGTTCGTAGAAGGAACAGACTTCAAAATACAGTTGCAACATAGGAGTTCAACTTGGTAAACTTCCTCTGGCAACGTTCTTATCACATTAGGTTTTATCGACCAGGAAGATAAAGACAGCATGCTATCCCTTGAACCTACAATCTCCGTGAAAAAGCCTGTGTCTAACGGCGTGAATTGAGGCTAGGTGATTTTTCTCAGGTCCGACGGATATTGAAATCACGCCATATGCTAAGAAAAGATTTATATTATTATAATCATATTAGAGGTGGAAGTTGAGTATGAGATAGAGGCCCTAAGCAGTTATGGAAAGATAATTTGTCAAAATTATAGTTCGGTAACTGTGGGCATAGAGCAAAAAGATAAATGTGGTCTTACACTAGGAAGGGAGAGAAGAGCACCTACAGAAACCATTAAATACTCTTAACCTAAGACCACTAGAAAGTGAGAAGAGTGCCTACAGAAACCATTCAATACTCTTAACCTAAAACAATATGCAGGAAGGACCTAAATGAGAGAATAGGCATTGTCATATAAGGAAGTAGGATTTTAAGTATACCGGATGAAAGAACAATGGTGTCCTTGGCACGTCCTTCAATAACTATCACACCTCCACATCGACGACTTCGCCCTGCCGAATGATGAGGGGCAATCCAACCTATATCACCGGTGTCTAACCAACCATCATCGTCAAGAGCTTGCTTAGTAGCCAATGGATTCTAATCGAAACAATAACCAAAATACAATAACCTGAGATGCCTCAATAACTCAAACGCATCTAATATGATAATGATAAACAATGATAAATTTGATTTGGAATTCCTACAATAATAGAAATCTTATTTTCTCATAAATTCTTCTTATTCCAACAACCTGTACAATGTAACAAATAATGCTACTTTTTCCTTTTTGAAAATAATATTCGTGTTTGTTATATGCAAAGTAAAATTGTGTGAAATTGTTTACTTGTTCAGGGTTTCATTTCTAAACAAGCAAAAACAAGAAATACAATCCAAAAATTTACTGAACGTGAATATGGGATTAATCATTCATTAAATAATGGAGTTCATCTTTGGTGCAAACTATTTAACTTGAGCAAATTTCGAGTACCTTTGCGAACTTTTAAACTTAAGGCACCAAATCAAACATTTGATCAGAGTTCAGGTCCTAAACGTGTAATTAACCACATATTTATCTCTTCGATGTTCTAATCCCTAGTGGCCAATGACTAATTTTTTTTTTTTTTTTATTTCTTCTCTTCGCAAATTATAAATAGAGCAGATAATAATACTAAATCAGGCTGCATGTAGTAAAAGCTGCACAAATATGAACATTTGCCAACATTTTTCACAAGCACTGTGATTTCATTGGTCAAATTCTTGACCAATTTCGATTTGATATTACCTTAAAGTAACCTTTCATCACTTGTGGCCCCCTAACCTTCACAATGCCTTTGGAGCCAGGCGGGAGCACCTCACCAGTTTCAGAATCTACAACTTCAAATTCTGTGTGTTGAATGGGATGCCCAACTGAACCAAGAACCTTCAAAAGTCAAATCTGAAAGATTGTCATATGATGGAACTCTCTTTCTAGAGGTAGACACCATTTAGACATAAAGAACATGAAAAAGACAAGACAACACGAAGACAGCCTAAAGAACAGAGAAGATGGTGAAATAAAAGAGTCTATGGTTGAAACGGTGTCCAACATAATGTGTAAAAGGTATAGAAATTCAGATCAACCAACTCCAAAAACATTTTAAAATTTCAGAAGTCACGTTTGAACCCAATTTAGATGCCTTTAACATGTAACAAGAACAAGATAATGGAGTGATTATTAAATTTATGCAACTAGGTGGTTTAGCAAATATATTTTTAACAAGTATTTGCAAACCTTCAGATAACTGAGAAAGAGATGCTTAAGAGGTTGCAACAGGAAAAGCGAGTTTTCTTTCTATTTCAAGAATATCAATCATATCAATTCTTTGTAGGGCGATGTGATATATAAAGATTAGTCCCTTATTTTCATAAAGAGGATGTGCATGAGGTGAATGTGTCATCAACTTTTGACCAATAATAAAGGATTTGAGCAAGTCTAGGGTTCAAACCTTAGATCTTGTAAGAACTTCGGATCTGTGTTACTCAAATTTGGGTGTGAGTGTCGGATATGGATGTATTCAACATGGGATGTTTAAGTTTTCCAAAATATTTCACTGTACTTGGAAGTTGTAAGGTTATATCCTTTAATAGTGTCTGAATATATTTTGGCCACGGATACTTTAAGAGAAATGAGGAGTTGGAGCTACAAAGCTTCGGATTACGTAGTTTAAATCCACTGCAGCAAAGGAAATAAAAGCCCAAACCAGTCAACTAAGACTTTATTACCGAAGCACCCAAGTAGATCCTTTTGATTGTAAATTCAGTTTCCAGTAGCAACTATTCATTTTCTTATGAGGATTTGTTTAATGTTTATGAAAAATCCAGCTGCGTCTTACATTACAATAAGGTCGTCGAACAGCAACAACAGGAGATGATTCTGTTAAACCGTATCCATTCTGCACAGTCACACCAATTGCCTGCATGCATGTGACTCCACAAAATAAGAGAATGACAACTAATCTTTTGATTCGGAAACAAAGAACAAAGCGTCTAACCTCGAAAAACTTGTCAATATGCATAGGCAAACTGCCACCCCCACTTATGCCAGCCTGGAGAATGACTAAAAAATAATCAATAAAACCCAGTAACAAATATAGTAGAAATAACGAACAAGAAAAATAAAAGGAATATAGCAATAAAGAACGTTGCACATAAGAAAAAGCAACTATAGCAAATAGATTCTTATTGGTTAATATGTAACTGAGAAGAAACTTTGATAACAAGTTTGTATTGCAAATAGATCAAACCTTTGATATCCCAATAGCAGAGTGAATTTTTTCATAAACAAGCTTCTTTGCTAACACGTGCAAGGGCCACAACATTGCAGCAATGATTCTTGCCCATAGGCAATCTAACATGGATACAAGATATGAAGGTTGCTTTGGATTCGCTGTTACGTACAGTCCCTGTTGATCAAACAAAAGAAAAAAGTCAAATTTGAGTCGATACAAGTGAAGAACATTAGAATCCAGTGGATGTTATGGTTTGGATAGGAAAAGACATTCAAAAGAAATATATTCGTGCATAGTTTGGATAGGTAAAGACATTCAAAAGAATTATATCCGTGCATAGTCTGGATAGGTAAAGACATTCAAAAGAACTATATCTGCGCATAGTTTGGATAGGTAAAGACATTCAAAAGAGCTATATCCGTGAATCGAAACTCATTATATGTTACAACCAGTAAACGGACAAATAGATAGTTTTTATTTCAGTTAGTTAATTTGGTTGATTCCACAGGCTGCTAGACTAGTTACCATATGTGCAGGAAAATCTATTCAGGTAGTTCATTTTAAAGCTGGAGATAGAATTGAGAATCAATTAACCAGATAAACAGAACAGTGTTAACCCTGGTCATACACTTAAGAGAATCACAAAAACTTGATCCAAAGCCAGTTTTGCTTAAACAATAAATTTATTAAAAAAAGGAGTGGTCAAGTTAGCCTTAGTTGAATATGGGTACCATATTAAATTACCATCTTATTCCCACTCATCTCAAGTTTTATGGCTTTACAAATAAAAAAGAAGCCATTCAAGCGTGAGAGTATTTACTAGAAGATAAAGAATTAACAAGGAATCTGCATAACTGAACTTTTGTTTGAAAAAAATTGCAAAAAACTAGGAAACAGTGAACAAGAATTGTTCAGTGTTATCACCTCATAAATTCTCTTCAATTCCATATATGCCAAGCTGACCTTTATGAATGAAAGTGCGATTAATTTACGAATAGTGGAGCTAGTAGAAATCTGCTTTTGAATCCCACTGCAAGGTAATCCAAAAAATTGAGGGCTGCATTTAGAATCAAACAACTTCCCTACACAATAAGTTGAACAGGAGACTCTGCATGGCTGTATAATTTTAATTTAAGCCTGACGGTTTAGACATGAAAATCAATCCAAGAAATTGGATGAAAGAGAGAGAGGAAGGCATTGATCAAAATATTTATATATTGTTTGACTTTGATTCAATGGAATAAGTAATTAATAAACTCTGCAATCTGCATGCATGATGCAGCTGGACATCATAGAATTAGTAACTCTCAAAGAAATGACTATCAAGAACCAATTCCTATGTGGTTCTTCACAGCTTCATGCTAAACTGAAACATATTTTTATAAATTAGAAACTTATGAGTTCCAACTTCTTTAGAAGACAACAGAATATATCAAATCAACGAAGCTAGTTAAAGAAGAACTATTACATTGTTAAACCGAGTACAAAATTGACTCCCTATGCGTTGTATGTCAATAAAAGTTTTTAAAAACTAATGAGCAGTTACTTCTCAATGCCGTAAGAATATGTTTCAAATATATATACATATATATATGTGTGTGTGTGCTAAAAAGCATCAGGGAAACTTTATATGTAAGTTTCGAGTACAGTCTAATACTACCATGAAAGAGTTCTCATACGTTTCGATTATGAGAGAATTTAATTTTGATTTTGTAACTCTAAAGAAAGCATGGATTTTTTTCCACAAGATAATTATACCATGGTATAGTTTATCATATTCAATGTATATGCTACAAGACTGAAAACTAATGTAACACATGAAATCATAGCACATGATTCAACACTCACATTTAGTATTGTCTTTGTTTCTTTTAAGTGAGGGTTTAAAACAATACAATTGCCATAAATTTGCAGAGACAAATATAAATAATCTGTGATTATTTTCATAGAAAAGTATCCCAATAAACTTTCCTGGAGCTGGTTAATCGAGATTGAAGAAATCCGAAGGACATACCGATAGAGTGTCTCATAGACTAAAGGTACAGAAATCAGGTAGTGTGGCTGATAATTTTTCAAATCATCCTACAAAGCAAAACCAAAATATGTAATCAATACATAAATAAGTAATAAGCAAATAAACAAGCCATGCCTAGAACTATTAAATAAGCCAAGCAGAAAATGTTACTGATTAGTACAGCTGTTCTGTTATTTCCATTTAGTTAGGGTAAATTTAAAACCTATAGTCATATATACATAGAGGTGGCAATCGGGTCATTCGGTTCGGGTTCGGGTCATTTCGGGTCTATCTAGAATCGGTTTAGATTCGGTTCGGGTCGGTTCGGGTCTAATTTGGGTCTGTGATGAGTCGAATTCGGTTCGGGTATTGGATCGGGTCAAAATCGGATCGGTTGTTTTCGGGTCGGGTCAATATCGGATCGGTCGCTTTCGGTTCGGGTTAAAATCGAGTCAATTTCGGGTCGGGTCAACATTTAAATTTTCGGGTCAATTCGATTTGAGTTGGGTTAAAGGTTTGAGGTTTAGTATTTATGGTTTAGTTTAGAGTTATTGGTGTATGAGATTAATTCTGATTCAACTTGTTAATCTATGCATTTGAATTTGATTAAATATTTAAATCAAAGCTTCATGTATCCATATAAATTTTTTTTGTATAATTATATTAAATCAAAGTTTATAATAATAATAATAATAATAATAATAATGTCTGAAATGAATTAATTTATTAAACTTAGGATCTAATTGAACTAACTAAAATCTAAAAGCATAAATCACGGACATAATTAAAATAATTTTAAAACTAAATGTGAAATTTCAATTAAATTAATCTAAATTGAAACTCAATTAAATTAAGAAAAAGAGAAAGACAATTGGTAAAAATAGAGAGGGAAAAAACAAAATTTTAGAGGGAAATAAGCCACCAATTTTTTAAGTTAGATTGAAAAAAAAAAGAAAAAGACAATTGGAAAAAATAGAGAGAGAAAAGACAAAATTTTGGAGGGAAATAAGCCACCAATTTTTTAAGCTAGAGATTAATTACTTTTTAGGTCATGTTGCATTTAAAATGTTACATTTTAGTCAACTTTAAGTTTTAGTTTAATTTAATTTAGTCACAAGTATTCCCACGGTTTAGACTTCAGATATAGAAATTCCCTCCCCGAAGTGATATTTAGTCTCTAAAAATTTACTTTTAGTTGAAATTAACTAATCTTTGTAATTTAGTCTGTTAATTTAATATATTGATATTTTCGTTCATTTTAATTTCAAAGATTTAATTTTTAGCCAAAATTGACCCCTATTTATTTATATGGTATAATTACAAAATTGGTCATTGAATTCTCAAATTTCTCCACTTCCAAATTGTCAATTTAGTCTACAATTTCAATTTTATGTTATATTTTATGATGAAATTATAAAATTGGTCACCAAGATCTCAAATTTCTATACTTCATTTTATTATTTATTATATTGTTAAAAATAGATATTCGGATTAAAATCGGGTCAAAATCGGGTTAAAATCGGGTCGATATTCGGTTCAGCTTTCGGTTCATCTTTCGGTTAGGGTAGCATTCGGTTCGGGTCCATTCGGTTCGGGTCCATTTCGGTTAAACAAAAAATTTCGGTTCGATTCGGTTCGGTTCGGGTTTCGGGTCAACTTCGAATCATCATGTTCGGGTCAAAATCGGGTTTCGGTTCGGGTAATTCGGTTCGGGTCTCGGGTCAAGTTTGCCAGGTCTATATATACACAACTAAAAACAATACCTTCAAATTTCTCACGGTTGTATATACTTGCTCAACTCCATGTGTAAATATGAAATACTCGCAAGCTCGTTCATAAGCATGCCAAGAAGGAAGAATGCTTAGAAATCTATCCCCAGCTTTGGTGGGTACAACATCCCACAAGTTATCTATCTGGAAAATATTTCAGACAGAAAATAATATTATAATATAGCAGATTAAATTAAACATGTTGCTTTCAATGAAAATAAATGAAATATGTGAAGTTCTCTACTGAAAGATATGCCACGAATACAGAGATTTCACAACATTGGCCAATAACAACTTGGAACTCAAAGTCCCCAGGATCAATGGGCCAACCTAAGCTTCAAGGATTCAAATAAATATGACACAAATTACAAAAAGTGAAACTTAATTAACCCGCTGGCAACAACAAAAAAGCTTTGCCCAGAAAACAATTTTCTAGATAGATAGACCTTTAGTTGTATTCACTAATTCATCCCTAATATATACATATTAATTCCGAAGAGACAAGAAATGGCTTGGTACCGACTTAAACCTGTGTTCATATGGAACTTTTAGCCATTAAAATACCAGAAAGGCCCTAATATATAACATATTAATTCATATTAGACCTATTTTCAAAAAAAAAAAATCAGATGAGATAAAAAATGGCTTACTACTGAACAAAAACTGTGTTCATATGGATCTTTCCTCGATTAAAATGCCTGAAAGGTTTGTAATAAGTGGTAAGCAGTTACCTGGTGTAATATATTTTTGTGTGTAAGCATAACGCCTTTCGGATTACCACTGGTTCCGCTTGTGTATACAATGGTAGCAATATCTTCTGAACCAATGATGTTGTATTTGCAACCTTGTCCTGGGATCACATTTAGCCAACTGCTAAAATTCTATGAAGGAATGGGACAGATAAGCTTATAAGATAGGGAATTCAGATTAGTGATGGTGTCCTTTTCCCCAATATGCACGCTCCTAGTTTCCTAGCTATAGCTGTTGTATTCATTCTAATTTGTAAAGGTTAGTAGTTATCGCATATGCAAACAGAAAATAAGTACTCATTTTTAAAATGTTGACTCAATAGTAGAACTATATGTTATGGACAAGCTGTTGGGCATGTATGATTAAATAAAAGTAACATGCAAACAACCATACAAGTATAATTATGTACAAAGTAGCTATTTCCAACTGGATGAAATTTTAAGAAACAAGGCTAAGATCATGGGAGACGTAAATGGAAAAAGTAATGAAGTAAATTTACACTTTAGGAAAACAACAGTAGAGCAACATGGAAGAGTATAAAAATACAATCAAATAATAAATTCAATGGTGGCAAAGCGAAATAGTAAAATATTTTATCAGAAGCTTGAACATGGTTAATCAACTTACTAGCATCATGAGAATTAATACGAGAAGCACGGCTTTCCCTTCCTAACTCAATGATCTCTTTATAACTGAATATAGGCAGATCCTGTGTTTCATCACTGGCTAGGCATGATTTCTCCCCCCAAAGTAGAACAATAAATCTCATTGTTGCCTTGGAACAAAATGTTCCAGCAAGATGATTGAAAAATTCTGGATTATCAACAACAAGCCCAGCACTGCCCAATCACGTTATAATAATCACAATGAAAGCAGAATAGTACAGAAAATGAAACCTGACGAACTGTTTCTAATGTCAAAAAATAAGAACCAAAGCTGGTCAGAAGATGATATTTGTGTGAGCTCGCTCGTTTCAGTATGAGTGTTATGCATATGTGAGCAATGATTATTAACTGCTTGCCAGAATAATCATTACTTCCTGAGAACATCTTTTCTCATGATGATATGCAGATTATATTGAATTATCAAATTAGCAGTAGAAAATGCTACTAATCATTTATTTAATAATGCTCGTTGAAAGGGTAAATCCTACAGGATGAAGGCTCTAGGAGATATCCATGCAGAGGTTAACTAAAGAGCAAATTGATACTCGAGTGCCAAATAAACATGCAATAGCAAGTATACATAGGATGACGTTAACTTGAAACATGAAAATTCAAGTTTTTCTTAAAGAAAAATTGAAGTATTTATAGAAGCACTTATTACACCTAACCTTTCCGAATGATTGTATATATGTAAAAGTTCTTCCACTGCTGATCTTGACCCCCTGACAACATTAATTGCTCCCATTGCCATTATACCTTGGTCAAGTAATGCACCAAACTTATTTTCAAATTTCAGAAATTCAACTACAAATAAGAAAACTGCGTGAAAGATAAAAGAGTTCCTGCATATGATACTTGTATTATATCAATACAACTAGATAATAATGAATAGCCTCACTACTACCATGATAAAAACAAAAAATGGCGCAAGAGCTTTTAGTTAGTTTATAACATTTTACCGTTTCAGTTTTATTTGTTAAGTATTAAACATATTATGGACAGCTAGAATTAATACTTATCTTTAGCGTTTATATCTAGGACTAGAATAAAACTATATTTGCAAGAAAGCCTAGTAACTTTACTTGCAAGAAAGTCTAGTATAAATAAGCTGTAAAATATTTACTGCCTTAACTTCCTTAAATTATCTTTGAATTAATAAAGAGAAATTTTAGTTTTTTTATAACCTTAAGTTTCCTAGGGTTCCAACTTCTTTCTACTCATTTTGCAGTCCACATTCCGTTGATTTACTGTTGTTTTTTCCCCTTTACCACATCGCAGAAGTTTCAATTCTACGAGGAATATCATTTTTCTCCCACAAGGAAAAATAAGACCATAAACTAGAGGCAGACCTTAATGATTATAACCTAAAGCATGCAGAACTCACAACAAAAGTTCCAATATATTCAGGAAAAATAACTCTCAAGTGAATTCAGTATTTCAGTATGAAGTACGACAGATAAAACTGAGTTTGATGACGCTATAGGGTTCCAAAATAAGTCATCTAATTCTAAAAATAGATGAAGTGTAAATTCATGGAGGCTCATAGGTGGTTTGGGTATTGAATTCATTGGAGGAGGAATATCTAGAAATGAAATAGAAAATATATAGCCAGGTCTTTCTAATGAGAGAATGAATGTGAATATGGCTGCATGAGCTTTCAGATGTGCATAATTATAGTTTCGATTAAAATTGAACACTTTAGGCCCTTGATTCAATAGCACATTGTAGAAACTAGGAATTTGGGACAGAGAATAATGCGAGTTCTCTGTTTTTTCTTAATAGAAAACTTACAAGGAAGTACCTATTAATAATAGGTTGATTACAACAGAGTTCTAGTTCTACTGTAAGTTAGACTTCTATTAGAAGTAAACTTATCTAGTTAACATTCTTATCTAATCTTTACTTTAGATAAGACTTAGAGCATAAGTTAAATACTAACTAAACTACCGATACACAGTAATTAGAACACCAATTACTGACTGTACACAGCTCCATTCTACACACATTAATTGTTTTTTTTATTCAACCTGTGTGCCAATCTGGTCTCACTTGTTTGTATATAATATAATGCTTGCATCCTATATCAGTTCCACAACAACAGATTTAAGTGCCTCTGACAATAAGTGAATAAAGGAATCAATCTAAAGCAGAGCTCCTGCTTATCAAAAACAGAATATATTGAATCCCTTTAACAAGATAACATATGCATCTTAAACTATAAATGAAATCATTAGATTATATATTCTAACACAAGCAGACAACTAAGGAACCCTGATTTTTCAGCTATTAGAGTTAAGAAGCTAATAGAAAATTACAAATGATACGCACCTTGATCTGCAACAAGCCACCGGCATGAATTATCAGCAAAAAGTGCAACCTTTTCTTCTGGCTTTACTCCAATAACCCTTAAGCCTTCAGTAAAGTCCAATATTTCCTGCTCCAACTGCAGTATCGAAGGGGTTGAAATTAAAGTAATCGACAAGATATAATGACCAAAAATCTGGAAACAATAAATTGCAAACTAGAAAAGAAATACCATTTATGAACTAATAATACAATTTAAGATAATAAACTAAAAACAAATTATGAAATAATGGGCTTCTCTTTATCTATTTCGATGTATACTCTAATTAGTTAGCATTATCTTGCAATAGAAGAATAGAAGCAAAAATTACTTGTTTATAAGTCATGGTAGAAGGCGGATCATGATATGGATCTACCACTGCGACTTGATCACCATACTTTTCTGCTGAAGAACTCCAAATGTCGGGGACTGCTTTCCATTCATCAGAGACCAGTGCACCATTACTTGGCAGTGATTCTTTTTCTAGTAAAGGTGAGCACCTTCTGATTTGCTCCTCCTGTGTCTATGACGGGTAAAAACATGGATAGATGGTAAGACCCCATAATAAACATCCTCTAGCTCCATTGGAACAAGTATGAAAGGCTAAATATCCCAAGGATCATATGCTTTAAAAGCTTTAACAAAACCTATTGTGGCAGCCATTTAAAGAAAAAACTGCAATGAGACCAGTTAGCGCAGGGTAACTATATGAGTATGGAACAGGATCTACATGAAATTTAAAATATCTGAGGTTTCAAGGAGTAAAAGTTAAGCCAGATAAAACTGGCAAGGAGAAGACCTATTGACAGTGATGATGCATAAAAATAGCCACTCCAAATACAAGTGAATTTCAATGCAATGGCACAATTAACATGGTGTTGCAATAAAAATGAAATACAGAGTAAACCATCTATACCGGAATGCAAGTAATGCACCCACTCATTAGGGAAACGGAAGCTTCAATTTTGTAATACATAAGGAAAGAAAAACTTATCTTTCAACAGAAACAATGAGTACAAGGCAAGCAAATCTTAAGATGGTACGATCTAGTAATTGGTTTTGGTAAAAAGTATTTGAAGATAAGCAAAAGAAGACTTTGAAAAGAATAAAATAAAAAAACTGAAAATTGTCGGAAACAAAACACATGATTTTACGTTTTGGTTATAATTCAACATATTGACAATAGAGTTTATGAACTCTGTGCATGGTTTCTAGGAATATCTCAGATGCATATAGCATTTACGGTAGAATTAGCGTTGGATTTAGTCATTTCTTCAATTTAATCATTGCTTTCAAATATTAGTATTTGATTCACCTTTAAAAGCAACAATTTATAAGCCAAAAAAAGGAAGCCTTAATTACAGCCAAAAACCAGTAGGGACCATTTTGATAGGCTGACACTCCCTTAATAAGTACTCCTATGAGGGAAGACTTTGGGTGACGTCTTATTGAGGCAAGCATTAAATTCTTCAATTTTCATTTAGGCTGTTCCAACATCTAAAATTCCTCCAAAATTTCTTATTGGACAAATTTCAAAGACTTTTAAATCTGAACTCAGAAGTATCAAGTCCGTTCAAACAGAACTGGTACAAACCCAAGAAAAAAGACCAACTTGTAGGAGCTGAAGACATCCAAAACCCTATCTTTACACAATTTTATGTCATTTGCTATGATCCCATCAATAATTCAGTAAAAAAAAAAGTAAGAGTTATAGAAAGGGTATTTGAGAATTACCTTGGATTCACAAAAAACTCGAGATTTAGAACCCGGGGAGACCCGGAACCTGAGTCCAGGAAGGTTGGGGGCGAAAGTTATGGGGCAGGGCAATTTAGAAGGAGAGAAAAGAGTAGAGTGAAGAGAGTAGTTATAGTTATCGAATGAAGACGTCAAGGACAACAACGTTGCCATTCTCTTTTGACAAGGAGAAGAACAGCAATACGAGAAAGATGAAGAAGAAGCGGTTTTTATGGGATTTATCGAAGTTCCCAACATTTGATTTGGACATATAACAAACAAACATCAAGCGTACGAGAGAGAGAAGGAAGAAAAGGCAAAGAAGTAATGGGGTGGTTGTCAGGATTGACTGATTGGGATCTTGAACAGGCCGAAGATTAAATCGTATCAAAAACAAAAAGAAGGAATATTGTTTATTATCGGAAATTCAGAAATTGGGATAATCTGTCGTAAATACAAACAAAAATGAAATTGAAAGAAAGTTACAGTCACAATAAAGAGAGATTTTCAAACTTTCTCAAAGCTTTAATGCTCAAAAGAAATTTTCTCAAAGCTTCCGTTGATATTATTGGTGGCATCTAGGAATAGTCAAACTATATGAATTTAGTGGAAAACTCTAGGGTGAGGCACCCATAGCCATAGGTGCAACTAAGGCCTATTTGTAATAAATCGGTAAGAATTTAGGTTATAATATTAGAATTTGTGTAAATACACAAATTGTTATCTAAGACAAAATTTACACAAATTCTTACTAAGTTGATAAAAATTCATGTAACTACACAATTTTTTATCTAATTAGTAAGAATTTCGGTTCTACCTAAATTATTACTCAGTCCTACACAAATTTTTACAAAAATGGTAAGAATTTATGTAGGGTCGCATTTTAGCCTCACCCTAAAATTTCTTGAATTTAGTGGGTTCTTAACTTGATATAATTTATAGGGTCAGTTGTGTAAAAAAACAATCTATAGGGTCAGACAATTTTTTAAGGCAAACTATATAGATGGTCACCAAACTTTTAAAATTTGTGTTGTAGCCATCGACTTTTTAATTCACATTCAATGTGATCCATCCGGTTATCTTCTATTAGAAGTTTTGAGTTGGCAAGCATTGAACTAATTATACCTAGGGACATCTGAATTTAAATCATGATCACTGTAAAGTTCATCATATATGTCACTGTCAAATTCTAACTCAGGATTTTCTCTAACACCATCAGGTCCAAAACCATCTATTTGGCTTTAAACTCTAATTCCTATTCATATATTCTCCTACTGCAATCCTTCATCATCAAACCCAAATTCAGTTTCACTAACCCTGAAATTCTTCTACATTTTCCTATCCTTTTCTTCATCAATTTCATCCTCAACTTCTACTTTTTCTTCTCTATCATCATCTTCATTACAAAGTTTAACAATATTATGTTTTTCTGAAGATATACATAGATGTATCTATTCTTAGGTAGGTTGTTGACTAATGTCATGCAATCAGAGTCACTTTGCAATGGCATAACGGAATGTATAATAGTATTATATTAGTAAAATTCATTAGTGAATCTTTTAGTGTACATTAATGTACATTAAGTATGTATAATAGTATTATAGTAGTTAAAGTCTATAAACTTAGGGTGCGTTTGAATCACGGAATGTAAGATTACCCGTGGAAATAGGATTCTCGGAATGTAATATTACTTGACATATTATTGGGA
This sequence comes from Hibiscus trionum, assembly GCA_030270665.1. Lineage (NCBI taxonomy): Eukaryota > Viridiplantae > Streptophyta > Magnoliopsida > Malvales > Malvaceae > Hibiscus > Hibiscus trionum. The sequence goes on from BSYR01000008.1 coordinate 54,213,008, forward strand.
ATGTTACATTATCTTGTTTAGTTTAATTGGCAGGAATAAGAGATGACAATGTTTGGTTGAGGGAATATATAAGGTTGTGTGAAAGCAAATTTGACCAAATTGTCCTTAAGATGTATTTGCCTTTAAAAAGGGCTAAATTTTCTATATATAATTGAAAATATTTACATGGAAATACGTATAACTATTTCAGTTGCACTATGTAGATTTTAGAGAGAGAAAATATGTAACAAAATTTTTGACATATAAATTTCCAGGTAGCTTTATTAAAGAGAAACAAAACATAAACAAGAGTTTAAGGGCAAAAGAGTAAAGACACGAATCAAGTACATGATAAGAGAAAGACAACAAAACCAGAAAAAGGAAACAAGGCAAAAAAGAAAACTCAAAGCTCAAACACACTAGCAAAGGAAACTAGATCTGCAAAACAAGCTCCCCACCACCACAGCAAGCTGTAATCGAACATCTTAGCGAGAACAAAAGTGGGAAGAGAGATGAACAAGGGATGGTAAAAGCGCAAGATCGAAACCAAGACCCTCAGAAGAAAGGAAGATGAAAAATCAGACAAAGGTGGGTCGATCCATCTTCTATCTGCAGCCTCCACCGCTTCAACGGCGAGTGGAGCTTCTTCGAACCAGGTACGATCACTGTTAAACTGAAACCAAGCATTAGCCATAATATGTGCTGTTTTGTTGCCCCCTCTATGAGTGGAATTGTAACACCCCAAAATTTACCCCAATTCAGAAACCCTAAATTTTAAAATACCTAAATTCAAAACCCTAAGATTTGGGGATTTTACGTTCGTAACTTGATTGTGAATTGGGAATTAAATTGAATTTTAGTTATGATTTCAGTGACCTAATTGAACTTATTTGGAATGTTGGTTTCCAATTTGAAAAGTGGGTATAATTAAGGATCCTTCCCTTGCAATTTACCCTTTTGTCGTGATATTTAACATTTGTTTTAACCCTAAATCACCTGTCCATCTCCCATTTTTGTTTTCTACGGCCGAAAATAACGCTCTCCCTCACCATTTTTTGGTTTTTCGATCGTCATTCGGCGAAGCTCCGTTCACCACCATGCCATCGGTCGTGCATGTCTCTACCCCTCCCATCGTAACCAGCGTCTCACCGTGAGTAAACCCCTATCATCGTTTGACCTCATCTATCATTGTTAGCGAGGATAGCTGCCGGAAACTTTTCGGTTTCTCCATGCGCCGCCGTTGTTCTCCTCCGTCGTGGGTGTTGGTAAGACACAATATCTCTTTTCCTTTTTAATCGTTGTGATGTGGGTTGTTGTTGATTCGTTTTCCTTTATTTTCTGGCTGGTAATGACCATAATGGTCTCCGATGAGTGTCGCTAGTGAGCCACTGCCTTGGGTTCCTTGTAAATCTGTTCTGTATACTCTATTGTTGTCTTTTTGCCGCCGTTTGGTTTGTTACAACCGTCGTCCTTGTCGTTTTGTGCCATCATCGTCATAATTGTTATTGCCGTCAGATTGTTGCACCGTGGCTGCCGTCGGATTGTTGCGCCGTCGTCATTTGGGTATTGGAAACCCTATTCATGTTAGTTGGAAAAGGATGAAGATGATGAATGTGTGTGGGCTGTGTAAGAGTGGTATGGGTGTTGGGCTTGTATGTGTGTATTTGAGTGAGCCCAATGTTAGGTTGTGAGTGTGTGGGGGCATAGATTAGATTAGCCCATGTGTTGGCATAAATATGGAGCCAAGTTGTGTGAAAGAGCTTTGAATTGTGATACTCCCTCCGTCCCACTAAAACTGTCACAAAACTGTCACATGTTGACTTTTTTGGGTCAAATTTTTTCAACTTTGACCTCTTATAATTTAAAATTTATTATTGATAAAAATATGAAAAAATATATTTTAAAAACCTTGAATCAACTAGTTTTTAAATATATATTTTTTTATAATTTTTAATTAATTAAAATAATTTAAATAAATTATAGTCAAAGTTGAAAATTTTTTACCAGAAAAATGTCAACATGTGACAGTTTTAGTGGGACGGAGGGAGTATATATGAACCCGAACTAGACAAGTAATTGAACCGAGTTTGTTGACCGGATTTGATCAGAACAAGTTGAGAACTGAACTGACAATGTGAACCGAACGAACCATGGATCGGTGAACCGGATATGACCTTTTTGACAATATTTGACCCGAGTTGACCGAACCAATTTGACATTGGACCTTGACCGTTTGACTTGTTGACTTTGACCAGTCAAGTCAACGTTGACCGTTGACCTTGGATAATTGACTTTGACTAATAGAGTTGACTTTGACTTTGACTAGAGTTGACTTTTCAGACAATCTTCCTCTTGACCTTTTTCGATGTCCTGAGTTCGAATCTGCTTCCCGTTTTATCAAATTCAATCCCGAAAGCTTCATTTTATTATTTACATTTAATTTGTACTTAATAATTTCAATGATCGAAATATAAGTTTGATCTGAGTTATTCTCGTGTTAAGGTGCCGACCTTGAGACCGATGAGTTACATGCTTCTCCAGTAGTACAGACCGACTGTACACGTTCTTCGAGATGTTTTCATGAGTATACCTTCAGATTAGTCTTATGTTTTATAATAGGCGGCTTAGTGATAATAATAAATATTGATATAGAGTTTTACCTCGTAGGTTCTGATTAAGTTAGATCTGAGTGTGAGACGCACTTTTCTCGGCATTAGAGCTATTGTTGCTAAAGTTGTGTTTCTTGGGGTTTTTTTTTAAAATAAATGAATTTTATGTGTATTTCTTATCGTGCTTTATTTTGTGAAGCATCGTGCATCATATATAAACTGTGTTTTTAAATCAAGCGTCTAATTTTCGGAAAATGTGACACTCATAAGAGTTTGGATTTATGGTTTTAAAAATCATATCATGAGTCATGAGATCAGAATAGTGTTCGGAAAACGTGAGGGCAACCTCCACTCTGGTGAGGGAAACCTCCACTTTGGCGAGGGCAACCTGCACTCTGTATGATATGGGACAGTCGGGTATTGAGTCATGCATCAGTGTAGAGCGTTGGGGTGTTCTCTAAATATGAGCGCAAGTGCACACTCTTGTCAAGTTATAATATAAAAGATATCGTCTCCCACGAGGATTGAACAACTAACTCGAATATAAATTCCTGCACAAAGAATATTTTAAATGCAAAAGTAAGTTTCAGTTTGTAAAATATTCTAAATTAAAGAAACACAAGTAAATAAGAGAAGAGATCAGATTGATGGAATGTGTAACGCCCCAAATTTGGGCCTAGATGTTTTAGAGTTCGAATCGGACCGGTCGGAAATGGTTCGAATCTTTAAGGGAGATTTAGGGAACACCTAGTTCGGGATGCTTTAAAAATATGGAAAAATACTTAAAAATACTCATTTATTATATGAATGATTATGGTGAAATCAATTTTACAAAATAAGGTTTGGAAATACTACATTTCGGTGTAGTGACCAAATCGCAGTTTTTGCGAAAGTTAAATAGTGACTGTTTTGTAAAGGATTGAAACTTTGAATCTTTAAGGAGCTAATTTTACCAAAATGTTTTTAATCAGATTTCTCATTATTTTGGGTGATTTTAATAATGTTTTAATTAAAGGAAATAAAGATTAATTAAAAGGAAACTATCTTTGACTTTTCATAACTACCTTTCATCAATCTTCTCTCATTTCATTTTCTCTCAATTTCTTTGCAGCCAAACACATATTCTCCATCAATTATCCTTTGATTTTCATTGCTTTTGATGAGATTTCAATCTCCTTTTGATTCCTAATCTTTTCCTCATCAAATCCTTTTGTTTTTACATTGGATTTTCAAGAAAACTTGCCCAATTCAAGGAGAAATTAGCCATTAGAGATAAGCTTCGTCCTTCTCCTCTAATGATCAGTTCTTTACTGAAATTCCCAAGTTATCAATCCTTTGTTAATGATTTTTGAGTTGCTTTAATGTTAGAAACAAGAAATTGTATTAAAACTCAAGGTTTTTGGAGAGATCTTGATGATTTTTGTAGTTGATGATTAGGCTCTATTTTGAGGTTGTTTTCTAATGTATTTTGGATGTTAATTGATATTATAAATGAGGTTTTATCAAACAAATCCCGAATAGGCTTGGATTCCTAAGTTTTGTATGCTAGAATGGTGGTTTTTGGGGTGGTTTTGGTGTTCTGTCATAGTTGGAGGTATAAGGACGAGTTTGTGGTGATTTTTGATGTTGATTGATGTTTAGAAATGATTAGAAGTGATAGATCTTGGCCGGGCTTTTTTTTGGATGAGTTTGGAGATGATTTTGGTTGTGTTTGGTAGCCGAAATGAGGTTCTTGAGTAGAGCAGCGAGTTTAGGTGTGTGGCTGATGATTTCAATGCACGATGATGCATTAATCCTCTACTCTTATGTGTTATAAACAGGGGAGACATCTTCGGACACCTTTGGTGTTGATCTGGGAGCTTAGATAGCGTTTCGACGAGCAAGAGAAATGTAATCGGTGAGTGCGAATGGTTTTAGAAGCCCTTGAGGGACAAAGAAACAAGGTTTGGGGATTTAGGAAAGGTTTGAAACACCTTATGTTGAGTTGTGTGGAGCTCGATTCGTTCAACCGATGTGGCTCACCAAGTGGTGGAGAGGTGGATTTTTTGGGTGGAGGTGGTGTGGAAGCTAAAAAGTAAATTGACACAATGAATTATAGTGGTTCAACCTTCTAACCAAGGTCTACATCCACTACCTTAGCTCCCCACTAAGGATTTCCAATCAATCCACTATTGATTCGTCCCCTTTTCTAGGCTTAGGAGGAAACCCTTATACACCAATCAAGCTTTCTACCCAAAGCCTTGATTGAAACCCTCTTTACAAAGAGAAACAATAAGCAAACTTAAATCCCTCTAATAGTTATTTGTTTACACAATTTAGCACTCACCCAAAACCTAAAACACTTGAGCAAATTTGACAATTTTGGCTCACTAGTGTTTGTCTATACAATAAATGACAATTTAAGCTCTAAGACAATTCTTGATCATTTGTTGATTGACAATATGAGCATTAGCCTTTACTTGATGCTTGGAGGTCCCTTTTATACTCCTTGATGAGTTTATAGCCGTTGCTAGCCGTTGGGGTTGATTTGGACCCGTTGAGGACTTTAATTCCCACCATAAATGCAGTTCTGCAGCTCTCCGTTTCGAAACGCTCGAACCCGTTTCGAAACACCCTTTAAGTAGAAAGAGCCGTTGCAGTCTGACATGGACTCGTATCGAAATGCTTTTGTCCGTTTCGAAACACCCGTTTTGAAATGCCTAGTCCCGTATTGAAACGACCTGCATTTAAATGTTAGTTGGGAAATAGCCGTTGAGGTTTATGATCGTTGTGGTCAGTGCCACGTAGGCGTATCGAAACGGCATAGCCCGTTTCGTAACGCTTGGCAAAAATCCTTATCCAGGGTAAGCCCGTTTCGATACTTGTATCGAAACACTTTTGCTACTGGAATGCATCGTATTGAAACGCCCTAAGGTGTTTCGAAACGCCTGGACAGTTTTGTGAAGTTTGGCTTTGAAAAACATGTAAAACCTTTTAAAAACATCCCTAAACATAGTTTTAAGTTGTTTGGACTTTGAAAATTGTTTTAAATACTTTTTAAATCAGTCCAAAACATTTTTCAATTATTATATCAAAACATTAGTTCTGCAATCTTCCCCTTTTTGATATAATAAAACTATCTTGAAAAATTGTTTGGGATTCTCCCCCTTTATCTTTAAAAATGTGAATAAGAGAATTAAAGATATAAGTTAAATAAAGCTCCCCCTTATTCATTTGAAAATTCAATTTTTCAAATCATTTCTCCCCCTTTTTGTTATATCAAAAAGAATTTAAAACATTAAGTTCAAAATAACAATAGAGGTGAAAATTTTGACAAAAATAAGAGTTTGGTTTTAAAATGGCTCCCCTTACTCAAAGAATCATCAAAATGTTAGTCCAACATATATGTTCATCTAGTTGACATAAATAAAAATAAATCAAATAAAAACAAAAGCAACTAGATTTTACCACACTTGAACTCAAGGGAGGATGTGAAGCCTTCCTTCTTCAAGTGTTCTTCCTTAGTGTGCATGGAGCTCCCCCTCAATGTTTGACTTGTTGAACATCTCCATCACACCTCGCAAAAGACAATCAAGTGATTTTTGGTATCCAAATTGCTTTGGATCCATACACGTTAGTAGCACAATTTTTTGTCCCCTTTGGAATCCATTTTTCAATATCATCCTTTTTAATTGAAGTACTAAGTCCTTTTGGGACCCAAACACTTCTAAAACATTTACCGTTTACAAATCTAAGGGCACTAGATTGTCTAACATAAAAATTTGATTTTCCAAAATCGTTTTTCTTTTCTAGCTCTTTGGAAATCAAATCTTTTTCTTCTTGAACTTTTTGAAGCAAATTTTGTAAATCAAAACATTTTAATTCAAACTCTTCGAGTTTTGCTTCAAGTTCAAGTTTGGTTTTAGAAATCAAATCATTTTGAATTTTTAACTTTGAAATCAATTTATTGTTTTTCAAAATGTGATTTTTAAACTCTAAAACCAAATCATCATAGGCATCTTGTAATTCATCAAAAGAGTAAGAACATGAAGTAGATGAATTAGAAGTTACCCTTGATTCTTCTTCGATGGCCATAAGGCAAAGGTTGACTTGTTCATCGTCGGTGGAGTCCTCATCACTCCAAGTAGCCACATGTGCCTTCTTCTTATGGCTTGAAGTGCTTGCCCTCTCTTTTCTCTTGGGTTCTCGTTCAAGCTCTCTCAAGGCTTTCTTCATGAACGGGGCACACTTCTTAAAAAGATGAACTATCTCTTCATCTTCATCCTCCTCTTCACTTGAGTAGACATGATGACAAGTGGAGGATTTGAGAGCCATGGCACTTGCATTGATGCCTAGCCCTTTGATTTTCTTCTCTCCCATAGCTCTAATTTGTTCCCTCTTCTTCTCATCTTCTTTATTCTTCTTCATGATTTGATGAGTAAGGAGTGACCCCATGAGTTCATCAAGCTTCAAGGTCTTCAAATTCTTGGCTTCGATGATGGCGGTCCTCTTTGAGTCCCACGACTCGGGAAGTGAGTAGATGAGCTTTCGAACAAGCTTTTCTTCGGGGATGGCTTCTCCATAGCCTTTGAGACCATTGGTGATGGTGGAGAACCTTACAAACATCTTCTCGATGTTCTCTTCCGGATCCATTTTGAAGTTCTCATACTCTAAGGTTAGGAGCCCAATCTTGGTCTCCTTGACTTCATCAATTCCCTCGTATGTGACTTCAAGCTTGTCTCATACCTCCTTGGCACTCTCACAAGAAGACATCTTCTCATAGATGGTTGGGTCAAAAGCACAAAACAAGATGTGCAAGGCTTTGCAATTAAGCTCTATCTTCTTGCGATCGTCGGCACTCCACTCCACTTTGCTTCTTTGAGGCACGAACGAACCATCTTCAACTATATCCCATAGCTTGTAGTCTCTTGATTTGATAAAGAACTTCATATTTGTCTTCTAATGGGCATAGTGGGTTCCGTCAAAGAAAGGCAGTTTATTAATTGATTGTGCCATTTGAGCCGGTTGATGAAAAAGTGATCGAGCTTGTCGGATCTTCTCAATAGGATGTGAATCCTCCTCAATTGAGCCAAGCTCTGATACCAATTGTTGAGTTGTGTGGAGCTCGATTCGTTCAACCAATGTGGCTCACCAAGTGGTGGAGAGGTGGATTTTTTGAGTGGAGGTGGTATGGAAGCTAAAAAGTAAATTGACACAATGAATTATAGTGGTTCAACCTTCTAACCAAGGTCTACATCCACTATCTTAGCTCCCCACTAAGGATTTCCAATCAATCCACTATTGATTCGTCCCCTTTTCTAGGCTTAAGAGGAAACCCTTATACACCAATCAAGCTTTCTACCAAAAGCCTTGATTGAAACCCTCTTTACAAAGAGAAACAATAAGCAAACTTAAATCCCTCTAATAGGTATTTGTTTGCACAATTTAGCACTCACCCAAAACCTAAAACACTTGAGCAAATTTGACAATTTTGGCTCACTAGTGTTTGTCTATACAATAAATGACAATTTAAGCTCTAAGACAATTCTTGATCATTTGTTGATTGACAATATGAGCATTAGCCTTTACTTGATGCTTGGAGGTCCTTTTTATACTCCTTGATGAGTTTATAGCCGTTGCTAGCCGTTGAGGTTGATTTGGAGCCGTTGAGGACTTTAATTCCCACCATAAATGCAGTTCTGTAGCTCTCCGTTTCGAAACGCTCAAACCCGTTTCGAAAAACCTTTTAAGTAGAAAGAGTCGTTGCAGTCTGACATGGACCCGTATCGAAACGCTTTTGTCCGTTTCGAAACGCCTAGTCTCGTATCGAAACGACCTGCATTTAAATGTTAGTTGGGAAATAGCCGTTGGGGTTTATGACCGTTGTGGTCAGTGCCACGTAGGCGTATCGAAACGGCATAGCCCGTTTCGAAACACTGGGCAAAAATCCTTATCCAGGGTAAGCCCGTTTCGATACTTGTATCGAAACACTTTTGCTACTGGAATGCATCGTATCGAAACGCCCTAAGGTGTTTCGAAACGTCTGGACAGTTTTGTGAAGTTTGGCTTTGAAAAACATGTAAAACCTTTTAAAAACATCCCTAAACATAGTTTTAAGTTATTTGGACTTTGGAAATTGTTTTAAATACTTTTTAAATCAGTCCAAAACATTTTTCAATTATTATATCAAAACATTAGTTCTACACCTTCATAAGTCTGGAAGTAAGTATTGGCTAGATTGCTCTCTTATATGTGGTGGTTGCCCCTAAAATGCTTTTACATGCTCATGGTTTGAGATAGATAAATTTCTACTGTTTTTGTACGTGATTTGTAGCATGAGATGATGCTTGAAATGATTTCATGAAATAACATGTTGCATTGTTGAGATTTGAGCTTTTGTTTTAAAGCATGGCAAATGTTATGGTTTTGAATTGAGATGAGAAAGATTTGAGAAATGTTGCATGAAAAACAGTAGGTGAGATGATATGTTGACATAATATATTGGCATAGATGATGAGATACTTACCAGATATAATTGATCGATCAATAGGATGAGAGTGCACTATAAACTAAAAATTTGTACGTGCTCTTTGGTTTAATCCAAAGGGAGAAACCGATGATGTGCATTCCATCGGGTAGGACTTGGTGAAATACCCAAGCTTTGTGGCGATGAGAGATTCCGCCATGTGAGTACGGTGATGTGAGATTCCACCGGAAGCGTCTAGTGGTTTGAGAATGATGTCCGCATATCCGAGTAGTAATGAGATGTGAAATGCCAATATAATATATGAAAATGCTTTTGAATCACATGTACCTATTGATGAGATGATTTATGCTATGAGAAATGCATATGAAATTTGTATATGAAATGCTTTGGTTTTACAAGCATGTGTATGGCCTTGCCATGAGATTTGCATTGGTTTAAATGCATGAGATAGAATTGAGGTACATGCGTTTTCAATGAGATTTTGCTTTGAAATGGTTTTCAAGCATGAGATAGAATGAACATGTTGTAGAAAAAGCTTTTGAGAAAGTGTTTTCAAGAAATGCATTATTGTGTTGGTTTTCTTTAGAGCATGCCTCACTAAGAAAATGTGCTTACGCTCTCTTTTACCAATAATGCAGATAATTGAGGTGTTTTCAGGCAGCAAGAAGGTTAAGAACATCCAAGGAAGTGCAAAGCTCATGTATGGTGATGTTTTTATACACTTTAGTTTTGATATTTGGCAATGGGAAACCAAGGTTGTATTTGGGAGATGTGTTTTGAACTCCCTAAGTTTGTGGCATGTTAGTGATGGCTTTTATAGGTTGTAAATGGTCCTATTGGTTGGTTTGAGGTTTGAGAGCTCATATTTAGATTTGTGACTAGGAAGCATGCCTATAGATTGTATGATTTTGTGTTTGATGCCATGCTCTAGTTTAAGGGTCTTAAATATGTTCCTTAGTATCAAATTGAGTTGCTGGTATGATTTGATGCTCTTTGAGGCACGTTTGATTGGTTTAAAAGGTGAAAAACCAGCAATTTCTGCTGTCACTGGGCAAAGTGTATCGAAACACCCTCAACTGTTTCGAAACGGGGGCCTATAATGGCCATAGCGTTTCAGAACGGTTGAAGCTGTTTCGAAACAATTTGGCTACTAGTGAGGCCTGTTTCGATACCGGTCTTGGAACGCACCCGAGTACCGAAACGGTCAACACCGTTTTGATACGGGCGTTTCGGTACGGAAGGTGGGTGTTCCGATACAGTTGACAGTTGAATGTTGATTTGAATTGAATTGTTTTATGTTTTCATGCTTTACATTTTAGTCCTGAATGTGGTGGATGCAATTGACTGAGCTTGGAATGCCTTTTTAAGCTGAAATTTGACAGAGAAGCATGTAACTTGATTAATTACATATTGGTAAACTTAAACTCTGCAAAGTCCTTATAATTTCTAAAAAATACATTTTGGTCCCTAAATGTGCTATTTATGCAATTGAGTTCCTAAACGATTTTCGATCGCTGTGCCTTTCTCTTCCATGATTCTTGAGTGTTCACATAGGCTTAATGTGCATCTAGAAAAGACTAAAAAGAAAAAAAGGGTCGTTAATCAAGGTTGACTTTTAGGTTGACTTTGGTTTTCCCCGTGTAATCTTTGTAGTTCGGGTCAAGCGTCTAGGCCGGGCTAAGGGGGTTACATTTGTTGGTATCAGAGTCAGGTTATCGAATAATTGGGGCTTGGTATGTGGTTATGTATGAATGTGACTTTTCGGTGAAAGCATGATGTATGAATATTGATGAGTGATTCAATTGAGATGAATTTGTGATGCTATGCTATGTTTGGAGTGTGGTTGGGGATCCCTTTGCCATATCATTACTAATGAGAAGAAATGGTTTCAAAAATGAGCTTGAGTACTTGGTTTACTTACCTTATTATGCCTAATTGTGTTTGTTGCATTTTTGTCAGTGCATTGTTTTTATTATGGGGCCACGTAGAGAGCTGAGAATCAATACTCGTTCCATGGCTGAGAATGAGAACGTAGAGAATGCTGAGGATTTACCTCCTCCTCCCCCTAGTGGACCACCTGGTGGTGGTGGAGCTGGGACTGGTGCTGCTGGAGTTGGTGCTGGGGTTGGTGGACCCGAGAGAGGTCATGGGCAAGCTGCTCCTGATATGACAGTGTTGATACAGGCTATTGCTGGAGCTTTCCAGGCAGCAGTAGATGGAGCTCATGGAGCTGCACCTCAGGATGGTGCTAATGTGAGATTGCCATTGGAGCGTCTCCGCAGTCTAGGTGGGACTGAGTTTAGAGGTTTGACACCGGAAGGTTCCGAGTCTTGGTTGGAGAGCACCAAGAGGATTCTTGGACATCTAAATTGCAATAATGTTCAGAAGCTGGGATGCATTGTATCACTACTGCATGGTGATGCATATACGTGGTGGACGACCACTATCTCTGGAATGGAGGATGAGGAAGTGACTTGGACATTCTTTTTTAATGCGTTCAAGCGAAAATATTTGGGAGTTCGCTACCTCGACGAGAAGAAGAGGGAGTTTATATCTCTTGTGCAAGGGAGCATGTCTGTGGCTGAATATGAGATTCAGTTTGTCCGCCTTAGCCAATATGCACCTGAGCTAATTCCTAGCGAGAGGGAAATGTGTGAACGTTTCCGTTACGGGCTAGTGGCAGATGTAAAAACCTATATGCTTGCAGCTGATTACACTGATTTCGATGTCTTGGTCACTAGAGCCAAGGATATTGAGTTGAATCTTGGCTTGGCGAGTCAAGTAGGAGGTTCTAGCTCGGGGAAGCGAGCTGCAGAATGCGATTATGGTAGAGATCGCAACAAGAGGCATAAGGATAGGAAGCCGCACTATGATGCTAGACGCGGGGGTGGTAACCCTGGTAGAGGTCAGCAAGGACCTAATGCTTTCTTGAGGACTCCTGAGTGTAACCGGTATGGTAGGAGACACGGTGGTGAGTGTTGGGGTAACCTTGGGACATGCTGGAACTGTGGTAATCGGGGGCATATGAAGAAACATTATCCTCAGCCGCTGAGAGAGGGACAGGCTCCGGTGAGAGCAGCTGAGCCACAGAGAGGTCGTGGGCACGATCGTGGTAATTTTCAGCGTAGAGATGAGGGTGGAAGGAATGTGGCGCATGTTGTGGCTGTCCAACTGGAGGGTGGTGGTCAGGCTCGAGTGTATGCCCATCGTTAGGGAAGGAATGACACGGACGTGATCGCATGTACCTTTACTTTTTTAATCCTTGTCATTACTTTCTTTGATTGATTCTGGATCTACACACTCGTACATATTGCGTGAACATGCTCAAATGCTTGGTTTGCCTGTTGAGTCTTTGGATGTTGGTATGTGTGTAACTAGTTCCTTTGGTGAGACGGTTGTAACAAGAAAGTTGTGTAGGAGATGTCCCTTAAAGGTGCAAGATCATGTGTTTCTTGTTGATCTTATGGAATTGCCATTCTATGGTTTTGATGTCATCCTTGGTATGGATTGGCTTGTTGAGCATAGAGCCGTTGTGGATTTCGAAAGCAAGCGAGTTTCGTTGAAACTTGTAGATGATTATGAGGTTGTAGTGGTGGGAGAAAATGTGAAGTTTCTAGCTAATGTGGTGTCTACATTGGAAGCAAGCCGGATGTTGCGGCAAGGTTGTGAGGCTTACCTAGCCTTTGTTATGAATCCTAGTTCAAAGGAGGTGCGCGTTCAGGATATAAGGACCGTGTGTGAGTTCCCTAGAGTGTTTCCGGAGGAATTACCTGGTTTGCCGCCTAGTCGAGAGGTTGAGTTTGGAATTGAGTTGTATGAGAACACAACTCCGGTGTCCATTGATCCCTATCGCATGACACCCAAAGAGTTGAAGGAGTTGAAGACGCAACTTCAGGAGTTGCTTGACCGTGGCTTTATTCGGCCTAGTGTGTCACCTTGGGGTGCACCGGCCCAAAGAGTTGAATAAGTTGACCATCAAGAACAAGTATCCTTTGCCGAGGATTGATGATCTTTTTTATCAGTTTCGGGGAGCGGCTGTGTTTTCAAAGATTGACTTGAGGTCAGGGTATTATCAATTAAAGGTGAAGGATGTGGATGTGCCGAAAATAACCTTTAGAACGAGGTATGGGCATTATGAGTTCCTTGTGATGCCGTTTGGGTTGACGAATGCTCATGCTGCTTTCATGGACATGATGAATAGGGCGTTCCATGAATTCTTGGACAAGTTTGTTGTGGTTTTCATCGACGATATCCTTGTGTACTCTCGTACTGAGGAGGAGCATGAAGGTCATTTGAGGATTGTTTTGCAAGCGCTGTTGGAAAATCAGCTTTATGCTAAGCTGAGCAAATGTGAGTTTTGGCTTAAGAAAGTTGTTTTCCTTGGTCATGTGGTTTCGGCCGAAGGGATTCGAGTTGATCCCCAGAAGGTTGAGGCGGTGATGAATTGGAAGCCTCCTAAGTCCGTTCATGAAGTCCGTAGTTTCCTTGGGTTGGCAGGATACTATCGGAGGTTTGTGGATGGATTTTCTAAGATTGTTGCCCCTTTGACGAAGTTGTTGCAAAAGGATGTTAAGTATGAGTGGACGGAAGCGAGACAGCAAGCTTTTGAAAAGCTAAAAGCAGCTTTGACGCAAGCTCCTATCTTGGTTCAACCTGAATCAGGGAAAGAGTTTGTGGTGTATAGTGACGCATCCTATGTTGGTTTGAGGTGTGTGTTAATGCAGGAGGGTAAGGTGGTGGCTTATGCATCGCGACAGTTGAAAGTTCATGAGCGCAATTATCCTACGCATAATATTGAGTAACTCCGGGGTGTTTCGATACGGGGTTAGGTAAGTTAGTTAAAGGCTTATTGAACAGATTGTCAGTTTCACAATTTAGTCACTGAACATTGTAAGGTCAAATTAAATGTGTTAATGATCTCCAAATCGAATGAATTTTTGCAGACATGTCATTAGAGTGGTAACTTTTAAAATGGTAAGGTCAATTGCAATGTAGGACCCTTAGTTTATCAAAATTACAAATTGGTCCTTAAAACTTGTAATAATTGCAATTTAGCCCATGAATGACCAATCATTGTTTGTATAGATAAATTGGGCTGGGTTATTTTATGGGAATGGATCGTTGTATGATGTGGATTGAAACTTTTAATAATAAAACAAAATTTTATTGCACTGGTTTCTGTATTGGTCATCGATTTCACCTTCCGACCCGGTTCTTGACCAGACCGGGAAGGGGGTGTTACAATCATCCTTTACAGACCAGCAGAGGAGGCACTGCGGATCCTGAACCAAGCCGCCAAGAATGATTATAAGTACCCAACGGCCCGCCGAGGCGGCGTTAGGCGGCCAACAGTTGTGAACGAAGTGGAAGCCTCAGAATCTGTCAATGCCCGCCTCGACAAGATGACAAAGCTGGTAATGAACATGGTGAAACCCACTGGGAAAGTATATGAGGCCAAGGTTGTAGAGCCATTTTGTGACAAGTGTGGGGGCAACCACGATTCCTCTGAATGTACTGCATCTGTAAATTTTATGGGAGGATACGAGAGGAACAGCTGACCCGCCACAAATACGTACAACCCTAGAAGGAAAAATCATCTAAACTTCTCTTGGAGCAATCCTAAAACTGTTGCCAATCCACAACAACAACATGGAGGTTACCAGCAAAACCAGTCCAGACAGCAAGCTCAACAACCACAAAACAATAATTCACTAGAAGCAACCCTTCAAACTTTTATATTTAATACTAGTGAATTTATTTTTCGTAAAAATAAGTTTATTGATAAAACTGTCATTTATAGACAGGACAGAGATGATGATGAACAACCAGGAGGCTGCAATAAAGAACCTGGAGACCCAATTTGGGCAGTTCACTATGATGTATAGCAGCAGGACAATGGGAGCAGCATCCAACAGTACAGAGGCAGTAGCTAAGCCCACATATGAGCAGTGCAAAGCCATATCAACTAGAAGAGGGAAACAGTTAAAGAAGCCCATAATGGAAAAATCAGAAGAAACACAGCCAGCACAGAACTACCTGCCATGGCAACATCAACACCAGCCGCCTAGGCAACTGAACCTAACAGTAGTCCTAAAGCAGATGATCCTCCAAAGATAAAGTTCTCATGCAAAGAACGTATAGAGGACATCCGCCTCCCAGCACTTTTCCCCCAAAGGCTTAAGCAACAAAAACAGGAGCACCAGTTCAGGAAATTCTTGGATATTCTGAAGCAGGTGTATATAAATATCCCTCTCATAGAAGCCATTCAGAACATGCCCAACTATGCCAAATACCTCATGGATATGGTTTCTAAAAGAAAGATAATTGGGGAGTTCGGAACAGTTGATGTAACAGAGGAGTGCATGGCTATGCTGCACAATAAACTGCCGCCCAAGCAAACAGACCAAAGAAACTTTGTTATACCATGCATGATAGGCAGCAAGCATGAAACAAAAGCCCTGTGCGACTTGGGAGCCAGCATAAACTTGATGCCTAAGGCAGTCTTCGACAAACTAGGAATTGGGCAAGCCAAACCTACCTCCATCATGCTGAAACTTGTTGATCATTCTTTTGTACAACCGGAGGGCAAGATCGAAGACATTCTAGTGCGAGTGGGCAACCGTATTCTTCCATAAGATTTCCTTATATTAGACTATGGGGCCGATAAAAAAACCCCTATCATCCTTGGGTGACCATTTTTGGCCACAGGCAGAACTCTAATAGATGTGGAACATGGGGAGCTGACCATCAGAACATTAAGTTAAATGTGTTACAACCCTCAGAAAAGAAAAGGGGTGGATACCCAGGCCGCCAAAATAAGCACAGAGACAGGCCAAGGCAGCAGCTGTAACGACAGACCGAAGGGTAGGCTGAAGGACCCAGTAGCACACCACCTTAAAGAACAGGAGGACCCCCAGGAGGGAAGGACAAGCCAAATCACCTCAGGAAGTGGTTATGTATGAGAGATGCACCCATATGTACTCCCAACATAACTTAAGTTTTATTTTTCATATTTACTTTTTTTATGCATTAGGATTAGAGTTTAATTTATTGCAATTTATTTTCCTTAGGATTAGATTTTGAATTTATTTTTTTCACATTTTTATTTTTTCAGAACTTATTTTAGTTTTTAATTATCTTTATTTTTATTTTAGGTTTAGGAATAAAGAGCTGGATCAAGAAGAAGGCCCAACAAGGAGCCCGCCCACCATCCCGCCAAGGGCAGCCCAGCGCAGACACCGCGTAACAGCTAGTAGCCCGCTAATGGCTAGCTGCCAACGGCTACAGAAGTAACGAGCAGAAATATCGTAACGTGCGTGAGACAACTGGACCGTTGGACATTTAATGCCACCACGACACCTCTTGGCAGCCTCTATTTAAACCTTTCTCACCCCATTCATTTACTTTACTTTCATCTCCTTGCTATATTCTTCTTGAATCCATTGCTCTCCCTTCTCACAATATTTTATTTTAAGTTTCATTTAATTACAATCGTCTCACACATGGCATTCGCATCCCAATCCGCACCCACCTTCCAACAATTTTACTCTAGGGCAGATGAGAAAAGATACAGAGATTAGTTTGCCAAACAGGCAATTTGGGAGGAGCAAGGTTTCCACTACACGAAGCAAACAAGAGACCTTGGCTTAGAGCCCGCACCGTTTGATACCATCCATAGCAAGGGATGGGAAATGTTTGCACGGCAGCCGGAGAAGGCCAACATCACTTTGGTCAGAGAATTCTATGCACATCATCCCTGCCCAAAGCTATCGTTCATCTATATTCGAGGGGAACCTGTCAAGCTGAACGCCGTCGTAATCAACAGCTTTTACACCCTAGAGATAGATGAGAACCCTCACGAGGAGTAGAGGCAGTCACTGACGGATGCCGACTATGACAGACTCAAGGCCAAGTTGTACAAGCCCAATACGCTCTGGTTGGCAGGAAAGCATGGCGGCTCTGTCCAATGGCGCCACCTGCTGCCCGAGGCAATGTTGTGGATTACCTTCATCAAAAGGCGTCTACTGCCCACCTCCCAAAACTCCACTGTCGACCGGCCGCACGTGCACTTATCCACAGCATCATGGTGAACCGGCCCATCAATGTTGGGGAGATCATATGCAAGGAGATCCACAACTGCTTTCGCAAGACGAAAGGCATGCTATACTTCCCGTCACTCATCACCGGCCTTTGTGCCAATTTCAACGTCCCAACCGACCCCGAGGATGAGATGACAGCCGCTAAGGAGGGGTGGACCAGAAAAGTCCACTGCAGATGATGCAGGCCTAGGAGAAAGATCCCATCACCCCCAACCAGACCTCTGCCGCCTAACCAGCCACTCCAGCCACCCCCGGAAGTACTAAAGCTACCCTAACAAGTGAAGTCCTCACCCTGCTGTGCACCCTCATCGACAGCAACAAAAGGATCGAGCAGCAATAGCTAAACTTCATGAAGTATGTGGGGGAGGTCCAAAAGGCCTTTGTGGCTTATCTCCTGCAAAAATACCTAGATGACGGCCCCACCTTGCTACCCTACCCTGCAGATCTAGCTGCCACAACTGCCCTAGCACAAGGAACGCCATTAGCCGTCGTTGCCCGCCATTCCACCTTCTACTGCTAGATGCTATCTCTGATGCACTACCCATCGTACTCAGCCACCTCCGCTTCCAAAAACATGGCAGACTCACCCGAGCGACATCAGCAACATCATTCCCCCATCTGCACAACGACACCAGTAGCAAACACCTCCTCATCAGATGAGGTCGACCAGCAGCCTCCAGTAACAACAGTAGCAGAAGCAGCCATCCTAATGGCAACAGACTCTTCAGTAGCACCAACGAAATAAGGAACTAGAAAGAGAAAACGACACATCATAGTCGCCGAGCCAATGGACGACGAAACAGAATCAGAAGAGAGTGAATCCCCTCCTGCCGCTCTTTTTACCGAACCTCAAGAAGAAACTTTTCCCACTCTGAAAAAAGTCCAGCCGCCGTGGATAGCCAAGGTCTCCCCTGCCAAGTCTGCCGCCCGGACATCTGCCGACCCCCGCCTAATCATCCAATGCTCCTCCTCCTCTTCAGCAGCAAAGACTCAAGCCTCCTCTCAACCCTCAGCCAATTTCTAGAGTTTTTTTCTTTTATCCTCTTCTTTATTTTTTTTTCTTTTTTTCACTTGTATATTTTTTCTGTTTTTTTTATTTTCTATTTAAAATTTTTGCATTGAGGGCAATGCCCATCTCGAGTTTGGGGGGATAACTCTCACATTTTTCTTTAGGCATACTTAGTAGCATATATGTTGCATTGCACTTGCCTTATTATTAATCGGAATAGAAAAATCTGTTATGACTTTTGCCTATGATAAATAGCCGATTAATTATTCTCGCACCATTAAATAAATTGAACTTAATTCTGGGAAAAGCATGAAAAATAACTTAGAATTTTTTTTAATTTCCAAAACTGTCAAACACTACAGTTACTTGCTGAATTTGTTAGAAGATCTAATGAACACTATCTGCTTTGTTTTTAGAATTCTTTGCAAAGTTCTAACAATTTTTGCAGGAAGCCTCTAAGGCAGGAAACAGAAACAGAAGAAAAAAAAGCACTACCAAAGACAGGAAAAAGAAAAATTTTATGTTGTCTATCCCTAGAGGTGCCCGAAATAGGCTCTAGGAAGAATCATGTGCTAGGACACTTTGCTGCTATCAAAGTCCATGAATCTATTTTTTTGCATTGACGGACAAATTAGCATGAGTGAATGAAAGTCTTCATGGGATGACTCTACTCCATGGGTTCGGGGTTTTGTAGTTTGCTCCTATGTTAATTTTAGACCTAGAAGAGTAGTTGTGATGAGCTGAAGCACTCATTGCCATGATTAAATATTTGTGCTTAATTGTGTCGCCTCAGCACCAACCTTATATATCATAACAACATCTTTTTATTTAGTTATTATGCATATTCAACATGTACACAGTTATGTACACACTTCACTGGCATTATAGATTAATTCTGAGTCATTTCTTGCTATTTCCCGTTCACTAATCTAGTATAGGTGCCACGGCCTTGAGGTGCGAAATCAAGCTGAAAACAGGTTTTTCTTTCTAGTTAATATAATGGCAAGTATGTTTAGGTTGCATTACTTGAGGACAAGCAATAGTTCGAGTTTGGGGGTGTGTAAAGTGTCTATAAGTTCTATATTTAATGCATATTACATCTCATATTATTGCTGTTTTAAGTACATTTTAGGCATAATTAGGTTCATGCATTGCATTTTACAATATTCTTTACGTTACCATGCTTTTTATTGATTATCTTTTATTTGGTGAAGAAAAGGTATTGTTTTAGCTTAGTTTTAGTTTCAGGAACTAGAGTCTGACATAGGGAAAAAGGAGCTGAGGATATGATGCTGAGGTAGCAGACCAAGGAGCTGTACTGATGCAGTTCCAGACAGAGACAATAGCTGTCGAGTAGCTGTCGCCGCCTTACTTGTTGCTTGAGACAGCAAACTATGGAATTGGAGAACTGGAGTGCGATCTGAAGAGTAGAAAATCCTAATTCTATTGATGCTATCCACTCAATTTTCTGATGAATGTAGCAGCAGGTAGAACCGCCGAAGGAGGAACTCGATCTTACTTGCGGAGTAAGGCAATGTGATTAAGTCCACATTCAACTCAAAGAAGTCAGAGTTTAAAGTTGCAATTAATGCAAAAAGCTACTTTGAAGACTTCTACTCCAAGAAGGACTAGCCCTAGCTAATGCCTATATATACTTATTGTAATTGTACTTCAAAACAACGAAGGTTTTCCCCTTAGGCATAATTTAGGTTTTCATGCCGCCAATATGTTCTAAATTTCTCTTTGGGTTTGTGTTATGTTGTAATTAGTGTGAGAACGGTTGTTTAGGATTTCAAGTTTGTTTTTGCAATAAAACTTCAAGGTTTACTTATTCCATGTGCTTCATAGTTTTCAATTAAGGTGAAAGATTAATTGATTACTACCTATTTGTTCGGTATCGAGAGAGTCGAACTCACGAAAAGAGTAAGTATGATTTCATCTATAGACGGTGCGATCAATCACGAAAAGAGGATGAGTTAACATTGCTGTCTTTGCACGATTCACGTCGCGACTGGTATTATCTACAGTGGGCATCAACAGAATTCTGACTTAAACATAAGTGGGATCACTTTCTAAGCGTTCTGCCAAGTTTGCTGCCGAGACACAAGTCCATTCCCCTTTCGAGGCAGCGAGAGGGTCACAACAGCTTACCTGCCATCCCTCGACGAGTTAACAACTTGTCTTGTTCAACGCAGTTTCACACTAAGCAACAACATAACCCTGCCCATTCTATCAACCTGATATATTCCCTTTTATTTACTTGTGTTTTTATGTTACTTTTTGTAACCCCCTCATCCCGGTCTGGCCGGATGACCGATCCGAGTGAGTCACACGGGGAAAACCGAGTGAAAATTCCTTAAGGAATTCCCCCTCGGTTAGCAACCCTATTTTTTTCATTTTAAAACTTGTCTAGATGATTATTAGATCCTAAGTGGTCATACAGCGGAACAACATTCACGAAACACATAAACGAACTCAATTAAAACTTATACTGCAGGCGGTATCGATACACCTAAGGGGTGTATCGATACCCCTTAACTAGGTCAACTGGTCAGAGTCAACCAAAGGAGACAGTATCGATACGCCAGGGACCCGTATCGATACCAAGATGGACAGTAGCTCCAGTGACCAAAATGGTATCGGTACGCCCCCTCGTGTATCGATACACGATGCCTGAAACAAGAAGGCGGTATCGATACCGTACCAACCGTATCGATACCCCTGCACAGCAAAGCCTCCCAAACTCAGCAAAAACAATCAAGACTCGAATCTAAATGCATTTTAGGACTTCCCTAGACCCAATCAAGCACTCATACAACATTTACATACCACTATATAGCCATACAAGCACCCAACATGTATATCAACAAGGAACTCATGCAAAGGACTCAAGATGGCATTTTAACATTCAAAGATCATACTTCAACATCCAAACATATAAGTCATTTCAAAGGCACATGGCCAACATTCAAGATAAGCAATTTAGGCATGAATTACAATTTAGACATGGCAACACAAGCCATACAAAAGCAAGATAACAAGGAGTCTAAGCGAGCTCCTAAGCAACTAACATTCACCCAACAAAACATCACATATAAAAGAGTCATACAAGCTCATACACAACCCATGCCACATTGCTAACTAGTACAAAATCACCACCGTACTTGAGTCACAAACTTGGAAGCCCTTCTTGCCTTGCCTCGAGCTAACGCCAAGCTAACGATCTGCATTGTTGAACATTGAGAGCGTAAGCTATAAGCTTAGTGAGGGTGCTCTAAAACGAAAAACATCAACAATGCAGGGTTCAAGCATGTAAATCCTAAACTCACATACATCAAACATTAACATGTAATCAAGTAGACCTAGCTAGTCTTTCAAGTGGCATATATGGTCTCTCAATCCTAACAAGTTTAAACATCAACATCCACATCATGCAACAATACCATATACCACAATCACATATCACCATCATATATCTCAATACATGAACAAGTTTAATTGGCCACTTTAATTACCCCGATTGTGCGGATTTATAACTCAACAACACTTTACCTCGGTGGGATTACACTCATCACCGGACCTTGCGTGTGCGGGATTCCACTCATCGCCACACGCCCTACGGATGGGATTCCACTCATCATCCCGTAGAAATATATAAAAAGCTTCCGGTGGGATGTTACATCACCGTACTCCTCCTTGATGACTTAACGCCATCAAGGCCACGTACGTTTTGACTCAATTTGTGTGCACACTATCCTAATGATCGATCATTTACAACCGGTAATTATTTAGTGCCAATTATCAACATCAATCACATGTCATCAACCACACTCATGCTCATCACATATATCCACAACATGGTATATATATACATGCACCATATAATCACAAGTTCAAGAGCATAGCTAAGCAAGCACATTAGCATTTAAGGATATCAAAGGCTAAGCTATCAACTTGAATTAAGTGGAAGTGGCCTACCAAGCACACTTTACACACACACACTACTCATGCTCGAACCAAACTTTAAAACAAGTTAAGACCACTCACCGCCCTTCCTTAGCAATTCGAACCAATCCTCTTACGAACCCGGATTCGGTCCCAAAGCCTCCTCAACGTTTCCTCTTGTTTCTAGTCAAACAAAACACATACATTACTTCCCAATTCAATGCTAACTCAACTATCAACTTACTTTGCAAACACAACCCCAATTTCCACAAATTCCCAAACCACATAATATCTCAAAAATCCCATTTTCGTACTCCAACAACCCATGGCTGAAATACCCATTTCCAAACACACAAATGACTTCCAAAACATCCCAAAACACCCTCATATCATAGGTAAACCAACAGCCCTTCAATTTCAACATTAAACCTCCCAAAAACTCAAGTTTTACTACCTTAAAACTTGCCCTAAGACCATACTACGAATTTTCATCAAAACTCAACCAAATTAAAATATATTGTGTATTTCATTAAGCTTAAACAAAACCCCAACATGATTTATCAAAACAAATTGAAAAACCCCTTTTAAAAACCCAAGCTTTAACATAAACCCTAATTTCCAAAACCCCATATTTTTGAAATCTAAGACAATAGTTGGATAGGGGATAAAAAGGAGAGTTGGAAAACATATTTACCTTTCAAAAACACCTTGAATCGAAGTAGCAATCCAATGGAATAGTAACTAAGGTTTGAAAGGGTTTGAAAAGGGTGGGGAGAGTTTCCAACGTGAAAGGGAGATGGGGAAAAGGGGGAAGACAACTTTTTCTATAAAGTGGTCTAGCTTTTTAAAAGTTTTTGGTAAAATTGCAACATAGGTCCCTCCCCTTTTATTAAAGCTCAATTTGGTCATTATCTGAAGTTGGATTATTTTAATTAAATTTTATTTGACTCGAACTATAACCCGACTAACTCCTAGGCCCAAAACGCGGGTGTTACAACTCTCTCCCACTTAAGGAATTTCGTCCCCGAAATTACCTGACTGAAAGAGATACGGAAACTGCTTTTCCATATCCTCCTTCCTCTCCCAAGTGGCCTCGTCCACACCTCTACGTTTCCACCGCACCTTCACTAACTCAATCGATCTACCCCTCAACACCTTACTGTCAGAAGCTAATATCTCCACGGGCTCTTCCTCATAAGTCAAATCCGGATTCAATTCAATTTCTTCTACGGGCATAACAAGTGACGGATCGGACCTATACTTACGAAGCATCGAAACATGGAACACATCGTGTATCTTCTCAAGCTCGGATGGCAAACGCAACTGATAAGCAACGGGACCAATCCTCTTCACTATCTCATACGGCCCTATGTACCTCGGACTCAACTTCCCTTTTCGGCCAAATCTCATCACTTTCTTCCACGGAGACACTTTCAAGAATACCCTCTCACCCACTGAGAACTCAACTTCCTTCCTCTTCAAATCGGCATAGGACTTCTATCTATCCGAAGCAGCCTTTAAACGATCACAAATCAATTTTACCTTTTCGGTTGTCCCCTTGAGCAAATCCGGCATAAGTAACAGTTTCTGTCCTACCTCGGCCCAACACACTAGAGTTCTACACTTCCGGCCATACAAGGCCTCATACGGAGCCATCTGAATGCTCGACTGAAAACTGTTATTGTACGCAAACTCTACGAGAGGCAAATGCTTCTCCCAAGTACCCTGAAAGTCAATGATACAACAATGCAACATGTCCTCCAAAATCTGAATAACCCTCTCCGACTGACCATCCGACTGAGGATGATAAGAAGTGCTGAAGGTCAAACGGGTACCCAAAGCTGTATGCAGACACTCCCAAAATCTAGAAGTAAACCGCGGATCTCTATCCAATACAATGGACTTCGGTACACCGTGTAGCCTCACAATCTCACCAATGTACAAGTCGGCCAATCTATCTAAGGTGTAAGTAGTGTTGACTACCAAGAAGTGAGCACACTTCGTAAAACGATCCACTATCACCCAAACTGAGTTCTTCTTCGTAGGAGTCAAAGGCAAACCCGAAACAAAATCCATGGTGATGTTCTCCCACTTCCATTCCGGAATCCTCAGCGGCTGTAACAAACCTGAGGGAACCTGATGTTCCGCCTTCACTCTCTGACACACTAAGCACTTACTCACAAAGTCGGCTACATCTCTCTTCAAGCCAACCCAAAAGTATTCATTCTTCAAATCACGGTACATCTTCGTACTTCCCGGATGCATAGCAAACGGACTACTGTGGGCTTCAGTCAAGATCGTACGTCTCAAATCACTATCTTCTGGCACAACTATTCTGTCTTTGAAACACAAAACCCCATCGGAACTAAAGCTGTAGTCTGAAGATCTACCCTCGGCTATATCTTGCACGTGAGGTGCCAAAGATCTATCTAAGAGCTGTTTCTCTCTAATCAACTGACCTAGAGTAGGTCTAACCTGAAGCTCGGCTATCAAGCCACCATCTCTGGACAAACTCAATCTAGCAAACATAGCTCTCATGTCCACGGCCATCTTCCTACTCAAAGCATCGGCCACTACATTGGCCTTACCCGGATGGTACTCAATAGTAAGATCGTAGTCTTTTAGCAGCTCTAACCACCTACGCTGTCTGAGATTCAAATCTCGCTGAGTCATAATGTACTTCAAACTCTTGTGGTCGGTGTATACTGTGCATTTCTCACCATACAAATAATGCCTCCAAATCTTCAGAGCAAACACAACTGCAGCTAACTCTATGTCATGGGTCGGATAGTTGCGCTCATGGGTCTTCAACTGTCTTGAGGCATAAGCCACTACTCTTTTGTCTTGCATCAGAACACATCCTAACCCTACATAAGAGGCATCACTGTAGACTACATAGTCCTTCCCGGACTCAGGCTGAATCAAGATCGGTGCTTGGGTCAAAGCTTCTTTCAATTTCTCAAAGGCTCTCTGTCTTGCATCTGTCCACTCAAACTGAACACTCTTCTGAAGTAACTGTGTCAACGGAGCGGCTAACTTAGAGAAACCCTCTACAAATCTTCTATAGTATCCGACTAAACCTAGGAAGCTACGTACCTCTGTCACAGACTTCGGTTGCTTCCACTCAACAATGGCTTTAATCTTTTTCGGATCAACTCTAATGCCTTCAGCTGACACTACATGTCCTAAGAAGACTACCTCTCGGATCCAGAATTCACACTTGCTAAGCTTCGCATACAACTGATGATCTAGCAAAGTCTTCAAAACAAGTCTCAAATGTCGGTCATGGTCTTCTTCAGTTCGCGAGTACACCAAGATGTCATCAATAAATACAACCACAAACTGATCCAGATACTGATGAAAGATCTTATTCATCATGTCCATGAAAGCTGCCGGTGCATTAGTCAACCCAAATGGCATGACTAAAAATTCATAATGCCCATACCTAGTCCTAAAGGCCGTCTTCGGTACATCAACCTCTCTAACCTTTAGCTGGTAGTAACCTGACCTCAAATCAATCTTCGAAAAGATAGACACTCCTCTCAACTGATCAAACAAGTCATCTATTCTAGGCAACGGGTATTTGTTCTTCACTGTCAACTGATTTAACTG
This sequence comes from Hibiscus trionum, assembly GCA_030270665.1. Taxonomy (NCBI): domain Eukaryota; kingdom Viridiplantae; phylum Streptophyta; class Magnoliopsida; order Malvales; family Malvaceae; genus Hibiscus; species Hibiscus trionum. The sequence goes on from BSYR01000008.1 coordinate 54,238,727, forward strand.
TCTGTAATCTATACACATTCTCATACTTCCATCTTTCTTCTTCACAAACAACACTGGTGCACCCCAAGGTGAATAACTAGGCCTAATAAAACCTCTATCTGTCAATTCTTGCAGCTGAGTCTTCAACTCTTTGAATTCTTTCGGTGCCATACGATACGGAGCAATCGAAACAGGAGCTGAATCAGAATAAGTCTCAATGCTGAACTCTACCTCTCTGTCTGGTGGTAACCCTGGCAATTCTTCCGGAAACACACTAGGAAAATCACATACTGTCCGGATGTCCTGAGGTCTAACCTCACTCATGTTAGGGTTCATCACATACGCTAAGTATGCTTCACACCCCAACTCAACTAATCTCTTAGCCTCTAACACTGAAACCACATTGGACAAGAACTTCACGTTCTCGCCCACCACCACAATCTCATAATCATCTGTGAGCTTCAAAGAAATCCGCTTAGTTTCAAAATCTATCCTAGCTCTATGCTCCGTGAGCCAATCCATACCCAGAATCACATCGAAACCATAGAAAGGAAGCTCCATCATATCCACTGGAAACACATGCCCCTGAACCATCAACGGACACCTTCGGTACATCTTTCTAACTACTACCGTGTCCCCAAAGGAACTAGTAACACTAAATCCTACCTCTAACAATTCACAAGGCAAATTCAAAGACTGTGCATGCTCACTCAATATGTACGAATGTGTAGACCCAGAGTCAATCAAAGAAAGCAAACCCAAAGACTGTATCGAGAAGTTACCTGTGATCACATCGGTGTCATGCTGCTCCCCGCGCTGAGCGTAAACCCTAGCCTGTCCTCTGCCCTCCGGCTGGACTGCAACTACATGAGCTAAATTTCTCTGACCATCGTTCCTCGGCTGGAAATTACCTCTACCGCGCCCGCGGCCTCTCTGAAAATCATTGGCTCTAGCAGGAGCCTGAGCTGGTGCCTGTCCCACCTGATGTGGACAGTCACGTCTAATGTGGTCTCTAGCACCACAACTTCAACAAGAATGGTAGTTCCCCCAACACTCACCGGTGTGGTTCCTCTCGCAAGTAGCACATGTGGGCAACTTCCCACCAGCTCTCTGACCCTGATGGCCCTTACCGTGGTTACCGCCACCACGCTTATGATCATACTGATGCCTATTGTCTTGATGCCTCTTGGCATCACCTCTATCGAAGTTGTTGGACCTCTTACCCGAACTAGATCCACCTGACCGCCTGGTCAAACTCAAACTGTGCTCCAAGTCCTTGGCCCTCGATACCAAGACATCAAAATCTGTGTAATCTGAAGCTAGAGTCTAAGTCTTGATTTCTTCATTCAGCCCATAACGGAAGCGGTTACAACACTCCACCTCAGTAGGTACAAGCTCGGGCGCATACTGACTCAGTCTGACAAATCTGATCTCGTAATCGGTCACAGACATACTCCCCTGAAGCAATGCCATAAACTCTCTCTTCCTCTCATCGAGGTATCGCGGACCCAAATACTTCTTCCGAAATGCTGTCTCGAAGAACTCCCATGTAATCTCGGCCTCATACATCCCCGAGGTAACAGTGACCCACCAGGTGTAGGCATCACCCTGAAGCAAAGACTCAACGCATCCCAACTTGCGCTCACCAGTACATCCCATCTGAGCAAGAATACGGACAGTCTTCTCAAACCATAACTCTGATCGCTCTGGAGTAGCACCTCTGAACTCTTCGGCCCCAAGGCCCCGAAGTCTCTCTAAAGGCAATCCAGTGCCCTCACCCTGATGGTGTGCTGCCTGACCTCCAGCTACTGCAGCCTGAAATGCCCCGGCTATTGCCTGAACCAACGGAGCTAAATCTATTCCGGCTGGTCCTTGGCCACCTTGTGGTCCCTCTCCTTCAGCCCCGGCCTCACCTCCCACTCCCGGTGGAGGAGGTGGTGGTGGTAGAGGTGGTGGAGGAACTCCAACTCCAACCACAGGCTCTCCCACTTGAGCCTCAACTCTCACTACAGGCTCTACTCTTGGAGCCTCTGCCCTTGGTTCCGGTCGAACCATCCTAGGCCTCCCACGTGGTCTCATGGTTCAACTAGCAAGGTAAACTACAACAAGAAACATATAAGGATTACGTTAGTCAAAGCAAGGGTCCAATAGTGCTCAAGTACTCCTCTTTCCAAAAATCTTTTTAAATTAAGTAATAGTAGCAATGGGCACACACTCACACCAGACACAACATTTCATGCATTCAAAACATCATAAGATCAATCAAGCATCAAGGATTCATGGCAAAACATGCATCGAACAACACAAGCATTTAACACATTAAGCTTACCTCACTTACCTGCCCGAGGTCTCGGTAACCTCAGGCTCTGATACCAACAAATGTAACCCCCTCGTCCCGGTCTGGCCGGATGACCGGTCCGAGTGAGTCACACGGGGAAAACTGAGTGAAAACTCCCTAAGGAATTCCCCCTCGGTTAGCAACCCTATTTTTTTCATTTTAAAACTTGTCTAGATGATTATTAGATCCTAAGTGGTCATACAGCGGAACAAAATTCACGAAACACATAAACGAACTCAATTAAAACTTATACTGCAGGCGGTATCGATACACCTAAGGGGTGTATCGATACCCCTTGACTAGGTCAACTGGTCAGAGTCAACCAAAGGAGACAGTATCGATACGCCAGGGACCCGTATCGATACCAAGATGGACAGTAGCTCCAGTGACCAAAATGGTATCGGTACGCCCCCTCGTGTATCGATACACGATGCCTGAAACAAGAAGGCGGTATCGATACCGTACCAACCGTATCGATACCCCTGCACAGCAAAGCCTCCCAAACTCAGCAAAAACAATCAAGACTCGAATCTAAATGCATTTTAGGACTTCCCTAGACCCAATCAAGCACTCATACAACATTTACATACCACTATATAGCCATACAAGCACCCAACATGTATATCAACAAGAAACTCATGCAAAGGACTCAAGATGGCATTTTAACATTCAAAGATCATACTTCAACATCCAAACATATAGGTCATTTCAAAGGCACATGGCCAACATTCAAGATAAGCAATTTAGACATGAATTACAATTTAGACATGGCAACACAAGCCATACAAAAGCAAGATAACAAGGAGTCTAAGCGAGCTCCTAAGCAACTAACATTCACCCAACAAAACATCACATATAAAAGAGTCATACAAGCTCATACACAACCCATGCCACATTGCTAACTAGTACAAAATCACCACCGTACTTGAGTCACAAACTTGGAAGCCCTTCTTGCCTTGCCTCGAGCTAACGCCAAGCTAACGATCTGCATTGTTGAACATTGAGAGCGTAAGCTATAAGCTTAGTGAGGGTGCTCTAAAACGAAAAACATCAACAATGCAGGGTTCAAGCATGTAAATCCTAAACTCACATACATCAAACATTAACATGTAATCAAGTAGACCTAGCTAGTCTTTCAAGTGGCATATATGGTCTCTCAATCCTAACAAGTTTAAACATCAACATCCACATCATGCAACAATACCATATACCACAATCACATATCACCATCATATATCTCAATACATGAACAAGTTTAATTGGCCACTTTAATTACCCCGATTGTGCGGATTTATAACTCAACAACACTTTACCTCGGTGGGATTACACTCATCACCAGACCTTGCGTGTGCGGGATTCCACTCATCGCCACACGCCCTACGGATGGGATTCCACTCATCATCCCGTAGAAATATATAAAAAGCTTCCGGTGGGATGTTACATCACCGTACTCCTCCTTGATGACTTAACGCCATCAAGGCCACGTACGTTTTGACTCAATTTGTGTGCACACTATCCTAATGATCGATCATTTACAACCGGTAATTATTTAGTGCCAATTATCAACATCAATCACATGTCATCAACCACACTCATGCTCATCACATATATCCACAACATGGTATATATATACATGCACCATATAATCACAAGTTCAAGAGCATAGCTAAGCAAGCACATTAGCATTTAAGGATATCAAAGGCTAAGCTATCAACTTGAATTAAGTGGAAGTGGCCTACCAAGCACACTTTACACACACACACTACTCATGCTCGAACCGAACTTTAAAACAAGTTAAGACCACTCACCGCCCTTCCTTAGCAATTCGAACCAATCCTCTTACGAACCCGGATTCGGTCCCAAAGCCTCCTCAACGTTTCCTCTTGTTTCTAGTCAAACAAAACACATACATTACTTCCCAATTCAATGCTAACTCAACTATCAACTTACTTTGCAAACACAACTCCAATTTCCACAAATTCCCAAACCACATAATATCTCAAAAATCCCATTTTCGTACTCCAACAACCCATGGCTGAAACACCCATTTCCAAACACCCAAATGACTTCCAAAACATCCCAAAACACCCTCATATCATAGGTAAACCAACAGCCCTTCAATTTCAACATTAAACCTCCCAAAAACTCAAGTTTTACTACCTTAAAACTTGCCCTAAGACCATACTACGAATTTTCATCAAAACTCAACCAAATTAAAATATATTGTGTATTTCATTAAGCTTAAACAAAACCCCAACATGATTTATCAAAACAAATTGAAAAACCCCTTTTAAAAACCCAAACTTTAACATAAACCCTAATTTCCAAAACCCCATATTTTTTAAATCTAAGACAATGGTTGGATAGGGGATAAAGAGGAGAGTTGGAAAACATATTTACCTTTCAAAAACACCTTGAATCGAAGTAGCAATCCAATGGAATAGTAACTAAGGTTTGAAAGGGTTTGAAAAGGGTGGGGAGAGTTTCCAACGTGAAAGGGAGATGGGGAAAAGGGGGAAGACAACTTTTTCTATAAAGTGGTCTAGCTTTTTAAAAGGTTTTGGTAAAATTGCAACATAGGTCCCTCCCCTTTTATTAAAGCTCAATTTGGTCATTATCTGAAGTTGGATTATTTTAATTAAATTTTATTTGACTCGAACTATAACCCGCTAACTCCTAGGCCCAAAACGCGGGTGTTACACTTTTCTTCTCAAACAACCAACTTAACTGTGCATTTACTTTTCTTGTGCAGGAACTACGAATTGAATCAAGCTGTCCAATCCCTGTGGGAGACGATATCTTTTATACTATAACTTGACAGGAGTGTGCACTTGCGCTCATATTTAGAGAACACTCAAACGCTCTACAAGGTTGTTGCCTCCAAGCACTCATTTACCCGCATTGATGGACAAAAGAGAATGTAAGAATACAAGCTTAGTGAGGAGTGCTCAAAACCAAAACACCATCAATGCATTAAAACCATTTTCATCATTTGAAAACCATCATGCCCTCTTTAAAAACCATGCACTTTTCTTAACAAATCAACATGTTAAGTATCATGCAACAAGTATTATGAACTCAACAACAAATCCATTGTTAACGCCCCACTTAAGCCTTCCCATGCATAACTACCATACGCAAAGCTTAAATAGTAAAACATGCATTTACATAATATGCATCATTAACAATTTCATAATACTTTATCAATTATATTGGCTCACAAGAGATCATCAACATACTCATTTCTCAAAACCACATCGGATACACGGATTCCCAAGTGCTGTCCCAACAATTCATACATTCTCACAAGTATCTCAAGGTTCACATATGGGAGCTACCCTCCACTGTTGTGACACCCATGGTGGAGATTCGGTACACCATATAAACCCCTTAACACCACTCATCAGTAGATGTATAACCCCAATAACGAGAGATGGGACACTATACACTTTCCTCAATCGTATAAACCCCTCAACATCCAAGGCGACTTGTTTATAGTGCACTCAATCCTATAACCGGCTAACTATATTCGATTTCATTTATAAACCATTTTCACACATCACTTGCCAATATAATTCTCATTTAGCACAAACCTCACTATTTTCAAAGCATTACCAATAAGCCACATTTCCAAGCATCAATTCATGCTTCATAAAACATGTATAAGTATATACATACAAGGATCACTTACCATGTGCATCCTTTATCAATATAACATCAAAAATATTAAATCACTTACCTCAACTCATGGTTTAAAACAGTAGGTAACATGCATTTAAAATCAAGTGCATCAACAATTCATAATAGCACAATCCGATGGAGAAAATCCTTTTACTTACTTCTAAACTTAGTAAAGCGTTTCAAGCTTACACTAAGTTCCCAAAACCACCTTTAAAGTGTTTTAAAGCTGGAAAACTCATTCTCACTCACCGACTCGCGAAACCAAGATTTGCCAACGCGAAATTAAGCGTCCGAAGCCCTCGGAACTTCACTGATTGCTTCTAATGTAATCTCCCTTGTTTATACCACACAAGAACAGAGAATTAATGCATCATAATGCATTAAAATCATCAACAACTTAAACTATCTCGCCGCTCTTCCCTAAAGCACCAAAATACCCATCTAAAACAACCAAAATCACCTTCGATTGCTCTCCAAACTCAGCACAGCCATAATTTAACACTTCCATCAAATTTTAATCATCAATCAACTTCCAAAATCAATCTAATAACATCCTTATACCTAGGGTGTTCAAAATTACCCGACCCGAACTACCCGACCCGACTACCCGAACACAAATAATCGGGTAATTACCCGAATTTTTTTTACCCGGGCCGGGTACCCGACTCACCATTTCCCGGGTCGGGCCCGAGTCACAAAAGTAGAAACTTTCGAGTACCCGGTTAATCCCGGGTACCCGGTTCTTAATTTTTTTATTTTTTATTTTTTAAATATAATTATTTTTTAAAACAAAATATTTTTATATTAACTATATTTCCAAATCAAACAACCTAATTTTTAAATCTCGATCCTTCAAATGCTCTCCCTTCACAATTCGCACTCGTCATCTCTCTCAATTTCACCGCACTCTATATATATATATATATATTACAATTTAGAGTATTGCAGTATATGTATATTACAATTTACAGTAATAAGGATTAGTTGTATTATAGTAATAAGGATTAGTTGTATTGTAGCAATAAGGATTCCAGTATTATAGTAATAAGGATTAGTTGTATGTATTACAATATACAATGTATATATATATATATATACCGTAACAAATAAGGATTTCACTTTTCAGTATTATAGTAATAAGGATTTCACATCGATGAAAAATAGAACTTGAAGTCTTGAATTTATGGAGATCTACCATAACAAATAAAAATATAAAATACAATGTAATTTGTAACTAGGACTTTAAAATTATATGTTTGGATGTTAGATTATGTAATTCGAACTTTTAAATTTGTATATATTTTTTTAATTTAATAATTTGAAAAATAGTAAAAATTTGGGTACCCGGTACTTAATTTTTCGGGTACCCGCAACGTCCGGGTACCCGATTACCGGGTACCCGTAATTTCCATGTCGAGACATGGGCCGATTTTATAGATACCCGACGATCCGGGTACCCGGATTTGAACACCCCTACTTATACCTCCACAACTCAAATTTCACACTAACACCTCAAAAACCAAAAATCTAACAATCTAACAATTAGAGATCCATCCTATTTCGGGATTATTATTATAAAACCATTATTCTCACATAATTTAACATCCAAATCGAGTTTAAAATCATTCTCAAATCGATCAAAACAGTGCCCATGTAACCCCTAAACCCGACCCAAGGGTTATGGGTCGAATCTAGGAAGTCGGGTTGAAAACGTGTCCCTCAAGTAAATAATTATTAGGTTTTCGAAAATTAATATTCAAAATATTAATAAAAATGGTGTCGTTTAGCATTAAAATCCATATTTCAAAAACACAGTCGTATAGAAAAAGAAATCCAAAATAAAGTAGCAAAATATCAAATTAAAATTCTCATGCATGCTAAACAGTTTAAACTCCCAAATAAAAGTAAAAATAATAGAGTTTACATAAAAACCCCAAATAACGAAATAAAACCAAAAACTAAGAATATCCATACTAAAACAATAATAAATCTAATATTTGTGGTTCTCCAAGTACCGAACTCCTATGTCTGAGAATCTGAAATAGAAGCTAAGGGTGAGTCAGCTATTAAGCTCAGTGTGTCTCTAAAGTAAAAAAAAAAAACAGAGTATCTCAAGTATCATACAATCACAAGTCAAATCAGCAGACAATCGGATACACAAATATGCATGGCGCGATGCACCTAATTCTATGTCATGTACCCATCTACATCACTGTCCGAAGAGTAAGGTTCCCATGAACCACTATCTACATCGTCACCAAGTCCGAAGTGGAATTCAGCCCGAAGGGTGAAACCACTGATCTTCCGCCGTACATTTTCCCACCCGAATGATATGACATGAATGTTCCGATAATCCGAATGCAACATCATAGTCCGAAAATGCATGAGCATTTAGTCCGATAGTTATTATTTAGATTTCGATGTATGATGCTTAACAGAATGGCATACAACATATCACATAGCTCAAATCACAACATAATTCATAGAAATACATCATACAACAACAACACGAATAATATAGCACAAGCAGAGAACACACCTCAGACAGTTAACAACTCAACGTCAGGAGTGATGTCTCCCACGCTCAGATCTAGAAGCAGGTAGAACAGGATCAACACCTACAAAGGTTCACTAAGTCAAAATTCTCTACTACTATGCTACAATCTACTAAACATAAACTTATTTAAATTCACATACGTGCGGAACTCGAAGGTTGAGATGCAAGAGGTCGACTAGGCGGAGGAGAAGGAAGAATCTCGGTGTCTAAATCGATATCACCTGAACGCAAAAATAACTCGATTCAGAATTCTGAATACACAATTTCCAAATTAAGCATAAAATAATTCAAAGGGTAAAAAATGGTCGTTCGGGATCGAATCTAGAAAAACAGGCTACAAATCTAGAACCGAGACGTCGAAAAACTTGAAGTTGACTTTTGGCTCAAAAAGTCAATGCTGACGTCATCATGGTCAATGATGACGTCATCGCTGACGTCAGCCTGCATCATCATCCCATCAGCAGATGACGTCACTACTGACATCATCCAGCTTGTCACAAAAGGTCCGGTTCGGTCTGGTTTAGCACACTGTCCGGTTCGGTTCGATGGTCTGGTCCGGTTCGGTCTGGTTCTAAAAAATCCCCCAAATCAATTAATCCAAAACCCTAATTTAAATTTATATTTCCCAAATCAAATTATTAACCCTAATTCCCTTTATTTCCAAATCTACCAAACCCTAACCAAGCCTTAGATCTAGGGTTCCCTCTGGCAGCAGCGACAAGCAACTGAGCTTCTTGGCGGCAATTCAACGCGGCGGTAGTGGTCGTCGAAACTCACCCAAACAGACCGACACCCGACAACAGTAGCCATGATCCTTACCCAAATCGGTTTGAACAAAACGAGGCGGAAAACAGCAGCACACGCGAGGAAGACGAAGGGTTTTTGACCTCTCAGATCTCGTGCAAACAGTGGTGACGAGGAACACCAAAGGGCGGTTTTGTTCGCGCGACAACGGTGAGCACGCCAGTTCCCTCAAAACGGCAAACAGACGGCGGGGTCCCCTTGGCTGGAGTTAACTCGAAAAAGATGAAGGGTGTTTGATGATGTCAAAACAAAGAGAAAGAGGGAAAGATTGTTGAGCGACTCCCAAATGCAAAAAGGGAATTGAATAGCCAAACTAGGCTTTTACCCTAGACTTTTGGATAAATTAATCAAAAGGTCACCAGACTTTCTGAGAGTCTACGAATTGGCACCTAAGATTTACATCCTTTGCAAATCGGTCACTAAAATTCCGAAAATTCCCAATTTAACCACTATTTTCAATTAGGTATTCAGATAAAAAATTCCCAAAAATTAGGTTACGAATTAGGGATTTAATGAATTAGGGATTTTAATCTTAGGAAAAAATTAGGGTATTATAATTCTCCCCTCCTTAAAAGAAATTTCAGCCTCGAAATTTTCAGACTTAGCGACGGATCCCAAAAATTAGCTAACATAACTTAAAGTTCTTCATTTCGAATTCCTCATCCTTCAACATGAAAGTAAAAACCTGAAAACATTAGAAACATACCTGCTATGTCTTCTGGCTCACCATCATAACTCTCATGAGCGCTAGTTGCATAAACCAACCCCGGATGTCTAGTATCAGATCTAGCTGATCTATCACTCTGGGCAGGTCTACCTCTACTAGCAGTACCTGAAGTAGCAGGTCTACCATGTCCTCTACCTTCAGCAGGAGTCTGTACAGATGCCTAAGACTGATTTGGAACATAAGATGATGAAGGCGATACCGGACAATCCCTAAAAAGATGCTCAAATGATCCACATTGGAAACAAGCCCCATACTGTCTTCTACACTCACCCAGGTGCCACTTCTTACAGTAGAGACAATGTGGCACCCCACAGGTACTAGTCAAACCCCCGACTCTAACGGTCGGAACAGTGCAAGCCACCAGACTAGCTCTGTAATAACTCTAATGATCAGACTCGTCTCTAGCTCTCTTTCTAGACTGGTTACCCTGACTGTGCTAAACTGATGTAGTCGACTACCTCCTACCTCGATCAGTATCATAGGACTCAAGTAGCTTCAACTCCGCATCATTCCGCTCAGCTTTCCTAACTCGCTTGGTGATCTCTTTATACTCATTATCCATATGTAGAGCCACACCCGCCTTAATCGAAGGGCGCAACCCTTTCAGGAACCAATCACACTTCTCTTTTTCAGTAGTCACCAACCCTGGAACATACTGGATCAGTCTCATAAACTCAATCTCATAATCATTCAGACATGTCGTTATACTTCAGATTCATGAAATCATCCCGGCACTTTGCTAGATACTTAGCCCCAACATATCGGTCACGGAAAGCCTGTCGAAAATAGTCCCAAGAAATCAGACCAGCTGGAATAACATGCTCCTCAGCCTCCCACCAATTCTGAGCCTTACCCTGCAATAGTGATACAACAACTCTAAGCTTTCGGTCAGTAGGATAATCCATCTCAGTGAACAACCTCTGAAGCTTCTTTAACCAATACTCAGCATCAGCAAGATCAGTACCCGTCTTCACATCAAACATTGTCATCCCGACAGCCAAGAACTCACTAGATATGGGCCTCCTAAAACCCTCAGTCTGACGAAGATAACGGAGCAACTCTCTGTGCACTGCAGCAGTATCTATGCCCGAAGTCTTAGCATCTCTAGGCCCAGGTGGTCCATCACCCAGTGTCTGCTGGGCTGGCTGATCCTCACCACCAGCCCGTTGGGCCCTAGTCTGTTGGGCCCCGATCTGTTGAGCTCTAGTCTGTTGAACCCTAGGTTGTTGAACCCCAGGCTTGCTCCTCCTCATTAACATCATGAATATTATCCTAGTTCGGCGGCGCTCCCACAGACTGTGAAGCACCGCTTTCAGCTGCTGTGGTACGACCTCGACCTTGATCACGCACTCCACCACGACCACGACCACGCCTAGCCGCTAATCTAGGTTAAATAGCCAAATTTAGGAAGTCACGTTTGAAAACTTTACCCTCAAGAAGTTAATTCGAATTATAATATATTAAAATAGCGTAAAATAAATTATTTCTAATAATAATATAAAGTGTCCCGATATTTATAAAATCCAAACGTTAAAATAATAATCTTATAATTTAAATAAAACTCTTAAATTTAATGTCTGAAAATGCATGGTAAAAATAATAAGACCCAAATATGAAATTACATCAAAATCCCAAAATAATCTTAATAATAAAATATTCCCGAAAATAAAATATGTCCATACTGAAGATAAACTAAATAGATCCTCCGAGTTCCAAGTCACCTAGAGTCTAGGATATCTGAAAAAAGAAAACTATGGGGGAGTAAGCTAAAGAGCTTAGTGTGTCACCACCTGCCGTTAAAAAAATGAAAAAGTTAACAGGACTGTTAAAATAATTGGTATAATTACACATTTAGTCCCCTTTATTTATACAATCATTCAATTTAGTTCTAATTTTAATCTAATAAAATAAATTAATTATTCAATTAGGCGGTGACACGTGTCACCACCTTATTTGAGGGATTTATCTAGTTTTATTAGATTTATTAAATTTATTTTCATTCCCCAATCAGGTGGTGACATTGGAGTAAGAAAAATGAAATAGTGGAAGCTGGCCCCAAGGGGAATTAAACCCGAGTCATTAGGGATAGAAAGCAACACTCTTGCCATTGGGCTAAGCATGTTTTTGGTATATAGAATACTAAACATAATATATGTGGTATATGTGTTATCCGATTGGAGATATAGGATCTGCAAACAAAACAAAAAAATTCAGTAAATTTTCTCTTAAAAATGTTAAACAGAGCCCCTTTTTCTTCTTCTTTGCTTTACAACCCTTGAGAAAATAAAGAAACTAGCAAGCATGTTAATGGAGTTTTCTTCTTTTGAGTTTAAAGTTTTGAACTTTGATTGCGATTCGGTTTCTTTGAGTGAATTTTTGGTGGTTTTATGATTGATGGGGTCTCCAAAATATATATCTTTGGGACATTGTATCCAATGGGTTTCTGTTGATTTTCTTAAAAATATAATTTTCAGTGTTTCTTGGTATTCTTTTATTTTATTTTGAATCATTTAATTTGAATGTATGGTGTGAGACATATAATCTCATGGGCTTTCTAATTTTTTGTGTGCCATTGAATAGCTAATACTATGAAATTGGAAGTTTATTTTAAGAGATCAGCTTACTTGAACAAATATTTTATTTTAAGTTTATTTATTGGAAGAGTTGGAAGAGAAGTATGTAAATGTTGTTTTTCATATTTATTTCTATGATGTCTGTTCTGAACCTTCTTCAAGTAATTAGTGACTGCGGAGAAGTAAGTAAATGTTTTGGCTACCTTATGTTTTTGAATGGTCTCATTGTCATGCTCAATTGCTCATCCATCACAGACTGTGAAGTCGCTCTTTCTTTATAGCAACGAGTCTTAATGGCTTGGATTTGAAAATAATCTTTTGGCATTTAGAAGGCACTTATTTTGATGCTCTTGGTAAAAAAATGGATACTAGATTGATTTTGGCATTTAGAAGGCACTTATTTACTGAATTTTTTTGTTTTATTTGCAATCCTCATATCTCCAATCGGATAATACATATATCACATATATTATGTTTGGTATTCCATATATCAGAAATATGCTTTGCCTAGTGGCAAGAGTGTTGCTTTCTTTCCCTAATGACCTAGGTTCAATTCCCCTTGAGGCTAGCTTCTACTATTTCATTTTTCTTACTCCAATTGGTGGTGACACGTGTCACCACCTAATTGAATAATTAATTTATTTTATTAGATTAAAATTAAGACTAAATTGAATGGTTGTATAAATAAATGGGACTAAATGTGTAATTATACCAATTATTTTAATAGTCCCGTTAACTTTTTTGTTTTTTTAACGGCATGTGGCTATATTGGAACCAATTAAATAGTTATATGGTATATTTAACACAATTGAAAATATAGTGGTCAAATCGACACCAACCCTAGAGTTCGGTGGTCATTAGTATAGTTTACCCAACATAATATTATTTTGAATGAAATCTTTTAAACCATAACACAAATCACAAGCGCAGTGCAATGCACCCAACTACAACCGCCATAAGAAGAGTAAGGTTCCCCAGAACCACTCACTACATCGTCACCACCCGAAGTGGAACTCAGCCCGAAGGGTGGAACCACTTATCATAAATAGAATTCAACCCGAAGGATGAAACCACTGAACTTCCTCCGTACAAATCCCAACCCATGCTCATACATATATGATGTTTAAAAATCAAATTTCATAAACACAGTTCCATAAATCCGATATTTCGTGAACATACTTTATAAATCATAGTTAATAAATCGTGGTCCGTAAATCACGATTCGTAAATCATAGTAAAAATACATTCTGAAAAAGTATGCATGTGATGTCAACCATAAAAATCATAAAAAATATAAATAATAACATAAAGAGTAAAACACTAACACATAAAAAAATAACATATATAATTTAATTATAGCACCGGAAGAAAACACACTTGATATAGCAGAAGTGATGCGAACAAGGGCACACCGAGAGGGGCACGAATGGTACTTAATTCTGAGAACAGGAGACACGATCAAAGTCACGACATTCGTGATTCAAAAAAAAACATTGGGGTTGCGATGGAATGCATGATGGGTTAGCGATAGAGGTGAAGGCAGCTAATAGCAAAACAAGGGTGAAGATTGCAAGTGTGGCCGATGAAAACAATGGAAAAGCTTATTGACGGTGAAAAGATTAGAGGAATTCCAATATATGACAAAACTAATATTTATATACATAGATTAAAATTGAAAAAGATTTTAATTTGGGCTTTTTGACAAAGAAAAGGGTTTCAAAACTCATTATAAAAACAATCATAATAGAATAATAATAATAATAATAATAATAATAATAATAATAATAATAATAATAATAATAATAATAATAATAATAATAATAAAGAGAGAGGATAAATCATCTAACAAAGTTCAAATTGAATTTTCTTTTAAAATAATGGGTTAAATTCATATAGAGTCCTAAAACTTTTAAGAAATCTCATATACTTTCAAATTTGATAAAAAATCTATTTAGTCCATAAAAAATTAGGGGTTTGAATTCCTAAATCATTAAGGTTTTAAGAATTAGAGATTTTGAAATTATGCTTCTAAATTAGAGATTTTTTGAATCTAGAGTTTACAATTTGGGCGTAATTTTTGGAGTGTTACAGCCCAAACGAAAATCTTGAAAATCCATCTTACAAAGCTTAATTTAGCAATTTCCATCAATTCAATTACAAAATCTTGTTATTAAACAAAACTAGAGAACCAAAGACTTGGGAATTTCAATAAGGAACCTTGAGGAGAAAAAAAATGAAAGATCACCTCTAGCACAAGCCTTCCCCTTCATTTGCAATTATTTTGATCAAATCCTTCAAGAAAACTTTAGCTAGTTGTTGTAGAAATCCATGGGCAACATTTAGGAATCAAAAGTAGATGAAATGAGACAATTCTATGGAGATTTTAGTGATGAAAAGATAGTTTGGCTGCTGAGAAAGTTGAGAGAATTTTTTTAAAGAAAAGTAGTTACGTGAGAAAATGATTAGTCTTTTAAAATCTCCTTTAATAAAACTCTTTTATTAAAACATTTAATTCAACCATTTAAAACACTAAAACAAGGGAAATAGACGATACCAACTTAGTGTAGTAGCTCCCTAAGGATTCTAAGTTTTGGCTCTCTTCGATTTAGCCATTAAAACAGAACTTTCAATTTTTACATTTTAGACACCAAACCAAAATGTCGACTTTCCAAAAATCATTTTCCAAAATTAGCTTCACTTTCCCTCAATAAATATTTAAATAGGATTTTAGAAATTTTTTCACATGATTTATCACATCCCGAACCAAGTTTTCCCTCAACCGACTCTAAACTAACCCGAATATCTAATCTAGATTCATCGAACCCTAAATCGCCTTTAAAACCTCTAGACCCAAAACCGAGGCGTTACAACTCTCCCCCACTTAGGAAATTTCATCCTCGAAATTTTTACCTGAAGGAAAAAGATGCGGAAACTACTTCAACATGTCCGCCTTGCTTTCCCATGTGGCCTCCTAAACTCCTCGATGTCGCCACAACACCTTCACAAGTTCAATCGTCTTACCACGAAGAACTTTGCTACTAGAATCTAGAATCCCAATTGCTTCCTCATCATAAGACAAATCTGGATTCAACTCAATCTCCTCAACAGTCATAACAAGAGATGGATCCGATCTATACCTCCGCAACATCGAAACATGAAACTCATCATGAATTTTCTCCAACTCGGAAGGCAACCTCAACCGATATGCAATAGGACCAACATGCTCCACCACTTCATATGGTCCAATAAACCTTGGACTAAGCTTACCCTTAAGTCCAAACCTCATCACCTTCTTCCAAGGCGATACTTTCAAGAACACGCAATCTCCAACCGCACACTCAATATCCTTACGCTTTAAATCCGCGTAAGACTTTTGACGATCCGACGCTGCCTTCAACCGATCACAAATAAGCTTTACCTTCTCAGTCGTTCCCTTAAGCAAATCCAACAAGGAAACCAACTTCTGCCCCGCCTCCGCCCAACAAAGAGGCATTCTACACTTTCTTCCATACAAAGCTTCATACAAAGCCATTTGTATACTCGCTGGAAAACTATTATTATAGGCAAACTCCACCAAAGGAAATTGTTTCTCCCAAGAACCTTGGAAATCTATAACACAACACCTCAACATATCCTCAAGCACTTGGATAACTCGCTTAGACTGACCATCCATCTGAGGATGATACGAGGTACTGAAATTCAAACGCATACCCAACGCTTGATGTAGACACTCCCAAAACCTCACTGTAAACCTCGGATCCCTATCCGACACTATAGATTTAGGTACACCATGCAAACACACTATCTCCGCAATGTACAACTCTGTCAGCTTATCCAACGTATACGTAGTATGCACAGCTAAGAAATGCGCACACTTCATAAGGCGATCTACAATCACCCAAATGGAGTTTCTCTTTGACGAGTTTAAAGGAAAATCGTACACAAAATCCATCGTAATCCTTTCCCATTTCCATTCCAGTATTCTCAAAGGTTGCAACAAACCGGAAAGAAACTGATGCTCAGTTTTCACACGCTGAAAAACCATACACTTGCTCACAAATTCAGCAACATCCTTCTTCAACCCAACCCAATAGTACTCATATTTCAAACCACGATACATCTTTGTACTACCAGAATGCATAGAAAAAGGACTACTATATACCTCAGTCAAAATAGTGCGCCTTAACTCAACATCCTCCAGCACAACTATTCGGATTTTAAAGCATAAAACAATATCATCATTGAAACAAAAATCTGTTGCATTACCATCCGCTATGTCCTGAACATGAGGCACTAAAGAATCATCAAGAAACTGCTTCTCCTTAATCAATTGAATCAAGGAAGGTTTCACTTGTAACTCAGCTATTAATCACCATCTCTCGATATACTCAACCGAAAAAACATCACTCTCAACTCTACGGCCACCTTCCTACTCAAGGCATCGGCCACAACATTGGCCTTTCAAGAATGATACTCTATTGTCAAATTGTAATCCTTGAGCAACTCCAACTATCTCTGTTGCCTAAAATTCAACTCTCTCTAAGACATTAGATATTACAAACTCTTATGATCCGTGTAGACCACACACTTCTCACCGTAAAGATAATGCCTCCAAATCTTCAAAGCGAACACAACTGCATCAAGATCTAGATTATGAGTAGGATAGTTGCGCTCATGCACCTTCAATTGCCTAGATGCATACGCCACAACCTTCCCACCTTGCATCAACACACAACCTAAACCAACATGACGCATCACTATAAACTACAAACTCCTTACACGATTCAGGTTGAATCAAGACAGGAGCTTGCGTCAAAGCTTCCTTCAACTTCTCGAAAGCTTGTAGTCTAACATCCGTCCACTCAAAACGAATGTTCTTTTGCAACAACTTGGTTAACGGAGCAGCTATCTTAGAGAAGCCTTCCACAAACCTTTGATATTATCCTCCCAAACCAAGGAAATTACGCACTTCAATCACCAATTTAGGCGTCTTCCAATTCATCACCGCCTCAATCTTATGTGGGTCAACTCAGATACCCTCGGCCGACACCACATGTCCAAGGAAGACTACTTCCCTGAGCCAAAACTTGTACTTGCTCAACTTAGCATAAAGTTAGTTCTACAACAACACTTGTAACACGATCCGCAAATGCTTATCATGATCCCCCTCGGTACGAGAGTACACGAGAATATCATCAATAAACACTAACATGAACTGATCCAAAAACTCATGGAACACACGATTCATCATGTCCATGAATGCAGCCGGTGCATTCGTCAAACCAAACGGCATCACCAAGAACTCATAATGCCCGTACCTTGTACGAAAAGCTGTCTTAGGCGTCTCTACATCCTTTACCTTCAATTGATAATATCCAGACCTCAAATCAATCTTAGAAAACACTGAAGCACCTCAAAACTAGTCAAACAAATCGTCAATCCTTGGCAAAGGATACTTGTTCTTAATTGTCAACTTTTTCAGTTGTTGATAATCAATACACATACGCGTCGTGCCATCTTTCTTCTTTACAAACAAGACCGGTGCACCCCAAGGTGAAACACTTGGCCTAATGAACCCTCGGTCTAGCAACTTCTGAAGTTGCATTTTCAACTCCTTCAGCTCCTAAGGTGCCATCCGACAAGGAGCAATAGACACTGGAGTCGTATTTTCATACAACTCAATGCCAAACTCAACTTCTCTATTTGGTGGCAAACCAGGTAACTCTTCCGGAAAGACACCCGAAAACTCACATACCATTTGTATGTCTTGTACTCGCACTTCCTTTGTACCAGGATTCATCACATAAGCTAAGAAAGCTTCACAACCCAACTCCATCATACGACTCGCTTCAAGAGCCGAAATTGCATTGGACAAGAATTTCACATTCTCGCCTAAGATTACCACTTCGTAATCATCAACAAGTTTCAAGGTAACTCGATTAACATCAAAATCGACCACATCCCTATGATCGGTCAACCAATGCATTCCAAGGATTACATCAAAACCATAGAAAGCAAAATCCATTAAATCAACTACAAACACATGGCCTTGGATAGATAAAGGACATCGCCTATACAACTTCCTTGTAACCACAGTTTCACCAAAGGAACTAGTTACTTGCATTCCCATATCTAACATCTCAACAGGGATATCAAGCAAATGTGCATGCTCATTCAAGATGTATGAATACGTAGATCCAGAATCAAGTAAAGATAACATTGACAAGGATTGCAAAGTGAAAGTACCTGCAATCACATTGGTGTCATTGTGTCCCTCGCGATGTGCATACACCATCGCAGGACCACCGCCCTCGGGTTGAACAACCACAACATGTGCTACAGCATTTTATCCATCCTTCTTATGCTGGAAATTACCACAACCATGCCCACGGCCTCTCAATGGTGCAACAACAGGTGCCCAACCCTAACCACCTCTAGCCAACAAGAGACAATCACGCCTCAAATAATCAACTGGTCCAAAATTCCAACAAGAGTTAGCTGTCATAGCCACAGGAGCCTGCGTTTCTCAAGCCATACGAGGACAATCTTGCCTCAAATGCTCACGCGATCCACATACCCAACAATCATTTTGTTCAGATCTCACCCTGTTACCCTGAACTGGCGCACCACGCCCAATATTACCTCGCCTCATGCCGATACCTACGATCATGATGCCTCTTATACTTTCCACCACCAAGACCAGAATCCGCAGCTCTCTTACCCGAGCTAGAGTCACCCACGCGAGAGGACAAGCCCAAACTATGCTCGATATCCTTAGCTTGCGTCACCAACACATCAAAATCTGTATAATCAGAGGCTAACATGAAAGTCTTCACCTTCTGTACCATGCCATAACGGAAGTAATCACAATGATTCCTATCACTCGGCACCAACTCAGGACCATATTGGCTCAAACAAACGAACTGAACCTCATACTCAGCCACTGTCATTCTACCTTGAACTAAGGACATAAACTAAACCTTCTTGTCGTCCAAGTATCTAACTCATAGATACTTCTTCTTAAAGGCAGCTTGGAAGAACTCCCAATCCACCTAATTGGGCTCCATAGCCGCAGTCACAGTTGTCCACCAAATGTATGCATCATCATGCAACAAAGAAAGGGCACATCCTAGCTTGCGTGCATCATTGCACCCCATTTGATCCAAAATTCGGATCGTGGTAGCCATCCATGCCTCAGATGCCTCAGGAGCCAAACCACAATACTCAACGCCTCCCAAACTTTGCAAACGTTCCAACGGCAAACCCAATTACCCAGCTACAGGTGCTTGCACTTGCACTCCAGCAACAGCAGCCTGGAATGCCCTAGTCATCGCCTGAACCAAAGGCGTCAAATCACCCAACACAGCACCAGCTTGCCCATGATGTCCTTGCTCCTCACCCCCAGGTGGAGGAGGTAAATTCCCACCAGGAAGAACCTCGTTCTCTTGATTTCATTGCTCACCAGCAAGAGCAACCATACCCGAACGTAACTCTCTCCCTGGTCCCATTGTGAAACATAGCGTAAGGCAATGGGCATCCCACTTTCCCCCAAACATAGCGTAAGGCATACAATGTACATATCAAAAACATCATGCATCGTAATCAATCAAATTCAGCCCAAAACATCATCATGTATATAACAGCTCACACATACATCACAATCATCATGCATGACATCAATATCATTTGATAATCATTAACATGATTATAATAATCACCGTGCAAAACAAAATCATTAATCACTTGAAATTACATCACATCAATATACCATTAACATACCATCATCTCATTCTTTTGCAACTTGGCTCCGATACCACCAAATGTAACCCCCTCGACTCAGCCTAGGTGGTAGACCGAACCGAACAGGTCACACGAGGAATATTGAAGTAAACCATGAAGTTTACACCATTAAACAACCCTATTTTTTTTTCTTTTTATCTTATCTAGATGCTCATTAGTGTCCTAAGTGTTTAACATCGCAGGGGAACATATATAACTCAATCAAACATCAATTGCATTCAATTACGATTTTAGGGACCATCATGTAAATTTACCAAACTATAGAGAATTATGCCATTTTAAGTTACCAACTCTTAATTAGTCACATTACATGCATCTCAGTCAAAACTCAGCTCAAAATAATCATTCATGCTCATTTAATTGCATCCATATGAAACCTCACCATTCTCATCAGTTAAGGTAGAGACTCTATTTCTCCGCTTTCGCTGGGAAGCCATGCGATGAAAATAAGAGTTTTTACAATCTCCATGTTGTAACTAGTTTGCCCGAGCCCTCTGCTCCTAGTAAAGTTCTTTCATGTCTAGTTCCAAATTAAGAGATAATATGGTATCTACGATATTACTAAGGGTAGAATCAGCGAGAGTGAGCTCTGACAGCCTTTCGATCTTCTCATTCGAGTCTTAATTGACAGCTTTTTATCACGTTTCAATCGTTTGAACCATAGCTCCAAACCAAAACTAGTCTATCGTAATCTTTCCAACAAATCACAAGTGGATTCTGCCCATAACTTTGCTACTATCGGTTCACAAGAGCTTTCCAGTAGCCACACTGCCTCAGAACGGAAGTGCCAATTCCTCATTGGTCGGTCAGTTGCTGTAAAGTGTCCAAAAGTCTTATATTTCATACACTTTCAAACTCTTATTATTATTGTTTTTAAGCACATTTTAGGCATAAGTAGGGTCATGCATAGCATTTTACAATATTTCATTGTTCTGCCTTACTCTGTAACTTATCATTTATTTGGTGAACAAGAGATACTGTTTTAGTGTATTCTTGCTTGTAGGTACTAACAGTTGAACGAGGGAACCAAGGAACGTAGGAAAAATGCTGAGGAGCAAACCCAAGAGTTGTACTGAAGTAGTTCCAGCTAAAAGACAAGTTGCTACCGAACGCCTGCCGAGTAGAGTTACCGCCGACCTTGCTGCCCTCGGCAGCGAACTATGGAAGTTGGGAGAATTGGAGCGCAATCTGTAGAACAAAAACTCCTAAATCTATCGCCGACGTTCATATGATTTTCCGACATCTGTAGCAGCGGCTAGGGCTGCCGAAGCGAAATTCCCAAGTTTACTTACGGGCTAAGACAAACGAGGAAGAGTCCATATTCCAAGCAAAGAAGTCAGCATTTAAAGCTACATTAAAGAAGGAAAGCTACTTTAGAGGACTTCTACTTTGAGGAGGACTTAACCTAGTTTTGAGTCTATAAATACCCATTGTACTTCAAGTTTAAATCATCCTAGGTTTTCTATAGACTCTTATTGTGTTCTTCACTGCCGCCATATTCTAAATTCTTTTTGGGTTAGGGTTATGTTGTAACTAGAGTGAAATTGTTGTTTTAGGTTTTTGAGTTATTTCTTCAATAAAATATTCCAAGTTTACTTAATCAATTGTTCTTCATTCTTTCAATCTTTCTACACCAGTCTTTTGAGAGAATCTATTTGTCGGGCACGGAAATGTAAGGCTCACGAAAGGGTTAAGTACGGTCACAACGGGAGGCGTGACTAACTTGGTTCAACACTAGTCCACAAGTTTCAGCGGCTAAAAGGGATCACTAACTGAGTTGACTAACTTGGTTCCACACTAGTCCTCAAGTTAACAATCTCGAGCATCCTAACCTAGAAATAGGAGGGATCACTGTCGACTATCCTGCTGAACTTGATTTGGAGGAGAGGTTGATGGAAATAACGCGGTTGGATTTGTCCCAACTTATGCCTGGCCACTTGCAGTAGTTGTCTGAAGAAATGGAATACCACCCAGTGGGAGCAGGGCGGAAGGATGAAGCTATCTTGAGCATTGTTGCGCCCTATCTCTTTATTTCTTTGTGTGTGTATTTTTTCTCCATCCCGAACTTGATTTAAGAATAATAGCAGTAGGAGAAAATGCAACACAAGAATCATTAAAGCTTGCAGTACAACTACTAGCATTCAAACACCACCGATATTTGAACTTGTTTCAATTCCAACTTCATCCAACCATACTATCATTTGAAGTAATTGGAAGTGGACAAAATTTCCTTTCTTCTCTTACTCATTTTCAGTTGGAAGCAAAGGCGATTCTGCTCATTTTGAGGCTGCAAGAAATATAATCGTACTTTAATTGCATCAACCAGAGGCTAAGCAATAAAATTATCTAACAAAAAAAGAGGAAATCACAACATTTATTAAACTCAAAACAAGTCACTGAAACAACCTGCTGAGACCGCAATAACATCCATTATTAAAAAAAATTCATGACCGTATTACTCGCAATGACTGCAATAACAATCGTTATATAGTAATAGTGACACCGTCTGAAGCAACGATACCCGGTCTACAATAACATCCAGGGTCGTTTCTACCTGGGACAAGGCAATAAAGGCGACGACCCAGGGCCTCGCCTTGCCCAGGGCCCACACCCAAATATATTAGCCGGAGATTTTGAGGTGAGTTTAAAGAATTTTGAGGGTCAACTACTATACTTTATATATATATATATATATATGAAACGTTCAAATTGAATATAAGGCTTCAAGGTTGAAAATTGTAATAAAGTTGGCTGTATGGGCTCACATCATTGTTATTAAGGTAAACTACACGAAATGCCACCAAACTTTAACCTTTGTATAGAACATACCACTGAACTATAAAATGATATTATTGTACCACTGAACATTGTTTTTTGCTATTATTATGCCACTGAATTTTATTTTTTATTCAATCTAAGCACTCGACTGTTAAACTGTAACGAACCGTTAAATTCAAAACTAACTAAGGACCTCTCTAAGATGAAAGATTTACATCAAATCAACTTAAAAACTTAATATAATCCTAACAAAAATAATATATAAATAATAATGCAGTTGAACTTAGTTTCATTTATCTCATAATATAATTTTATAATATTTATAATATAATTTTATAAATATATTAACTTTATAAATAAATACTATTTATAATTTATATTAAAAAATTAAAATATTGTTTATAATATATACAACTAAACCCTAAACCATACATGTAACTAACTAAACTACAAACCCTAAACCCTATATATATAATTAAATCTAAAATTTTAAACCTCAAACCCTAAATATATATAATTAAATCACAAATCTCAAACCCAAAACCTTAAAATTAAAATAGTATTTATAATATATATTAGGATTTGTAATATTAATTATATTAAGTCTTTAAGTTGGTTTGGTGTAAACCTTTCATCTTAGAGGTCATTGGTTCAATCCTCCTCAAATGTAGTCTTTTCTTAATTTTTTTTTACTAACAAAACGACGTCGTTTTGGACATCTTAGGCATCACAACAACTATACCAAAACGACGTCGTTTTGAATTTAGCGGTCCGTTACAGTTTAACGGTCAAATGTTTGGATTGAAAAAAACAAAGTTTGGTGGTATAATAATAGCAAAAAATAATGTTTAGTGGTTTAATAGTATCATTTTATAGTTTAGTGGTATGTTCGATACAAAGGTTAAAGTTTAGTGGTATTTCGTGTAGTTTATCCTTATTATTATTTTTGGATAGTTCATTATTAACTTTTTATAACCGTTTGAACTTTGAACCATTATTTTTTTAAAAAAAAAAATTACAACTTAACCAAAATTACAAGTAATCTAATACCATATATTGTACCGTTAGTTTTTATTTCTGCAAAAATAAAAAGTACCGTTAGTTTGTAATTAGTATAGATTTTAGTAGGTTTTAGGGCAATTATTAAGGTTTTAATAATAATTTTTAAAAAAAAAAATTCAAATAGACCTGTAAATAATCCTTGTATTGTTCTTGTTCTTCACATCTCAATTTCACATCAATTTTCCATCTTTCTTAAAATTTAATTTTTTTCAATATTTATTATTAGATGCCAATTTTTTTTCAATGCTTGTTATTATGGATCTACTCTTGAAATTTAATTTTTTTCAATACTTGTTATCAGGGACAAAGATTTAAATAACGGTCCGCAACCACAACAATGACCGTTATATAGCGGTAGCGACATCATCCGAAACTACGATGGCCGCAACTGTTATGTCCCGCACGCGATAAACGCAACGTGGCCGAAAACGCGACCGCAATCGTAATTTAAATTTCTAATTATGAGCTTATTCTCCCTAGGGCTACCAAAATCTCAGAAACGGGCCTGATAACATCAATTATTAAAAAACCATGATCATGATCGTTGTAGTGACCGCAATAGCAATCGTTATATCTCCAACAGCACGATAAATGTAGCGCGACCGAACGACAACAATCACATTTTAAATTTGTGCTAAGGATATGTTGTGTGGGATTCAAATAGCGGTTTACTACTGAAATAGAGGCCGCTATATAACGATAGTGACACCGTCCGAAATCGCTATTGCTGCGAAAAGTAACGATCCACAATAATTATAATAATATTTGTTATATTTTCAAATATGATAAAACATTGTGACCGAAAATACCGCTGTAATAACAATTTTAGTCGATAATGGGAATTTTGTGTTATTTTAGAAAGATCTATGGTGCGAGATCAATCCCCTAAAGTTATCTTTCCATGGTTGTCTAAATTAGCCAAAGATGAAGGAGTTGTGGTTAGTACAATTGCTAGGAACAATGTTTTCGAGGCCGGTTTTTTGAAAAGGAGGTGACAGTCATGGAGGATATGGTTAGGAATTCAAATAACGTTTTATTGTCATAATAGTGGCCGCTATATAACGGTAATGGTATCATTCAAAATTATTATTGTAAAAAATAACGGTTTGTAATAACAGTAATAATATTAGTTATATTTATAACCGCAACAAAATATACGACCGAAAATACAATTATAACCGCAATTTAAATCCCTTGATATGGTATTAAAAATCGATTGGGTGAAGTTGGTGCAAGAAGTGGAAGATTTTTTCGGTGAAGTTGAGTTCTGTTGGTTGGTGTAAAGACAATAGATATTCAAACAAAATGATGTCGTGCGGATTGGGATTTTATAAAATAGGAGCATAGCATACCATTGAATGGTGTCTGTATTTTACTTTCAATATCTCATGTTCTCGTTGGATCATACTTTTTTTTGTTGATAATGTTTGATTTCAATCAATGTGTAAATAGGAAACAAAAGCTCAAATTTTTTTTGACATTGTTTGGTAATATTAGTGGGTAGCTAATAGATGATAGCGAATTACATTAGTTGATAGCTGATAATTGATTGTATTAGTTGATTTGATGAGCGGATTGTATTAGCTGATTGTATAAAAGTGTTTGATAAAATTAATTGATACATTATTATTTAAACAAGCAAAATAAGATATAAGGGCATGATTATATTTAATACTTGTTTGAATAGTTTATTAGTTAACAATATTTTGTATCTATTAATATTAATTGGATTTATAAAAATTAATTTTTTTAATATAACATTACTAAGCATATTTGAAGGATTTATGTATTAGTTTATTATTTATATAATTATTTTAATACAATTTAATTTATTATTAAATTTAAATATATATATATATGTGAGAATAAAAAAAGTTAGAGGGTGATGAATTAAAACAGAAAATATTAAATTTAGGTTATTTGAAGATTTTCGTAATTATTAAGGGTGAAAGAGTTTTTACAACTCTTATGCCAAACCTCTAATTTCAAAGAGCTCATATTAGTAGCTTTTTTAAAATTAAATTTTTTATCTCAATCCGCTATTCACCAAAATTATAATTAACAGATTTGACTGGTCAAACCTTTAATTTTAACTCAAATTGTTATTTACTTTATTTTTTAGAATCTCTTTTGCATGAAATCAAGGTTTGATAGAAGAGATGAGAAAAGGGTGATGACAGAGAGCTAGCAAAAGGAAAAAAAGTGGTTTAGAGGAAAAAGGAGAAAATTTACTAGAAATTTGGGGTTTGATTTAAATGTTTGACGAGTTATTTTAGCTTAAGACCGAATTGACAAAATTTAAATATTTTAGAGATTACAATTAGTATTATCCTATACCACATCATTCTCCCTGTTAAGTCTTAAATTTTAATCTGGTTCAATTTTTTTTTAAATTTTAATAAAAACTTAAAGTCGCCAAATAGTATAAAACAAAAAGAAAACTAATTTGAAAACTAAAATAGAAAATAATAGTAATAATTGCGTTACTGTTGTAGTTAACCAAGTAAAAAACAAACAAATAAATAAAAATCTCACATGATATGACCGTTTGAGGTTCAAATTTCAAAACCCTAGGCACCCGTTAGGTCTCATTTAAGCCTAATAACAGCATTTTTTTTTTCAAAATAATTCCTTTTAAAGAAAACAAACGGAGTAAAAAAGAAGCCATGAAACCCAAGATGAGTTCATCATCGTCTTCAACGAAATCGACCACCATTACTATGGAAGACCAGCTCCATATCGAAACCAGAGACAACTGCTATTATCCCGGATGCAGAAAAGACGACAATTGCAACTGCGAGATGTGTTTGGCCAGCATCAATGCCACTCTCGATCTCATGCCCGTTAGTGTTCAGAAGAGTTCCTTCACAAAACTCTCGCGTTTGAAGCCTAAATTCGTCTACCGCTCACCGATCTCTTTCGACCCTTTGGTGATATCAACACCTGGGTCCAGTTCTTGTTGCTTCGTGGAATCTCCGGCTCTTAAATCAACTGCCAGATTAAATCCGAGAGGGAAGAAGAAGGTGAAGGAAGAGGAGCGAAAGAAAGGCGGTTTCTTCAAGAGTGTATTTTGGAAATTGTTATTGGGTTTGAATCTGGTTCTTGTAATGGAGATTGGGTTTTCTTGGGTTCTTGGTGGGTTTTTGAAGCCAGTTTTGACAAGGGATATTGTGAGAAGCCTCGGTGAAAGGGCTTCAATGAAGCAAAATTTGAATGGAAAATTGAGGTTCTTGCAAAATGAGTTGAAGGGATTTCATAATCTGAAGGTTTCAAATTGCAGCAATACGGATTCCATATGGGAAATCGACCAGGTTCAGAATTCATTTTATATGTTTCAGACAAGAATATTTGAATAAAAAAAGGTAACTTTAGTTGATTTATGTTGGACTAATAATTGCAGGGTGGTTTGCTTCTGAATTCGCATTGTTTGATATATAAATCTGCAATGGAAGAAGTCAGGATCTGGGGATGGCCACTTCAAACTACAGGGTTGCTAGCAACAGGATTTTCTTCCAAATCTATTACCATATTATCTGGCAGAGTAACAGAGGTAAATATCTATTAAATCTTTACTTTTGTTTTTTGTTTTTGCTAGTATGAATCTGAACCAGCTTGATCAAGTTTTCATGTTTTGGATTTTACAGTGGTCCAATGGAAAGCATGGGTTTATAAGCAGAAAGGCATATGCTTCATGGGAGCAAGACAAATGGGGTGCCTCGTTTATACAATTGGATCCAAATACATGGATTTTGGAGTATCAAAGGAGCTCAATACTGGAACATCCAAGACTAATTTCAGCCACATTGGAGCTATTGAAGTATAGGTTGACAAAAATGGTGAAAAAGATGAGTCAACAATTTTTGCTCTTCTTTGTTTTTGATAACCAATGCCTTGAATTTGCCGGAAATGGTGATCAGTTTATGATCCCAACTTAAAGAGGACATCTGGATATCAGTTCTCATTTCTTATGAGATTCTTTTCTTTTCTTGAAATTGTTTCTGTTAAGACCTGAAAATTGAATCTGTTTTAGAGTAGTTGAATCTTTCATTTGCTGCTGAAATCACAACTATTCCTTTTATTTCACCGTAAAATGCAATCATCAGAATTACCCAGAAATTTTTATAATTTCAATCTGTCTGATAATGAAGAAAACAATCCCATTTTCAAATTCAAAGCAATTAGTATTCATTGAGAAAACATCTTGCGACAACGGAGTCGTTATCGGTCCTTCTTTTAATAAGCAGGTAGACCAGAAATCTAAAATAAACCAAAAATAACGAAATCTCGAAAGTTCGAAGCACAGTTATGTGCGGCTAAGGGTTAGCACCCCGCAATGCCCGTAAAAACATCACTTATTTGGTCACTCATATTTTCTGAAGTGTTTTGAGTTTTATACACGCAAAAACCATATTTAAACCTAATATCTACATGTTTTAGCGTTTAAAATTTTACTTTAATTAAAAATGACATATATGAGATAATATTTACTAAAGTATTAGATTTAAGTTATTTAAAGATCTAAGCAAACCCTAATCAAAACCTATTTAAAGCCCTAAGGATCTAAAGTATGAGTTATTTGGGTTAATTAGAGTTTTAACCTTAGGTAACTAATTTATTATGGGAACAAATTAATTAAAGTGAAGCGATTTTGTTACTAACTTTAAGAATTCTAAAGAATCCTAATTAAAGGCTCTAATCCTAAAAATGAAAAGGCAAAGACATTAACTAGATTTAGATACATAGGTACATGCGAATAAAAACCAAAATAATGATCGAAATGAATAGAAAGGAAAATTAAAGAACATAATTAAAAAGAAAAAGGATGAGACTGAGAGAAAGGAAAATTGAGGTGACGCAGTGCAAGATCCAACAAAAGAGGTTTGGGTCGTGACTCGAATCCAGATCACCCAACGTTCGACGTAAAACCCTTTTCTCGAGAACATTCTCATATTCTTCACCAAAAAAACACTTAGATCTTCGCTAACACAAAATTATTACCCAAACATGTTTTTTAAGATTAAACTCCCTAGATCCCAAGAACACTTCCCATAAATCAAGCGTTCTTCATTCTAATCTAACCCAAGTTCGACATAACTTTCCCCGTTACACCCGCTCTTACCTACCCATACCCGAACCAAACTTCGCCCGTGATCAAGTATGTAGGCTTCGACTGCAGTTCTCGCGGTGGTGGACGATAGCATACACGACAGTGGACGGCGGCGTCGGGCAGCATCAAACTTGGCGGTAGACGGCGACAAACAGCAGCGTACACGACGGTGGACGACGACAGCTCAATTGATAATGACCTCTTTTCCTTACCTTTTTATTTCGAACATAAAAACAAAACAAAGAACGTAAAATATAAAAAAAAATAGAAAACTAAACAATGTACCTCAACAAAGGCTTCGAACTTTATTGCTCCAAAATTACAGTTACAAGTGCTTGACTCTGCTTCTATTTTTGATGTCTTTCTATCAATGTGTGTGCGTTACAGTGGTGAATTACAAGGCTTTATATAGCAAAAAAAATGAAGAACATAAGGGAAGAATCCATGATTCTTTCCCAAATTACAATGAAATAAATAAAAAAACTTACAATCTTCCTGATATGCTTGTTGTATTCCCTTTCTGTCTTTGATTCTTGCTTGGGGTACACATTGGATGAGTGAGGTGCAAGCTTAGGGTTTGGCGGCAGCGACTAGGGGATGTGGTGGCGTAGACGCCGGTTGGGGCTAGGGTTTTGGCTGATTTGAGCCTTTGTACACGGACCCCCTTTTATTTTTTGGACTATATATATTTTTTGGATTTTAATGGACTCCAATATATTTACAAAAATAAAAGGCCGAATAAAATTGGTGACTACAGTTGTCCTTCTTTGCCTATTTCGGTGAAATGAGAATAGAGCAAAGAATTAAAGACACATATTTTATCTGGTCAAATTACTCAATGGTAACTGCGGTCTTGTCCCAAAATGATAGGGTGTCGTTCACCTACTACTTCAGTTGAAGATGGTGCTGAAATAATCGGGTGTCGTTCGCCAACTGCTCTTGCATGAAAATGAAGTGGCATAGGGTGTCGTTCACCTATGTCCTCTTTTTAAGATTGAATGTCTCGTCTCAAAATGATAGGGTGTCGTTCGCCTACTATTTTGGTTGAAGATGGTGTCGAAGCGGTAGTGTGTCATTCGCATACTGGTCCTACTGAAAATTGAAGTGGCATAGGGTGTCGTTCGCCTATGACCTCTTCTAAAGATAGGATGTTTCGTCTTGAAATAATAGGGTGTTGTTCGCCTACTACTCCGATTGAAGATGTTTCTGAAACAATAGGGTGTCGTTTTCCTACTACTTCTACTGAAAAACGAAGTGGCATAGGGTGTCGTTCGCCTATGACCTCTTCTGAAGATAAGATGTCCCGTCTCGAAACAATAGGGTGACGTTCGCCTAGTACTCTAGTCGAAGACGGTGCTAAAACAATAGGGTGTCATTCGCCTACTGCTCTTGCTGAAAAACGAAGTGGCATAAGGTGTCGTTCGCCTATGACCTCTTCTGAAGATAAGATGTCTCATTTCAAAATAATAAGGTGTTGTTTGCCTACTACTCTGGTCGAAGACGATGCTGAAACTATAGGGTCTCGTTCGCCTACTGCTCCAGCTAAAAAACAAAGTGGCATAGGGCGTCATTCGCCTATGACCTCTTCTGAAGATAAGATGTCTAATTCTAAAATAATAGGTGTCGTTCGCCTACTACTCCGGTCGAAGATGGTGCTAAAATAATAGGGTGTCGTTCGCCTACTGCTCCTGCTAAAAATGAAGTGTCATAGGGTTTCGTTCGCCTATGACCTCTTTTGAAGATATGATATATGTATTCTTCTGCTTGATCTTTGCGTACTTTCTCGCTCCAAACAGTGGTGGCTAATAGAATCATGGCCAATCATCTCCACTGTCTCTACTTCACCATTTTCATTTTTGTACCTCTTTGCTTCATAAAAAACATTTGATCAATCTATTAATCTTGTACTCTTGGGAAAACAAACCTTTCTTTCGGATTCCCGGGTATTCTCGCGACTGGATCAAGATTGAGTGAAAGAACTCCTTTAAGTACCTTCAGTATTTTGGCGAGTTCTTTAAACTGCTTGTAGGAGAGCTCTCATGATAGGATTTATTTCCACCTTAAATGCTTTGAATGATATTGGCGCTTTAATCTCTTCTTTTGAAGGATCTTGTGTCATGAGTTTCTCCAAGCGTGGTTTCCTGGGTAGAAATGCATGCTTGTGCACATGTCGTGATTAGAGTTAAAATAATGAACCACATTATAGTCCATGTGCTTTTAATTTATTTTCAGAGTAGTTCACAAAAATCTCTTGCTATATGTGTATATTAATCCAATTGGCTCCCATTTCGACGTAAGATTCAAGTAAAAAGGATACAAAAAAGATAGGCTTTATTGATGATGTGGCAAACAAGGTGATTACAAAGAGGTAAAATCAAGTAATCAGATATCAAGGGACAAAGTATTCTGAGTCAATCCACCGGAAGTGCCCCAAAATACAGTCTTTGTTGAGAAGATTTCGAGTCCCATGATGACGTGTAAAGATATGACGTTCCGTCTAATTTACCAAGTTTTCGAAGGAGTTCATTGTACGCATATCTTTTATGCTCAAGCTGCCCTTTTCAGGTTTTCAACTCAAACACTCCTTTGGTTTCAAGATGACCTTTGCAGGTTTCATCTTGAACCCCCCCTTTTCTTTATTTTCTCTTTTTGGGTCCAAAGCTCCATTTACGGGTTTTCACTTTTAGACCATCTCATTTTTTTTCTCGAAGCGCTCTTTCGGGTTTTCACTTCGGCTTTTCCTTTTTCTTTTTTTCCTTTTTTTCTTCATCCTTCTTCTCTAGGCGTATTATTGCTTGACCGAGTCAGAGTCCACCGAATCTTGGAGTTCATCTCCATCGATCTCGGCTAGGATTACTGCTCCTCCAGAAAAGGCCTTTGTCACAACGTATGACCCCGACCAATTAGGCGTCCATTTTCCACGAGAACCTCTCTAGACTGGCAACATCTTCTTCAGCACTAAGTCACCCTCTCAGAACTCTCTTGGTAAATTTTCTGGTAAATTTTGTCATGGCAGATTGCTTTTAACCTCTTTTCCTCGATCCAGTTCAATTGGTGATACCTTGCTTGGATCCATTTGGTCTCGTCTAATTGTGCCTCTATCAAAATATGAAGCGAAGGGATTTCAATCTCTATGGGAAAAATGGCCTCCATTCCATAGATTAATGAGAATAATGTTGTCCTAGTAGATGTTCGCATAGCAATCGATACACGTATAAGGCAAATGACAACTTCTCATGCCAATCCTTGTAAGTATCAGTCATCTTGGAAACTATCTTTTTAATGTTCTGTCACTACTGCCATGTTCATCTTTGGGCGATAAGTCATTGAGTTGTGATGCTTAATGTTAAATTTCTCACAGACCTGATCCATCATCTTGTTGTTCAGGTTGGAGGCGTTGTCAGTGATGATACTCTCTAGCATACCATAACGACAAATGATCTCCTTCTTGAGGAATTTACAAACTATAACTCTAGTGATACTTGCGTAAGAGGTAGCTTTCACCCACTTGGTGAAGTAGTTGATGGCTACCAAGATGAATCGATGCCCGTTTGACGCTTTCGAGTGAATCTGACCGATCACATCCATGCCCCAAACTAAATGTAACCCCCTAAACTCGACCCAAAGGTTATGGGCCGAATCTAAGAAGTCGGGTTGAAAACGCGTCCCTCAAGTAAAATGATAATTAGGTTTCGAAAACTTAATATTTAAATTATTTATTAAAACGAAGTTGTTTCACATTAAATTTCGTTTTTCAAAAACGCGGGCGTTTAAATGAAAACATCACAAAATAAATTATTCAAAAAAAAAATCCACATAAAAATTCTCATGCATGCTAAAACAGTTAAAAACCCAAAATAAAAACATATGTATCTGAAATTACATAAATCCCAAAATAATAATCTAAAATAAAATAGATAATTTGTAAATCCGAAATGTCCATACTGAAAACTGAAATAATATGATAAACTGTGGTCCTCCAAGTACCAAAAGCCTAAGTCTGAGAATCTGAAAGAGAACTAAGAGGGAGCAATCTATTAAGCTCAGTGTGTCTCTAAAGTGCATACGATAGAGTATCACAAGAATCATACAATCACATAGTCATTTCAACAGTCAATCAGATACACAGATATGCATAGCACGATGCACCTAATTCTATGTCATGTACCCATCTACATCATCGTCCGAAGAGTAAGGTTCCCCTGAACCACTCTCTACATCGTCACCAAGTCCGAAGTGGAATTCAGCCCGAAGGGTGAAACCACTGATCTTCCCCGTACATTTTCCCAACCCGAATGATATGACATAAAAATCTGATACTAATCCGAATGCAATCATAATTAATCCGAAAATGCATGAGTATTTAGTCCGGCATATATTATTCAAATTCCAATGTATGATGCAAGCCAAGTCATACACAAAGCATAGCACATAACTCAGATCAAAACTTATATTTTCAAACCAAACATCATACAATATCAACATAGATAATGTAGTACAGATAGAGAACACACCTCAGACAGCTAACAGCTCAATGTCGGGAGTGACGTCTCCCACGCTCAGATCTAGTAACAGGCTAAACAGGGTCGGAACCTACAAGGGTAACACTATGTAAGATTTCACTACTACTATGCCACAAGCTAATATACAAAAACTGATTAATTCACGTACGCGTGGAACTCGAAGGCTGAGATGCAGGAGGTCGTCCAGGCGCAGGAGGAGGAAGAATCTCAGTGTCCGAATCAATGTCACCTGAACGCAAAAGAAATCTGATTCAGAAACAAATTTACATAATTTCTCAACTAGGCATTAATTAATTAAAAAGGCCAAAACAAGCTGCTCAGGATCAAATTTGGAAAAACAGGTTGTGGATTTGGAATCAGGACGTCGAAAAATGCAAGGTTGACTTTGACCGAAAAAGTCAACGGTCAAAGTAAGCGGTCAACTGCTGACGCCATCCTGGTCAAACTCAAATGTTCACATAACACACACAACCCAGCCCAAACCCTTCTCCCTTGCAAACTAAAAATTAGGGTTTACCCCCTAGACGGCGCGGCTCACCGGCAACATTTTCCGGTGACCCTAATGATTAAGATCCGGCCATCACAACATGCACAAGAGGATTTTCGATTGTTTCCATACACCACACAACAACACGAACACAAGAGGCTTACCCAAACGGTTTCGAACGAGGGACTCGGCGAAAAGGAGGCGGAGCAAAGTTTTTTCGAACGATTTTGTTCCGTTTCCGAGCAAATAGACGGTCGATGAGGGAGATTGAAGGACGAGTTTTTTTCGGAACAACGAGGGGAGTTGAAAGGTGGGACCGGATTGCTAAACAACAGTCGATCGGCCCTTGATCGGAAGGTGAACGGAAAACGAAGGGTGAGGG
Organism: Hibiscus trionum; assembly: GCA_030270665.1. Classification (NCBI taxonomy): domain Eukaryota; kingdom Viridiplantae; phylum Streptophyta; class Magnoliopsida; order Malvales; family Malvaceae; genus Hibiscus; species Hibiscus trionum. The sequence goes on from BSYR01000008.1 coordinate 54,273,525, forward strand.
TTTGGGTTTCGAAAAGAAAATAAAGAGGGAGATGGTGCGACTAACTTGAAAATATGGCAGATGAAAGGCCATACAAGGCTGTTTACCCTAATGAATGGGAAAATCGCGAAGCAAGGGTTTCAACTTTTACCCGCTTAACAAAAAGGTCCCCAAACTTCTAGTTTTAACAATTAGATCACTTAACTTTTGATTTTCTCCAATTTAATCCCTAAATCAAATTTGGTTTCAAAATCAAAATCCCCAAATTACTAGGGTTTCAATCTAGGGATTTAACAAATTAGGGTTTCTTTAATTTGGGGAAAATTAAGGTGTTACAATTCTCCCTTCGTTAAAAGAAATTTCGGCCTCGAAATTTAACTGGATCAAAGAGATGCGGATATTGGGCTCTGACAACAGCCTTGGGCTCCCAAGTAGCCTTATCATGACTACACCCACGCCACAAGACCTTGACCATCTTAATAGTCTTCCTTCTAAGAACCTTCTTGTCCTGAGCAAGAATCTCAACAGGTTCCTCCTCAAAACGCAAGTTAGGACGGATCTCAATCTCCTCCACTGGAAGAACGTGAGATGGATCAACATGATAGCGTCTCAACCCAGAGACGTGGAAGACATCATGAATACGCTGAAGCTCATGTGGTAACTCAAGCTGATAGGCAACTGGTCCATCTCGACGAATAATCTGATAATGTTCGATGTAGCGAGGACTCAGGTTACCTTTCCAACCAAACCGAAGTACCTTCCTCCACGGAAATACTTTCAAGAAAACCTGATCATCCACTTCATACTCGATATCCCGACATCTCAAAGCGACATAAGACTTCTGCTTATCAAAAGCAACCTAAAGCCGATCTCGAACCAATCTGACAGTCTGCTCAGCCTCATGTACAATCTTAGGTTCCAACAATCTATGCTCATTCAGCTCAGTCCAACCAATAGGTGAATGATACTTACGCCCATACAGAGCCTCATATGGTGCCATCTTAATGTTGGCCTAATAGCTGTTATTATAAGCGAACTCTGCAAGCAGCAAGAAATCCTCCCAACTGCCTCTGTAATCCACCACACAACCTCTCAACATATCCTCAAGAATCTGGATTACCCACTCGGACTGACCATCAGTCTGTGGATGATAAGAAGTACTAAAACTCAACTAAGTACCCAAAGCAGTATGTAGAGCTCTCCAAAATTTCGATGTAAACCTCGGATCCCGATCAGAAATAATAGATAATGGTATCCCATGAAGGCGAACAATCTCAGAAAGATAAAGCCTAGCTAACTTGCTCAAGGGATAGTCATATCGAACATGAATGAAGTGTGCGAACTTAGTCAACCGATCCACAATAACCCATATAGAGTCCTTCATTGACGGAGTCAAAGGAAGACCACTGAAAAAATCCATAGTCACACGCTCCCATTTCCAATGAGGGATCTCAATATGCTGAAGTAACCCAGATGGAAGCTGATGCTCTTCTTTGACCTTCTGGCAGGTCAAAACTTGGACACAAAACCCACAACATCACGCTTGAGACCCTTCCACCAATACCTCACACGGAGATTCTTATATATCTTGTCCCCACCAGGATGCATAGAATAAGGACTGTCGTGGTCCTCACGAAGAATAACCTGCTTTAACCCATATTTCCTCGGAATATAATACCGACCACGAAAACATAATACCTCATCCTGATCAATAGAGAAATCCCGAAATGTACCGTCCTGCACCTCTATGATACGATGCATCAAAAACGGGTCATTAGGTTACTCAGCTCGAATATCAGAAATCAATGTAGGAATAACCCGAAGTTCGGCCAATAAACTACCATCATCATACAAACTCATATGGGCAAACAAAGCTCTCAAGTCTAAAATGGCGTTACGACTCAAGGCGTCGGCAACAACAATAGCTTTGCCTAGATGATATTTAATCTCGCAGTCATAATCCTTGAGAAGTTCTATCCAACGAAGCTGTCTCAAATTAAGATCCTTCTGGGTGAGGATATATTTCAGACTCTTATGGTCTGTGTAGATATAACACTTCTCTCCGTAGAGATAGTGTATCCAGATCTTTAGAGCAAAAATCACGACAACAAGCTCAAGGTAATGGGTAGGATAGTTGCACTCATGCGATTTTAACTGTCGGGACGCATAAGCCACTACCTTCCCATCCTGTACTAGAACACATCTCAATCCAATGTGAGAAGCATCACTGTAAACGGTGTAAGCCTTACCAGGCTCAGGCTGGGTCAAAACCGGTGCTTCAGTCAACACGGCCTTAAGCTTCTCAAAGCTAGACCGTTGGGCCTTAGCCCAAACAAAGGAAATACCCTTCCTCAGAAGTTTAGTCAAAGGAGCCGCAATGATAGAGAAACCTTCAACAAACCTCCGATAATAGCCGAGTAAACCAAAGAAACATCGAACCTCAAAAACATTCTTGGGCTGCTTCCAGCTCATAATGGCTTCAATCTTCCTCGGATCAAACTGAATACCTGCAGCTGACACTACATGTCCCAAAAATACAACCTCTGAAAGCAAAAACTCACATTTGCTGAACTTCGCATACAACTGTTTCTCCCGAAGAGTCTATAAAAACAATTCGAATATGCTACTCATGTTCAACCTCAGATTTGGAAAAGACTAGAATATCATCTATAAGACCACAACAAATTGGTCAAGATAAGGTTGGAACACATGTAATGACTAATTTTGTCCGGGGTGTTAACTCGTTTTTATTTTTCTTTCTAATGGGCTTTGTTACTTTTCTTAATTATATATATCGCATGATTAAAAAACAAAAAACAAACAAAAGGTATATATTATTAGTAATATGATTAGTGGTATGTATATATATATATATGATACTATTTATTTTCATATTTGATTATTATTTATTCGATTGAAAAACCCTAAAGATTTCTAATATACTATGTTATATCACCTTACCATTATTACTATTATTATTATTATTATTATTATTATTAACGTTGTTATTACTATTATTAGTATTAACTTTAATATTATTATCGTTATAATATTACTATTATTATTATATATATCATATTGTCATTAGTATTAGATATACATATAAATAACAGTCCAATTATAATAATAAGCCCAAAATTATATATTAAAGAGTCCATTTACATTAAAAAAGGCCCAAAAAAATTATTATTACACATTAAATCATAAGGCCAGTTTGGCTCAAAGCCTAATTAAATAAAAAAACCTAATTTGATGTTTGGTGTTTTGCGCAGCCCATCCTTCACCGTCAAATCTAATATAGATATGATGGTCCAGATCCAAGCTCGGATAGAAACCCTAGGGTGCCCTATCCCTTGCTCCACGCTGCTAGCTCTCGAGCCGTTAGATCGAGATCACCATCAACGGCCAGGATCGAAGCAGAGAAGCCTCCAGAACCTCCACGCGCCCACGCGCGACTCTTAGACTCCCATACACGCGCGTGCATGACGCTCCCCTACCTGTGTTGAGGCCACGTGCGTCGGTTCATCTCTCGGTTCTACCCACACACGCACCATTTGATTGTCTAGATCCGCTTCAGCTCCCGCACGACTGTCCACGTCCATCGACTCTCCCATGGTCCCCTCCTCACAGCCGTCATATGCAAACAAAAAACAAATGTCATAAATGCACAACAAAAATAACCGAAATTGTAGAGGCCAAACAAACAAAATCAGAGGGCATATGCAAACAAACAATCGATAACCAATAGAAATTTTCTTTCAAATTTTATGTAATCCAAAATTTGTAATTTTCGGTGTTGTAAAAACCCGAAACCACAATGTAAAGAAAAAGGTTCCATTCGGGGAAATTTCAAAGTAATAAAAAGCAAAAAGCGGCCTCAAGCTTTCTGAGGTATATCGTTTCTCATTTTACAGTTTCAAAGCATAAGAATAAAAATAAAAAAGGAGTTAGGTTTTTTTTACCTTTGAGTCGTTTCGATTTCCTCCCGTCCCTTGCACTCATTTGCCGGCGAAAAGCCTCTTGGCCTTTTTGAGGCCATGTATGGTGAGTCGGTAAGGACGGTAACCCAAAAGAGGAACCATTTTCTTTTTTTTTTCAAAAACATAAAAAAGGGGTTTGTTTTCAGTTTTCAAAACAAAGGAAATGGGTTTTTTTTTGGTTCTGTCGTCACAAAGTAAAAGGTTTTGTCTTTTTTTGGTTTTGGGTTCTGAAAGGTTTTCGAAAAAAAATAAAGGTTTTAGGGTTTTTTTGGTTCGCCAGACGGAGTTGCGCCGGCCAGTGCCGAGAAACGAGAGAGTAGAGAGGGGAGAGTCTCTGAGAGTTTAGGGTTAGGCTAAAAAAGGTTTCAAATGTTTTTAGGCCGGCTTTTATTTAGTTTTAGAGTTTTAAAACCGGTTTAATCCCACTTTAAATCCCTCCGCCCTCTTTAATCACGTAATCAACCCTTCCGCGTTTTTAAACTCTTCCCGCAGTCCCTTCAGTTTTTCAAAAACTTTTAATTTCATCCATGTTCTGGCGTTAATTGATTTTCGAATGGTTTAATTGCCATTTTGGTCCTTTTAGGTTTCCGCATCTTTTTAATTTGGTCCTTTGTTTTGCAATTTAATTAGTTTTTAGTGGTTTATTTACTATTTTAGTCCATGTAATCATGCATATTTTAATTTCTACTTTGTTTTACATTTGATTACATTTCAATCCTTTTTATGATTTTGCCATGTTGATAGATATGTTTAATGTTAATGCCTGATTTGTGGTTATCGTAGATATATATATGTTATGTCGCATGTTTTATAATATATAGTTCTTTTTAAAGTAGTGTAAAATCTTACATGTTCGGTTTTAATGCATGCATGTTATAGTTTGCTCATGTTTTAATATAATGTTTATTTGTGACAATGCATTTATAATCGACATTCATTTGAATTTTAATGTTCTAATTTGCATGATAATTAATTCTAACCATGAAAAGGAGATACTTATTAATTCCCGTATTCGGGTCGAAATATCCTAGCTTATTGGATATTCCTCGAATATTCGAATTAATTCGCATCGTCTAAAGGTGAATTCGTAAGAAATTAAAATGAACAAGACCATGACATCATATTTTATCTGCTTGCATCATGCATAAAGGCGACGTACGGGATCCGAACCCTAAAATAACATGACAGTCAGACTTATATGATGTCAGTTTAGTCTTTGGTCCGGTGTACCGTCATCCTTTTTAATTAAACGTCTAATTAATTCTAAACCGTTAATTTGATAAAGCTTGTATAATAAAAGTTTAATTTTCGATTAAGAACCCCTAATGTAACACCCGGGTTCGGGGGTCGGGTAAAATTTATGATTTAAAAATAGTTCGGGTTTCGGTTCCAAATTTTTAACAATAAAATAAAGGTTGGGCCCCGGGTTTTAAGACATGAAAAATTTAATTGGGCCATTTTCTAAACAAGCCCAATTGGGCATGGATGTCATCCATTGTAATTCCCCAAATTCATTAAGGGCATTTGGGTCTTTAGTCTTTTAATTTCAAATAAACCTAAAATAATGTTTTGAAAGCCATCTTCTTCCCTATCTATTCTTCTCCAACGTGAGAAGAACCCATCTCCCCCTTGGATACTATTCCATTCTTTAGCTTGCTCGTTTTGAAGGGTTTTGCAAAGGTAATTTCGTTTTTAACTTTCCCTCATTATCCTCTACAAGCTGATGCCTTTTATTTTCATTTCTACACATGTTTTGAAATTTGAGGTTTGAAGGATTTTGGATTAAAAATGTTGCCTTTGGGGTCTTTAACTTAAGTTTCCTATTTGTTTGATTCATATGAGTTGTCTACAACCAAAAGGGTCCAACAAAACCGATTTTTACAACGTTTTATGGAATTTTCGGATTTGGGTGAAAATGAGGTTTTTGGGGGGGTTTTGGGTTGAGATATGGGGGTGTTCTATGTAGAAATGAGAAGGCTAATGGTTAGGGTGTATGTAAGCATTGTTTTGAATGCCTTAGGGAGTAATTTGAAGGTTGAAATCAATGGTTTTAAGGGTTGCATAGAGGCTGCTCGAATTTTGGAGTTTTGAGCTAGCTTTCAATGGAAAAATTGATGTCTTGAGATTGGTATTTAATCCGGGTTGATTATTTTGGAACATGGACTGATTTGGGATTGTTTACATTGTGTTGGAATGTTTAGAAACGGGGAATTTGGTTGGTGAAGCTTCGGGGACAAATCCGGGGATTTCGGAGTCTTGAGCTTGGTCTTCGATCTTCTTTTGGGTAGCAACGGTGAGTAGAATTATTGGTTTTTACTTTGTGCTCGATATGGATTCCTTTGGGGTTTGGGTGGAACCTTGAGAGGTCACCTAAACCCGTGTGTAAGCCTCTCTACTCTCATGTGTTGTGATATATTAATTGTGGATGCGTTATGGTTATTTGAATGCATTTTAAGTTGTTAATGTTGTAGTCGTGTTGAGTTCGTGCCTCACGTGATGGTGGTCTAAACTACGGTGATGTGTAGTCCCACCGGTAGTGACTAGTAGGGTAGTACTTTGATGTGTAGTCCCATTGGAAATCCACTAGTCGAAACGGTGATGTGTAGTCCCACCGTACGTGTATGTTGGTTGTGCTTGTGCAAACCAAGTGTTATGGTTGAGATAGACCCTTGTGCATCCATTGCTTTCTTGCATTTAAATCGTGTTTTGGAAAACTGCATGTTGTGAATTGTAGAGCCTCTCTCACTAAGCTAGATTGCTTATGCTCTTTTGTTTCCAACGTGCAGATCGCTAGAGTTCGGGAGGCGAGCGGGCGAGGGAGGAGCTTTTGGAGTTCTCAAGCAAGTTTAAGTATGGTTTGCTTTTGTAATAATGTCTAGACAATGGGGTGTAGAGTGTTAGGAGTTGGGGTCAAACTTTTTAGGAGGTCTTGCTTGAAATTGTTAAACTCATGTGGTGTTATGCTCTTGCTTCTTGGATTAGGTCTTATGTTTTTATGTGGTTTGTTTGCATATGACTAAACTTGTATGATGTTGGCCCATGTATGCCTTATGCTTGACTATATGGTGGTTGATGTCTTGTGCTTGCTAAATATGCTTCTTTGTGGAATTGCATGGGGTCTTGTTTGTATGTTTTCGTTAGATTAATTGCCTCCCATGCTATGTCTCAATTGTGGTTTGATGCATGTATGTTTGCTTACGCTTAGGAGTGCCTAAAAGTGCATCTAGAATCGTATGTGAAGTTACCAAGTAGTGAAATGAGGAGTTGCAGAGCAGGGGTATCGATACGGTTAGACCCGTATCGATACGGCCTTCTTATTCTAGGCCTTTCGTTTCGATACGCGGGGAGACGTATCGATACCATTTTGGGCACTGGAGTTACTGCCCAACTTGGTATCGATACCGGTCTCAGGCGTATCGATACCATTTTGGTCACTGAAGTCACTGTCCAACTTGGTATCGATACCGGTCATTGGCGTATCGGTACGGCCATCCTAGCGTTGACTGTGAGGAGTCAACCCTTGGGGAGGGTATCGATACACTCCTTGGGTGTATCGATACGGTCTCCACAGGCTGACTTTGACTTTATGGCCGAGTCAAGGTGTATCGATACACCCCTTAGGTGTATCGATACCGCCTGCAGTTTAAGTCTAAAACTGGGCCGTTAAGTGTTGGTTTGGGTTTGTTTGTTTTTCTCGTGTTTGTTGTTCCTCTGTATGATCACTTAGGATTTAATACTCATCTAGACAAGACTTAAAAAAAACATAGGGTTGCTAACCGAAGGGGAGCCTTAACGGGTTTCACTTCGGTTTTCCCCGTGTAGCCCACTTGGACCGGTCATCCGGCCAGACCGGGACGAGGGGGTTACATTTATTGGTATCAGAGCCTGAGGTTTCCGAGACCTCGGGCAGGTAAGTGAGGTAAGTTAAGGAATTATGAGTGTTTTGCCACACATGTCTAAATTTTGTTTTAGCACGGTGTATGTATGCATGATATGGTGACCTTGCTGTTGTTCGAGAGTAGGTTTGAGTCCCCATTGTTAGGCATTGTTGTCAAAATAAAAAAAAGGGAAAATTGTTTTGGTTTAAAGAGCTTGAGAACCGGAGTCCTTTGCCCCTTGCTAACCTAACGTTTCTTTGTTGTTGTGTGTTTGTTGTTTTAGATTACTTTAATTGCTATGGTGAGACCGAGGGGACGGCCTAGGGCGGGTGACCAGGCACCCGAGGACGCGCCTCCTGCTCTTAATGCTCCCGGTGGTAATGGGGGGAACGTCGGAGGTGATGGTAATGGGCCTCAGGCTGGGGCTAATGTGGGAGGTAATGGGTCTCAAGCGGGCCAAGGACAGGCAGGCCCGGATGTGGCTCATTTGATCCAGACTATAGCCGGAGCTTTTCAGACAGCTTTGGCCGGTATGCAAGCTGCAGCACCACCTCAGGGTGCGGGGACAGGATTACCCCTAGAGAGGCTTCGTAATTTAGGGGCAGTTGAGTTTCGTGGGTTGTCTCCGGAAGGTTCAGAAGGGTGGCTTGAGAGTACTACTCGCATCTTGGGTCAGATGGAGTGCTCGGATGCTCGTAAGTTGGGATGCATCGTCTCATTGCTTCAGGGAGACGCTTATACCTGGTGGACCACTGTTACCTCTGCTATGGCCGAGGCGGATGTCACATGGGAGTTTTTCAGGAATGCTTTTAAGAGGAAGTACCTCGGAGTTCGGTACTTAGATGAAAAGAAAAGAGAGTTCATGGCTTTGGTTCAAGGCAATAGGACCGTGTCCGAGTATGAGATCCAGTTTGTGAGATTGAGCCAGTACGCGCCATAGTTGATTCCGAATGAGAAGGAGCGATGTGAGCGCTTCAGATATGGGTTGACTACTGATGTGAAGACCTACATGTTGGCCGCCGACTACACTGAGTTCGATGTCTTGGTTTCTAGGGCCAAGGATGTGGAGCAAAACTTAAGCTCTAGAGCATGAGCTAGTGGGTCCGACTCCGGGAAGAGACATGCGAACTGGGATAGAGATCATGCCAAGAGGCATAGGGATAGGAGGTACCAGCCGGACACGAGGCCTAGAGGTGGTAACCATGGTCAGGGCCGTCAGGGCCAAGGGGCTGTCGGGCACATTCCGGAGTGCACTAGGTGCGGGAGACGCCACCCAGGTGAGTGCATGGGTATGTTTGGGGCGTGTTGGAACTGTAGCTCCCGAGACCATTTGAGGCGTGATTGTCCACACCCAGTTAGGGGAGGACCGGCTCCAGCGAGGGGTTTTGAGCATCAGAGAGGTCGTGGGCGCGGCCGTGGGAACTTCCAGCCAAGGAATGAGGGTCAGAGGAACTTGGCTCATGTGGTAGCAGTCCAGCCCGAGGGAGGAGGACCGGCTAGGGTGTACGCTCAGCGTGAGGCTGGGAATGACACTGATGTCATTGCAGGTAATTTCACATTACAGTCTTTGAGTTTGCTTTCTCTAATAGATTCGGGGTCAACGCATTCGTATATTTTGGGTGAGCATGCAAAGTCATTAGGACTACCTTGCGATTGGCTAGAGGTAGGTGTAAATGTCACTAGCTCTTTTGGTGATACAGTGGTAGTTAGGAAAGTGTATAGGAGGTGTCCCTTGATGGTTCAGGGCCACATATTTCCAGTTGACATGATGGAGCTACCCTTTTATGGCTTTGATGTGATTTTGGGCATGGATTGGCTTGTAGAGCATAGAGCTAGGGTTGACTTCGAGACTAAGAGGGTCTCTTTGAGGCTGACCGATGACTTTGAGGTTGTGGTGGTTGAAGAGAATGTCAAGTTTTTGTCCAACGTGGTTTCGGCTTTGGAAGCTCAGAGGTTGTTGAGTTCGGGATGTCAGGCTTACTTGGCTTACGTAATGAACCCGGATATGAGTGAGGTGAGACCTCAGGATATCAGGACTGTGTGTGACTTTCCGAGTGTTTTTCCGGAGGAACTACCAGGCTTGCCTCCAGATAGAGCCGTTGAGTTTGCTATTGAGACCTATTCTGATTCTGCACCGGTGTCAATTGCTCCGTATAGGATGGCACCGAAAGAGTTGAAAGAGTTGAAGACACAGCTTCAGGAGTTGACTGACAGAGGCTTTATTAGGCCTAGTGTTTCCTCGTGTGGTGCTCCGGTCTTGTTTGTGAAAAAGAAGGATGGTAGCATGAGAATGTGCATAGACTATAGACAGTTGAATAAGGTGACGGTGAAAAACAAATATCCCCTGCCAAGGATAGATGACTTGCTAGACCAGTTGAGGGGTGCATCCGTGTTTTCAAAGATTGACTTGAGGTCTGGGTAATACCAATTAAAGGTAAAGGATGTGGACATACCGAAGACAGCTTTTCGCACGCGATATGGGCATTATGAGTTTTTGGTAATGCCTTTTGGATTGACCAATGCCCCAGCAGCCTTTATGGATATGATGAACCGGGTGTTTCATAAGTTCTTGGACAGGTTTGTGGTAGTGTTTATTGATGACATCCTAGTGTACTCTAGGACCGAAGAGGAGCACGATGGACACTTAAGGATTGTGCTTCAGACCTTACTTGAGAATCAGTTGTATGCCAAGCTAAGTAAGTGTGAGTTTTGGATTAGAGAGGTGGTCTTCCTAGGCCACGTGATCTCAGCGGGTGGGATTAGTGTAGATCCCAAGAAGATCGAAGCCATAGTGAATTGGAAGCAACCGAAATCAGTGACAGAAATCCGCAGTTTCCTAGGTTTGGCGGGATACTATAGAAGGTTTGTTGAGGGGTTCTCTAGGATAGCGGCTCCGTTGACCAAGTTACTACAGAAAAATGTTCCGTACGAATGGTCAGATGCAAGACAAGAAGCGTTTGAGAAATTGAAGAAAGCTTTGACCGAAGCTCCCATTTTGATTCAGCCCGAGCCGGGGAGAGAGTTCGTGATTTTCAGTGATGCATCTTATGTGGGGCTAGGTTGTGTGCTTATACAAGAAGGTAAGGTAGTGGCATATGCTTCCCGACAGTTGAAGGTTCATGAGAAGAATTACCCCACACATGACATAGAGTTGGCTGCAGTGGTGTTCGCATTGAAAATTTGGAGACACCATCTTTATGGTGAGAAGTGCACTGTGTACACCGACCACAAGAGTTTGAAATATTTGATGTCCCAGAAGGAGTTGAATCTTAGGCAACGAAGGTGGTTAGAGCTCCTTAAAGATTATGACCTTACCATAGAGTATCATCCGGGCAAGGCAAATGTGGTGGCCGATGCATTGAGTAGGAAGGTGGTCGTTGAGTTGCGAGCAATGTTTGCAAGGTTGAGTGTGTCTACGGATGGTGGGTTAGTGGCCGAGCTTCAAGCTAAGCCATCATTGGTTCAGTTGATCCGTGAGAGACAGTTGCGAGATGAGTCATTGGCACCTCACGTGCAAGACATAGCTGAAGACAGGCCTACTGAGTATTGTTTTGGGGAGAATGGGATCCTATGTTTCAAGGATGGGATAGTGGTTCCGGAGGATGCCGAGTTGAGGCGTACGATTTTGAGGGAGGCTCACAATAGCCCTTTTGCTATGCATCCGGGTAGCACGAAGATGTATCGAGGATTGAAGGAAGAGTATTATTGGATCGGTCTGAAAAAGGATGTAGCCGAGTTCGTAAGTAGATGCATGGTTTGTCAGAGAGTCAAGGCTGAGCACCAGTTTCCTTCAGGGTTGTTGCAACCGTTGAAAATCCCAGAGTGGAAGTGGGAGCGTATCACTATGGACTTTGTGTCAGGACTTCCGTTGACTCCTTCAAAGAAAAATTCAGTGTGGATGATTGTAGATAGATTCACCAAGAGTGCTCATTTCATACCGGTTCATACTACCTATACATTAGACAAGTTGGTCGAATTGTATATTCGTGAGATTGTGAGACTACATGGGGTACCGAAGTCGATCGTGTCAGATCGAGATCCGAGATTTACCTCTAGATTTTGGGAGTGCCTGCATCGAGCTTTGGGCACATGGTTGAACTTCAGCACTTCGTATCACCCGCAGTCAGATGGGCAGTCTGAGAGGGTAATTCAAATATTGGAGGATATGTTGAGGTGTTGTATCATTGACTTCCAAGGGACATGGGAGAAACACTTACCATTGGTGGAGTTCGCGTACAACAACAGCTTTCAGTCGAGCATACAGATGGCTCCCTATGAGGCCTTGTATGGTAGGAAGTGTAGGACCCCGATTTGTTGGGCCGAGGCCGGACAGAAACTTGTGCCGATGCCCGAGTTACTTAAGGGAACCACCGAGAAGGTGAAATTGATATGTGATCGCTTGAAAGCGGCTTTAGATCGGCAAAAGTCCTATGCCGATTTAAAAAGGAAGGAGGTGGAATACTCCGTGGGGGATAAAGTGTTTTTGAAAGTCTCACCTTGGAAGAAGGTGATGAGGTTTGGAAGGAAGGGCAAGTTGAGCCCAAGGTACATAGGGCCTTATGAGATAGTTGAGAGAATTGGACCGGTTGCATATAGATTGAGACTCCCGGTTGAGCTAGAGAAGATTCATGATGTATTTCATGTGTCGATGCTTAGGAGGTATAGATCGGATCCGTCCCATGTCATGCCAGTGGAAGAAATAGAGTTAAATCCGGACTTGTCTTACAACGAGGAACCAGTTGAGATACTTGCTTCTGATAGCAAGGTATTGCGTGGCAAGACTATTGAGTTGGTCAAAGTCTTATGGAGACATAGAGGTGTGGAGGAAGCCACGTGGGAGAGGAAAGCGGACATGCTTGAGCAGTTCCCGTATTTGTTTCCGTCTGGTAATTTTGAGGACGAAATTCCTTAAGTAGGGGAGAGTTGTAACACCCGGGTTCGGGGGTCGGGTAAAATTTATGATTTAAAAATAGTTCGGGTTTCGGTTCCAAATTTTTAACAATAAAATAAAGGTTGGGCCCCGGGTTTTAAGACATGAAAAATTTAATTGGGCCATTTTCTAAACAAGCTCAATTGGGCATGGATGTCATTCATTGTAATTCCCCAAATTCATTAAGGGCATTTGGGTCTTTAGTCTTTTAATTTCAAATAAACCTAAAATAATGTTTTGAAAGCCATCTTCTTCCCTATCTATTCTTCTCCAACGTGAGAAGAACCCATCTCCCCCTTGGATACTATTCCATTCTTTAGCTTGCTCGTTTTGAAGGGTTTTGCAAAGGTAATTTCGTTTTTAACTTTCCCTCATTATCCTCTACAAGCTGATGCCTTTTATTTTCATTTCTACACATGTTTTGAAATTTGAGGTTTGAAGGATTTTGGATTAAAAATGTTGCCTTTGGGGTCTACAACCAAAAGGGTCCAACAAAACCGATTTTTACAACGTTTTATGGAATTTTCGGATTTGGGTGAAAATGAGGTTTTTTTTGGGGGGGGGGTTTGGGTTGAGATATGGGGGTGTTCTATGTAGAAATGAGAAGGCTAATGGTTAGGGTGTATGTAAGCATTGTTTTGAATGCCTTAGGGAGTAATTTGAAGGTTGAAATCAATGGTTTTAAGGGTTGCATAGAGGCTGCTCGAATTTTGGAGTTTTGAGCTAGCTTTCAATGGAAAAATTGATGTCTTGAGATTGGTATTTAATCCGGGTTGATTATTTTGGAACATGGACTGATTTGGGATTGTTTACATTGTGTTGGAATGTTTAGAAACGAGGAATTTGGTTGGTGAAGCTTCGGGGACAAATCCGGGGATTTCGGAGTCTTGAGCTTGGTCTTCGATCTTCTTTTGGGTAGCAACGGTGAGTAGAATTATTGGTTTTTACTTTGTGCTCGATATGGATTCCTTTGGGGTTTGGGTGGAACCTTGAGAGGTCACCTAAACCCGTGTGTAAGCCTCTCTACTCTCATGTGTTGTGATATATTAATTGTGGATGCGTTGTGGTTATTTGAATGCATTTTAAGTTGTTAATGTTGTAGTCGTGTTGAGTTCGTGCCTCACGTGATGGTGGTCTAAACTACGGTGATGTGTAGTCCCACCGGTAGTGACTAGTAAGGTAGTACTTTGATGTGTAGTCCCATTGGAAATCCACTAGTCGAAACGGTGATGTGTAGTCCCACCGTACGTGTATGTTGGTTGTGCTTGTGCAAACCAAGTGTTATGGTTGAGATAGACCCTTGTGCATCCATTGCTTTCTTGCATTTAAATCGTGTTTTGGAAAACTGCATGTTGTGAATTGTAGAGCCTATCTCACTAAGCTAGATTGCTTATGCTCTTTTGTTTCCAACGTGCAGATCGCTAGAGTTCGGGAGGCGAGCGGGCGAGGGAGGAGCTTTTGGAGTTCTCAAGCAAGTTTAAGTATGGTTTGCTTTTGTAATAATGTCTAGACAATGGGGTGTAGAGTGTTAGGAGTTGGGGTCAAACTCCTTAGGAGGTCTTGCTTGAAATTGTTAAACTCATGTGGTGTTATGCTCTTGCTTCTTGGATTAGGTCTTATGTTTTTATGTGGTTTGTTTGCATATGACTAAACTTGTATGATGTTGGCCCATGTATGCCTTATGCTTGACTATATGGTGGTTGATGTCTTGTGCTTGCTAAATATGCTTCTTTGTGGAATTGCATGGGGTCTTGTTTGTATGTTTTCGTTAGATTAATTGCCTCCCATACTATGTCTCAATTGTGGTTTGATGCGTGTATGTTTGCTTACGCTTAGGAGTGCCTAAAAGTGCATCTAGAATCGTATGTGAAGTTACCAAGTAGTGAAATGAGGAGTTGCAGAGCAGGGGTATCGATACGGTTAGACCCGTATCGATACGGCCTTCTTATTCCAGGCCTTTCGTTTCGATACGCGGGGAGACGTATCGATACCATTTTGGACACTGGAGTTACTGCCCAACTTGGTATCGATACCGGTCTCAGGCGTATCGATACCATTTTGGTCACTGAAGTCACTGTCCAACTTGGTATCGATACCGGTCTTTGGCGTATCGGTACGGCCATCCTAGCGTTGACTGTGAGGAGTCAACCCTTGGGGAGGGTATCGATACACTCCTTGGGTGTATCGATACGGTCTCCACAGGCTGACTTTGACTTTATGGCCGAGTCAAGGTGTATCGATACACCCCTTAGGTGTATCGATACCGCCTGCAGTTTAAGTCTAAAACTGGGCCGTTAAGTGTTGGTTTGGGTTTGTTTGTTTTTCTCGAGTTTGTTGTTCCTCTGTATGATCACTTAGGATTTAATACTCATCTAGACAAGACTTAAAATAAAATAAAAAAAATATAGGGTTGCTAACCGAAGGGGAGCCTTAACGGGTTTCACTTCGGTTTTCCCCGTGTAGCCCACTTGGACCGGTCATCCGGCCAGACCGGGACGAGGGGGTTACACCTAATTAAATTCATTTTAAATAATTTCCATCGATTAAAAGCAACAATTATTTTGGTACCGATTTCCGGGCACGATGGGGGTGCTTACCCTTCCCCACACGTAACCAACTCCTGAACCCTTTCAAACGAATCTCTGGTTTAGTTTTTATGGTGTCCAACCTACCTTAGAGGCCGGTGGCGACTCCAAAATTTTTTCCGTTTTCCAAAACAATAATTTCCCCCTTTTAATCGAATTTTTCAAAAAGTGGGACACACTTAAAAGTTTTTTTTTCGAAAAAAACCTTATTACAGCATAACGACTCCATTGGGAACAAATTTTTTTTTACAAAACAAAAGAGAGTTAGGCCAACAAAAAATAATTGTTGCCTTTAATGATGGAAATTTTTGAAATTTAATTTGAAATTTAATGAGGATGTTCTTCTTTGAAAATGTGACTTGAATTATACGAGCTTTGACAATTAGAGTGGTCTTTGAATTAATTTCTCTTTAAATTTTAAGAAAATCACCGACATGTGTTGCATCACGATCATTAAGCTCTATACCCGAGCTCTGTCCCTTAAGTTGGAGTGAAACACCCATACCCACGTGAGCATCCCTTCATGGGTCGGTAATTCACTTTCGGAATCCACACCTTTGACACGTGAGCAGCCCTCCACGTCATTAGGTCGTGCTTTCCCTCGAACCGAAACCAATTCGCAAGCTTGTAATGGGCTAGAATTGGGGTTCTTGTTACCTTAGTAGGTGATAAGATATATTCGGGTACCCTTTATTGGAACCGAACCCATATGTGTGAGAATTTAAGAAGCCCACCCCATTAGAGCCATGCGGATAACCGTAGCAAGCTAGAATGCATGTTGCTAGGTCTTTGCGTTGTTATTTATTTGTTTTTTATTCAATATTCATTATTTTCGTTACTAATCCACTTGCCTTTGTTGTCTTGTTTTGCTTAATTATTTTTGCATATTCATGGCATTTTCGTATGAAGTGTCGATTCGAGAACAATCTAAAATTGAAAACTGCCATAACGGGTGAAAGAGTCCATGGTAACAGAGTTTCCGGAACGCGCTAGGAGGACGAGCAAAACTTATTGAAAATCGCACCCTATGTATTTATTCTCTTATCTCGTTGTAATAAGACTTGATCTCCATTATGAAAATTTATTTAATGAGGATGTTCGTCGAATCAACATTTCCTTGCATTCGATTGTGTTTTTTAATTTATTGCCTTTAATCATCTGTTTCTGTTATACATACGACATTGCATACATTAAGTCATGAGATTAATTGTTCGGGGTCATGGCAGTATTCTTGACTATCGAAGATTCCGCATCCACACTTTACTCGCCATCAAAGGAAGCAAATGGAGGAGAGTTTTGCTAAGTTTGAAGTCGATTTAAGGGGTCAGCTGGAGCGAGCTCAACAAGAATTGAGGGACACCATCATCAAGTCCCAACAAGATATGATGAAAGAGATATCTCAGATGCTACAAGCCAATCTAAGAGGAAAGGGTGCTGTTGGAAACCCTAGTCAAGAGAGGGGAGACCCCTCGTATTCCCCTGGTTTTGTCACCGATACCCCTAAGCCCTCGCAAGGAGTGGCTACTCAAGAAGATGACACAACATCGCATCAGGCGGGCGCCTCTACCCATGCTCCATCGGGTCTGGTTTTTAATCATGTGGAGAATGTCAGGGATAGTATCCCAAATTTGGATGAGATTGAGAATTTGAACAAGGTCAAGGCGGAGTTCTTGAAACAACTAGAAGAAACACGGAAGGACCTCGAGGAGAAATTCCGAACAAAGGAGGAGGAAGAAGGGTCATATGGGATGAATGCTAGAGATCTCAGTTTGGTTCCAGATCTGATATCTCGCCCAAGTTCAAGACGTCGGAGTTTGAGAAGTTTGATGGGACAACTTGCCCTACTGCCCATATAATCATGTTCTATAGAAAGATGACGAGTTTCATTGACAATGAGAAGTTGCTAATTCATTGCTTTCAAGATAGCTTAGCGTGGCCCGCAGTGAGGTGGTACAATCAGTTAACCCGTGCTCAGATTAGGTCATGGAAGGATTTGGCCAAGGCTTTCACATATCAGTATAAGCACATAACCGAGATAGTCCCAAACCGACTCATGCTACAAGGTTTGGAGCAAAGGCACAATGAGAGCATCCGTGAATACGCCCAACGTTGGCAAGATGTGGCGGTACAGGTCCAACCTCCACTCCGGGAAAATGAGATCTCTCTCATGTTTGTCGATACTTTGAAGGGAACCCTTTATGACCGCATGATAAGCAACCCTATCAGTAATTTCTCGGATATGGTTATGACCGATGAACGTATCAAGGCAACTATCAAGAGTGGTAGAATTGATGGAGGAGAAAATGCTCGGAAGCAATTCAAGAAGAAAGATCATGAGGTGAATAACACCATTACCTACAAGGCTCCTAAGCACCTCACAATCTCACCGCCTCGAGCATCAATCGGGAATGCGTAAAGCTCAAACAGAAGAGAGAATAGGGCTCCCAAGAGGGAATAGGAGAAGATGTCCTTCGCCCCTCTACCCATGCCATACAAGGAGTGTACAAACACCTATACGAGGCTGATCTGGTCCGTCCATATCATGTTACTCCCTTCCAGCCGCCTTACCCTCCATGGTATGACGAGAAAGCACATTGTGAGTACCACGGTGGAGTACTGGGGCACACAATAGAAAATTGCACGGCGTTCAAGAAGCTCGTGCAAAACATGATCAATACTGGGGTCGTCGAATTAGATGGACCCAATGTGGCGGCCAACCCACTTCCAAACCATGGAGGTTGAGGCGTGAATGCCCTCGAAGAGGTAGACGCGAAGAAAGTGAGGATGGAAGTGTCGAAAGTCAGGTCCCCTCTGAGTTGGGTGTACAAACAACTGTGCACGACATGCCTGATTGAGAATGGTACAAAGGGAGTGTATGATGGACATGAATCATTTTGTGAGTACCATCAGACTGCGGGGCATGAGATTCAGAGTTGTCCAGAATTTAAGCAGTTGGTTCAGGAACTGATGGACAATAAGGAGATTGAGTTCCTCGAGGAGGCTTAAGGGTTGTGAGGAGTGGTCAGTCTAGCGGTGGTCAAGGATTTTAGTGCATCCAAGTTTGTTTGTTTTCATTTCATTGCATTTTAATCTATTTCTTGAAGTAATGTGTGGAATTAACTTTGCTACCTTTTGCCCGAAGGTAGCAAAAATCTTTTTGTAAGGGCCCGAGACTGCGTGTTTGTAATTTCAATCAAAGGATGCATCATATTTCGTGTTTTAATTGTCTCTTTGTTTTGTGTATATATTTTTCTGTTGAGTCACTGCATATCAATTGCACGAGGGACATTGACCTTGACCCCAAAGGTTGATTTTGAGCAACCTTTGTCTAGTGGAAATCGAAAGCTGTGAGGATGATGAATATGTGACTTACACTCCAATTTAATTTGGTCATTTATTGAATACACGTGGCATTAAAGCATTCGGGAGAACAACAAGAAATCTTCCATACTAAAAAAAAGAAGAAGAAAAAAAAGAAGAAGAAAAAAGGAGAAAAAAGGAGAAAAAGAAAGAAAGATGAAGAAAAAGGAAAATTGAAAATAACAAAAGCATAACAAAAGCACTCCAATGTTCGAAGCCTGGTAATAGGCATTTCCAGATAAGAGTGTGGAATTTTTGGGGCACTCCGCTGTAGCAAAAGGACCAATAAGGTTGCTATGCACCATTCGAATCAAAAACTTTAGTTGCATGAGTGATGGTAATACTTTCAAATCATGACAATGCCGAGTAGCTCGGGGTTTTGTTGTTTGCTCCATCATTTATTTCGAGCCAAAGGAATGTGATGAGTTGGCTTCCCCAAAACCAAAAAGAAATGAGACAAAGCAATAATGATAAAGGCAAAGCCTACATAAGATAAACTTAATTGATTAAAAAACTGAAATAATTCGGAGGATATTTCACATCTTCAGACATCAAATCAGCTTTCGAGGTCCCCTAGACACGTGATGCTTGAGGCAATCCTTGGTAAGCCATTTTAGTGTCGTTCGTGCACTTGATATTCGGGGTATTTAATCTTGCCTGATATATCCATAATTTGAAGAGGAAGTCTGGTTTCTTGAAAATGCATCTTACGTTGAAAGTAGAAGATGTAATCTAAATTTTTTTGCGGAAACAAAAATATTTATTTCCATTGCTTCAAAGATAAAGCTTAGGATGCAATGCCATGAATACAAATGATAGCTCGTCGGTGTCCATGGTGAGGATAGTAGTAAGATTTTACATGCTACTGTCTAGGGACCCGAAGTGAGTTTCTGCTTTGATTGCTTCAGAAAATGAAAATGGACCTTAATGAACCTAAGAGAAAGTTCAGGGACTTGGGGGCATGTGCCTCCCCCCTAATGTTGTGATAAGAGAAAAGTCATCATGGTGAGTTAAGACAAAGAGAATATTTGAGCACCCAGCTTGAATAGGGGGCAATGTTATCAGAACGTGCACTACGGAAGTGTTATGTCTATTCTGACCAGTGGAAGTCAGCAGTAATCTTTCAAGAAGAGACAAAAAGAGAGATTTGGCAAGGATGAGAAAGCCTGAAGAGATTGAGAAAAAGAAGAGAACAAGAAGAGGGTCAAGGTTGACCAATCCGAAAGATGAAAGCGTCCGAGCAATTTTGATGTCATAATTAATGCATCATTTGTAGTTAGGCATCCCTAGGTTAGAGGCATGCTAACCCACATCATCAAATCATTTTGCCTATTTTGAAAGGTGTACTAAAGCTTTTCTAGTAAAAGAAACCCACCTATCCGTTCAGGCATTTTGAGAATGGAAACCTGCCTATCCGTTCAGGTATGAGGAGAATGGAACCCGCCTATTCGTTCGGGCATTTTGAGAATGAAAACCTGCCTATCCGTTCGGGCACGAGGAGAATGGAACCCACCTATCTGTTCAGGCATGAGGAGAATGAAACCCGCCTATCCGTTCAGGCATGAGGAGAATGAAACTCACCTATCCGTTCAGGTATGAGGAGAATGAAACTTTCAGAACCTGCCTATTCGTTCGGGCATGAGGAGAATGGAATCCGCCTATCCGTTCGGGCATAAGGAGAATGGAATCCGCCTATCCGTTCGAGCACTTTGAGAATAGAGCTTTCATTTTCACCAATTGTCTATCCGTTTAGACCTCGAAGGGTTGAAGAATGTCGAAATGGGAAGAACAACTTCAAGCCTCCGCGACCGTTACATTTCCCGTATCGACTTCCGGACCGCCAGTAGTTCAAGTGCACGATGATTTAGGATTTAAACATGGTTGTTGAACAAAATTAGTGCTTATGGCCTTTTCTTTATTCTTTTTCCACAAGTACAAGCAAAGGGGGCAGCTGTAATCACTATTTTTGTTCGGGTGTTAACCCGTTTTTATTTTTCTTTCTAATGGGCTTTGTTACTTTTCTTAATTATATATATCGTATGATTAAAAAACAAAAAGAAACAAATAAAAGGTATATATTATTAGTACTATGATTAGTGGTATGTATATATATGTGATACTATTTATTTTCATATTTGATTATATTTGGTTATTAATTATTCGATTGAAAAACCCTAAAGATTACTAATATACTATGTTATATCACCTTACCATTATTATTATTATTATTATTATTATTATTATTATTATTATTATTATTATTATTATTATTATTATTATTATAAACGTTGTTATTACTATTATTATTATTAACTTAATTATTATTATCGTTATAATATTACTATTAATATTATATATATATATATCATATTATCATTAGTATTAGATATACATATAAATAACAACCCAATTATAATAATAAGTCCAAGATTATATATTAAAGGGTCCATTTATAGTAAAAAAAGGCCCCAATAAATTATTATTAAACATTAAATCATAAGGCTACTTTGGCCCAAAGCCTAATTAAATAAAAAACCCTAATCTAATGTTTGGTGTTTTGCGCAGCCCATCCTCCACCGTAAGATCTAATATAGATCTGACGGTCCAGATCCAAACTCGGATGGAAACCCTAGGGTGCCCTAACCCATCCTCCACGCCGCCAGCTCTTGAGCCGTAATATCGAGATCACCATCAACGCCCAGGATCGAAGCAGGGAAGCCTCCATAACCTCCACGCGCGACTCTCGGACTCCCATATGCACGCGTGCATGATGCTCCCCTACCCGCGTTGAGGCCACGTGCGTCGGTTCATCTCCCGGTTCTGCCCACACGCGCGCCGTTTGATTGTCCAAATTCGCTCCAGCACCCGCACGACCGTCCACGTCCCTTGGCTATCCCATGGTCCCTTCCTCACGACCGTCACATGCAAACAAAAAAACAAATGTCAGAAATGCGCAACAAAAATAACCGAAATTGCAGAGGCCAAACAAACAAAATCAGAGGGCAGATGCAGACAAACAATCGACAACCAATAGAAATTTTCTTTCAAATTCTATGTAATCCAAAGTTTGTAATTTTCAGTGTTATAAAAACCCGAAACCACAATGTAAAGAAAAAGGTTCCATTCGGGGAAATATGAAAGTAATAGAAAGCAAAAAGCGGCCTCAAGATTTCCGAGGTATATCATTTCTCATTTTACAGTTTCAAAGCATAAGAATAAAAAAAAGAGTTAGGTTTTTTATTTTTACCTTTGATTCGTTTCGATTTTCTCCCGTCCCTTGCCCTCCTTTGACGGTGACAAGCCTCCTGGCCTTTTTGAGACCATGTATGGTGAGTCGGTAAGGATGGTAACCCAAAAGAGGAATCATTTTCATTTTTTTTCAAAAACATAAAAGGGGTTTGTTTTCAGTTTACAAAACAAAGTAAAGGGTTTTTTTGGTTCTGTCGTCGCAAAGTAAAAGGTTTTGTCTTATTTTGGTTTTGGGTTCTGAAAGGTTTTCGAACCAAAAATAAAAGTTTTAGGGTTTTTTTTGTTCGCCGGACGGAGTTGCGTCGGCCGACGCCGAGAAACGAGAGAGTAGAGAGGGGGGAGTCTCTGAGAGTTTAGGGTTAGGCTAAAAAAAGGTTTCAAATGTTTTTAGGTCAGCTTTTATAAAGTTTTAGAGTTTTAAAACCGGTTTAATCCCATTCTAAATCCCCCCGTCCCCCTTTAATCACGTAATCAGCCCTTCCGCATTTTTAAACTCTTTCCGCAGTCCCTTTAGCTTTTCAAAAACTTTTAATTTTGTCCCTGTTCTGGGGTTAATTGATTTTCGAATGGTTTAATTGTCATTTTGGTCCTTTTAGGTTTTCGCATCTTTTTAACTTGGTCCTTCGTTTTGCAATCTAATTAGTTTTTAGTGGTTTATTTACTATTTTAGTCCCTGTAATCATGCATATTTTAATTTCTGCTTTGTTTTACATTTGATTACATTTCAGTCCTTTTTTTGATTTTGCCATGTTGATAGATATGTTTAATGTTAATGCCTGATTTGTGGTTATCGTAAATATATATATGTTATGTCGCATGTTTTATAATATATAGTTCTTTTTAAAGTAGTGTAAAATGTTACATGCCCGATTTTAATGCATGCATGTTATAGTTTGCTCATGTTTTAATATAATGTTTATTTGTGACAATGCATTTATAATCGACATTCATGTGAATTTTAATGTTCTAATTTGCATGTTAATTAATTCTAACCATGAAAATGAGATACTTATTAATTCGCGTATTTGGGTCGAAATATCCTAGCTTATTGGATATTCCTCGAATATTCGAATTAATTCGCATCGTCTAAAGGTAATTTCGTAAGAAATTAAAATCAACAAGACCATGACATCATATTTTATCTGCTTGCATCATGCATAAAGGTGACGTACGGGATCCGAACCCTAAACTAACACGGCAGTCAGACTTATATGATGTCGGTTTAGTCTTTGGTCCGGTGTACCGTCATCCTTTTTAATTAAACGTCTAATTAATTCTAAACTGCTAATTTGATAAAGCTCATATAATAAAAGTTTAATTTTCAATTAAGAACCCCTAATTAAATCCATTTTAAATTTTAAATATTTCCATCGATTAAAAGCAACAATTATTTTGGTACCGATTTCCGGGCGCGATGGGGGTGCTAACCCTTCCCCACACGTAACCAACTCTTGAACCCTTTCAAACGAATCTCTGGTTTAGTTTTTATGGTGTCCGACCTACCTCAGTTGCCGGTGGCGACTCCAAAATTTTTGCCATTTTCCAAAACGTGAAATTTCCCCCCCTTTAAATCGATTTTTCAAAAAGTGGGACACACTTAAAAGTTTTGTTTTAAAAAAAACTTTATTACAACACCATGTTCATCAAGTCCATAAACGTGGCAGGGGCGTTAGTCAATCCGAAAGGCATCACAAGGAACTCATAATGTCCGTAGCGTGTCTAGAAAGCTGTCTTGAACGCATCAAAATCCTTAACCTTGAGTTGGTAATAACCAGATCTCAGGTTTATCTTAGAAAATACCGTAGCTCCCCGACACTGATCAAAGATATCACCAATACAAGGAAGGGGATACTTATTCCTGATCGTCAGCTTATTCATCTTCCAATAATCGATACAAAGCCGAAGTGTCCCATCCTTCTTCTTCACAAACAGGACAGGAGCTCCCCATGGTGAAACACTAGGCCGAATGAACCCTCTGTCCAACAACTCTTGCAACTGCACCTTCAACTCTTTCAACTCATTCGGTGCCATCCGGTAATGAGCCATAGACACAGGAACTGAACCCGGGTAAACCTCAATGCCAAACTCAACCTCATCACGCTTCGACGTTGACCAGGAAATTCTTCCAGGAATATATTCGTAAAGTCTCTCACAACCTGAATCTTATCCATCCCAGCATCAGACTGCCTCGGATCAAGAATGTAAGCAAGATAGGCAATGGACCCCTTTTTGATCATCTTCTCAGCCTTGAGAGTTGATACAACATTAGATAAAAAAACCTCTACGCTCCCCAACAAGAACTACCTCACGATCAGAAGAAGTCCTCAGAGTTGCCCTCTTCTTTTCACAATCTAAAGTGACTCGGTGAGCGGATAGCCAATCCATACTGAGAATGAGATCAAATTCCCCAAATGGTAACTCCATCAAATCAGCCGGAAAGATTTCTCCTTGCAGATCGAGAGGACAATTCTTGTACACTTTGGTAACCTCAATGGGATTACCCACCGTATTATGTACGATGACAGCATTATCGGTACTCTCAACAGGAATTTCAAGACCCCCAGATACAGAACTTGCAACATATGAATGAGTCAAACCATTATCAAGCATAGCAAAATATGAAATAGAATGGATAGAAAAAGTACCGGCAATAACGTCTGGCTCATCGCGATCCTCATGTCTCCTGGTAGAATAGACCAACTCTGGCTGTCTCGCCCTAGAACCAGCTAATCCTCTACTCTGAGCAGGTTTACCCCTACTAGCGGTACCCGAAGCAGCAGGTCTACAATGTCCCCTTCCTCTGGCAGGAGTCTGTATAGATGCCTGAGACTGACTCGGAGCATAAGATGCTGGAGGTGAAATCAGACAATCTCTGAAAATATGCTCAAAAGATCCACATCGGAAACAAGCCTCAGACTACCTCCTACACTCACCCGGATGCCACTTTTTGCAAAAGGAACACTATGGCACCCCACGAGTACTAGTCGAACCTCCGGCACTAACGGTCGGAACAATGGAAGTCACTGGTCTAGCTCTGGAATAACCATAATGATCAGACTCGACTCTGGCTCTCTTCCTAGACTGATTACCTTGACTGTGCTGAACTGTTGTAGTCGACTGCCTCCTACCTCTATTAGTACCATACGACTCAAGTAGCTTCAACTCTGCCTCATTCCGCTCAGCTGTCCTAGCTCGCTTGGTGATCTCCTTATACTCACTTTCCATATGTAGAGCAACACCCGCCTTAATCGAAGGACGTAACCCTTTTAGAAACCAGACACACTTTTTCTTCTCTGTAGTCACCAACCCCGGAACATATTGAATCAGTCTCATAAACTCGATCTAATAATCATTCACAGACATGTCATTTTGCTTCAGATTCATGAAATCATCCCGACACTTTGCTAGATACTCAGCCCCAACATATCAGTCACGGAAAGCCTGTCGAAAATAGTCCCAAGAAATCTGACCAGCTGGAATAACATGCTCCTCATCCTCCCACCAATTTTGAGCCTCACCCTGCAATAGTGATACAATAGCCCTAAGCTTCTGGTCAGTAGGATAGTCCATCTCAACAAACAACCTCTGAAGCTTCTTCAACTAGTATTCAGCATCAGCAGGATCTGTACTCGTCTTCCCATCGAACATAGTCATCCCGGCAGCCAGAAACTCGATAGATATGGGTTTCCTAACACCCTCAGACTGACAAAGGTAACTGAGCAACTCCCTATGCACTGCAACACTATCCAAACCCGCAGTCTCACAGTCCCTAGAACTATGTGGTCCATCACCCTGTGCTCGCTGAGTTGGCTGATCCTCACCACCAACCCGTTGAGCCCCAGTCTATTGGGCCTCGATCTGCTGGGCTCCAGTCTGCTGAACTCCAGGCCGCTGATCCGCGGCCTGCTCTTCCTCATTAACATTAGGAATATTATCCTGATTCGATGGTGCTCCCACAAACTATGAAGCACCGGTCTCAGCTGCTACGATATGACCTCGACCTCAACCACGCTCTGTCCAACAACTCTTGCAACTGCACCTTCAACTCTTTCAACTCCTTTGGTGCCATCTGGTCAGGTCAACGGGTGGTCTGAACGGTTCGGTCTAACTGGTTCACTTGTTTGGTTCTCTGGACCGGTTCAGTTCAGCTTAGCACCAGACCGGGTATCCCATCACCGATTCAGGCCCCTCTCTCATTTGGGCTCCAAAACATTTGGGTCAAACCCAAATGTTCACATAACACACACAACCCGGCCCAAACCCTTCTCTCTAACAAACTGAAAATTAGGGTTTACCCCCTAGACGGCGCGGCTCGCCGGTAACACTTTCTGGTGACCCTAATGATTAAGATCCGACCATCACAACATGCACAAGAGGATTTCTGATTGTTTCCATACACCACACAACAACACGAACACAAGAGGCTTACCCAAAAAGTTTCGAATGAGGGACACGGCGGAGAGGAGGCGGAGCAAAGTTTTTCCGAACGGTTTTGTACCATTTCCGAGCAAACAGACGGTCGGTGAAGGAGATTGAAGGACAAGTTTTGTTCGAAACAACGAGGGGAGTTGAAAGATGGGACCAAATTGCTAAAAGGCAGTCGATCGACCATTGATCGGAGGGTGAACGAAAAACGAAGGGTGATGGCTTGGGTTTCGAAAAGAAAAGAAAGAGGGAGATGGTGCGACTGACTTGAAAATATGGCAGATGAAAGGCCATACAAGGTTTTTTACCCTAATGAATGGGTAAATCGCGAAGCAAGGGTTTCAAATTTTATCCGCTTAACAAAAAGGTCCCCAAAGTTCTAGTTTTAACAATTAGGTTACTTAACTTTCGATTTTCTCTAATGTAATCCCTAAATCAAATTAGGTTTCAAAATCAAAATCCCCAAATTACTAGGATTTCAATCCAAGGATTTAACAAATTAGGGCTTCTTTAATTTAAAGAAAAATTAGGGTGTTACATAGAAAATGGCCAAGGAGCATTCATGACATGTAAAGGCTGTGGTGGTGCAAGAATTTTGTCAACGTAGATTTGACACTTATGGCACTTTCAGATATAATTAATGTAATCTCCCTCCATCATGGACCAATAATAGTCAAGGTGCATGATTCATCTTGCCACAGTAAATCCATTGGGTGTGTTCCGCACACTTCCTCATGGACCTCTTCTAAGATCAGTTGGGATTCTTTGGCATCTACACATCTCATCATGACTTAATCTCAACTCTTTCTTGTATAAAATATCACCATCTAGAATGTATTCTGCATCCATTCTTCTTATCGTTCTCAATTTGTAACACCCCGAAATTTTCCTAATTTAGGAATTTTATAATTCTCAATTTTTGAAATTCTAACTTTTAGAGATTTTTGATCAGTTTGTTTAATTTAAAAATTGAAATGCCAGATCAATTTGCAAAATTATAATTTCTCCAATGTTCCTTCTTCGAGAGTCCTGAAGTATTTGAGGGCATATTGAACTTGTTGACCCATTTCGTTTGGAAATAGAACTTCAATGTGATTTAAATAGCAACATTTTACTTTTTTAGCTAATATTAATTATGTATCTTATGTTATATATATAACAGCAAACATTATGATTTAGTGTAAGCAAAACCGTATTTTTTCCCTTTTGATTGTTCTCAAATCCCAGCCGCCACTTCCACGTAGGGATGGGCACGGGTTGAGTAGGGTCAGGTTTTTTGCCTATTCGCATCGATCCGAAAATAAATACTTTAAACTCGCACTCGATTCAAATATATTTTTTTAAAAAATTCGATCCAAAAATAAATATACTAAATCTGACCCCGACCCGACCCGATTTATATAAAATAAATTAATTTTAGGGACTTAATTATAAAAAATAATTTTAAGGGACTTAATTGTAAAAAAAATATAATTTAAAGGACTAAATTATAAATAAAAATTCAATTTTAAGGACTTAATTATAAAAATGTATATAAGGAGGGTTATTATTATAAATATCTCTAAAAAAATTTAAGGTAAAATTATACTATTAGTCCCGGGTCAGATCAAGTTGGATATTTTCTACCCTAAACTCGAACTCAATCCGAGTTTACCCTTAGCAAAAACCCGACCCGACCCAACTTGAACCCGTTTTTTCATTAAAAAAACTGACCCGATCAAGTTGGATCGGAACCTATTAAATTCGGGTAAAATGCCCATCCCTACTTGTACGCAAACCTTACCCGTTTTCTGTATTAGCATTACCGGTTATTTTGATTAGAAGTCTATCCACGGTCACTGCATCAGTTTTTTATGCCAAAGATAGATTGACACCAAACAAGGACAAAGGTTGTTGTGGTGGTCTCGGATAGTTTACCCTTTCTGGTTTGGAGGGATAACTGTTGTAGACGATGTTCGGAGTAAAATGAGTCATGTTGAGGATAGAAATGACGAAGATGTAAAGAAAGTGAGGTTAATCTCGGTGTGTTGGGTTAAGCTTGTCCTCTCTTAGCCCGTTCTTGGAGTATTTAAGAAGAGAATCTAATACCTTTTATGGACAAGTGGTGTGGTTAGGTCTGGCTGATTGACGCTTATTGACGTACTGGCCCTACAGACAAGTTTATGAGTCAAGCGATAAACTCGACTGATGAGACAAATATATTCGACGTTGGTCTTATCAAGATACTAATTGGCTTGAGGGAGTGTAAAGTAGTTTTTGGGTGATCTTTAGTGACCTGTAAGATATGACTCTGAAAACAGAGAGGTTCTAGAGTTGGAGCCAGTCGAAGAACATCTCTTGAATTCTTAGAGACGAGGCTCCCAAAAGATTTTCTTGGTAAAGGATTGTGCGGCAAAGAATAAATGGTAGAACACTATGTCAAAATTTGAATATTGTACACATATATCCTATTTCAAGGAGAAAATATTTTTATGACAATATTTGGAATATATTGATGGAATACATAAATAACGAGAACTAAATATTTAATTGTACAAATCTATTTACTTATCGCGTTAACAATTCTATAAAAAATTAATGGTTAATAGCTTGATTGAAACCATTTTAATAGTTTAGAGGTTTAATTAACAAAATTCATAGTTTAGTGGTCAAAATATAATTGAATCAATAATTTATGGTCAAAATAGAATTTAATAAATATTTTAGTGGTCATTGATATAGTTTACCCCTTCCTTTATCTCTTTTTCCTGCCTTCTCGGAAGCTAAAGGAATAAACAGTTGTTCCCTGTTACAGAACAGAAGAAATTAGACGTTTTTTCTCTTGGACCAATCGGAGGAGATCTGCTATAATTTTTTCGTTCCTCAAATAATCTTTCCCGCTTCATCCCACACTGACAAACAAACAGAACAAAGACCATCAAATTACGTTTTTCTTAATTTGCGAAATTTTGTGAAGAGAGCAGAGAGAGAATGAACATATTCAGATTAGCAGGGGACATGACCCATTTGTTTAGTGTTCTTGTTTTGCTTCTTAAGATCCATACCATCAAATCTTGTGCCGGTACGCCCAATTCCACTGCATTTTACTTTTGTATTTTTTCAATAATTTACCTCTTTCAGATAACAAATGTTGAATTCTTTGGTTATATTAAATGTGAGTTTTCCTTAATTTATTGTTTTCTTTTAGCTGTTGTACATTGTTTTCAATATCCAAATTAGAATCTTGTTGTGAAATGTGCAAGTGTAGCTTAATAAAAATGTGACCCTTTTTTTCAATAATCGGAAGTGAATTCATGTATTTCTCTGAATGGGTTCTTAATAATTTGAATGTATATGTATTTATATTTGAAGTTTTGGAATAAAGGAGACATGATCAGTTAGGACTTCAATTTTAGCTTAATGTTCTGCAAGTGTGGCTTAATTTTTCAATAATCGGAAGTGAATTCATGTATTTCTCTGAATGGGTTCTTAATAATTTGAATGTATATGTATTTATATTTGAAGTTTTGGAATAAAGGAGACATGATCAGTTAGGACTTCAATTTTAGCTAAGTTGTTAGATTTAGTGACAATATTAAGAAAAAGGGTAAAGGGGTTTGTATTGGGTGGATTTGGGAGGGTTCATGGTTTGTTAACTTTGAGTTCCTAAAATGCTATCTTGTTTTTGCTTACTTTCCTTCTATTTGTAGCTAGAAATATATAGGGATTTGAAATTTACAATACTAGTATTCTTCAGGGTGTGAAACTTGATGGAAATCAAAAGGAAGATTTCATTTTGTATGATTATACTGTAGGTCAGTAGTTTTTATGTCTTGTTGGCATCCGGATTTCGTGACAAACATGATCGACTAATGAGACATAATCCTATAGCTGTAGCTAAGGTAATGTGTTTTTTCTCACCTTATGAGGAGTCTATTTGGGGAGGCAATGGCACCTTCATAGTTGCTTGATCAAGATAAATTATTTCAGTTTTGAACCATTAGCGTATGAGAAAGTTCTGTTTTACTTTTTTTTTTCCTTTCCTTTAAACATGTTCTGTGAGATGGGATCCTTAAGCATTCATGGGTGGCTAAAGTCACTTACAAATAGGAAGTCAAGGCCGTTGTTATAAGAAATTAGATTTTTTGTGGTTTTGGTTATTTTATCATTGATACAACTTATACTTTTGTGCAGGCGTTTCCCTGAAGACTCAGGAACTTTATGCTCTTGTCTTCACTACTCGCTACTTGGATTTATTCACTACTTACATCTCACTTTATAACACTATCATGAAGCTAATATTCCTGGGGAGTTCTTACTCGATTGTATGGTACATGCGACATCACAAGATGGTTCGTAGATCTTATGATAAGGACCAAGATACATTTCGTCATTATTTCCTTATGTTGCCTTGCCTATTTCTTGCCCTTCTTATAAATGAGAAGTTCACCTTCTTGGAGGTATCAACATCTTTCCACCAAATTTTTTAATGTAACAGTGTGTTTTATTTCTATGTAGTCATTATGATCATGTTTACAACTGCTAAATTTATTACGGTCAACATAAAAGCTACGTTGCATTGTTGATATGTTTATACTAATTATTCATTGAGAGACTATCAGGTTCTGTTATTTTTCAGACTATAATTTTCATCCATTGATATTTTTCTCTGAAAATTGGTGGAGCAGGTAATGTGGGCATTTTCCTTATATATGGAAGCGGTCGCCATAATCCCTCAGCTTGTATTGCTGCAAAGGACAAGAAATATTGACAACTTGACTGGACAATATGTGTTTCTCCTTGGGTAAACTCCTCTCCGTAAATCCTATTCGGTTTCAAGTTTGCCATGATTTTATTACATTCCATGAAGGACACTTACTTCCCAGCTTCCAGTTCCATATACGGTTGCTTCATTTTGTGTTAATTCGGTGAGGTAGAATAAACAGATAAAATCTCTTAAACAGAGTTGACATCATATTCTGCTTGGTTGCCACTGATTTTCTTTTTTTGGGAGAAGCTAATATGATTTAAGTTTAGATAAAAGTTCTCTTTTTCCTTTTTTTGCCAGAATAACTGATATTCTTGTATAGCATTTGCCAGGATCAACCTTTTGTAATATTATTTTTGGCACAACATTAACTAAACTACCTTTGGTTCCATCTGTTTTCACAACCATTATACATGCTGGCTCAGAAGATTAAACTTAAATACCATAGTGCAGAATGAATCCCTTGAATGATTTTCATATTGCCTCCGGTTTCACCCTATGATACTTGTGCATATTTTTTCTTAGTAAGTCATCTGATTGACTAAATGTTTAATTCTTGGTTAGGGAGTAATATAATTCCTTTTCTGGCAGTGCATACCGAGCACTCTACGTATTGAACTGGATTTATCGGTACTTTACTGAAGAGAACTATGTTCACTGGATAAGTATGCATCAATGCCCATGGGTGTATGAGAATATTTTTTTAGCAATGTATACATTTCATGTTATATATCTTATTCCCAACACCTTGTTAATACGATCGCCTTTCAGTTTGGGTTTCAGGGCTTGTCCAGACCTTGCTTTATGCGGATTTCTTCTACTATTACTTCCAAAGGTAAAGTCTTCAAACTATGTTGCTCGGACGTTTCATTTTTTTCCAATGCATATCTAAACATGGACATGGGGATAGAAACATCCAAGTATCTTCCAAATACATGAAGAAACATAGCCAAAAAAAAAAAAGAACATGTGCCGGACCCATACTAGACAGTAGGGGTGCTCATAGTTAACCGTTGTAGTATTTTGGTTAACCATAATAAGATGAACACATTATCATTAGACATTATCATCTAATTACAATAATAACAAAACTTACAGGTTAATCAGTGTAGTATGTTGGTTAACCATTAACACCCCTACTAGACAGTAGGCAGCATAGACCTCGGTCATTATTAAAAAAACACTTCACACTTACTATGATGATTATGTTTGTATGACTGCAGCTGGAAGAACAATGTAAAGCTTCAATTACCAGCTTGAGACTCGATGGTGCAAGTTTGTAAGTAGCATACAAAGATAAAAGCTGGATTGAATTGGATTATTGGTGCTTACCATATGCCTTGTGCATATTCTTTATTTGACAGCTAAACAATTAAGTCATTTTGACTCACAATGTCTTGCAGTGGATACTTTGTGAGGCCCAATTTTCTTTTTTACTTTTTACTATACTTCACATGTGAAAACATACACGTAAAAACAAAACCAAAAAAATAAGGAAAAATAAATTATGTGCAACTTTCAACTCCATTTTTCATCCGAGAAGGAAAAATAAGGAAATAACCTTCGGCTGTGTAATAATTGAGGGTTTGTTCAAAAATGCTGTTGAAACGCTCGTTTGAATGAAAAACCGCTTTTCTAATGAAAAGCAATGTCGGACAGGTTGAAAATAAAGTGTAAAGTGCTTTTGCACAGCATTAAACAGTGCAAACGCAAAAGTCTGAAAAATGGTACGTTTGATTCTAGTGAAAACAAGCCTTTTTCATTTTCACTTTTTTGGAAAATAATAAATGTTAGAAGAAAATGTGTTTAGTTGCAAAATTTAAAAATGATTTTTAAAAAATGAAAATAAAAATGAGTGAAATTTTGAAAACATAAAAAAAAATGTTCACTATTTTTATTGAGAATATTATAAAAAAGTAGAAAAGATGAAAACAAGGGTTTTTTTTTAAATTTTAACTCTATTCAACCAAGGTTCAAATCCTCTAATGTCAATTTTAGAATTTTCGTTTATTTAAACATGTTCTGTGAGATGGGATCGGTCCGATTGAGTCAGCCTGCCGAGTCAACTCGCCTGAGTTAGCCTGCCGAGTCAACTCGATTGAGTCAGCCTGCCGAGTTAACTTAGTGAGTCAACTCGCCCGAGTTGACTCAGCCGAGTCAACCTAGTAGACCAGTGACATCAGCGTGAAGTCAATATTGACATGACAGCTGGCGCCAGTGTTGACTTTGACTGCTGACGGCAGCGTTGACTTTGACCCCAAAAGTCAATTTTTTTGAAAAGTCGTATTTTATGTTTTTTTGACGTTCTGAGTTCGTTTTTGAAGCTCGTTTCGCAAAATTCTGACCCAAAAGCTTTCAAATATGATATTGAACCCGAACATGTATATGTATTTAATTATCCAATTAAGAGCTTTGTGAATAAGGTTTGATCTTGGAATTTGTGTAATTGAAGGTATTCTCAGTTTCTTAAATACGAGATGTTGAAGAATGTCAAATTTGGGTTCAAGAGTGTTCGAACGTCATTTGAGGGTCGACCGATATAACAAGGATTCAAGGTAATACATTACTACATTCTGCATGCTTTCAAAACTTGTTGATATTCGGCTAATATTTGCACGACCAATTGAGCATATGATTATTCTGCTAATGTTGATCAATAAAGAAATAAGAATATTAATGGTCAAGACAAATATTCGAATAAGAGGTTTGATAAATCGAAAGGACTTCCAAGTTCAGTAAACGATTAATAAAAACAGGTGATCTCTAAGTCTGATTATTTTGGCTAATAAATTACGAAAATGCCCTTGATGTATAAAATGACAAAAATACCCCCTTACTATAAATACAACCTGAGAAGCTATACTTGATCCGTAAGACATCCGATGCATTTGAAATACCTCTGATTTCCTGAAATCTTATTGTAACAAGACTTAAATATTCACGACTATAAAGTACTTGAGTTTTTGGAATTTTGAATAAATCCCTGAAGATAAATTACAGAAAAATGTTCGTATATCTGAACTAATCAAAGTGACGTAAAATGTTGAATTGACCGGCATGACAAAAATGGATTGTAATAACTGATAAGGCTGATTGATCGAAATGTCTGAAACGACCAAAAGGATTGAAGTACCCTCAGTGCCAATCATCAAATTATTTGAAATGATGGATATACTCTCGAGATCTGAGAGGGAGAGGGAGAGGGAGAGGGAGAGAGAGAGAGAGGGATAGAGGGAGAGGGAGAGGGAGAGGGAGAGGGAGAGGGAGAGAGAGAGAGAGAGAGAGAGAGAGAGAGAGAGAGAGAGAGAGAGAGAGAGAGAGAGAGAGAGAGAGAGAGAGAGAGAGAGAGAGAGAGAGGACTACCTTGATATCTGATCTGTCGCCAAAGCGGCTAGGAGATCGTTGGAGGAGATCGAGAATACTGTCCGAGCAGTCGCACCGTCACTGAAATTGTACTCTCGTCCCCAGAAGGTATATTTCGCTTCGCTTTTGACTTTTCATTTTCCTGCAAATAAATAAGGAAATCATTAGATCTAAATTGATATTATAAGAAAAACAATCTAAAAATTTAAAAATAGGTTTAATGCTCATCTGAGTCCGGCCGTAGCATTAGGGTTCTGGCGAAGTTGAATATGAGGCAGTCACTAGTAGATTTAGGCTCATAGGACGGGGAAGTTGGGAGGATTCTTTCGAATTCAGGTAGTTGTGGCTCGATTTAAGGGAAGAAGGGACTAAATCTAGTTGGATCAGGGTAGTTAGAGTAAAATAATAGAAAATTTCAGGTTTTTAGGGTTCCGGTCGACAGCTGGAAATCGCCTAGCGGCGGCCGGCCGAAGAAGAATGAAGGCTGGAGTTTTTTGACGGTTGTCAGCGAACAATTCAAGTGGTCAGAAGTGGGACAAAATCGGATCAAACGGCGGGGTTCACAGCTGTTGGAGGCGGCATTCAACTGTGTTCATTTTCATGAAAAACATGATGAACACCATCCAAGAATTAGTGTTTTTAATCGAAAGGAAGGAGGAATCTGGGTTTGGGGAGTGTTTGTGGTTAGAGAATTTTAAGGAGAGAGAGTCTAGAGAGAGACCGAAATTCTAAAAAATGGAAAAAAGGAAATTGAAGGAGCTAGGAAAAGCTTTAAATAGGTTTTATAACCGGGATCCTAGGCCCGCGAATCCCCGAAGAGACTCGCGAATCCCCGGCCGTGCCCGCGCCCTTCTTTTATATTTCTTGTACTTTGGCTCTTCTTTTTAAATAAAGTTCAATTTGTTTTTCTCTAATTTTAATTCTTTTCAATTTAGTCCCTAATTTCTTACAAGAACAATCCTTTAGTTGAATGCACAAAACAACCCCTAAATATTTGCAAAGCTATTCCAATCTGTTTGTTTTCAAAACAACCCTTATTGTTATAAATTTAGTCCATTTCTTTGTTGTGAAAAATAGTCCTTAAGCTTTGTAAAACAACCCTTCATTTCAAATTTATAAAGCAGTCCAATATGTGCATAAAATAATCTTAAATCAGCTCTTTAACTGAATTTCTAAAACTGTCCATTGCAAATACAAAACAACCCTTATTTAATATCAAAACAGTCCCTTGACTTGCAAAACAGTCCCTTCCATGTTTTACTAATCCAAAACATTTTCAAAACAATTTATCTTGGTCCACTATAACCTAGAGTTCATTACTATTAAGCAATGGTACCTAATTCAAGCCATGATTTATCTTATACATTTATCTCATACATTTACTGGTACCGGTTTAGGAATGTAATTGAATCCTTGAAAGCTTGTAAAACCAGCAATTTGGGACACTTCAGGTCCAGGCGTATCGGTACGCGTACCTTTGTACCGATACGAGTAAGCTAAATTTGGTCAGGTGTTTCGGTACGAGCCTTGTGTTTTAGGCTAGATGTATCGATACACGAGGAAGTGTATAGGTACAGTTTTGAGCTACTGAAATCTGACATTTGGAAGAAGTAAAAGTGTACCAATACACTTGCTCGTGTACCGATACAAGTAGCCGTTTTTATGGTTAAAGTGACATTTGAATTTTTTGATTTTTACATTTTAGTCCCTGAATCTTATGGATGCAATTGAATGAGTTTGGATGATCGTTTTGAGCTGGAATATGACACATTGGGTCGGGTCGGATCATTCGCGCCAGTTTAGGGTGTTACATTTAGTGGTATCAGAGCTTTTAGGTTGAGTCATTTCTGGGTAGATGATCGGTCGTCTGTCATAAGATGTTTAGTCGATACATGCCCTTATATTATAAGCGTACTCTTATAAGCTGGAACTCCGATGCCTTTTTCCTTTTTGATTTGAATGTTACTAATTGTTCACTCTGTTAGTACTTGAACTCAATTCAAATGTTTAATTTAATTTTAATTGTTTAATTTATATGTATGATGCATGCTTTTAAAATTGAGCATATGATTTTATTGTTTAGTCACCTAATTAATATTAATAGTTAGAGCCTTTAGTCTTTTAGGTTCTTTGGTTCAAGTTAAATAATTAAATAGGAAGGACATTGTAACAATTTAATGAATATTAAGTAGAGACTTTGGGGTTCAAATTTGGATGGTGTTCCATGGCTTGCAATGGGGTCTTATCTCAATATTCGCCTTGAAGAGGTAAACTTAATATTCATTATCAGATAGAATCGAAAAAATAACCTAGATAGATTAATAGAGCCTTAATTAGGATTATTACTTTTAAATAATTAGAATCGCACTTAACTAGAGAATATTATATGGATTTTTGCGGTTCTGAGATGGATGGTATTCAAGAAATTGGTACTGTCTCATAATGGGATTTAAATTAATAATATTTATAGTTTAATTAATTTAATTAAATAGAGGCTAATTAAGTTAGCACTTAAAATCAACAAGACAATAAATGAATCATGCATTCAAACCTTTTATGTTGAGATATATCTTTTGAATATAAATGGAGGTGTCGCATAAAAGGGCGCTTTCAATCTCATATTCGGGAAAAAAATATATTTCCTTATAAAAGAAATATCTTCATTTGGACTTAAAATCCAATTAATAATTAATGGATAAATTAAATTCAAAATGTTATTCTTAAATGCCAAAATGCCATATAAAATTAAAAGGTACCGATAACGGGCGTTTGAGGGGGGGGGGTGCAAACTCTTCCCCACACATAACCGACTCCCGAACCCGAATTTTAAAGAAAAAATAATCTCTGATTGTTTTTATGGTGTCTGGTCTACCAAAATGATCGGAGGCGACTCCAAATGTTTTCAAAATTAAATAAAAGAGATACATTTTATTTTTAATTAACAATGTCATTTTAAAAAGAAAAACTTAATTTTTCAATATTAAATTAATTAAAAGGTAAATCTCTAATTTTCAAATATAATCGTCCAGCTATTTTCACACTCAGTTCAAAAATGATCATGACACTATATTTGCAAAATAAAAAACAAAAAAAAAACAAAAAAATAGAAAACTTAAAATGAAAATTATTTTATGAAAATGAAAACAAAAAACAAAAATAGAAAATGTTTTCTAACAATTCACACACATGGCTAAGTCTTAATGCATGCATCATTCAAATGTTCAAGGAAAAGTTTCTTGTCATGAATTTATCTCTCTAACTAATTTCTAACAACTCTTACCCTTTCCTTTAAGTTGATCGAACAAAGACTTAAGGATTGAAACTACTAAGCTCCATCTTCACATTTCCATGGCAGCAAACTTAATTCTCTCTCAAGTTGGATTTCGGTCATTTTGGAGATGAAGAAGACAAATGTAACACCCCTACATGTATCGGTCATCGAATACAAACAGAGGATGTCAAAACATTTTAAAGCACTTTATTAGCCAACCTAAAATCATTACAAGTTTTATGCCCTAGATACTATACATATTAATTATAGGTTATTAAAAATATAAACCAAGAACATATCATAACCACCTTACTAGATTAATTATACTTTATCTAGTCTAGTATCACATACAACAAAATGCATAAGAGGTCATTTACCAACATTTCATTTCTTTGACTATTATACATGCCACTAATTTTACCAACAAAAAGTTAAGATGTCATTACTGTTCATACTCCTTGCATGCTTCCCAAAATGATGCAAATCTCTTCGTGCTTACACCAACGCTTGTTTACCTACGTGTGCACAACAACAAACATGCGCTAAGTACGAACTTAGTGAGGCATAAACATTATCAATAAATATTGATAAAATATAATGACAACTATAATATAGATAAGTGACCACATATTGTCTAATCAAGAATCAAATAACATTTCCTTTCTGATTAAGCTTCCAATACTATTAACTTGACATATTCAATTCATTTACATTATAACCCAAATTTAACATAGAGATTTGGTACACTAGTTGACGAGCACGTAGTCCTACGAGTATAAAACCCGTGAACGACACAAAGTGTCTAAGAGTCAAATAATTTAACTCTCCATGCATATAGCTCTAGCACCGTAGTGCTGATAACCTGTAGTACCGAAGTACTCTTATAGCACCGTAGTGCTCCTTGTTGAGTGCATAAAAGTTCTATATTTTACCCCTCATTTACCCATATTTTTGCTGCACTCAAGCATGATTAATTACATTTAGGATAGATTTTCGCATACACATCACAATTAGATAAAACTACACAGATGCTGCTGAATTTGGTCACTTTTGTAGGTATCTGCTGCGGCAGCGTCCAGGGCAGCAAAGGAGCAGAGGCGAGTTGCAGAGCTGGAGTTGAAGGACAGAGAGCACCGTCTGTCGCGACATCTACCGTGGCAGCGATGACGACAGAGAGACACTAAGGTGGAAAAGCAAAGTGGGGCCCGATAGATAGAGAATTGTAAGCCGGTCTATCATGGATCACTCCCATATTGTTCTGAGCCCTGAAGTAGAAGGAAGGCCATGCCCAAAGTTAAAGGAAGAAAAGTCAAAGCAAGAAAAAAAGACGAATTAAAGACATCTACTCAGAAGATTTAGTCTTTAATAGAGTTGTACTTTAATTTAAACTTTTATTCTTTCCATATTAGAAAACTTGGAACCAAGGCCTATATAAAGGCATGTAATCCGACCTAGGGAGGGATATCTAGCATCCTAGCCGTCTTCCCCCAAAACCCTAGTCGTTTCTCTCTCTCCATCATGTTCTAAACTTCCCCAAGGGCTAAGGGTTGATCTTGTAAATTAGTTGTAAGGATTGTATTGTTCTTAGGTTTTTCTGTTCAATTAATAAAAACTTCAAGTTTATTTTCTCTGGTTTTCAACATCTCATAAGAGCATCGGGAGAGAATTGTGAGGTTATCTATTTGCTTAATATCGGGAGAGTTAAGCATACAAAAGGAGTAAATACGTGTTTTCCATTTTATGGTTAAACCATCTTGGCTTAGGGATAAGTACAAGGTTAAGTGGCTAAAGAAGAATTCACAAACATTGATGATCATCCTTTGATTCACGCTGGGAGGTATTATCCAAGATGTGTTTATCAACAGAACTTGGGCCTAGGGATAGGACAAGTCACAATAGGGATTCTTGCCAAACTTGAAGTACGGAGTTGTTGATCGCTGTCGCGACATCAACAGACCTCTGCCGCGACAGGTGCTGCCGCGACAG
This sequence comes from Hibiscus trionum, assembly GCA_030270665.1. Lineage (NCBI taxonomy): Eukaryota > Viridiplantae > Streptophyta > Magnoliopsida > Malvales > Malvaceae > Hibiscus > Hibiscus trionum. The sequence goes on from BSYR01000008.1 coordinate 54,313,278, forward strand.
GTGCTGCCGCGACAGGCACGACGACAGAAACAACGGAAGTTCCTCTGAACAGTGCAACATCTGCACTACTAATCAAATCAATACCGACCTATTCTCTCAACCTGATTACCTTATCTTTTACTTTAGTCATTACTCAAGATTTCTCCAAACAATCATTTAAACTTATTTCTTTTCTTGTGCAGCAATCTAAGGATAAAGTTATTTCCAGTCCCTGTGGAGACGATATCCGATACTCTATATCACTTTATTACTTGCGACGTGTACACTTGCACTACATTGCGATAGACTCTTTTACACGCAACAAGTTTTTGGCGCCACTGCCAGGGACTGGAAACATACCTTTACCTTTTAATTACTGCACTTTTTTTATTTTTATTTTCTGTTTTTAGTTGTTTTATTTTCCCCGTGGTTTTCACAAGGTTCTCTTATTGCTTATGCGTAGATCGAGACATGGTAAGGAACCTGAGTACGAATTAGACCCAGAAATCGAACGCACATATCAACTTAGGAACCAAACCCGACTCTTGATAGAAAGAAACAACTATCTTGAGGAAAGACTGGAAGCAATGGTGAACGAAAGACAAGGCAATAGGGAAGATGACAACAACAACAACAACCCAAAGGTAATGTCGATCCTCCTAATGATGCCTGAAACGATCTGCCGCCGCCTGCTGCCCCAGCAACACGACAAAATTGTCAAGAGTACATGGATAATGACCATGTTGAACTGGAAACTACGCTACCAGATGTGGAAGCTGAACACTTCGAACTGAAACTTGTAATGTTCAGCATGATAAATTCTGCTGGCCAATTTGGTGGTTTTGCTACTGAGGACGCGCGTGAACATCTGAAAACTTTCCAGGAGATCTGTGGATCATTCAGACAACCATGAATAAGCCCGGAAGTACTGAGACTCCGGTTATTTTCTCATTCATTGAGGGATAGAACGAAAACCTGGTGGAACAAGTTAACGCCGGGTTTAATATGAACTTCAGCGGATCTCTGTCGTGAATTCCTTTCTCGTTTTAATCCTTCTCTTTTATCTGAAAGATTGCGTAACGAAATTACTACTTTTCAACAGGAAGATGACGAGCCAATGCACGAGGAATGAGACTGATTTACCACTCTCTTACGAAACTGCTCGATGCATGGATTCCCCGTGTGGAATCAAGTTGTCAAATTCTATAATGTTGCCAATGCACACACTCGGATGAGGATTGATTCAGCAGCAAACAACTTGTTATTGGACAAGGAACCAGAAGATGCAATGCTAGTGCTAAAAAAGCTAGCTAAAAATGATGAGCAGTTCCCTACAGCTCGAAGAGGAGGTAGGCGAGGAGTATCTGTAAAGGAATACGAAGCTGACAACTCGGTCAAAACTCAGATTACATACCTTACTAAGATAGTTGAAAATCTGCATCGAAAGGATTCTAAAGCTATACTTTCTGTCGAAGAGGTGTGTGAAACCTGTAGCGGAAACCACAATACAGATGAGTGTCCTTTACAGCTGGAAGAAGGGATGTATGTTGGAAACTATAACAGGAATAAAACCTATGACTCCAACAATTACAATCCAAACTGGAGGAAGGACCCCAATTTTTCCCGGAGTAACCCAAACAACACATTGAACCCTCCAGTCCAGAATAACCAGAACCAAGGAGGTCCTAGGATTCTGTCACGACAACAACCACAGCAGCAGCCACAACAGCAACCGGTAGCCATAACGAGCATACTGGAACAGACCCTGGCAACCTTCATGTCTCAAACAAGAGCATATATGGCAAACATGGATCACTTTGTCAAGAAAACTGAATCTTTCATGGATAAGACAAAGATGAGAATGACAAACCATGAAGCTACCCTAAAATCCCTAGAGACACAGATGGGCCAGGTTTCACAGTTCATGTACCCAAGGCAGAATGGAGGATTCCCTAGTGATACTGAGGTCACTAGAAAACCCACATATGAGCAGTGCAAAGCTATCACAACGAGGAGTGGGAAACAACTACAAGGGTGAACAATAAAAGAAACACCGAGTAAGGAACCGACCCTACAGACACCTACTGTGAACAATGCCCCAACAGAAGAGAAACAATCTGCTGTCGTCACACCTGCCACGACAGCAGAAGAAACAAAGGAGCATACAGAAGAAGCTGAAGATCCTGAGCCTCCTCAGATCCGACTTCCATGTGAAGGACGCCTTGAAGATTACCGTCCTCCACCCCCTTTTCCACAACGGTTAAAGAAACAAAAATAGGAGTACCAGCTTAAGAAAATCTATGATGTCTTTAAGCAAGTATACATCAACATTCCGCTGTTAGAAGCCATTAAGCAAATGCCTGGTTATGCAAAGTTTCTTAAGGATGCAATGTCTAGGAGGTCCAAACTTGGGGAATTTGAAACAGTGATGATGACAGAAGGATACATGGCAATCCTACATAAGTGTCCACCCCAAAAGAAGAAGGATCCTGGAAGCTTTATCATACCATGCATAATTGGTGACAAGTTTGTGGGTAAGGCACTTTGTGACCTTGGTGATAGCATTAATCTAATACCCAAATCTGTATTTCAGAAGCTAGTTATAGGACAAGCAAGACCCATGACAGTCATGCTGTAACTGGTAGACCGCTCTTACGTACAACCGGAAGGAAAGATTGAAGACATTTTGGTAAGAGTGGATAAGTTTATTTTTCCTACTGACTTTCTTGTTTTAGATTGTGAAGCAGATGAGAATGCACCAATCATCCTAGGGCGACCCTTCCTAGCCACATGTAGAACAGTGATCGATGTAGAAAAAGGAGAACTGACCATGAGAGTCAATGACCAGCAAATAAAGCTCAATGTTCTCCAAGCCATTAAGCAAGCTGATGCAGAGGAAGAATGTAAGGCAATATCAGAAGTCATCATCGACCAACCCTGTATCAGATCAAGCTGTCACGACATGAAATTTGGCCACTACCACTGCAGTCACCTTAAGGACTGCCACGACAGCCTTGACAATATTTGACTTCTCAGACAATGAAGCATCTGACACTGAAGGTCCTGAGGAGGTAAATTGGATAGGCACACGTCCAGGTAAGTTCTTCGTGCCCTTGAATTATACCTCGAATGAACATGTAATCCAAAAGCCTTCCATTGAGCGGCTGTCTTAGATCTTAAACCCCTGCCAGGGCAACTTAAATATGTTTTTCTTGGTCTTAATGATACGTTGCCCGTAATCATCTCTTCTAAGTTGATACAGGAACAAGAACAACAGCTGATCAAAATGCTACAGTAGCATAAGAAGGCGATTGGATGGACCATTGTCGATATCCAAGGCATCAGTCCGACATTGTGCATGCATAAAATCCTCTTGGAGGATGACCATAAGCCGACAATCGATGCCCAAAGATGACTGAATGAAGCTATGCGATAGGTGGTACGAAAAGAAATCATTAAGTGGCTTGATGCTGGAATAATTTATGTCATCTCGGATAGCAAGTGGGTGAGCCCGGTGCAATGTGTACCCAAAAAGGGAGGCATAACCGTGGTAACAAACAAGGACAACGAGCTAATCCCAACCAGGACTGTGACTGGTTGGAGGGTTTGTATGGACTACCGAAAGCTTAATAAGGCTACCCGGAAAGACCACTTCCCTTTACCCTTTATTGACCAAATGTTAAATAGATTAGTGGGGAAACCTTACTATTTTTCCCTTGATGGCTACTCAGGTTATAACCAGATTGCAATTGCATCGGAGGATCAGGAGAAAACAACCTTCACATGCCCATACGGAACATACGCTTTTCGAAGAATGCCATTTGGACTATGCAATGCTCCAACAACATTCCAACGATGTATGATGGCAATATTTTCGGACATGGTGGAAGAATTCCTGGAAATATTCATGGACGACTTTTCCGTCTTTGGGGACAGTTTCGATGATTGCCTAGGCAATTTGAAGAAGGTGCTTGAAATATGTGAAGAGGCAAACCTCGTATTAAACTGGGAAAAATGCCACTTCATGGTGGATGAGGGCATCGTGTTGGGACACAAGGTCAGCTGCCGCGACATAGAGGTTGACATAGCCAAAATTGAAGTTATTGAAAAACTGCCGCCACCCACCACAGTCAAGGGAATAAGAAGTTTCTTAGGGCATGCCGGGTATTATCGAAGATTCATTGCCAATTTCTCAAAAATTACTAAACCCCTTTGTCTCCTGTTGGAACAGAATCGTGCCTTTGACTTTAACACTTAATGTACTGAAGCATTCAAGATACTAAAGGAAAAGCTGGTAACAACCCCAATAGTGCAGCCTCCAGACTAGAGCTTACCATTCGAGATAATGTGTGACGCCAGTGATTATGCTGTTGTGGCAGCACTAGGGCAGAGGAAGGAGAAACTCCTCCATGTGATCTACTATGCCAGCAAAACTCTAAATGATGCCCAGATAAATTACACCACAACAGAGAAGGAGTTACTAGCAGTGGTGTTTGCAATTGACAAGTTCCGACCATATATACTTGGAACAAAAGTGGTGGTCCATACAGATCACTCAGCACTCAAATATCTGTTCACCAAGAAGGATGCCAAGCCAAGATTGATATGTTGGATTCTGCTGCTGCAAGAATTCGACATTGACATCAAGGACAAAAAGGGGACAAAAAACCAAGTAGCGGATCACTTGTCAAGATTGGAGATGGGAAAGAATCAAGAGAAAGACAAGACCAACATACTGGAAACTTTCCCAGACGAGCAGTTATTCACTGCCACTAGCACTGCCGCGACAACCATGGCGGCAGGTAAGCTTCCTGAAACCCCTTGGTAAGCTGACATTGTCAATTACATTGTAAGTGGTTTATTACCCCCTAAACTTAATTATAAAGCTAGGAAGAGGTTCCAAAATGATGCAAAACATTATTATTGGGATGCACCTCTTCTCTTTAAGCATTGTGCAGATCAGATCATCAGGAGATGCATACCACAGGAAGAACAAAAAGAAGTGCTTCACCACTGTCATGCTACCCCTTATGAAGGACACTTGGGAGGAAAAAAAAACTGCTGCCAAAGTTCTGTAATCTGGTTTCTATTGGCCTACACTGTTTAAGGATGCACAAGCTTTTTACAAGAGCTGTGATAAATGCCAAAGGATAGGAAACATATCTAGAAGGCATGAGATGCCACTGCAGAACATTCTTGAAGTCGAAATTTTGATGTTTGGGGAATCGACTTCATGGGACCATTCTCGGCCTCCTATGGGAATCTATACATCCTGCTGGCAGTAGACTATGTGTCTAAGTGGGTAGAAGCTATCGCCACTCAAAAGAACGATTCCAAGACCGTGCAAAGATTTCTCCACAAGCATATCTTCTCAAGGTTTGGCATCCCAAGGGCGATCATTAGTGATGAGGGTAGGCACTTTGACAACAGGGTAATTGCTAGTGCACTGAAGAAATACGGAGTAAAGCATAAAATCGCAACAACATATCACCCTCAAACCAATGGGCAGGCCGAAATCTCAAATAGAGAAGTGAAGAACATCCTAGAAAAGATGGTAAAACCAACTCGAAATGACTGGTCTCTTCACCTAAATGATTCATTCTGGGCCTACAGGACTGCATTTAAAACGCCATTGGGAATATCACCCTACCGCCTCATCTACGAAAAAACTTGCCATTTACCCGACGAGATAGAACATAAAGCATATTGGGCTATCAAGACAATTAACATGGACTGGGACAAGGCAGGGCAGAAAAGGCTACTATAATTAAATGAAATTGAAGAAATTCAAGCCATGGCCTACGACAACGCCAAAATCTACAAGGACAAAACAAAGAAGTGGCACGTCAGAAAACTGCTGCCACGACAGTTCTGCCCAGGGCAGAAGGTGTTGTTGTTCAACTCTAGGTTGAAGTTCTTTCCAGGAAAGCTTAAATCTAGGTGGTCTGGCCCTTTCCATGTAGTCCAAGTTTTTCCCCATGGTGCCATTACAATCAGATCAATCAAGGATGGACACCAATTCAAAATCAATGGACAAAGGCTAAAGCACTATCAGGGGACTGAAGCCCCAAAGATGCAGGAAGTAGTTACTTTAGGAGATACCCCTCAAGGCATCCCTAATTTAACTTAGTTTTATTTTATTTTTAGTTTGTTTATTTATTTTTTAGGAAATAAGATTTTAATTTATTGTTTATTTTAGTTTTCAGGTAAATAAAGGAAGCAAAGCAAAAAGGAGGAATGAACTAGCCCACCACATTCACAACAGCCCATAAAGCCCAGTGGAACAAACCTGTCGTGACAGCCTGTTACCAGCTGTCGCGGTAGACGCGAAAAGTACAGCTTGTCACGGAGCTGTCGCGACAAACACAGAAATGCGTAACAGACGCGTAGCAGACACGGAAACACATGACAGACGTGTCAGGAACCCGCGTGACAGCTGGCCTCGTTATTCGTGCCACCTGTTACAGTTCCAACAGGCAGAAAATCCCGTTCCTCGCAATGACTACTCGATCAACCCGAAGGAGTGCTACCTCCACCTTTGTCACGATAGCCTCTACACCAAGCCACAACATAATCCCCAGTAGGTTCGCATCGGGAGACTCAGAGAAGAGATACTACGGCTCTTTCCAGAAACGAGAGATGTGGGAGGAAAGAGGCTTCACATAAACAAAAAAGACGGGAGACCTAGGGCTCGAAGGGTTTATCTCCAGATAATTATTGCCCTCAAATGGCAGATGTTTGCCGTCCAACTAGAGGAAATGAACATCACCTTGGTTAGGGAATTTTATGCTGCCATCCCCTCCAAAGATGCCACGACAGTGATTGTCAGGGGTAAGGAAATCTCCCTTAAACTAACCTACATCAACACATTGTATGATATTTATGTAGGCAGAAAGAAAGATGCAATAGAAGGTTTGTCAAAAGTCTATCGCCGGCAGACAACGATGGTATCATGGCAGACTTGACGGAAGCATGCACCTAATGGAACGACGATCCCAAGCACAGATGGACAGTGCGAAGGACCCGGCTCACACCAGCAGCAAAACTCTGGAACAATTTTGTGAAGAAACGCCTTATGCCAACATCACACAACACAACGGTGGACCGGAAGAGACCTGCTCTCATACACTCAATCATCAACGGACGACAGATCAACATTGGCAAATATATCCTCGACAACATTTTTGAATGTGCACTCAGACCAATGGGCCCCCTTTTCTTCCCCTGCCTCATCACCTCTCTCTGTCGGGCCCATAACAAAGCTTGTCGCGGCAGAGCCTGAGCAGACCGAGGCCGCGGTAAACTTCATTAAAGTTGATTTAAATTATCCCAACGCGCAGTTTCCCTCTTTCCCAGAAAATCTTTTTGCCACCCCTACACCTACTGCCAGCCCTAGAACGCCCACACCAACTGCTGCCTCCACCACACCACCTGCCATGACCGGAGATGGCGACAGGCGATCTGCCACTCCCCGAGGAGAAGAACGGAAGGAACCACTACCGGAGATTGATCTGAAGTACTTTGAAGGTTTCTCCTCATCCTCAGTCTGACAGGATGACTCTAACTCAGAGCTATCTGTCATCCAGGAATTAGCCAAAGACTTCCATCCAATGAAGAAGAAGAGGCTGAATGAAACTGTTGAGGGACCTTGTCATGACAGATCAGACGGCAGTAACAGTAGCAGCAATGATGACGACCTCGAGGTCATGGAGAAAGCCCTAAAGATCTCACCTTCCCGAGTTCAACCACCTCGAGAGGCCAAAAAGAAGGTAGCCTCACCATCTCCCAGCCCCAAGCCAGCCTCTGCCATCAAGGTAACTGCCCGCCGGCAGCTCTGCATCAGCAGCAGCAGCGACGACAACTCATCAACTTAAGTGCTTTTCTATTATGCTGGTTGTTTATGCTATTTATCTTGTTTATTTGTGATGTTTTCTTTTTATTGTTTTCATTTTTTTGTCATGCATTGGGGACAATGCAACCCTTGAGTTTGGGGGTAGACAGTCCTCTGTTATTTAAATGAACTTGTTAATTTGTGTCTAATCTTAGTTATTTTTGTGTAAAAAATAGAGAAAAAGAAGTAAAAATTTGGCTTAAGTCTTTGAACTACACTTACCTGCCGCAACATTCTCTGTCGTGCCAGTGCCTTTAGGATGTTTTGGGAATTGTTTAGAGCCTTGCTATAGTTATGAACTCCAAAAACACTTTTGTGACTTATATGCTGTCTAAACTACTGTTAGTGAACTAGAGTAGAAAAGCTTAATCACTTGAGTTGCCCCTAGAGGTGCCTAACACTGGCTATAGGAAAAGAATAAAAGAAAAGAAAAACTTAGACTCAGTTGCCCATAGAGGTGCCCAAAACAGGCTCTAGTAAAAACAAAATAAGAAAAACTTGAGTCTAAATTTGAAAAACTAAAGAAGCCTAAGAATTGCCTCCAAGAAAAAAATTAGTTTGGCATAAAAAAATCAAGTGAGTAGCATAACTATTCTAGTTGCTAAAAGAGTCTAGGCACATGTTTGTTCACAAAACCTGCACACACTTGCACAAGAAATATAGCATTGTTCCGGATAAATCCATAAACAACCGAAAATGTACTGTGTTGCGTGTAAAAGTGTCTATCGCAATGTAGTGCAAGTGTACACGACGCAAGTAGTAAAGTGATACTAAAGTATCGGATATCGTCTCCACAGGGACTGGGCTAATAGATTCACCTTGAACTACTGCACGGGAAGAAAAAGAATAGTTTAAATTGTTGTCACGAAAATAATAAAGAGAACTTAAATAAAAGAGTAATGAAATCAAGATAGAGAGAATGGGCCGGTATTGAATTGCTCAGTAGTGTAGGTGTTGCAAAGTCTAGGAAACTCTGTTCTGTCGTCGTGCCTGCTGCGACAGCACCTGTCGCGGCAGCGGTCTGTTGGTTATCGCGGCAGCGATTACTCAACTCTGTACTTCAAGCTTCGCAAGAATCCCTGCTATGCCTTGGCCTATCCCTAGGTCCAAGTCTGTCGATGAACACATCTTTGATGATACCTCCCGGCGTGAATCGAAGGATGAACACCGATGTTGTTGAATTCTTCCTTAGCCACTTAACCTCGTCCTATCCATAGGTCTGAGATAGTTCAACTATAAACTAGAGAACCCGTACTTATTCCTTTCTTATACTTAACTCTCCCGATATTAAGTAAATAGATAATCTCACAATGCTCTCCCGATACTCTTGCAAGATGTTAAAAACTAGAATAAACAAACTTGAAGTAATTTTATTGAACAAAGAAAATCCTAAAACAATGCAATCATTGCAACTACTTTACAAAGCAACCCTTAGCCCTAGGGGAAGTTTAGAACATGGTGAAGAAGGTAAAACAGCTAGGGTTTAAAAAGAAAGCTAGAGAATGGTCATGTGCTCTCCTAGGTCGAATTACATGCCTTTATATAGGCCTTCGGTTCAAGTTTTCTAATATGGCAAGAATACAAGTTTAAATTAAAGTACAACTCTAATAAAGACTAAATCTTCAGAGCAGCAGTCTTTAATTCGTCATTCCTTCTTGCTTGGGATTTCTTCCTTGAACCTTGGGCTTGGCCTTCATTCTGATCTAGGGCTTGGAAAAATATAAGGGTACTCCACGACAGATGGGCTTAATTTTCTCTTTCTGTCGAGGTCCACTTCACTTTCTTCCCTTCACTATCGCTGTCGTCCTTGGCTGCCACGGCAGCGGCCATGGCAGCATCGTCCTTCACGTCTGCACATCCAATTCCAGCTCTGCTTCTCTACTGCCCTCCATCTGCTACAGCAGCTACCTACAAAAGCAACCAATTTCAGTAGAAACTGTGCCATTTAATATATTTGTGATGTAAAACTGAAATCTAACCTAAATGCAATGGATTATGCTTGAATGCAGCAGAAATACGGGTTAAATAAGGGGTAAAATATAGAACTTTTACACACTCAACATACTGCTCTTGATAGTGAAGGGGTTGTAGGTAATGGTAGTTCACTGAATTAAGCCAAGTCAAAAAGTTTTCAGTCTTAGTTAGGTTGCATCTGCTTGAGGACAAGCATCAACTTTAGTTTGGGGGTGTGTTGAGTGCATAAAAGTTCTAAATTTTACCCCTCATTTACCCATATTTTTGCTGCACTCAAGCATGATTAATTGCATTTAGGATAGATTTTTGCATACACATCACAATTAGATAAAACTGCACAGATGCTGCTGAATTTGGTCACTTTTGTAGGTATCTGCTATGGCAGCATCCAGGGCAGGAAAGGAGCAGAGGCGAGTTGCGGAGCTGGAGTTGAAGGACAGAGAGCACCGTCTATTGTGACATCTGCCGTGATAGCGATGACGACAAAGAGGCACTGAGGTGGAAAAACAAAGTGGGGCCCGATAGATAGAGAATTGTAAGCCGGTCTGTCGTGGATCACTCTCATATTTTTTTGAGCCCTGAAGCAGAAGGAAGGCCAAGCCCAAAGTTAAATGGAGAAAAGTCAAAGCAAGAAAAGAGGACGAATTAAAGACATCTACTCAGAAGATTTAGTCTTTAATAGAGTTGTACTTTAATTTAAACTTTTATTCTTTCCATATTAGAAAACTTGGACCCAAGGCCTATATAAAGGCATGTAATCCGACCTAGGGAGGGATATCTAGCATCCTAGCCGTCTTCCCCCAAAACCCTAGTCGTTTCTCTCTCTCCATCATGTTCTAAACTTCCCCAAGGTCTAAGGGTTGATCTTGTAAAGTAGTTGTAAGGATTGTATTGTTCTTAGGTTTTTCCGTTCAATTAATAAAAACTTCAAGTTTATTTACTCTGGTTTTCAACATCTCATAAGAGTATCGGGAGAGCATTGTGAGGTTATCTATTTGCTTAATATCGGGAGATTAAAGCATACGAAAGGAGTAAATACGTGTTTTTCCAGTTTATGGTTAAACCATCTTGGCTTAGGGATAAGTACAAGGTTATGTGGCTAAAGAAGAATTCACAAACATTGATGATCATCCTTTGATTCACACTGGGAGGTATTATCCAGGACGTGTTCATCAACAAAACTTGGGCCTAGGGATAGGACAAGTCACAACAGGGATTCTTGCCAAACTTGAAGTACGGAGTTGTTGATCACTGCCGTGACATCGACAGACCTCTGCCGCGACAAGCACGGCGACAGAAGCAACGAAAGTTCCTCTGAACAGTGCAACACCTCCACTGCTGAGCAAATCAATACCGGCCTATTCTCTCAACCTGATTACCTTATCTTTTACTTTATTTATTACTCAAGATTTCTCCAAACAATCATTTGAACTTATTTCTTTTCTTGGGCAACAATCTAAGGATAGAGTTATTTTCAGTCCCTGTGGAGACGATATCCGATACTCCGTATCACTTTATTACTTGCGACGTGTACACTTGCACTACATTGCGATAGATTTTTTTACTCGCAACACTCCTATAGCACCGAAGTGCTAAACATGCAATTGCTAGACTCATGGTATACCATTTGTATCATTAAACTCTTAATCACATAATTTGGGCTTAATAATAACATCATAAGACAAATCATTAAGTCAAGCTATCAATAAGCATATTAGGGCAGTTCATACCCTAAATAAATAAATAAATAAATAAATTCATACTTGAACTAGTTAATCCATTAAATAGTAATATATCATTTATTCACATCATAAGCATATGGGCGATCTTAGCTAATTTTTCTTTACCTTAGATAAATAAGCACTCACCTTCACTATTTTGCCAACCTTAAAGTAGCAATGTCACTTCAAGTTAGGAGCTTTCCTTTGAATTTCCTTGATCTTCTATTTGCTTGGATGCTTTATTTTCACCACATACATAGAAAATATAATCAAGAGCACATATTAGAACCAATTCAAGTCATGGGCACCATTTCAAGAATAAATGCTACAAAACTCCTTCAAATCATATTTGATATATTTAACTCCTCGAATATCTCAAATTAAATCTTTGACTTTACTAAACTCATTACTATATTAAAAATTCTCCACACTTAAATTTCATGAACCAAATTATAGTTCTTCACATAAACTCCAAGTCTTTAAATTCTATCAAAATTACATGGAACTTATCTTCAATCAAACATGGAAACACTTATTTAACATCTAATCCTTCAATTTCTAAACAAAACCAATTTAATCCTTAAATCCCAAACAAACCCTAAATCATTCATTTCAAGGATTCAAGATCATCCTTTATCAAATCCATGAAATTTCGGTACCATAAGATAGAGAATTTAGAGATGAACAATTCTTTATTTCAAGAAAAATCTTGAATTCCAAGCATTTTAACTCAAAATGTTTTTTAAAAAATCTTTACCTTTGCTTCGAAACCCGCGGCTGGTGATGGAGAAAGAACAAATTCTTTTTTTTTTGTTTTAGCTTATCCTTTATTTTTCAAGCCATGTGGCATTTTAACACCCTTTATCATAAAACAAATATCTTCTAATAGTCAATTGACTATTTTATCCTTTGATCTAGAGCTCCAAATCAAACCCACATGGCAACATCTATCACCCAATGGCCTAAATAGGCCGAGTTAGTAATTTATCATTTTACCCTTAAACTAACTCAATTCTCACTTTTGCCCTTTCAATGTCTTAATTTTCCAATCTCATCCTACAAAATCGATGGCTAAGATTTAACATCGAAAACTAATTTAAATCCAAGGGTTCATATTAATTCTAACCTTCGGGAAAGACAAATTTACCCCTAATATCAATGGTTAGAATTAATTCTCAATTTCACTATTTTATTTAATTTAGACACAACATAAATTTTGGGCCATTACAATTCCCTCCCGCTTAAGAAAATTCATCCTCAAATTTTAAAATATACATGTATCAAACAGATGTGGGTACTGTTCTCTCCTTTTTCTTTCCATCTCCCATGTAACTTCTTCCACTTTATGGTTCTTCCATAAAACTTTTACTAGTGGTATCGTATTGCTTCTCAATTCTTTGACACCATAAGCTAGTATCTTTATCGGTTCCTCCTCATATGTCAGATCTGATTGAATCTTGATTTCTTCAGGTGAAATGACATGTGAAGGATCAGAACATACCTCATGAGCATCAGTACATGAAAACATTGTGAATCTTACTCAATTCTGAGGGCAAAGCCAATTGATAAGTTGCTGGGCCAACTATTGCATGTAAGGGTGTACTATGAATGATACGCAAATAGTGCAAGTATACATGTTGAGGCAAGTAGTAAAGTGATGAGTGAGCATCGTCTCTATAGGGATTAGAGGTATTTCAAGTTAAGTTTAAGCACACAAGTTAAGACTAAAATATAAATGAAATAGCAAGTGGAAACATGTGAATAAATGTGATAACAATTGAGAACATGTTAAGAAATGCAATAGAAAATAACAGAAATAAGAATGAACCAAAACAAGGATATTTCAAGGGTCTTCTCACACGTGCAAAACTCTTTAATGGAATGATAGGCTAGGCTTGCTAAGGACTTCTATGTCTAACCCTAAAGAATGCCTAAGACTACCTTACCCATAACATGCTCGATAGAGTTTAATAAGGTGTCTCTAAACTATCTCTAGCAAGAAACCTAAAAGCCATAATGCTATGGCAATACCTCTCAGTGTGAACCCTAGCAAGCTACTTATCGATGAAGTTCTACTCCTTTTAGTCGTTGAAAATCTATCCTTATCTCTAAGGCGAGTTAGGGTTTTGCCTCTCAGCATCAAACCCCCATTATCCACGTGGATCTAAGCATAACTCTCTCGAATATTATGCTGTCTAACACCTAAACTAAGGCCAACTCTCGAAAGCTCTTAAAAATTTAAGGCAATCAAACAATGGACAAAACATGTAAAAGGTAAGAAAGAAAACCAAACATTCATTTAAACTTAAATGTAAACATCCATAACAAGCCTAATCCACTTAAATGTAAACATCCTAAACTAAGGCTAACTCTCGAAAGCTCTTACAAATTTAGGGCAATCAAACAATGGACAAAACATGTAAAAGGTAAGAAAGAAAACCAAACATTCATTTAAACTTAAATGTAAATATCCATAACAAGCCTAATCCACTTAAAATCAGTTCTTGGCTGGGAAAATATCATCCACAATCATTCGTTTAAAACAACCCATCATAAAAATAAGAAATGAAACAACAAAAGCAACTAGAGTGAAAGAAACTTCCAAGTCGCCTTGGACTACCGTGAACAGCTTCAAGCTTGCTTCTTCTCTCAGGGGCCAGCAAGAATAATCCTTGGAGCTTCAATAATGGAGAATACCACATGAAGAAGATGAAGGAAGGAGCCGCATTTCTCTCTTTCTTAGCTCACAAAAATATCCTATTTTTTGGCTCTCTCTTTAATGTGGGTCTCTTGTCCTTTATATAATGGGGGATCCTACGGTTTTGTTCCCTAAATTCCAAGGTAATATTCCCTTCATATGTGGGCTCAGAGCTGGATAGTTGCTTCTCGTGTTAGGCTGCACAATGTCCTTGTCTCCTTGTCCTCTAGTGCGACCATAAATTCTATCCAACATGTTGTAGCATTCTACCTTTGCCCTGCTCTGCTCTTCATTTCCCTATACATCACCACAACAACCTAAACCTTCCCAAGAAGCATCGTTCAAGAAAATAAACAAAGAAAACAAAACAAGCAACACCAAATGCAACTACATGAACTAAATGCACCTATATGCTATGAAATGAGATGAAATGGGCTTGATTTCTTACAATATCTTAAGTAAAAAGTTACCTTTCACAAGGTTAACACACCCCCAAACTTAAGCTATTGCTTTTCTTCTGTAGGGCGTGTAGGTGTTCCCTTTTTGTGGGATCACAAGTGCACACTCCTGTCAAGTTATACTATAAAAGATGTCGAATCCCACGAGGATTGGACATCTTGTCTCGTTCTTTAGTTCCTGCACAAAGGTAAAGTAAAAACACAAGTGAATAATTGGTTAAGATTGGAAAGTAAATAAAAGAAAAGTAAAAGAGAAGAGGTGAATTAGGGTGATAGAGCAGGCATGGTTATGTTGCCACTTAGTGTGAAAAATGCGTTGAATTAGGTATGAGTTATCCTTTGCTGCCACGATATGCTGCCTCAGCGGGTAGATGGGCGGCAAACTACGACCCTGTCACGCGGCTACAACAGGTCACTGCCACTACAAGGGTGTGTATTGTCTTGGCAGGTGGAATGGAAAGACGTCCTGGCGGCAAGTCTGGCAGATACTCCAAGCTCGGTAGGATAGTCGACAACGATCCCTCATATTTCTAGGTTAGGATGCTCGAGATTGAATACTTGAGGACTAGTGTGGAACCAAATTGATCAACTCGGTTAGAGATCCCTTTTAGCCGCTGAAACTTGTGGACTAGTCTGGAACCAAGTTAGTCACGCCTCCCGTTGTGACTGTAGTTAATCCTTTCGTGAGCCTTGCACTTTCGTGCCCGACAAATCGATTCTCTCAAACTACTGGTGTGGAAAGATTGAAAGAATGAAGAACAATGGATTAAGTAAACTTGAAATATTTTATTGAAGAAATAACACAAAAACCTAAAACAGCCGTTTCTCACTAGTTACAACATAACCCTAACCCAATGGAGAACTAGAACATGGCAACAGAGAAGAGCACAAGTAAAATCTATAGAAAACCTAGGATGATTTAAACTAGAAGTACAATGGGTATTTATAGACTTAAAACTAGGTAAAGTCCTCATTGGAGTAGAAGTCCTCTAAAGTAGCTTTTCTTCTTTAATGTAGCTTTAAATGCTGACTTCTTTGCTTGGAATATGGACTCTTCCACGTTTTTCTTAGCCCGCAAGTAAGCTTGGGAATTTCGCTTCGGTAGCCCTAGCCGCTGCTACAGACGTCGGAAAATCACGTGAACATCGATGATGGAATCATGAGTTTTAGCTATACAAATCGCGCTCCGGTTCTCCAAACTTCCATAGTCAGCTGCTGCGGGCAACAACTTTTGCTTGGTAGATACTCGGTAGGTGCTCGGCAGCAACTTACTTTAAGCTGGAACTGCTTCAGTACAACTCCTGGGTTTGCTTCTCAGCATTGTGTCCTCCGTTCCTCTGCTCCCTCGTTCAGCTGTTAGTACCTACAAGCAAGAATACACTAGAACAGTACCTCTTGTTCACCAAATGAATGATAAGTTATAAAAGTAAGGTAGAACAATGAAATACTGTAAAATGCTATGCATGAGCCTAATTATGCCTAAAATGAGCTTAAATTTAGTAATAATAAGAGTTGGACAATGCATGAAATATAGGACTTTTGGACACTTTACACACCCCAAACTCGAACTATTGGTTGTCCTCAAGCAATACAACCTAAAGTACTTGCTCTAATAATAGTCAGAAAGAAAAACTTGTTTTTAAATTGATTTTCTGCCTCAAGGCCATGGCACCTATATATAAAAAACTCAATGAAGGGAAATAAACAAGAAAATAACTCGAAATTATATTCCTAATGGCCGTGTGATGTTTGCAAATATATTAACAAGCTGAATATGCAGAATAAAAGATTAAACAAAGATACTGCTATAATGTAAAAGGTTGCTGCCGAGGCAACACTGTTAAGCATATTATTTTTAATAAGGCAGTGAGGGCTTCAACTTATCACAACTACTCTTCCAAGTTTGACGTTTAGTAAGGAGCAAACTACAGAACCCTGAACCCTTAGAGTAGAGTCATCCCGTGAAGGCTTTCATTCACTCATACTAATTTGTTTGTCACTTTTAGGCTTTCAAATTCATGGACTTTGATAGCAGCGGAGTGTACTCGCACATGATTCTTCCTAGAGCCTGTTGCGGGGACCTCTAAGGTAACACAACACTTTTCTTTGTTTTTGATTTTGCTGCATTTGGTAGTTCTGCATTTTTCTGTTTCTTTTGCTTGCCTCGGCGGCTACCTGCAATTATCGTTAGAATTTTGCAAAGAAAGCAAGCAGGCAGCGTTCATCAAATATTCTACACATCCAGCAAGTAACAAAGATATTCAACATTTTCAGGCAAAAAAATCTAAGCCATATTTCATGCTCTTTCCCAAGATTAAGTTTAATTTTAGTTAGGTGCGATAATAAAGTAATCGGCTATCCTATCATAGGCACAAGTCATAACAAACTTTTCTTTTTCGATTATTACTAAGGCAAGTACAATGCAATCTAAATGCAACTAAGAATGCTTACAACTGATGCGAGAGCTATCCCTCCCAAACTCGATATGGGCATTGCCCTCAATGCACAAAACAAAAAATAAGAAAACAAAAATATACATGTTAAAATTAGCAAAAATAAAATAAAGATAAAAGGAAAGGAAAGGAAAAGAAAATAAAAGTTTACTGAGGGTGAGGAGGAGTTTGGATTCTAGCTAGCTGAGGAGGAGGAGGATGTTCGGACGACGAAGCGGCTTTTGGCAGATGCCTTGGCAGCGGTTCGAGCATGAGGGGTCTTTACTTTCCATGGCGGCTGGACTCTCTTTGGTGTCTGCTGTGGCTCTTTTGGAGGCTCGACAGGAGGAACAACGGGAGTTGTGTCGCTTCCTTTTGACTCTGTCTCGAGGTCCACAGGTTCTTCTGCTATTTTGTGCCGCTTCCTCTTCATTGTCCCTTCTTCTGTGGGTGCTGCCGGAGGGATGAATACCATTGGGATGGATGCTGTTGCCGCTACTACTACTATTTCTGGTCCCGACGGCGGCTGCTCAATCTCCTCTAATGAGGAGGAGTCTGCCACTGTATTGGCTGTGCAGGCTGGGGAGAGATTCAGTTGGTGCCTCTCAGGGGAATCTGCCACTGTGTTTGATGAGGTGGAAGCTGAGTGCTATGGAGAATGCATAGGAGAGGGCACCTGATGATCTGTTTGACGGACGGTGGCGGCAGGTGAAGTTCTTCGTGCTCTTGCTACTGCTGCAAGCTCATCATGAAACGACAGCATGGTGGGCAAGTCACCAGGGATTTTTTGCAGGAAATAAGCCACAAGGGCTTCTTGGGCCTCCCCTACGTAGTTCACGAAGGCCAACTGCTACTGCTCTATCCGTTTTGTGTGTTCGAGGAGTGTGTGGAGCAGCGAGAGGACCTCTCTGTCTGTGGCAGCGTCAGTACTGCCGAGGGCGGCTGGCGTTTCAAACTGTGCGGCAGAGGGCTGACTGGGCATTATTGGTTCTTTCTCTACATCCTGCATCATCTGAATGCAGATCTTTTTGGTCCAGCCCTCCTTAGCAGTTGTAAACTCATATGTGGGCTCTGTCGGGACTCGAAAATTAGTGCAGAGACCTGTGATGAGGGACATGAAGTACAACCTGCCCTTCTTCTTCTTAAAGCAGTTGTATATTTCCGTGCAGATGATTTCCCCCACGTTGATTGGCCGGTTCATCAAGATGCTGTAAATTAAGGCAAGGCGCGGCCGGTCGACTGTTGAATTGTGGGATGTGAGCAACAGCCGCTTTTTTCACAAACGTGTTCCACATCATAGCTTCAAGCAGTAGGTGGCGGCACTGGACATATCCCACATGTTTGCCCCCAAACCATGGTGTGTTGGGCTTGCAGATTCTGGCCTTGATCTCTTCATAGTGGGCAGCCTTCAGTGACTGCCTCCATTCCTCATGTGGGTTTTCGTTCATATCAAGGCCATAATAACTGTTGATGATAGTAGGGTTGAGCTTGATTGCCTCTCCGCGGACGTAGACGGATGGTTTGTCTGGGCAGGGATGATGTGAGTAAAATTCCCTGACTATAGTGATGTTCGCTATATCAGGTTGTTGAGCGAACATCTCCCATCCCTTGTAGTGGATGGTTCAGAACAAGGCGGGCTCAAGACCACAGTTTCCCGTTTGCTTCGTATAATGGAAGCCTTGTTCCTCCTAGTCGGCCTGCTTCGAGAATTGTGCTCTATATCTCTCCTCGTTTGCCTTGAAGCAGAACCTGCTGTAGGTGGATTTTTGGGTTGATGTTGAAGCCATGTGATCGGTTGTATTTTAACTGAAACTAGAAAGGAAATATTGTTAGAGAGAAGAAGAATAAGATAGAAGCTAGAAAAAAGGTGGAAGTGAAGTAAAGTGAAATGAGTGAGTGGTTTATATAGGCGCTGTCAAGAAGTGCTGGGGTCGCATTAAATGATCAACGGTTCGATTCCCTCATGCACACTACAGATTTTTCTGCCCGTTATTTTCGGAGCCGTTGGCGGCTAACTAGCCGTTACACTTCGCTGCGCTAGCTGCTGACTCGGCATGATGGTTGGCGGGCTTTTTGCTGGTCTTCCCTCTTAATCCTACTCTTTTATTCTCGATCCTAAAAGAAAAATAATAAAAAATTAAATAAAATCTGAAAAATTAAATACTGAAAATTAATCTAGTCCTAAAAAAATAAACTTTATTCCTAATGCATAAAAATAAATAAATAGAAATAAATAAGAATTAAGTTATGTTAGGAGTGCATTTGGGTGCATCTCCTAGACATAACCACTTCCTGAGGCGGTTTAGCTTTTTCTCCCCTCCTGGGGGGTCCTCTTGTTTCGTCAGTTTCTGCTTAATGGGGTCCTTCAATCTGCCCCAAGGTTTGTCATGGCAGCCGCTGCCCTGGCCTATTTGCACACTTATCTTGGCAGCTCTTTCATCCAGGCCTTCTTTTGCTTCCTCTAAGGGTTGCAGCACATTCATCCTTATGCTTTGATCTTCTACCCTCATTGTAAGTTCCCCGAGTTCCATATCTATCGGCGTTTTTCCCGTGGCCAAGAAGGGTCGCCCAAGAATGATTGGGGCTTTCTCAACAGCTTCACAATCCAAGATGAGGAAATCGGCAAGAAGAATTAGGCTGCCCACTTTATCCAGTATGTCCTCAATCTTTCCCTCCGGTTGCACGAATGAGTGATCGGCAAGTTTAAACATTACGGAGGTTGGTTTTGCAGGTCCAATACCTAGTTTGTCGAAGATAGCCTTAGGCATCAGGTTTATACTGGCTCCCAAATCACACAATGCCCTGGTCTCGTGCTTGCTGTCCAGCCTGCATGGTATGACAAAGCTTCCTAGATCTGTCTGCTTGGGCGGCAGCTTGTTATGCATCATAGCCATGCACTCTTCAGTGACAACCACCGTTTCGAATTCCCTTATATGTCTCTTCTTAGAAACTATATCTCTGAGATACTTGGCGTAGTTGGGCATGCTTTGTATAGCTTCTATCAAATGTATGTTAATGTGCACCTGTTTCAGAATGTCCAAGAATTTTCTGAATTGGTGCTCCCGCTGCTGTTGTTTGAGCTTTTGGGAGAATGGAGCTGGCAGGCGTATGTCCTTTATTTGCTCCTTACTTGGGGGAATAATTCGGGGAGGAACATATTTGTTAGGGTTGGTTTCATGTTCTGCTGCTGGGGCGGCTAGAGTCGGTGTTGCTGCTGGGGCAGGCTTACTTATATGTTCTGGCTGAGTTCTTAACATCTCTTCCATCCTAGGTTCATCCAACTACTTCCCACTTCTAGTAGTTATGGCCTTGCAATGTTCAAAAGTGGGCTTGGCTGCTTCTGGCGGGCTGCTGCATGATGCTCCCATGGTCTGGCTGTGGTAGATTTCGGTGAACTTCCCAAACTGGGTTTCCAGGTTCTTAATAGCAGCCTCATGTTTGTTCATCTTCATCTCCTTCCTGTCCATGAAAGACTCAGTTTTTTCAATAAATTTATTTGTACAAACAATAAATTCACCAGTTTGTTTCATAAAGTTATGTAGAGTAGCTTCTAGTGAATTATTGTGTTGTGACTGCTGAGTCTGCTGCCGGGACTGATTCTGCTGGTAGCTTCCCTGTAGCTATTATGGATTTGCTGTTGTCTTTGGGTTGCTCCAGGAGAAGTTGGGATGGTTTCTCCAGTTAGGATTGTATGTGCTTTGGGCTGGCCTGCTATTCCTCTCATATCCTCACATGTAGTTTGCAGATGCAGTGCATTCAAAGGAATCATGGTTGGCTTCACATTCGCCACAGAAGGGCTCATCAGCTTTTACTTCATGGACCTTCCCAGGGGATTGCACCATCTTCATTACTAGCTCTGTCAGAGTGTCGAGGCGGGCATTAACAGATTCGGAGGCTTCCACATCATTTACAGTAGCTGGCCGCCTTGTGCCGCCTCGGTGGGCTGTCGGGTATTTATAGTCATTTTTAGCTGCTATGTTGAGCAGCCGTAGTGCTTCCTCTAGAGGTCTGTCTAGGATGATCCTGTTGACCGAGGCATCTATCAACATCCGGGTTGGGTAGTTAACCCCATTGTAGAATACAGATACCTGAGTCCAAGCCGGTAAACCATGAAGTGGACAATTGTTTAGCATTTGTTGGTACCGCTCCCATGACTCATACATTGGCTCGTCATCCCCTTGTCTAAAAGCTATGATCTCATCCCGCAGTCTATCGGTGACGTTGGATGGGCTGAATCGGTCTAAAATGTCCTTGCAGAGCTCCGCCCAAGAAGTGAAAGATCCGGCTGACTGATTATCCAACCACTGTTTTGCCTTATCCCTCAGTGAATAGGGAAATAGCCTTAGCCGCAATACGTTCTGGTGTACCCCGTGAATCTTGAATGCTCGGCAAATGTCCAGGAATCGTCGTAGATGTCGCCGAGCATCTTCTGTGGTAGTCCCTCCGAAGTGACCTAGTGTGTTTATCATGGTGAACATGACATGCCTTAGTTCAAAATGATCTGTTCCTATCTCCGGTTCCGTTACTATTGGCTCGAACCTTTGAAATTCATGTTCAAGGTAGTCTCTAGTTGTCTGCACTTGGGGTGGATCAGGGGGATCCTACCTCTGCTGTACTTGTGGTTCTCTGGGCGGCAAATTTGCCTGCCTACCCCTGCCGTTTATGGCATCAACTAGGGGGTCCTCGTTTACCATGATCTCTTCCTTTGCTTTGCCTTTATCTTTGTTCTTTAAGGCCTCCCTTAGCTCCCTCTTGATTCGTTTAATTTCACGCTCAAGATTGTCGTAAATAATAAAGTTTCAGCTAGGGTTAGCCCTGGTCATACACTTGCAAAGGACACGGTAAAATTCTCTGTTACCAATAAAAGAAAAAATAAAAAGGTGCAGAAATTGAAAAAAGAAATTCGCTATTACCAATCCCCGGCAACGGCGCCAAAAACTTGTAGGGCGTGTAGGTGTTCCTTTTTTGTGGGAGCTCAAGTGCACACTCCTGTCATGTTATAGTATAAAAGATGTCGAATCCCACGAGGATTGGAAAGCTTGTCTCGTTCTTTGGTTCCTGCACAAAGGTAAAGTAAAAACACAAGTGAATAGTTGGTTGAGATTGGAAAGTTAATAGAAGACAAGTAAAAGAGAAGAGGTGAATCAAGGTGATAGAGCAGGCAGGGTTATGCTGTCACTTAGTGTGAAAACTGCGTTGAATTAGGTATGAGTTATCCTTTGCTGCCACGATATGCTGCCTCGGCGGGTAGATGGGCGGCAAACTACGACCCTGTCACGCGGCCGCATCAGGTCACTACCACTACAGGGGTGTGTACTGTCTCGGCAGGTGGAATGGAAAGACGTCCTGGTGGCAAGTCTGACAGATACTCCAAGTTCGGCAGGATAGTCGACAGTGATCCCTCCTATTTCTAGGTTAGGATGCTCGAGATTGATAACTTGAGGACTAGTGTGGAACCAAATCGATCAACTCGGTTAGAGATCCATTTTAGCCGCTGAAACTTATGGACTAGTGTGGAACCAAGTTAGTCACGCCTCCCGTTGTGACCGTACTTAACCCTTTCGTGAGCCTTGCACTTTCGTGCTCGACAAATTGATTCTCTCAAACTACTGGTGTGGAAAGATTGAAAGAATGAAGAACAATGGATTAAGTAAACTTGAAATATTTTATTGAAGAAATAACTCAAAAACCTAAAATAACCGTTTCTCACTAGTTACAACATAACCCTAACCGTATAGAGAATTAGAGCATGGCAGCAAAGAAGAGCACATGTAAAATCTATAGAAAACCTAGGATGATTTAAACTAGAATTATAATGGGTATTTATAGACTTAAAACTAGGTCAAGTCCTCCTTGGAGTAGAAGTCCTCTAAATTAGCTTTTCTTCTTTAATGTAGCTTTAAATGCTGACTTCTTTGCTTGGAATATGGATTCTTCCTCGTTTTCCTTAGCCCAAAAGTAAGCTTGGGAATTTCGCTTTGGCAGCCCTAGCCGCTGCTACAGACGTCGGAAAATCACGTGAACGCCAAGGATAGAATCAGGAGTTTTAGCTCTACAAATCACACTCCGGTTCTTTAAACTTACATAGTCAGCTGCCACGGGCTGCAAGGTTGGCAACAACTTTTGCTCGGCAGATACTCAACAGGTGCTCGACAACAACTTACTTTCAGCTGGAACTGCTTTAGTACAGCTCTTGGGTTTGCTTCTCAACGTTGTGTCCTCCGTTCCTCTGCTCCCTCATTCAGCTGTTAGTACCTACAAGCAAGAATACCCTAGAACAATACCTCTTGTTCACCAAATGAATGATAAGTTTAAAAAGTAAGATAGAACAATGAAATACTGTAAAAATGCTATGCATGAGCCTAATTATGCCTAAAATGAGCTTAAAAACAGTAATAATAAGATTTGGACAGTGCATGAAATATAAGACTTTTGGACACTTTACATCCTCAAGCAATGAACAGAAACAAACAGACAAATGCTACAACATAAAATCAGACCACGATAGAGCTATGGCAAAATTTCAGTCCTTAGAACATATACGCTTCAACATGAAAGACATCTTAAAATTTTAAGAACTACTCCTATAGCGCAAGATCCTAAGGAATGCAAGTTTGATGACTACATCCTCTTCAAGCTTTTTTTTTGCACTTTGAGGGCTATCAGCTTATCACAACTATTTCCCCTATCTCTAGATGAGTATGGAGCAAACATCTCACCCCCGAGCCGATAAATGGAATAATTCTGTGACAACTTTCATTCATTCATTTGATGTTGTTGCCATTTATTTAAGTACAGAATCCAGGAAAAACAACTCAAAGCGGAGTGTCCCTCTTAGCTATGCTTTAGCATTTATTCATACTTCAACATAAATAGAAACTACTTAAGTCTTTAAGCCTTCATTTTTCCTTGAAGGTTCATTCTATACATTTTTAGTCTAAGGCATACGAGTGTTCTTTCACCAAAAATCATCTAACCTCTATAAGCATAAAGAGGATGCAATCATGTAGCACTTACATAACAGAGAATCAAGTCCTATAGGCAGTTCTACCAATCTCAAGAGTCATAAACATTTAGTCAATTTATAGCCATAAAAATTAAGTTCTCATCATCAGACATCCTCAATTTATTCATAGAACTGTCATTGACCTAACTAAATGCTATAGCAAAAATTTGTTCATCACAACATGCTAATGCAAATGTATAACTATAGGCACTAGCACCCCCAAACTTGAAAGATGCAATGTCCTCAATGCATAAAAATAAAATGAACTAATATAAAATGCAGATGCAAATGCAAGTTACCTCCTAAAAGTCTACTTTGGTGTTTCCATCTTGTTGGCTTTGTGCTTGATCTTTGTTTTCTTCCTAAGTGCTGCAATGGTCTCATCGGCCTCATCTTGTGGGTTTGGCTAGCTGGGCGGATCCTCCTCAGTTGGCTGGTCATCGATAGCATCGTCAGAATCGTCATTTGATGGGGCAGTCCATGCACGCCTTGCAGTGCGCTTCAGATGACTCCTTGGTTTTGTTGTAGCATCAAGAGTTGGGGCACGTTGCGTTGTTGGAGCATCTTCAGCTATCTCTTCGCCGTCAGTTTCAACATGAACAGACTCTTTGACTGAGGGTTCCTGTGATGGAGGTGTACTCAGGGAAGCTTTTCCTTTCCTTTGCCTTACTGTCCGAGGGCTTTATTTTATAGTGGCAGTTGTTGTTTCGGGAGCTGGTGTTTGGTGCGGAGAAGGTTCTCAATGTGGAGATGTTGGTGGGCATTTTGTTGCGGTTCTTTTTGGCACTGGTGTAGCTTGAGGGCCTGGTTGGTCCTTCTTGGGTAGAAACAAATCGTCGGGGAAGGGTGGCAAATCGATTTCCATGTGCGAGAGCATCTCCTTGAAGTAAGAACTGAGAGCCACGTCCCTTTTCTTGACATATTTGAAATAAGTTGCCAAGCTTCCCTTGATCTCATCCATCTCGTCTTACATGCGCTTAGCAGAGGCAAAGAGGGATGGTATTCTTGCTGCAGCAATAGTTTTGGCTCCTCCCTCCAATGTTTCCGCTGGAGCATCTTCATCGAACCCCCTCAACCCAGGAATTTGGTATGGCTTTATAGGACCCTTGCCCTTGTCGATATCGTCCTCTTGAGGGTCTTGGAAGACCTACTTCTTGCGGCACAGTGCCGTTATGAGGTTGGGGAAGGTGAGAGGGCTCAATTTCCTCTTCAAGAATGAATAAACTTCATCGACGATGGTTTTTCCCACATCTATCAGTCGGCCTTTGAGAATGGAATGCAAAAGAAGCAGCCTGTAAACATGCACAATGGCCATGTGGGTAGTGGGCATCAGGCATGTTTTGAAGTAGTGATTCCAAACTTTAGCCTCGGGCTATAAGTGTCCGCGCTCCATCGACCTAGTGGCTGGGTCCAACCTTGTCCCACTGAAACACAAATCCTCAGGACCTCCTTGTATGTTAGGCATCGACTACTTCAACAAAAGGGGTGTGTTGAACCACCACATTCTTCAGGCCATAGAATTTGTTGATTGCTGCAGCAATGAACTTCACATGGTCGCCTCGCACATACACGCCAGATTGGGTAGGGCTCGTTAGGTGCGCATAGAACTACCTCACGAGGGGAACACATATACCGCATGTGTGTTTGACAAAGGACTCCCAGTTGTGCTTAGTGATGACATTCATCACTTCATCATCAAAGCCCGCTTTCCCGTTAGTAGGGAACTTGAAACCTTTCTCAGCAAAGTGGTTTCTTTCTTTGATCAATTGGAATCATTCCTTGGCGGCATTGTTGAAGGAATTCTTTATCTCGATGGGAGGTGGGGCTTGTTCACTACTCGAAGCATCGATGACGTTCTTGCAACAAACCATGGTTGTAAGGGGGAGAAAACAAGAATTTTTTGGAGGAATTTTGGAGGTTTTGGTGAAGAAAGAAAAGTATAATGGAGTTGTGAGAAAAAGAAAGAAAACTTGTAGAGAAGATGAAGTTGATGAAAGAGAAAAGTGGAAAAAGGAAGTTATGGGGAAGGGCATTGAAGGTTTTGGTAACTGTTACACGCTATTGAATAGAGAGAGGGTGATGGGGATGGTTATGCGGCGTGGGCAGATGAGAGAGGTAAGGGGTATTTAATGGAAAGGTGAAAAGGTGGAGAGAGAATGTTAAGGGTAATGATTAATTAGGGTTTTAAATTTATTAAAAGTAACTTTCCCCTATTTTGCTTTTTTAATGTCGCCTCCCCCCAAACCTAGGACTTTTTTTTATCTCTTTTGCACTTCCCTTAATGAGATAAAAACAACCCTAACCCTAATAGGAAAAAGCCAGCTTTCATGCATAAGGCTCTAGCGTGCCACCTGTAACCTGGGGACAATTCAGACGTTGGGCGATAAAGACAAGCATAGGATAAAACAAGATGATAAAATAAAATAAGATAAACACTAAGGTACTAAAAGGACTAAATTATTTATATACATAAAAACATGCAAATGCTATAGCATAAATAGTAAGGGTAGAGAGATGCAAACTCTTTAAGGATCCTAAAGAAGCATGGCTGATTTGTCTCGCAAGATAGGAGCTCCATTGTAGACCTTCAGCCTTTGGCCGTTGACCTTGAAGACTGTGTCATCATCAAGCTTCTTGATGTCTACCGCACCATGAGGATTAACCTTGTGCACTAGGATAGGGCATGACCATCACAATTTCTGCTTGCCTGGGAAAAGCTTGAGCCTTGAGTTGTAAAGAAGCACTTGTTGGCCTTCAGAGAAATGTCGTGGAAAAATATGCTTGTCATGCCACTTCTTTGTTTTCTCCTTGTACAAGCGGACATTCTCATATGCTTGGGCTCGAAACTCATCCATCTTGTTCAGCTCTAACAACCTTCTTTCTCAAGCCAATTGGGCGTCCATATTAAGCTTTTTATTGGCCCAATACGCCTTATGTTCTACCTCCATGGGATGATGACATGTGTTTCCATAGACGAGCTTGAATGGAGACATTCCCAAGGGTGTCTTGAAAGCTGTCTGATAATCACATAATGCTTCTTTGAGTCTTGGGGACCAGTCCTTTCTCTTTGGATTGACCACCTTCTCTAGAATTTGTTTGATCTCACGATTGGATATCTCAGCTTGAACATTGGTCTAAGGGTGGTATGCCATAGCTATTTTATGCCTCACTCCATATCGTTGCAATGCTTTAGCAATGAGTTTGTTGTAAAAGTGGGTGCCTTCATCCCTTATGATGGCTCTGGGGCTCCAAACCTTGTGAAGAAGTGCTTGTGAAGGAACTTCAAAAAAGTCTTGGAGTCATTCATTGGTTTATCTATTGCTTCAATGCATTTAGACACATAATCCACAGCTAAGAGGATGTAGAGATCTCCAAAAGATGATGAGAATGGTCATATGAAATCTATTCCCCATACATCGAAGAGCTTCACCTCCAAAATGCATTGCAATGACATTTCATGACTTCGAGATATGTTCACCATTCTTTGGCATCTTTGAAAAGTGTGGGCCAATAGAATCCTGATTGTAGGACCTTTGCAGCCGTCCTAGCTACTCCAAAATGGCCTCAACACGAAGATGAATGGCAATGGAATAAGATCTCCTTTTGCTCTTCTTTGGGGGCACATCTTCGAATCATTTGGTCCGCACATTACTTGAACAAATAAGGCTCGTCCCAAAAATAGAATCGTACATCATGCTTGAATTTCTTTTTGCCCTGGCTATTAAAATCAGGAGTAAAAATACCACTAACAAGAAAGTTAACAATATCAACATACCATGGAATTGCTGTAGCATATAGGATTTTCTCATCAAGAAATTCTTCCTTAATTTCTAGGTTATCTTCACGTTCAACCTTGTTTTCTAGCCTAGAAAGATGACCAACAACTTGATTTTCACAACCCTTTCTATCCTTAACCTCTAAGTCAAACTCTTTCAAGAAGAGTATCCACCTAATAAGTCTAAGCTTAGCATCCTTTTTAGTCACTAAGTACTTAATAGCAGAATGATCGGTATGTACAATGACCTTAGTGCATATCAAGTATTCTCTAAACTTATCAAAGGTAAACACAACAACAAGCAATTCTTTTTCGGTGGTTGTGTAATTGATTTGTGCATCATTTAAGGTACGAATAGCATAATAAATAACATGGAAAAGTTTACCTCGACGTTGTCCAAGTGCTGAGATGAGTGCTGAGATGAGTTTTTCCTTGAGTTCCTTGAATGCGTTGTGGCAAGCATCATCAAACACGAAGGGCTAGTTTTGCTGTAGCAAAGTGCACAATGGCTTTGAAACTTTGGAGAAGTCTTTAATGAACCTCCTATAGAAGCCGACATGGTCCAAAAAACTTCGAATCCATTTCACGGTGGTTGGAGAAGGTAGCTTCTCGATCACCTGAACCTTTGCCTTGTCCACCTCTATTCCTTTTTGCGAGATAATGTGGCCGAGAACAGTCCCTTCAGCCACCATAAAATGACATTTTCTCCAATCGAGTACCAAGTCCGATTCTTCACATCTCTTAAGCACCTTTTCTAAATCACACAAGCATGACTCGAACTCATCTCCGAAGACTAAAACATCATCCATGAAGATCTCTAAAAACTCTTTGTAACCCCCTTAGCCCGGTCTAGACGGTTAACCCGAACTACGAAGATCACACGGGGAAAACCAAAGTCAACCCGAAAGTCAACCTTGATTAGCGAACCTTTTTTTTCTTTTTAAACTTGTCTAGATGCACCTTAACCCTAGGCGTACTCTTGAGATAAGCATACTCAAAAATCACAGCAATCGGAAAGTAAAAAGGTACTCAATTGCACAACATACGAATTTAGGGACCAAATTGTAAATTCTGGAAATTAAGGGGACTTTACCAATTTTTAAGTTTCCATTATGAAATTAGTCATGTTTCATGCTTCTCTGCCAAATTTCACCTCAACCGGACATCCCAAACTCAAGCAATTGCATAAACGAAGTTCAGGACTAAAACGTGAGGATTTCAAAACATAAAACCATAGAATTCAGTGCCCAACAGTCAAGTTTTTCGGAACGGGGGATGACTGTTCCGAAACGCGGGACCGTTTCGAAACCTTTTCTGAAACAGGGCTTGGCAGTAGCAAAAGTGTTTCGGAACGGCTCTACCCGTTTCAAAACACCAAGGACATTTCAGACCCCTGTTTCGAAACAGTAGTACCCGTTCCGATACGAGCTGCCCAGAATTGCAGAAATTTTTCTGGTTTAACACACATTCGACCCATCAAACACACCCCTATGTCCACCTAATATTGCCAACAAGTCATCATGCATAAAAGGAACATATTTGCATCAACAAATCATATTCATGGCATCAATTAGGGAAAATCTCAATCTATAGGCATGCAACCTATCACTCCAAACCAACAAAACATCAAACCAACAAAGCAACCACCATAAAGGCCAATTACATATCCAAAACATCATAGGCATCATGCCAAACTTAGGGAGTCCAAAACATCTCCCAAAAACACAACCTAGGTTCCCATTGCCAAATACCAAAAGCTAAGAATATTGTAAAAATAGTCACCATACATGAGCTTAGTCTTTCTCTTGGATTCTTGGCCTCCTTGCTGCCCTTTAAGCACTTGAATTCTCTGCATTATTGGTTCAAGAAAGAGAGCGTAAGCACATATGCTTAGTGAGGCATGCTCTAATGAAACAACACAATAATGCACTTTTACAAAACACCTTTCACAAGGCCTTTTCATTCATAAAATCATTTTCATGCAACAATGCATTAACCACAAGCATCTCATGCTTTATAATCATCAACATATCTTAAACAACAATCATCTCATGCTTCGTAAACATTAACATGTCATATTTGCTTCCAAGTGATACCATAACCATTTTCCACATAAAACACAATCGGATACGCTGATTACAAGCGTTGTCCCATAGGCTTCATACATACTACCAAACACACAAGGTGCAGTTTACCGGTACAATCTCAACCCCTCAACACCCGTGATGGAGTTTAACGGTACAATCACAACCCCTCCACATCACTCATTGGTAGTTGTATAACACCACTAACGAGTACACGGGACACACAACACAAGATCTACACATGGCATTTTAACCACCATTATGATCTTGGACATCTCGTTAGTGTACTTGGATGGAGTTTACGGTACCATTACAACCCCTCAACATCCAAGGCGACTTTATTCACAGTGCACCCAATCCTATAACCGACTAACTATATCCGATTCAAGTACTTTAAAACCAACACATCACTTGCCAATATACATCAATTATCATC
Source organism: Hibiscus trionum (assembly GCA_030270665.1). NCBI lineage: Eukaryota > Viridiplantae > Streptophyta > Magnoliopsida > Malvales > Malvaceae > Hibiscus > Hibiscus trionum. The sequence continues at coordinate 54,343,732 of BSYR01000008.1, forward strand.
AATATTCCACTGTTTTTAAGCATCTAAAACAAAGCCATTTAATAATATGCATCAATCCACATTTTAACAAATCAAACAAAGGATCTCTTACCTTGAGCATCCTTCAAAAAATGGCTTTCATTACCAGCATTAACCATGCTAAACATGCTTTCAAAAACAAAATTTAAACATACAATTATCAACAAATGTATCGAACCAATCCATGGCTCATCCAAGAGAGTTTTTCCGAAAACTTACTCTTGAGCTTAGTTAAGTTGATTAGACTTAAACTAAGCTCCCAAACCTTCAATTATTCAATACAAGGCTGGAAATCCAACTCCACTCACCAATTCCGTTTCACAAGATTGCCGAAACGCCATTCAAGCCCCCAGATCAACACCACAAGGATCCGAAGATGTCTCCCCTATTTTAAACACATCAAAGCAGAGGATTAATGCATCATCATGAATTTAAATCTTCAGCCATTACACCTAAACTCGCTGCTCTCACCAAAACTCACATTTCGGCTACCAAAAACAACCGAAAACACATCCAAACACTTCCTCAACATTACCCAGCCAAGATCCATCACTTCTAAACATTCTTAGACATCAATTAACATCCAAAAAGGACCTAATCACGTCCTTATACCTCAAGCTATAACAGAACACCAAAATCACCCCAAAAACCACCATTTTCACAAGTAAAAACTTAGGAAAATCAACCTATTCGGGATTGCATTGATTAAACCTCAATTACACATCATTAGACATCCAAAATACATTAAAAAGGCATATCAAAACAGAGCCCAAACAACCTCCACGAAATTCTTCAAGATTTGATCAAAATCTCAAGTTTTAAGCCAAAATCAAGATCATAACATTAAAACATTTAATAAAACCTAATTTAAGGATTTAGAACTTGGGAATTTCAGTGAAGAACTGAGTATTTAGAGGAGAAGGATGTTCATACCTCTAAATGTGTATTTCTCCTTGTTTAGAGCCAAAATCCTTGAAAATTCAATATGCAAATGAAGAGGATTTGATGTAGAAATGATTAGGAATCATTTGAAGATTGAAATCTCATCATTTGGTGTGAAAATCAAAAGAAAAGCTACTGTGGAAATGTGTTTGGCTAAGGGAATTTTGAGAGAAAATGAAATGGGAAAATTTTAGCAAAAGTTAGTTATGAAACTAAAATATGATTTTCCCTCTTTTCTTTTTATTAATTAAACATTAATTGAGTCTTTAAAAATCAAGAAAAATATGGAGAAATCCTCCCATGGATAAATTAGCTCCTTAAAGATTCAATGTTTCAATCCTTTCAAAACAGTCACGAACTTTTCAAAATTACATTTTAGTCACTAACTCGAAATGTCATATTTCCAAGCCTTATTTTCTAAAATTGATTTCACCACTCTCTTATATATATTAAAAGAGGATTTTTAGATATTTTCCATATTTTTAATGCATCCCGAACTAGGCTTTCCCTAAAACCACCTTTTATATTAGAACCGAAATTTAGACCGGTCCGGTTCAGACCCTAAACTTCCAAGCCCAAAATTGGGGTGTTACAACTCCCCCCCCCTTAAGAAATTTCGTCCCCGAAATTTACCTGGGGGAAAAAGGTATGGAAACTGCTTCATCATGTCATCCTTCCGTTCCCACGTGGCTTCCTCAGCACCACGATGCTTCCACAACACCTTTACCAACTCAATGGTCTTGCCTCGAAGAACCTTACTGTCCGAATCCAGAATTTCCACCGGCTCCTCATCATAGGTCAAATCCGAATTCAACTCCACTTCCTCCACAGGCATAACATGCGAAGGATCCGATCTATACCTTCGAAGCATAGAGACATGAAACACATCATGAATCTTTTCCAATTCTTGCGGTAACCTCAACTTGTACGCAACAGGACCCACACGCTCAATCACCTCGTATGGTCCAATGTACCTAGGGCTCAGCTTACCCTTTCGACCAAACCTCATCACCTTCTTCCAAGGCGAAACTTTCAAAACACACGGTCACCTACCGCATACTCAATCTCCTTACGCTTCAAATCCGCGTAAGAATTCTGTCGATCAGAAGCTGCCTTCAAGCGCTCACAAATGAGCTTCACCTTCTCGGTGGTTCCTTTCAACAAGGCTGGCATCGAAACCAACTTCTGACTTGTTTCAGCCCAACAAAGAGGAGTTCTACACTTCCTCCCGTACAAAGCTTCATAAGTTGCCATTTGAATACTTGCCTGATAGCTATTATTATAGGCAAACTCCACCAAAGGTAAATGTTTCTCCCAAGAGCCCTGAAAATCAATCACACATCACCTCAACATATCCTCCAACACTTGGATAACACGCTCAGACTGTCCATCCGACTGTGGATGATAAGATGTACTGAAATTCAACCGTGTACCCAAAGCCTGATGCTAACACTGCCAGAAACGCGATGTAAACCTCGGATCTCTATCCGACACAATCGACTTTGGCACACCATGCAGCCGCACAATCTCAGCAATGTACAGCTCCGCAAGCTTGTCCAAAGTGTACGTAGTATGCACGGGTATGAAATGCGCACACTTCGTCAGGCGATCCACAATCACCCACACCGAATTCTTCTTCGATGGCGACAAAGGCAAACCAGACACGAAGTCCATGGTAATCCTTTCCCACTTCCACTCAGGAATCCCCAACGGTTGCAACAACCCTGAAGGAAACTGATGCTCAGCCTTAACTCACTGACATACCATGCACTTGCTCACAAACTCAACAACATCTTTCTTTAAACCCACCCAATAGTACTCATCACGAAGATCACGGTACATCTTAGTACTACCAGGGTGCATAGCAAAAGGACTACTATGAGCTTCAGTCAGAATAGCACGCCTCAACTCAGCATCATTGGGAACTACTATCCGACTCCCAAAGCATAAGACTCCATCATCATTATAGCAGAAATCCGATGGTCTATCCTCAGCAATATCCTGAACATGTGGCCCTAAGGAATCATCCAACAACTGCTTATCCTTTATCAACTGAACCAAGGATGGTTTCACTTGCAACTCAGCCACAAGACCACCATCACGCGAAATGCTCAAACTGGCAAACATAGCCCTCAACTCCACCGCCACCTTCCTACTCAAGGCATCCGCTACAACATTAGCCTTACCCGGATGGTACTCGATCGTCAAATCGTAATCCTTAAGCAACTCCACCCAACGTCGTTGCCTAAGATTCAACTCTTTCTGAGACATCAGATACTTCAAACTCTTGTGATCCGTGTATACAGTACACTTCTCAACATACAGGTAATGTCTCCAAATTTTCAAAGAAAAAACCACCGCAGCTAACTCAATGTCATGCGTAGGATAATTGCGCTCATGCACCTTCAACTGGCGCGATGCATAAGCCACCACCTTACCCTCTTGCATCAACACGCATCCCAAACCAACGTAGGATGCGTCACTATACACCACAAACTCCTTCCCTGATTCCGGCTGAACCAAGATAGGAGCTTGCGTCAAAGCTGCCTTAAGCTTCTCAAAAGCCTGCTGTCTCGCTTCTGTCCACTCATACTTAACATCCTTCTGCAACAACTTCGTCAAGGGTGCAGCAATCTTCGAAAATCCATCCACGAACCTCCGATAGTATCCCGCCAAACCAAGGAAACTACGGACTTCATGAACAGACTTAGGAGGCTTCCAATTCACCACTGCCTCAATCTTCTGAGGATCAACACGAATCCCTTCAGCAGAAACCACATGACCAAGAAACCCAACTTCTCTAAGCCAAAACTCACACTTGCTCAGCTTGGCATAAAGCTGATTCTCCAACAAAGCCTGCAACACAATCCTCAAATGCCCCTCATGCTCCTCCTCAGTACGAGAGTACACGAGAATATCATCAATGAACACCACAACAAATTTATCCAAGTATTCATGGAACACCCTATTCATCATGTCCATGAAAGCTGCAGGAGCATTCGTCAAACCAAACGGCATCACAAGAAACTCATAATGCCCATACCTCGTTCTGAAGGCTGTCTTTAGCACATCCACATCCTTCACCTTCAACTGATAATACCCTGACCTTAAGTCAATTTTAGAGAACACTGCCGCCCCCCGAAATTGATCAAAAAGATCATCAATTCTCGGCAATGGATACCGATTCTTGATAGTCAACTTGTTAAGCTGACGGTAATCGATGCACATTCTCATAGTGCCATCCTTTTTCTTCACAAACAAGACCGGTGCACCCCAAGGTGACACACTCGGCCGAATGAAACCACGATCAAGCAACTCCTGAAGCTGCATCTTCAGCTCCTTCAACTCTTTAGGTGCCATACGGTAAGGAGTAATGGACACTGGAGTTGTGTTTTCATACAGCTTAATTCCAAACTCCACTTCGCGATTAGGAGGCAATCCAGGCAACTCCTCCGGAAACACACCAGGAAACTCTCGCACAGTCCTGATATCTTGCACTTGCAACTCCTTAGAACTAGGATTCATCACAAAGGCTAGGTAGGCTTCACAACCTTGCCTCAGCATCCGGCTCGCTTCCAATGTAGACACCACGTTGGCAAGAAACTTCACATTCTCACCCACCACCACTACCTCATAGTCATCCGCAAGCTTCAACGAAACTCGCTTATTCTCAAAATCCACTACAACTCGATGTTCAACAAGCCAATCCATACCAAGGATCACATCAAAACCATAGAAAGGCAATTCCATAAGATGAACATGAAAAACATGGTCTTGCACAACCAAGGGACTTCTTCTATAAAGCTTTCGTGTCACAACAGTCTCACCAAAAGAACTAGTTACACGCATACCAACATCCAAAGACTCAACAGGCAAACCAAGCAATTGAGCATGTTCACGCAATATGTATGAGTGTGTAGATCCAGAATCAATCAAGGAAAGTAATGACAAGGATTGCAAAGTGAAAGTACATGTTATCACATCCGTGTCATTCCTCCCCTCCCTCTGAGCATACACTCGGGCCTGGCCACCACCCTCAGGCTGAACAGCCACCACATGAGCCACATTCCTGCCACCATCCTCTCTGCGCTAGAAGTTACCACGGCCGCACCCACGACCTCTCTGTGGTGGAACAACTCCAGGAGTACGTCCCTGACCACCACCGGCCAACAGAGGACACTCCCTCCTCATGTGATCCGCCGAACCACAGTTCCAGCACGAATTACCGGTCACCACAACAGGAGCCTGCACCTCTCTCGCTGCCCGAGGACAATCACGCCTCAAATGACCACGCGATCCACACGCCCAGCATGTGTTCTGATCAGCTCTCGCCCTGTCTCCCTGAACAGGCGCACCTTGCCCTCCACCACCACGCCTAACCGAAGACTGATACCTCCGATCACGTCCTCTCTTGTTCCGCCCACCACCGGAACTATACTCAGTAGCTCGCTTGCCCGAGCTAGAACCAACACCTCTAGAAGATAAACTCAGATTCAGCTCAATATCCTTCGCTCTACTAACCAACACATCAAAGTCAGTGTACTCAGCGGCCAGCATATAGGTCTTTACATCCGTCACCAAACCATAACGAAAATGTTCACACCTCTCCCGCTCATCAGGGATAAGCTCAGGTGCGTACTGACTGAGACGGACAAACTGAACCTCGTACTCAGCCACTGACATGCTCCCTTGAGTAAGAGACATGAACTCCCTTTTCTTTTCATCCAGGTATCGCACACCCAGATACTTCCTCTTGAACGCGTTCAGAAATAACGTCCAAGTTACATCAGCTTCCTCCATTCCGGAGACAGTGGTCGTCCACCAGGTATACGCATCATCATGCAACAGCGATACCACACAGCCTAACTTCTGCACATCATTGCAGTTCGTTTGTCCCAAAATTCTCTTAGTACTTTCCAACCAAAACTCAGAACCCTCCGCAGACAAACCTCTGAACTTAGTCCCTCCCAGACTGAGCAAACGTTCCAAAGGTAGTCTAGCATTAGCATCGCCCTGATGCCCAGCTCCATGAGCCCCAGCTACTGCCGCCTGAAAGGCTCCAACAATAGCCTGAATCAGCACTGTCATGTCAGGAGCAGCTTGCCCCTGCCCAGCTTCAGGTCCAGCGACCCCAGCACCAGCATCAACGCCATCTCCATCACCTCCACCACCACCACCACCAGGAGGAGGAGGTAAATCCACTACATTATCAGCATTCTCTTCATTCTCATTCTGAGCCATAGCTCGCGTATTAACTCTCATCTCTCTACGAGGTCCCATTCACTAAACAATGTACTAACACAAATGCAATAAACATAATCAGGCCCAGCAAGGTAAGTAATCCAAGTACTCAAGCTCATTTTTCAAAAACAAACCATTTCATTAGTTTTGATATGACAATGGGTCCCTCTAACATGCTTCAACATAGCATAGCATTATAATTGCAATATACTTACATTTCACACATCAAACTTTCATTCAAAAAGCACATCATGCAATCATGCATACAACACCCACATAACAATTCCCTATTACTCGAGAACTTAGCTCTGATACCACCAAATGTAACCCCCTTAGCCCGGTCTAGACGGTTAACCTGAACTACGAAGATCACACGGGGAAAACCAAAGTCAACCCGAAAGTCAACCTTGATTAGCGACCCTTTTTTTTCTTTTTAAACTTGTCTAGATGCACCTTAACCCTAGGCGTACTCTTGAGATAAGCATACTCAAAAATCACAGCAATCGGAAAGTAAAAAGGTACTCAATTGCACAACATACGAATTTAGGGATCAAATTGTAAATTATGGAAATTAAGGGGACTTTACCAATTTTTAAGTTTCCATTCTGAAATTAGTCATGTTTCATGCTTCTCTGCCAAATTTCACCTCAACCGGACATCCCAAACTCAAGCAATTGCATAAACGAAGTTCAGGACTAAAATATGTAGATTTCAAAACATAAAACCATAGAATTCAGTGCCCAACGGTCAAGTGTTCCGGAACGGGGGATGACCGTTCTGAAACGCGGGACCGTTTCGAAACCTGTTCCGAAACAGGGCTTGGCAGTAGTAAAAGTGTTTCGGAACGGCTCTACCCTTTTCGAAACACCAAGGCCATTTCAGACCCCTGTTTCGAAACAGTAGTACCCGTTCCGATACGGGCTGCCTAGAATTGCAGAAATTTTTCTGGTTTAACACACATTCGACCCATCAAACACACCCCTATGTCCACCTAATCATGCAAACAAGTCATCATGCATAAAAGGAACATATTTGCATCAACAAATCATATTCATGGCATCAATTAGGGAAAATCTCAATCTATAGGCATGCAACCTATCACTCCAAACCAACCAAACATCAAACCAACAAAGCAACCACCATAAAGGCCAATTACATATCCAAAACATCATAGGCATCATGCCAAACTTAGGGAGTCCAAAACATCTCCCAAAAATACAACCTAGGTTCCCATTGCCAAATACCAAAAGCTAATAATATTGTAAAAATAGTCACCGTACATGAGCTTAGTCTTTCTCTTGGATTCTTGGTCTCCTTGCTGCCCTTTAAGCACTTGAATTCTCTGCATTATTGGTTCAAGAAAGAGAGCGTAAGCACATATGCTTAGTGAGGCATGCTCTAATGAAACAACACAATAATGCACTTTTACAAAACACCTTTCACAAGGCCTTTTCATTCATAAAATCATTTTCATGCAACAATGCATTAACCACAAGCATCTCATGCTTTATAATCACCAACATATCTTAAACAACAAGCATCTCATGCTTCGTAAACATTAACATGTCATATTGGCTTCCAAGTGATACCATAACCATTTTCCACATAAAACACAATCGGATACGCGGATTACAAGCGTTGTCCCATACGCTTCATACATACTACCAAACACACAAGGTGGAGTTTACCGATACAATCTCAACCCCTCAACACCCGTGATGGAGTTTAACGGTACAATCACAACCCCTCCACATCACTCATTGGTAGTTGTATAACACCACTAACGAGAACACGGGACACACAACACAAGATCTACACATGGCATTTTAACCACCATTATGATCTTAGACATCTCGTTAGTGTACTTGGATGGAGTTTACGGTACCATTACAACCCCTCAACATCCAATGCGACTTTATTCACGGTGCACCCAATCTTATAGCTGGCTAACTATATCCGATTCAAGTTCTTTAAAACCAACACATCACTTGCCAATATACATAAATTATCATCAATATTCCACTGTTTTTACGCATCTAAAACAAAGCCATTTAACAATATGCATCACTATGCATCAATCCACATTTTAACAAATCAAACAAAGGATCTCTTACCTTGAGCATCCTTTAAAAAATGGCTTTCATTACCAGCATTAACCATGCTAAACATGCTTTCAAAAACAGAATTTAAACATGCAATTATCAACAAATGTATCGAACCAATCCATGGCTCATCCAAGAGAGTTTTTCCGAAAACTTACTCTTGAGCTTAGTTAAGTTGATTAGACTTAAACTAAGCTCCCAAACCTTCAATTATTCAATACAAGGCTGGAAATCCAACTCCACTCACCAATTCTGTTTCGCAAGATTGCCGAAACGCCGTTCAAGCCCCCGAATCAACACCACAAGGATCCGAAGATTTCTCCCCTATTTTAAACACATCAAAGCAGAGGATTAATGCATCATCATGCATTTAAATCTTCAGCCATTACACCTAAACTCACTGATCTCACCAAAACTCACATTTCGGCTACCAAACACAACTGAAAACACATCCAAACACTTCCTCAACATTACCCAGCCAAGATCCATCACTTCTAAACATTCTTAGACATCAATTAACATCCAAAAAGGACCTAATCACGTCCTTATACCTCCATCTATAACAGAACACCAAAATCACCCCAAAACCACCATTTTCACAAGTAAAAACTTAGGAAAATCAACCTATTCGGGATTGCATTGATTAAACCTCAATTACACATCATTAGACATCCAAAAAACATTAAAAAGGCATCTCAAAATAGAGCCCAAACAACCTCCATGAAATTCTTCAAGATTTGATCAAAATCTCAAGTTTTAAGCCAAAATCAAGATCATAACATTAAAACATTTAATAAAACCTAATTTAAGGATTGAGAACTTGGGAATTTCAGTAAAGAATTGAGTATTTAGAGGAGAAGGACGTTCATACCTCTAAATGTGGATTTCTCCTTGTTTAGAGCCAAAATCCTTGAAAATTCAATATGCAAATGAAGAGGATTTGATGTAGAAATGATTAGGAATCATTTGAAGATTGAAATCTCATCATTTGGTGTGAAAATCAAAAGAAAAGCTACAGTGGAAATGTGTTTGGCTGAGGGAATTTTGAGAGAAAATGAAATGGGAAAATTTTAGCAAAAGTTAGTTATGAAACTAAAATATGATTTTCCCTCTTTTCTTTTTATTAATTAAACATTATATGAGTCTTTAAAAATCAAGAAAAATTTGGAGAAATCCTCCCTTGGGTAAATTAGCTCCTTAAAGATTCAAAGTTTCAATCCTTTCAAAACAGTCACGAACTTTTCAAAAATTACATTTTAGTCACTAACTCGAAATGTCATATTTCCAAGCCTCATTTTCTAAAATTGATTTCACCACTCTCTTATATATATTAAAAGAGGATTTTTAGATATTTTTCCATATTTTTAATGCATCCCGAACTAGGCTTTCCCTAAAACCACCTTTTATATTCAAACCGAAATTTAGACCGGTCCGGTTCAGACCCTAAACTTCCAAGCCCAAAATTGGGGTGTTACACTCTTCAACCATTTCCAAAAAGATGGCTAGGATGCATCGCTAAAACTAGCTAGAGCATTGCAAAGACCAAAGGGCATCCTTCTAAATGCATAAGTACCATAGGGGCATGTGAAGGTTGTCTTCTCTTGATCCTCTGGCGCTATAGTAATTGGGTTGTACCTTGAGTATCCATCGAGAAAACAATAAAAGGCCTTGCCCTCCAATCGATCTAGCATTTGATCTATGAATGGGAGGGGAAAATGGTCCTTCTTGGTTGCCTTGTTGAGCTTCTGATAGTCTATACAAATCCTCCACCCCATGAAGGTCCTTGTTGGTAAGAGTTCATTGTCCTTATTTCTTACTACGGTCATGCCTCCTTTCTTTGGTACACATTGAACTGGGGTGACCCACGAACTGTTGGATATCGGGTAGATAACTCCACCGTCTAGCCACATAATGATCTCCTTCATCACCACCTTCTTCATGATTTAATTAAGTCTTCTTTGGGGTTCAATAGAATTGCCGTGGCAATCATCCGTCATAATTTTGTGCATACAGATAGTATGGCTTATACCCTTCAAGTCAGCCATAGTTAAACCTAAAGCTTTTTTTATATTGAGCTAACACATTTATCAAGCTAGATTCTTGCTTGGGTGTAAGACTAGAAGAGATTATCATAGGTAAATTCTTATTGCAACCCAAATAAGCATATTTAATGTGTGATGGTAAGGGCTTTAATTCTGATGTGGGTGCATGCTCAAGTGAGGTTTTCGGGGGTGTAAAATTAGAAAAATCTAGAGGTTCGAATTGTGTACATGGCCTGGCTATGACCAGACTCGATTGTTGCACTTCCATTGGAAACTCCTCAAGCTCCTTGAACTCTCGAAGCTCCTTGAACTCTTTATTGTCATCTTCATTGAGCTTCAAATAATCCTCCACTTGTAGAAAATTGTTGCATCTTCTTCCTTTGTTGTAGCATCCATGTATTGCCACTCCTCTTGTTCATCGACATATTTGAGGGTGTTGAACACATTTATGGTCACCTCTTGATCAACCACTCTCATGGTGAATTCACCCTTTTCATAGTCTATCAAGATCTGGCCAGTAGCTAAGAACGGTCTCCCCAAAATAATTGGTGATTTCTCATCAACTTCACAAACAAGAATAAGGAAGTCAGTTGGGAAAACAAATTTTCCCACCTTCACCACAACATTTTCTATTCTCCCTTCCGAACGAACATGTGATCGGTCCGCTAATTGCAAAATAACGGTGGTAGGCCTTGCATTTCCCATACCAAGCTTCATAAACACTGACTTGGGCATTAGATTCACACTAGACCCAAGATCACATAGGGCTTTTCCCACATAATTATCACTTATCGAACATGGGATGATGAACGTGCCTGGATCATTCCGCTTAGGTGGCAAATTGCTCAGCATAGAATAGCATTCTTTTGTTAAAGCAAAAGTCTCCAGCCTTTCAACCTTTCTCTTCTTGGTGACAATATCCTTAAGGAACTTTGCATAAGTGGGCATTTGGTCAATGGCTTCCAAAAATGGGACATTGATGTACAGCTGGTCAAGGATATCTACAAATTTCTTGAACTGAAGGTCTTCATTATGCTTTTTAATCTTTGAGGGAAGGTTTGTGGGGGTATAACTTCTTCCTCTACTTGGTGGAGGTATGTCTTTTGTTGTAGCAAAACTCTGTCTTCCATCAGCAGGGTCACTAGTCGAGTCCTTACTCTTATCCTTTTCATTGGATGAATCTTCTTGCACTTAGGGTTCTTCTTGGACAGTTTTAGGGTTAGAATCTTCAGCCTTCTTCTTCCCCCAAACTTATATTTCTTGTTAAGTTGGGTGCCACTCCTTAAAGTGAGTGCACTACATTGTTCCTTTCAATGAGGTTTAGTGACTTCAGTGTCACTAGGCAAACTAACATGAGGTCGAACTTGTAGGGCTTGTGCTATTTGACCTACTTGAGTTTCCAAATCTCTCAAGGACGAGCTATGACTTTGCAACAAGGCACCCTAGCTTTTGATCGATGTTGTATGATCGTGAAGTAAGGTCTTTGTTGACGACATAAAATCTCGGAGAGATGCTTCGAAAGAGTTGTTGTTTGCTGAAGAGGCTGAACCTTTTTTGTCATTTTGCCATAGCATATTCTACTGGAAACCTTGGGGTTCAGTCTGATTTTGTTTTTGATTCGAGCTTCTAGTATTGTTGTTTCCTTGATTCCCCCATAAAAAATTTGGATGATGACGCCATCTTGGGTTATAGGTGTTGAAGTAGGGGTTGTTGTTGTTTCGATTGTAGTTCCCCACATAGTTGGTAGACTCATGCTTTTCCGGGCACTCGCTCACATGGTGACTTCCATCACATCGAACACAAGTAGTTGCCGCTACCTTCACTTCCTTTACCTCACTTGGACGTTGGAGATTCTTCAACATGTTTGTGATGCCCGACAACTGAGCTGAAACAAAGTCGTTGGGCTCAAGATCAAGTGTCCCATAATTTTTCCTCACCGTTCCAAGTCTGGTAGTTCGAAATTGGTAGTCATTTTTCACTGTTCTATCAAGGATATTGAATGCTTCTTCGGGTGACTTGTCCAACAAAGTTCGATTTTCCGAAGCATCTAGCATCATTCTTGTGGGAGCATTGACACCATTGTAGAACATCACAACTTGCGTCCAATCTTGAAAACCATGATTCGTACATTTGTGAAGCAGTCCCTTATATCTATCCCAACACTCGTACATTGATTCATCTTCATCTTGACGAAAGGAAGAAATGTCATTCCTTAGCTTAGTGTTCATGTTGGGTGGATTATATCGATGCAAGAAGCTTTTGCTTAGATCTACCCTTGTCTCCATAGAACCAGCGGGTACTCCACTCAACCACTCTCGTGCTCGATCACGCAATGAATAAGGAAATAGCTTGAGCTTCAACACATCTTCGTGCACACCTTGTTGTTTAAAGGAGTCACATACTTCCAAGAATGCACGAATGTGTTGCCTAGTATCTTCATGAGGCGATCCACCAAATTGACCAATCAAGTTCAACATGTTGAACATCATCGATTTGAGCTCGAATTGGGCTGCCTGAATTTCGAGAGCTACAATCTCAGGGTTGAGATCTTCCAAGATGGGGTTCAAATGATCTCTAATAGCTCATGGACGAACTACATCTCTGTCATTTGCTAAAGCATCAGGGTCTTCAGGATTATCACCCTGTTAACCTCTGTGGTTATGACCTGTATACATGACTTCTAAGGCTTGTTGTATACGTCTTCTTTCTTGGAAAATATGTTCAATCTCAGGAACTAATGGTAGTATGGGTTCCTTGGGTCATGCAACAACACACCACTTGAAAAAGATAAATAAAAACATCTAGTTAGTCTATACAAAAAAGAAGAAAAAAGGGTGCAAAATCTAAACTTAAAACAACCAATTGCCAATCCCCAGCAACGGTGCCAAAAACTAGTTGCGTGTAAGGGTGTACTATAAATGATACGCAAATAGTGCAAGTATACACGTCGAGGCAAGTAGTAAAGTGATGAGTGAGTATTGTCTCTAGAAGGATTGAAGGTATTTCAAGTTAATTTTAAGCACACAAGTTAAGACTAAAATATAAATGAAATAGCAAGTGGGAACAAGTGAATAAATGTGATAGCAATTGAGAACATGTTAAGAAATGCGATAACAAATAATAAAAATAAGGCTAAACCAAAACAAGGATATTTCAAGGGTCTTCTCACACGTACAAAACTCTCTAGCGGAATGATAGGCTGGGATTGCTAAGGATTTCTATGTCTAACCCTAAACAATGCCTAGAACTACCTTACCCACAACATGCTCGATAGAGATTACTAAGGTGTCTCTAAACAATCTCTAGTAAGAAACCTGCCAGCCAGAATACTATGGCAATAACTCTCAGTGTGAACCCTAGAAAGATACTTATCGATGATGTTCTACTCCTTTTAGTCGTTGAAACTCTATCCTTATCTCTAAGGTGAGTTAGGGTTTTGCCTCTCAGCATCAAACCCCCATTGCCCACGTGGATCTAAGCCTAACTTTCACAAATATTAAGCTATCTAACACCTAAACTCAGGCTAACTATCGAAATCTCTTACAAATTTAGGCCAAGAAAACAATGGACAAAACATATAAAAAGGTAAGAAAGAAAACCAAACATTTATTTAAACTTAAACATAAACATCCATAACAAGCCCAAGCCACTTTAAATCACTTCATGGGTAGGAAAATATCATCCACATTAAAACAACCCATCATAAAAATAAGAAATGAAACATCAAAAGCAACTAGAGTGAAAGAAACTCCCAAGCCACCTTGAACTGTCGTGAACCGCTTCAAGCTTGCTGCTTCTCTCAAAGGCCAGCAAGAACACTCATTGGAGCTTCAACAAGGGAGAATACCACATGAAGAAGATGAAGGAAAGGAGCTACCTTTCTTTCTTTCTTAGCTCACTAAAATATCCTCTTTTTTCGGCTCTCCATTTAATTTGGGTCTCTTTTCCTTTATATAGTGGGGGCTCCTAGGATTTTGTGCCCTAAATTCCAAGAGAATATTCCCTTCACATGTGGGCTGACAGCTGGATAATTGGTTCATGTGTCAGGATGCACAGTGTCCTCGTCTCCTTGTCCTCTAGTGCGCCCAGAAAAGCTATCCAACATGTTGTAGCATTCTGTCTTTTTCCTACACTGCTCCTCATTTCCCTGCACATAACCACAACAACCCAAACCTTCTCAAGCAACATCGTTCAAGAAAATAAACAAAGAAAACAAAACAAACAACACCAAATGCAACTACATGAACTAAATGCACATATATGCTATGAAATAAGATGAAATGGGCTTGATATCTTACAATATCTTAAGTAAAAAGGCGTAAAAAGTTAACCTTTTACAAGGTTAACACCAACTCTTTTCAAAATCTCACAGGGACAAATGAATCTCGGACTAAGTTTCATTTTTCTTCTGAACCTAACACACTCTTCAATGGTGAAACCTTTAAAAAAGACTTTACCCCCAACCTCTTAATGAATGTCTTTTCTTTTCAAATGAGAATAAGATTTCTGTCGTTCCAACGTAGCTTCGAGGTTGTCTCTAATTATTATTAATTTGTTTTCTGCATCTTGCACCAAACATGGTCCAATAATCTTATGATCCTCAAGCTCGAACCAATTTAAAGGTGTCCGACATTTCCTCCCATACAATGCTTCATATGGTGCCATCTTTATACTCGAATGGTAGCTGTTATTATAAGAAAATTCGGCCAATGGCAAGTATATTTCCCATGTGTCTGCAAAATCAATTATACATGCTCTAAGCATGTCCTCTAATATTTGAATCATTCTTTCAGATTGTCCATCTTTCTGTAGATGAAAAGAAGTACTAAAATTGAGTCGAGTTCCAAGCGCTTCATGTAATGAGTCCAAAAATCTAGAGGTAAACCTCAAATCTCTATCAAATATAATAGAAATTGGACACCGTGCAATCTCACTATCTCCCGAATGTATAGCTCTACAAATCTACTCATATAGTAATCCATTCGAACTGGGATGAAATGTGCAGACTTAGTAAATTTGTCGACAATCACCCAAACTGAATCCTTTTTGCTTGGAGTCAATGGCAAACCTGTTACAAATTCCATTGTAACTCTTTCCCATTTCCACATTGGAATTGAAATTGGTTATACTAGTCCCGAAGGTACTTGGTGTTCCACTTTTACTTGTTGGCAAGTTAAACATTTAGCAACAAATTTTGAGATACCTCTTTTCATACCCGACCACCAGTATCTGCTTTTCAAACCTTGATACATCTTATTCCTTCCTGGGTGCATAGTCAATGGGCTACAATGAGCTTCTGTAAGAAGTTCCCATTTTAACTCCTCATTATCAGGGATATAAATTTTCCCCATGTAGCATAAACATCCATTAGACTTAATTTAAAAATCTTTTGTTTCACCATTTTTGATCTATTTAATCTTTGTGAGACATTCTTTATCTTTTTGTTGAAGATCTTTAATCCGACCTAACAAAGCAGGCTTAATCTGAAATTCTGCAACTAATACACCATTACCGCCCAAAGTAAATTGTGCATTCATTACCCTCAAAGTAGAAAACGTCTTCCGACTAAGTGCATTAGCTACCACATTAGCCTTTCCTGGATGGTAATCAATAACCACATCATAGTCCTAGAGGAATTCTATCCATCTCCTCTGTCGTAGATTCAAATCTTTTTGTGTCATTAAATATTTTAAACTTTTATAATCTGTAAAGATATAACATCTTTCACCATATAAATAATGACGCCAAATTTTTAAGGCAAAAATCACGACGGCTAACTCTAAATCATGAGTCGCATAGTTCCTCTCACGTGCCTTTAGCTTCTTCGATGCATAGGCTATTACTTTTCCTTCCTACATCAACACACAACCATAACCATTGTGAGATGCATCGCTAAATAAGGTATAATCCTTTCCAGATTTGGGTTGTACTAATATTGGAGCTTCAGTCAAGATTTTCTTCAGTTGTTCAAAACTGTCTTAACATTTTTCAGTCCATATTAAAGGCACGTCATTTCCGAAGTAAATTGGTGATTGGAAAGGCAATAATAGAAAAATTCTTTACAAATTTTCTATAATAATTGTCAATCCCAAGAAACTTCAAACTTCTGAAAAATTCTTTGGAGTCTTCCAATCAACAATAGCTTAAATTTTTTTAGGATCCACCCAAATGCCTTCAGCAGAAACAATATGACCAAGAAAGGAAACTTCAGACAACCAAAATTCACATTTAGAAAATTTGGCATAAAGCTGCGTTTTCATCAAAATCTGAAGAACCACTCGTAAGTGCTTATCATGATCTTCTCTATTTCTAGAATAAACCAGAATATCATCAATAAAGACTACTACAAATTGATCCAGATATGGATGAAACACTTTATTCATCAAGCCCATAAATGATGTTGGAGCATTAGTGAGATCAAAGAGCATCACTACAAATTCATAGTGTCCATACTGGGTTCGAAAAGTAGTTTTAGGGACATCTTCCTCTTTAGCTCTCAATTGGTAGTATCCTGATCGAAGATCAATCTTAGAGAAAATTGTGACTCCCTTTAACTGATCAAATAGATATTCAGTTCTGGGTAGTGAATATTTATTCTTTATAGTCACCTTGTTTAATTGACGGTAGTCAATGCATAATCTCATTGACCCGTTCTTCTTCTTCATAAATAATACCGGATCTCCCCAAGGTGATACACTAGGACGTATAAAACCTCGGTCTAGTAATTCTTGCAATTGTTTCTTTAGCTCCTTTAATTCAGTAGGTGTCTGTTACCTCATGTGGAAACCACCCGACCATTCAGCTCCTTCATGCGCCCACGCGTCTGAGCCGGTCCGTCTTTCATGTCCATGTGGCCACGTCACTGGAAATTCCACTGTCGGCGTACAACTACCACCAGCTCTCCAACCACTAAACAAACCAAAAATTAAAAAAATGGAGCATGTCAGAATCATCATCATCCACAGTTCAAGCATTTAAATTTTGCTTAAAAGTGTAAGCAATAGATTAGATAGAAAAAAAAGTAATCTCAGAGATAGGATATAAGCAATGTAATCAACCATTTGTAAAGAACGGATTTTCCAGAATCAATAGAAAAAAAGCAAACAAGCCTAAAAAATTTCTAGACGTATACCCATCTTCTTTTTTTTCAATTTCGAAGTATGTAAACATACATATAAAAAGTTAGGGTTTGGATTCTCACCTTAGTGGCCATTCGGCTTCAATTGCGTCGCCACTTCTCATCGCCGGTGATAAGCCGCTCGGTCCTTCGAGACCATGCATGGTGAACCGGCAAGGAAACGAGTGTTGAAATTTTTTAAAAAGGCTAGGTTTTTACTTAAAGGAGAGGGCTTTTTCGTTTTTAATGGGGGTTTTGAGACTGAATATAGTTTTAGGTATAAAAAATGGTTCGTGTGGGTTTGTTTAAGGGTTCGCCGGCCGACAAACGACAGTCGACAAGGCAGAAAACGGTGAAAAAAAGGAAAACCGGCCTCTCTAAAAAACACGGCGTCATTGCAGAGAAGGGTTTTTTGAGATTTTGGTTCTAAAAATGAGAAAAAAGAGAGTCTGATTTGGATTTTAAGTGGGTTTTATACTCATGTAAAGATTAAAAAAAGGTTATTTACGTTTTAAAACCTTCTGTCTCGTCATATTTACGACCGTGACCCTTCCATTTTTTAAAACCATGGCTACAATCCCTTCAACTTTGCAAGGTCTTTCAATTTCGCCATGGTTTTAACTTCAATCTGATTTTTTGTTGGTAAACCGCCTTTTAGTCCTCGAAATTTTGTTTCTGTTTCGATTTAATCCCTTCTCCAGTGGTAAAATCCCAGTTTTCCACTTTTAGTCATGCACATTTTAATTTCTACCCTCGCATTTTAATTTCTTTAATTTCAATCCTTATTTATGTTTATGTCATGTAGATAAATGTGATGTTTTTGCTTAGTGTTTTGGTTGAATATGTGATTATATTGTTAAGATATATTTGTTTATGATATATAGTTTTCATAATATATATAGTATTTATAATATATAGTTTATAATATATATCTTGTACATAATATATAAGATTTTTAGGTAATATGTATTTTTCGTATAATACATACTATATGGTATATATATAGTATACTTTTCATAATATAATATAATGTAATGTATAGTTTTTTTTTTAAAAAAAGTTTTTATAATACATAAAGTTTTTTGTAATGTATATAATACATATCTTTTTATAATATATGATATAGTTTTGAACGTATGTAACATTTGTTATATATATAGTATAATATAATATATAGTTAAAGTGTAGTTTTTTGTATGTATATATATGTGGTCTTTTTAATTTGTGCTCGGTTTAGATGATTTTGGGCTTTGTTGTGTTTAATGGGCTTTAGGCTTGTTAGGGACAATCTTAGTCTTAGATTAGGCAAAATTAATTTAATTAATTTGAAATTGTGTGCTCGGGCACGATTTTTAAATTAATTAAATTAATTTAGGATTAGCTTTTAGAGCCATAGTTAGATTTAAGGTTCGAATTAGTTTAGTGAATTTAAATTTATCCTTGGCTTATTGGGATAAATGTTAAATTCACTAGATTAGTTGAACATCTCTTAATTACTCTTTAGGATAAAATGGATATGAGACGTAAATGAACATTTAAATCAAATTAATTATCATGATCCATTATAATCCATAAATTGTAAGGGTTTTCTAGTTTTTTGAATTTTTAATTAATTTAGGGTTAATATTAGACTAACCTAGTTAATAATTAGATCACTAATTGAACTTTCATAATTTGGGCTTTTTAGGTTAGGACTTTAGTGGACCTAGGGTTTTAATTCCCGAGTTCTTCTTTATCATGCATTTATAATTTTCATTCATATGGCCTTCAATATTCTAATTGTATATGATAATTAACGAATTTAAACTGTAAAAAGGAGGAATTTATTAATTCTGATATTTGTGTTGTAATAGTCCTGGCTTAATGGATGTTGTTGCGTGTAAAAGGTGCTCCGCAATTAGTGCAAGTGTACACGTCTCAAGTAATAAAGTGATAAGTATTAGAGTATCGTCTCCACAGAGATTATGATGCCCTCCTTCAACTACCTTCTTGCACTGAAAAGGAAAAAGTAAAAGTAAAAACACAAGTAAAAGGGATTTTGGATTTTAACTAAACTAAAGAACATAAACTAAAGCAATTAAGTAAAGATTGAGAGATCAAGATGATAGAATGGGCTGGATTAGATTGCGTCGTAGTGTGGAATTCAATTGACTTGTCTCGTTCTTTAATTGCAATGATCACCAACTTGCCTCGGCAGTGTCCTTCGTTTCTGTCGCAGCAATAAGATGTGTTGCCTCAGCAATCTCTTGCTGGTCGGCAGTGATGTCAAGGTTTGGCAAAGCGTCCTACGATAGCTCCTCCTTATCTCTATGGTCAAAACCGTGCTGATGAATGGGCATTGATAATACCTCTCGGCGTAAACCCAAAGTTAAACACCAACCAATCTCACGCTTCTTTTAGCCGTTGAAACTCTAACTTATCTCTAACTCGAGTTAGCTTCAACTGTTCGGGATGAAAAACATGCCTATTCGTTTCATGAGTCTAACTCTCTCGATGACAGACAAATAGATAACCTTACAAGCTCTCTCTCGATGAGATTGCAAGAATGAATTTAATGCCAAGAAAAAGCAAACCTTGAACTAATATTGCATTAATAACTTAAACAAAGTACAATTGTTTGCTCACAACTACTAAGCAAAATAATCCTAACCCTAAGAAATTTTAGAACATAATGGACATGGAGAACACACGACTAAACCCTAATATCAAGCTCTTGACTCTTCTCTCGATGATGATCTCTATCCCCCCTCTTGATGTGTGTGCCAAGCCTTGCTTATATAGGAAGAGATGTAGGACAAATTCTTTCTTGGATAGGAAGTTAAGTTGGACTTGGACTTGTTTTCATTAAAGAGGTGAATCTCTTTTACTTTATTGCCTTTATCCACTTTGGCCAAATTCCATTTTAACCTTCCTCTCATGCTTTCATCATCTTCTAGTGCTCCGATTGTCATGCAAAGTATGTAGAAAAATCCAGCATTTTATGATCTTCAAATCGACTATCACTTTGCATGCATTGCCCCCCGGCAGGTTGGCATGTGCACTACCTCGGTAGGAATTTGTCACTGGATCTACTCCGTAAGGCTTCCTCTTCATAATTTAGCTTCCGTCAGTAGAAACTGTCATCTATGGCTTGGCTTGATCTGGATCGGTCTCGAGCTCATTCTTCACCATCTCTCCTTTTCTTCATTTCTCGCTCGGCATCACCTGCCCTCGGTAGTGAGTATATCTGCGCAAGTACCAAACGTGCATTAAAACAGTACCTTTTCATTAAAAAAATCAAATATCAGGATCAAAGGAAAAGGCAGTGTAAATAATGCATATAAGGCCATAATGACACTCGAATGGGTATATGTTAAGCCATAATTGCCATGTAAAAGGGGTAAAAATATATAACTTTTGGGCACTTATCACACCCAAAACTCGAACTATAGCTTGTCCTCAAGCAATGCAAAGCATCAATTGCCAAACATTAAATTTTTCTAAAAATCCTCCTTGGTCTTAATTTTCCTTCTTCTCTCCAAACTATAGCAAAGAAAGCTTGGCCCTTAAGTCTTTGGATGCCTTAGGAATTCCCTGGAATGAAACTATATGATTTGTGAGTGTGTGCATGCATTGTGAACAAGATGATTATCCGAGTTCTAAGTAAACACTTATGAATTAACCTACTTAACTTGGGTATTTTCTTTTTTATAAGCATTCAAACCTACTAGAGCGAGTTTCGGGCACCTATAGTGATCAGCCTATAGCCGATTTCAGGCACCTCTAGGGCTTCCTTAACTTAGAGCCAGTGTTAGGCACCTCTAACTTTTTACCCAAAATTTTCTTTCTAAGCAAGTATATGTCTTAACTGTACTAGAACTCCTTAAATCATACAAGTCACAAGGGTATTTTAAAGTTCTAATCTCATAGTATGATCCTAAGTTGTCTTTCTTAAGCATCCTAAAATTAAAGGCTCTAAACAGTTCAAGGATATGGTAAGAAGAGAGATATCTATGGCCAAGATAGAAATTCCAATTAAATTAAACTAAGGCAATTGATAAAGAGCATTGCCGAGGCATAAGCTTCATTTGGCTAAGGCAATTGTGTAGTAAAAAAATTTTGGATAGTGAGAAACAGAACTGCATAGCAACTATATTAATATGCCATATCAGAATAATCCCTTTCGGTAGAATAACCTACACCCCCAAACTCGAGAGAAGCATTGCCCTCAATGCTTTAACAACATATGCAAATAATAGAAAAAATTGAGCACAACAATTAAGGGCATTAATAGTAAAGGCAAGAGAGAAAGAAATTAAATGGACTCGGATGATGAGTCATTGTCATCGCTTGATAGAATCAATTTTCTCCCTTTGCCGGTTGTATGATTGACTCTCTTTGTTTCTCGTGGCGGTTGGATGCGCGTTGGGAGGGTTGTCTTGGCCGGGGCATTCACTTCCTCCTTTCTATTCGTGTCGATGTGGAGATCCTCCGTTGTCTCCAAGGCGGATGCCTTGCGTTTGGCAGTTTCGAATGTCTGTCAGATAGATTGGGCAATTTTGGTCTAATGGGAGAAGCCTTCTGTTCCGACTAGTGAACCTTGAGGAGTGTCTAGTCATGCCCAGGCATAGTGCCTTGGTGAGGCCGGGGCAGTGGCAGTGGTAGGTGTGTCTTCAGTATGTGGTGCTGGGGTAGCGGCGGCAGGTGTCTCTGGGGTAGTTGCAGCAGAGATGGCGACAAGGAATGGAGGGAACCGGACGATGTGATCAAGGAACTTCTCTTGAATTACTTAGACAATGGAGGTGGTGAAGTCCTTTGAAAAGGCCATAAATAGGCGATGTCATCTATCCATGTCCTCCAATTTGTCGGCAATTTGCTGGAGCGTTGCTATTGGGGCAGCAGACTGTGGCGTTTCAAGAATATTTGTCGTGGATGCTGCCGCAGTAGTGCCCTAAATTGGCGTTGGTTGCCATGGTTCTACCTCCGTGATCTGCATAAGCTGGTAGTAGGCTTTTTGATCATATCCCTTCCTTGGAGGTGTGTACTCGTCAGCATCGTCGATCGGTACCTCCTGCCCAGTGCATAGGCCGGTGATAAGTGATAGGAAGTAGAGAGGCGGCGTTTGACGAATGTTTTCCATAGATTTGCTTTTGGCCACAACTGACGACGGTTGACCGAACTCTTGTGTGCCACGACATCCCATACCATGCCGGCATAGGAGAGCTCTTCTTTGATGTGTTCGTAATCTTCCTCTATCAAGGACTCAACGAACTCTACATGCCCGTCCTTTTTCGATTTGGATGCCGTAAAACATGTTTATAGCATCGACATCTACTTTGATTCCCTTGCCCCGAACATGGACAAAAAGTGTGGTCGGACTTGGGTTGTGCGCGTAGAAATCTCGGACCATCGTTATGTTGGCTCGTTCAGGTTGGAGGCAAAATATTTGCCACTTTTGGTGATCGACTTTATTGAAGAGGTAGTGGTTGAGGCCAAAATCTGGTTCATCGGAGCAGTGAAACCCTTGCTCCTCCCACACCTGGCGGGCGATGAAGTGTTTATTGAAACGTCTTTCTACCTACGGTGGTGCAAAACGTTTGTACATGTATGCCTCGGCTGTGCGTGATCTTTCTCCTTTCTTTAGTTTAAGGGTTATCTAAAAAATTGAGTGAGTTGTGAGCGAGTAAAAGAAAATTTTAAGCTTTAGAGAATTCAAAAGAGTAGAAGAGAATATTGAGTGATGAACATTTTAGAGAAGAGTGGCCTTTATATAGAGTTTTGGCAAGCCATGTCGCGCGACATCTCTAGCCGTTTTCTGTCCGTTGCGGTCTTCTGCCTGTTACAAATATAGCCGTTATGGCTTTTGCGTCCCGTTGGGAGATCATGCCATTGCATTTTTCTGCCCATTGGCAGATCATGCCGTTGCGGCAACGTCTTCTCCTTACTTAGCCATTAGGTTTTCTCTTCTTCCTTTCTTGATCTCCATCCTAAAAATAAAATAAAATTTTCTTTCTAAAAAATATAGAAAATTAAAAATAATTGAAACTAAAAATAAAAATAAAAATAAAATGAAATATAGAGGGAAAAAGAGATTATTGCACTAAAA
This sequence comes from Hibiscus trionum, assembly GCA_030270665.1. Taxonomy (NCBI): domain Eukaryota; kingdom Viridiplantae; phylum Streptophyta; class Magnoliopsida; order Malvales; family Malvaceae; genus Hibiscus; species Hibiscus trionum. The sequence goes on from BSYR01000008.1 coordinate 54,367,279, forward strand.
GAGTGCATGTGGATGCATCTCCTTGAGTGTGTTTTTCTTTCTCCCGCATAATATGTGATCCCAAATGGGCTAGCAACTTGTGTCCAGGATCTCCCGTTAAAGTGTCGTGGCAGTTGTACTGGTATGGTCCTATGTGTTTGTCGCGATATTTATCCTGGCAGGGTCCTATGTGTTTGCCGTGGCACTGTGCAGCTTCTACGCCAGGACAAGTTGGTTCTTTGTTGAGGCCTGATTTCCTTGTGGCCTGGATTGGTTGACATTTTTCTGAATCCTCATCATGTTTCCTTGTGTTTAGTAAGTGGAGTTTCACATGCTCGTCGTTGATTCTCATGGTTAGCTCTCCCTTTTCAACATCGATTATCATCCTCCCGGTGGAAAGGAATGGTCATCCTAGAATGAGTGGAACTTTTTCATCTGCATCACAATCTAAAATGAGAAAATCAATTGGGAAAATAAATTTATTTACTTTTCCAGTATATCCTCAATTTTCCCTTTAGGTTGCACATGGGATCCATCAGCAAGCTGTAGCATTATAGTTGTAGGTATGGTCGTCCCAATCCCCAATTTTTGGAAGAGTGACTTAGGCATGATGTTTATGCTTGCTCCTAGGTCACAAAGTGCCCTCCCTTTATAATGATTCCCTATTACGCATGGTATAAGAAAGCTTCCGGGATCTTTTAGCTCAGGTGGAGCTCGGTTATGTAGTGCGGCCATACATTCCTCTGTTACGACCCCCGTTTCGAATTCCCCAATCCTTTTCCGCTTTGACACCATGTCTTTTAGGAATTTGGCATAGTTTGGGATCTCCTTGATTGCCTCAACTAAAGGTAGATTAATGTGTACATGTTTTAGGATGTCCAAGAACTTCTTAAACTCGTACTCTTGCTTTTGTTGTTTCAGCCTTTGTGGGAATGGTGGGGTTGGTCGGGTATCCTTTATACTTTCACTGATCATGCCTTTAGTAACATCGACATTGGGCTTTTCCGTTGGTGCTGCCACAGGTTTTGCCGAGGCAATGCCTTCAGGGTTTGTGGACGCGGCATTGTTGTTGGGTACTTTTCTAGCAGTTGGTTCCTTTGGATTTTTCTTATTTGTTTCCTTAACATGGGGCTCCTTGATCTGAATACCACTTCGAGTGGTTATGGCATTGCATTGCTCGTATGATGTTCTCTTAGTTGCTTCTATGTCGCTAGGTAAACCTCCCGTCGGCCTTGTGTTTAAGATCTGTGCAATTTGCCCGACTTGAGTCTCTAGGGATTTCATTGTTGCCTCATTGTTTTGCAGCCGCATCTCGGTCCTGTCCATAAAAGCTTCAGTTTTCTTTATGAACTTATCACTATTAGCCATATATTCACTAGTTTGAGACATAAAAGCATTAAGAGTGTTTTCTAGGGAACTAGTTAGCATAAGATGTTGTTGCGGCATGGTTTGCCAAGGGGCATTGTTTTGCTGAAATCCTGCAGCTGAAGCATTCTGATTGTTCGAATTGAGTGCGTCGTTGGGGTTGCTCTAGGAGAAATTCGAGTGTTTCTTCTAGGCCGGGTTGTAGTTGTTGGACATCGTGATGTTATTGTTCCGGTTGTAATTTCCAACAAAATAGCTCGATTTTGTATTCTGTGGACATTCAAAAGAAACATGGTTACCTCCATAGTTTTCACAAAATAAATCCATTACCTTGACCTCCTGGTGATTGTTCTGTGATTGCATTTTCATGACCCACTTTGTCAAGGTGGCAATTTGGGATGAAATCGAGTCCGGGGACCCTATTTCGTTTGTTGTGGGTTGACGTCAGATTCCTCCTCGTCTGGCTGTTGGGAACTGATAGTTCTTGGCCATCCTGTTCAGAATATCCATTGTTTCCTTAGGTTCTTTGTCTAGGAGTATGTTGTTTGCCGAGGCAATGAGCATCATCCTAGTTGTCGTGTTTACAGTGTTGTAGAACATGGTTACATGCGTCCACAATGGGAATCCGTGCAAGGGGCATTTGTGTAACAGCTCTATGTATCGCTCCCAAGCGTCGTGCATGGATTCGTCGTCAGCCTGTCGAAAAGAAGTGATTTCGTTACGCAATTTATCAGTTAAATTCGTAGGATTAAAACATGCTAAGAAATCATGACATAAATCACTCTAGGATCCAATTGATCCTGCTGGAATACTTTTTAGCCAGTTTTTTTTCCTATCCCTTAGTGAATAGGGGAACAATTTTAATCTCAAAATATCCTCATGTACTCCCTGTATTTTAAACGAATTACAAATCTGCAGGAAGGATTTGAGGTGTTGTCTGGCATCTTCAGTCGCTGAGCCACCAAATTGCCCTATGGTATTGATCATATTGAACATCACAGGCTTCAGTTCAAAGTGGGCGGCCTCTATTTCTGGTGTAACAACCGTTCAGATCCTCTTCAAGGTAGTCTCGGACAGTTAAGTTTCGTACTGGCGTGAATTGAATTCGTGGCTTTTCTCCATCTCTTATAGGGACATTTTGTTGCCCATCGGCAGGTTGCTGCCCATTGGCATCCCAATTGTTGTTGGCATCATTGCTGCCAACTACGTGTGCCATCTTTGGTCGCAGTTGTTGCTTGAGTCTCTTACAACTTTGATCGATTTCTTGATCAAGGTCGTGGAGTGGATACTTCGAGTTTGTCCTGGTCATACACCAATGCAAAACCAAAGTTTATTAGTGCTTGAAAAACAGATAAAAGTGCAAGAAAATAAATTGAAAGTTGCTATTGCCAATCCCCAACAACGGCGCCAAAAACTTGTTGCGTGTAAAATGTGCTCCGCAATTAGTGCAAGTGTACACTGTAAAGTGTCCATAAGTTGTATATTTCATGAACATTCCATCTCATATTATTGCTCTTTTTAGTACATTTTAGGCATAATTAGGTTCATGCATTGGATTTTACAATATTCTTTACTTTGCCATGCTTTGTATTGATTTTCTGTTATTTGGTAAAGAATAGGTATTGTTTTAGTTTAGTTTTAGTTTCAGGTACTAGAGGCTGATAGAAGGAGAGAGGAGCTAAGGACATGGTGCTGAGGCAGCAAACTGAGGAGATGTACTGATGCAGTTCCAGACAGAGACAGTAGTTGCCGCCGCCCTACTTGCCGCCCAAGATAGCAAGATGAGAAATTGGAGAACTGGAGTGCGATTTGTAGAGCAGAAAATCCTGATCTTAATGATGTTGTCCACTCAATTTTCTGATGACTGTAGCAGCAGGCAGAGCCACCGAAAGAGGAACTCAAGTTTACTTGCGATGCAAGGTAACGTGATTAAGTCCATATTCAACTCAAATAAGCCAGCATTTAGAGTTGCATTTAATGCAAAAAGCTACTTTGAAGACTTCTACTCCAAGAAGGATTAGACCTAGCTTATGCCTATATATACTCATTGTAATTGTACTTCAAAACAACTTTTGTTTTCCCTTAGGCATAGTTTAGGTTTTCTTACCGCCATTATGTTCTAAAACTCTCTTTGGGTTTGGGTTATGTTGTAATTAGTGTGAGAACGGTTACTTAGGATTTTAAGTTTGTTTTTGCAATAAAACTTCAAGGTTTGCTTATTCCATGTTCTTCATAGTTTTCAATTAAGGCGAAAGATTAGTTGATTACTATCCATTTGTTCGGTATCGAGAGAGTTGAATTCACGAAAGGAGTAAGTATGATCTCATCTATAGACGATGTTGATCAATCTAGCCTAGACATAGGTTAGGGTTTAAGGCGGCTAAAAGAGGACGAATTAACATTGTTGTCTTTGCATGATTCACGTCGCGACTGGTATTGTCTGTAGTGGGCATCAACAACATTATGACTTAGACATAAGCAGGATCACTTTCGAAGCGTTCTGCCGAGCCTTGTAGTTCTGTTGAGTTTGTCACCAAGACACAAGTACATTCCCATGCCGAGGCAGCGAGAGAGTCTCAGCAGCCTAACTGCCATCCCTCGTCGAGGTAGCAGAGTCTGGCAGCACAAAGCAACTTGTCCTATTCAACGCAGTTTCTCACTAAGCAACAACATAACCATGCCCATTCTATCAATCTGATTTCTTCCATTTTTATTTACTTGTGTATTATTTTATTTTCTTCTTGAACAAACCAACTTATTTGTGCATTTACTTTTCTTGTACAGGAACAACGAATCAAGTTAAACTGTCCAATCCCTGTGGGAGACGATATCTTTTATACTATTACTTAACAGGAGTGTGCACTTGCGCTCGTATTTAGAGAACACTAAAACGATGTACAAGTTTTTGGTGCCGTTGCCGGGGATTGGTAATAGCGAAATTTGTTTTTAAATTTCTGCACCTTTATTTATTTGTATTTAATTTTTATTTTAATCGGAAAAAATTAACGGTTTTCTTTGCTAAGTGCATAACCGGGACAAACCCTAAAGGCGAAATCGTTTACATAGACGATATCGAACAAAGATCAAGAGAACTCAAAAAGGAGATTAGAACAACCCTTGGGAAAACTAAAGAAGAGAGAAAAGTATAGGAAAGCATGAAAGTAATAAACGACAACCCTGCCAACAATGCTCATAACGGCAGGGATGGGCAGCAAGACTCGCCGCCCAGAGAACATCAGCAAGTTCCACCAAGGCAGTCGCCCCCTATTTCGCCCAGGCAGCCACAATACGTTCGAACCACCAGGGATTACTTGGAACATGAGTTCAGAGTGTTCGATCGACAGTGACAGAACTTGAGATTGAGGCGGATCACTTTGAGGTGAAGCCCGTAATGTTCAACATGATCAACACATTAGGGCAATTTGGTGGGTCTACCACAGAAGATGCTCGGTAACACTTAAGAGGATTCCTGGACATATGCAGAGCATTCAAAACACACGGAGTCCACCAAGACGTGCTAAGGTTGAGATCATTCCCCTATTCACTGAGGGATAGGGCAAAGCAGTGGTTGAACAACCAGCCAGCAGGGTCATTCAACACATGGATAGAATTGTGTAAGGATTTCCTGGATCGTTTCAACCCATCCAATGTCACAAACAGATTGAGAAACGAGATCACAGCCTTCCGACAAGGGGATGATGAGCCAATGTATGAAGCATGGGAGCGGTACCAACATATGCTTAATAACTGCCCGCTCCATGGTTTTCTGGCTTGGACACAACTGTCAATGTTCTACAACGGGGTGAACTACCCAACTCGGATGATGATTGATGCCTCAGCCAACAGAATCATCCTCGACAGACCACTAGAGGAGGCACTGCGGATCCTAAACCAAGCCGCTAAGAACGACTATAAGTACCCAACAGCCCGCCGAGGTGGCGTTAGGCGGCCATCATTTGTGAAAAAAGTGGAAGCCTAAGAATCTGTCAATGCCCGCCTCGACAAGCTGACAGAGCTGGTCATGAACATGGTGAAACCCACTGGGAAAGTCTATGAGGCCAAGGCTGTAGAGACATTCTGTGATGAGTGTGGGGGCAACCACGATTCCTCAGAATGTATTGCATCTGCCAATTTCATAGGAGGATACGAGAGGAACAACAAGCGCAACACGAATACGTACAACCCTGGTTGGAAGAATCATCCAAACTTCTCCTGGAGCAATCCTAAAACTGCTACCAATCCACAACAACAACACAGAGGCTACCAGCAAAACTAATCCAGACAACAAGCTTAGAAGCCATAAAACAATAATTCACTAGAAGCAACCCTTCAAACTTAGGATGAATAACCAGGCGGCAGCAATAAAGAATCTTGAGACCCAGTTCGGAAGGTTTGCCCATATTGTTAACATTAAGCCAATGGGTGGATTACCTAGTGATACTGAAACCACAAAAGGGAAATCCCATGAGTAGTGCAAAGCTATAACAACCAGAAGTGGGATAACACTACAAGAGCCATCCTTACCTGTCGCGAGAGAAACATCACTTGCTAAACCAGTTCAAGCTATCGGACACCCTGCTGCGGCAGCACCCGATAAAGGCAACTTGGAACCAGAAAAACAACCGACAGATGTCACTCTAAATGAACAGACAGATCCTGAACCCGTTATTACCCCCCAGAATAAGGCAAAAATTGTAGAAACTGCACCTTCACCATCATTCCCACAGCGGTTGAAAAAATAGAAAATAGGATACGCAGTTTAAAAAGTTCCTGGATGTTCTGAAGCAAGTTAAAATCAATCTACCACTGGTAGATTTGATCGAACAGATGCCAGCTATGCCAAGTTTCTAAAGGATATGGTATCCAAAAGAACAAGGATCGGGGAATTTGAGACAGTGGTAGTGACAAAGGGATGCATGGCAATGCTGCACAATAAGGCACCACCCAAATAGAAAGATTCGGGCAGTTTCATAATTCCCTGTAAAATAGGCAGCAACCACTCTGTACGAGCTGTATGTGACTTAGGGGCGAGCATCAACTTAATGCCCAAATATGTTTTCCAGAAACTGGGAATAGGAGACACCCGCCCAACAACAGTAATGCTACAGCTAGCCGACAGAACATATGTACAACCGGAAGGAAAAATTGAGGACATCTTAGTAAAGGTGGACAAATTCATTTTCCCTACCGATTTCCTAGTACTAGACTATGAAGTAGATGAAAAGGCACCGATACTCCTAGGGCGACCATTCCTAGCTACGGGCAGAACACTGATTGATGTTGAAAAAGGTGAACTTACAATGAGGGTCAACGATCAGCAAGTAAAGTTGAATGTTTTCCAAACAATGAGACAGGTTGATGATCCGAACGAGTGCCAACTCATGGAAGCCATCTCAGAGTTCAATTTTGAAACTAACAGACCCTGCCTACAGCACGATTGCCCGGGCAGCGACCTCGACAGCTGTCTCGACGACCATTTGGATGTTTGCCTAGAAGATGATCAATGCCGTGAGTGGACAGTATAGGAGCTGGAGGAGCAAGAAGAAGCATACTGGATAGAAAACATGCCAGGTAAGTACTTCGAACCATTGAATTACACAGAAAAGGGGGCAATATGTTCAAACCATATATCGAACAGCCTCCCACTCTTGAACTAAAATCCTTACCTGCACAACTTAAGTATGTTTACTTGGGACCAAATGATACACTTCCAGTAATAATTTCCTCCAAATTGCAGCCTACACAGGAACAGAAACTGATAGCATTGTTGCGGCAACACAAGAAGGCAATAGGCTGGACCATTGCAGATATAAAAGGAATAAGCCCAGCCATTTGCATGCACAAAATCCAGCTCGAACAGGATCAAATGCCAACTGTGGATGCCTAGAGGAGATTAAACGATGCCATGAGAGAAGTTGTCAAAAACGAGATCATCAAATGGTTAGACGTTGATATCATTTATCCTATCTCTAACAGGTAATGGGTAAGCATGGTACAATGTGTACCAAAGAAAGGTGGCAAAACTGTTGTAAGCAATGACAATAACGAGTTAATTCCTACTAGAACAGTATCTGGTTGGAGGATATGCATGGACTATCGCAAGTTAAATAAAGCAAAAAGAAGGATCATTTCTGATTACCTTTTATTGATCAAATGCTTGACCGCCTTGCCGACAAACCTTTCTACTATTTTTTGGATGGATACTCAAGTTATAACCAGATTGCCATTGCACCAGAAGACCAGGCAAAAACAACATTCACATGCCCATATGGCATTTATGCCTTCCGAAGAATGCCATTTGGATTATGCAACGCCTCTGCCACATTCCAACGCTGCATGATGGCTATTTTCTCTAACATGATAGAAGACTTCATGGAGATATTTATGGACGGCTTCTCTGTCTTCAGCAGCAGCTTTGACAGCTGCCTCGACAACCTCGAGAAAGTACTCACCATATGCGAGGAAATAAACCTGGTACTCAATTGGGAAAAATGTCACATTATGGTAGAAGAAGGCAGAGTCTTGGTGCATAAAATTTCTACACAAGGAATAGAAGTAGAAAAAGCCAAGATCGAAGTGATTGCCAACTTACCGCCGCCGACCACTGTCAAGGGCATTCGAAGTTTCCTAGGATATACAGGTTTTTATCGCCGATTCATTGAAAATTTTTCAAAAATTTCTAAACCACTGTGTACCTTGCTGGACCAGGACAAACCATTCAAATTCGATGAGGCATGCTTGGAAGCATTCAAGACCTTAAAGGAGAAACTAGTGACAGCACATGTGGTAGTTCCCTCGAATTGGAGCCATCCCTTTGAGCTAATGTGTGACGCTAGCGATACTGCCGTCGGCGCCGCCCTCGGACAGTGCATAGACAAAATTTTCCATGTCATCTACTACGCCAGCAAAACACTGAATCCTGCCCAAACCAACTACACCACTATAGATAAAGAATTATTAGCAGTAGTGTTCGCCTTCGTCAAGTTTCGACCCTATCTAATTGGAACAAAGGTGATTGTCCACACAGATCATTCTACCTTGAGGTACTTTTTCGCAAAGAAGGATGCAAAACCTCACCTGATCCATTGGATTCTACTGCTACATGAGTTTGATCTGGAAATCCGAGACAAGAGGGGCACATAAAATCAAGTGGCGAACCATCTATCTCGGCTTGAGAATGGACAAGAAAAGGCATCCACCAGTGAAATCCATGATGCATTCCCTGATGAACAGTTGTTACTAGCCTCTGCCGCGGTAGCTGCCTTGGAAGATGAAGGCATCTCACTAGCCGCCCATGAAGAGGTAGCGGCAGCATCATCGAAAACCACCCCCCGGTACGCAGATATCGTGAATTACTTGGTATCTGGTGTTTTACCTTATGAACTTAACTTGCAAGGAAATAAACGCTTCCAACATGATGCGAAGCATTTTTTTGGGATGAGTCTTTCTTATTTAAAAACTGTGCATATCAGGTTATTAAAAGATGTATCCCGGAAGATGAACAACAAGCCATATTGTCATAGTGCTACGCAACACCATATGGAGGGCAACACACAACAGCAAAAGTACTCCGATCAGGTTTCTTCTGGCCAACATTACATAAAGATGCCCAATCCTTCTACAAACAGTGTGACAATTGCCAAAGAACATGAAGTATATCAAGAAGGAACGAAATGCCCTTACAAACCATCCTAGAGGTTGAATTGTTTGATGTTTGGGGGATAGATTTTATAGGACCATTCCCATCTTCTTGTGGCAACATGTACATCCTCCTAGCAGTCGATTATGTTTCCAAGTGGGTAGAAGCCATTGCCACCCCTCACAATGATGCAAAGATCGTCCATAGATTCCTACGCAAGAACATATTCACAAGGTTTGGGATTCAAAGAGCAATCATTAGCGACGAGGGCACCCATTTTAATAACAAGCTAATTGCCAAGGCACTCCAAAATGTTGGTGTCAAACACAAGATTGTCGCGGCATACCATCCACAAACAAATGGGCAGGTAGAAATATTGAACATAGATGTTAAAACCATATTGGAAAAAGTTGTCAATCCAAGCAGAAAAGATTGGTCGTTGAAATTAGATGATGCTCTTTGGGCATACCAGCAGCCTACAAAACACCACTGGGAATTTCCCCTTACTGACTAGTATACGTCAAAGCCTGCCACCTCCCTGTCGAAATAGAACACAAGGCATTTTGGGCAGTCATGGCAGTGAACATGGACTGAAAACAGGCTGGCGAAAAGAGATTACTCGATCTGACCAAAATGGAGGAATTCCGGTAGGAGGCATACGAGAACGCCAAATTGTACAAGGAAAAAAATCAAAAGATGGCACGACAGCAAGATATAACAGAGGTAGTTCATGCCTGGGTAGCAAGTGCTGCTGTTCAACTCCCGCCTCAAGCTGTTTCCTGGGAAGTTAAAATCCAGATGGTCAAGACCGTTCGAAGTAGTCCAAGCTTTCCCACATGGAGCCGTAACAGTAAAACTAGTGAATAGAGGGACATAATTGAAAGTTAACAAGCAGCGATTGAAGCACTATACAAGAGATTTTGTCCCAAGAGAACAAGAAGTATTTACATTGGGGGATGCCCACCCCACTGTGAAATAATTTTATCCTTCCACATCTTTATTGCTTTATCTAATTAGGAGAAGATTTTATTAGAATATATTTTATCCTTTTCTTTTTACCATTTGTTCTCGTCTCACAACTAATTATATAGATCCAAACCCTTAAGAATCGATGACGCCGTGCACAGCAGAGGGAATCACTACTAAGCCTGCTGCCACAACCCGCAGTTGACGACAGAACAAATAACTTCTCCAAATCCTCTACACCATCTGGCAGCAACTAAGCCTAAGTCTCATTCC